>CM042088.1:16407242-17607242 GCA_023512835.1 Taxillus chinensis | reverse complement strand
GGCACCCAATCTTCGAGTCACCTACCTTCGAGGCAAACTCATAACACTCAGCATTAACACTTAGCGATATCATCAGCTAGGGTTTATGTAGTTTGACTGTACTGTTCGGAATAATCAAGCAAATTTATTGTCGCACTGATGACTGCCAACCACCATTAGCAGATGACCGGCGAAGATCAAAAGTACTAGTATGAGCATGCAAATACGTAGTATGGGCAGTGGATCTATAGGATACGAGCAGATTAACCCATCCTCTGTATTCCCACATTTTAATTGTGGGAAGTCAGTCTGTCGAGATGGATAGCATCGCACACATGCACTTTCAACCTTAAATTAATATCTCACATGTTTAAAAATATTAATCTAAAAACTCTCACAAAATACAAAGACTTGGAACTCCAAGGAATATATATTGAATCCTGACATACATTAAAGAGATAACTTTTGAAGAATCAACTCAAGAGTTCCATCGCTAGAGAGAGAGAAATAGTGAGAACACTTCCTGAGTGTTGTGCGCGTGAAGAATATAAACCAAGCACACTTTGAAGAATCATTCAACAAAACTTGAACAACGATCCAACACAACCATCTTGTTAATCTCTGCATTTATTATCCACAATCAACAAAGCCTCTGTAGCATATTCCCGAACGGTGTTTACTTCTTTGTATTAACTTCTAAGGGAATATTCCTATACGATTTGAGGTCTGTTACAGCAAGATTATTAACTCGTCTCAGATCTGTCACTTAGCTCATTAGAACTCATATACTCTTTTGTCCACTTCTCCATTATTATCGAACCATAGTCTATCTCTGTAAAAACTCTTATAATTATTAGCTTCCGCAAAAAAACGTCAATTATGGTGCTGCTCGACTATGACAAACCCTTTAAAGTCGACACCGATGCATCCAACTAATGCAGGACAAACATCCTATGTTTAACTTCCCACCATCACAAGATATGTCATCCCCTTCAGAAAAAGAAGAGAGATCTTCTTCTAGTTCTCCCCTAACAATTTATACACTTAAAAATCATCAAGAATCTTTGATCAAGATTCTCCATTAAGTTGAATATCTGACATTTCACAAAAAATTTATTTGACCATTTCTGTTTCAAACCTTATACTTTTTCTTTACCATCAAAATTTCTTCCAAATCATTTTTAAACTCTCAAATCCTACCTCACCACTCCAAACCCTACAATAAGAAGCCAAATTAATTTTAAAAACAAGCCAAATATTTCCCCTAATTCTTCAAGCACACCTTACTTCCAAAACCCCTTAATAAATACTTTCTAAAATATTCCACCTAAATTTCACTCACTTCTTCATAATGCTAGTTCTCAAAAAAAATTCTCAAATTACAATCAAATTCTCTAAAGCTTTCATGCTTGATACAATTGCTCTTTGTTAATGACGCGGATCTTAATTATGTCAAAAAAATTATTTAAAAACAAGTAATGCTATGTATCACCGGAATTATGTAATCAGTGAGTAACCATGAAGATGTGACAGTATAACAGATCAAAGAAAAGATATAAATAAATTACAATCATTTATATCAATTACAATTTCGCAAGATACTATAAACCGATTGCATATATCATTTCTCTCAAGAAAAAGTATTCATTGAGTATGACATAGACCTCACATAAGCAATCCAATCAAATGTGAATAATTTGCTGCTTATTGCATTAGAAACTAAATTATATAGTATAAAAAGGACAAATTTAGTGCACAAAACTCTCATGTGTGGCCCGCTCGTTGTAGATGAGCCCTTTGAACACGTGGCCGCCAATCGTCACCACAGCCTGGTACACGATTGTGTTTGCCCGGCAGGTTTTCGGACAAATATTTTCAATCAAGTAGCAGCAGTGATGTTGCCTTGTTGGTGTTGCATTGCATGGAGAGGAGACATGTTTCGTGCTCGTTTTAGAACAAAATTTATATTTAAAAGAAATAAGATCATTGAGAACCCGAACCTGATAGTAGGAATAAAAACAAACGAGGCATCCGTTTTCAAAGATACGTGAAGTACCACACGGGCGCCCAAAAAAATTATCAACTGAGTAAGAATAAACCATTTTGTTCGCCTGATAGAGCCTTTTTCCATTATTATGCTCTCTAATAACTAATGTTTAATTCCTGCTATAAATGGCACCAGCTAGGTCACATGGCTAGTGGACTTAAACAGTTACAAGTTATCCTAAAACTCAAGTCATAAGATTAGTAATAACAATAGACTCCCAGCTATTTTTTTAAAATTTATATATTTTAATTACTTTTACTTTCCTATATAAATATATACCACAATAAATTTCATAAATCATTCTCTATATTATTAAAATAATATTTTATACTATTTTTTTATTTAATAATAATTTTTTATAATTTAATATGAAAAAAAAAATATTACAAAAAACATAAAAAAAATAGTTAAGAATTTTTTTTATATAATTCAATACTTATAAGTAAATAATACTTCTCAACACAGTAAAAAACACTATACAAATCTCATATAAAAAATATAAAATATAAATAATTTTATAACTTTTTAATTTTTTTTTTCTAAATATAAGAAAATAAATTTCTATATTATGCAATAAGGAATCTGATAGTAGTAATCTAAAAGGCATCAGTGGAATACATCGTTGAAAGATAGCTTACCTATTTTAAAATGGTGCCAAATACTATCTTGAAACTACTACCAAAGTTAGGATACTTGCCAACGTTCCAGCTGTCGAAAGCAAACTGAACACATTTTAACGCCTTTCTTAAGTGTCACATTGGATACATATAAACTATGTAAAAATATCACCAAGGATACAAGTCCTTCAACCTCTGGCAATTAACATGCAGATAACGCTATAAAATGGATTGCAGCACCTGCGCATAAAACCCAAAGTAAACAGTCCTACCTGTAACAAGAGTTCATCTGATCCAGATATATTTCTTTGAATTTCATCACACTTTGTCAAGCATTGACTTATAGTATTGATCGATTGCTTCAAACAATACCACATGCTATCAGATGAACTCTTGTTACAAACATGTTGACTGGTTCTATACAGTTTCACGGTTAAATTCCATGAGTAGTGGAATTGAAATTCTAGGACTGGTACTCTGCTACTCTTGCCACTATGAGAACCAATTGCTTCAAACAGTACTACATGAAATTAGTAAACTAACATAATCTGTTGAGACAGCAGTTGCAGAATGGTGTGCAAATTGGTTGGTTGGTTCTATACAGTTTCTTGTTGGAATTCAACATGAGCTGTGAAATTGACTATAGCTAGCCTACCATTGCTTAACCCAAACGGGAGTAACATTTTACTCAATAATTAAAAAAAGCAAGTTAAATTAAGTGAAAGGCAATATGCAATTAAGAAAAACATCAGGAAGCAAAAAATGATTGGCACTATGTTTTGTGCAAAAAGGGCTAAAAGCAGCCACGAAAGAATGGAAATGAAACTGTTGAACACCTTCAACTCGGTTGCTGCTCCTACCATCAATTAACTCTTAACATAATATATTTATTTTTTACCCATTCCATTTCAACGCAATTGCTTCTTCACCCATCATAAGAAACCATAATTATATCGGTAGCAACACAAACGTAATAGATCTCAAAAAAGTTACTATCCATCAGCTACAACATCAACAATACCGACAACAAAACACCAAAAATAGTATCGTCTCAAACAAAAAGACTAAATTATTGAAAACGCTGAAAAAACAAGAAGCCAGCTACTTGGATCTCTGCCTCATCTTACGACGTTTTCTCTTCAATCTCCTCATGCGCTTCTTCTTCCACTAATGTCATTGAAACGCCATCATATACAAACAAAGCAAACAAGGATTCAAACTTCGATCTTTCACGACAACTTAGGAAACATCAAACAACCGGAAACATTTATGTAATTACTATGAAACTAAGTAGCTGACGAGTTTCGGAAGATGGAAATTACCTTAGCCCTCATGGTGATCGATTTCAGGAAGGAGTCGCGCGCTCTAGTCCTGGTTCCTTTGAAAACCCTACAGATCGAGAACAAGGAGGCTGCGTCCAAAAAAGCTAAGGAATTGCTTTCATTTATAGCGATATATAGTGAGCCCTTTGAGGACTAACCATCAGGATCCAACCATCCGAAATGCGTGATGGTGATAAAAGGCTTAGGTTTACGGTTGCGATTTACATTTGTGTTTTGAAAAATTACGATTCAATATCATCTACACATTTACACGGTATCATTTTTTATTTTTAAAACTTTAAAACGAATGTCAAACATCGATGTTGGTGTTTTTATATTTTAAACACAGTAAACATCAAAAAATGTTGTAGGCCAAACATGCTCGGTAGATACAGTAATATTTTTGCAATTATCACCTGGTCATCTTTCCCTTTTTTCATAAACACACTACAGCGCTCTCTTCATAACCACTTGGCTGAATCCCTGCAAAAATCCTCCGAAATCTCTCCATGTCCTTCAAAATCCTATTTGTAACTTCTCATAACTCCATTTCACCACTGCATTCCAGGTGTCGGTCAATACAAATAGCCTCCCAACCCAATCTTGAAGGCCATAAGAATTCGCGAAGGGCACAAATCGTTCGATTTTCTCCAATCACGATCATTCTTCCCAGATCTTTGGCTGTTTTGGAGTTCTGATGTCTTATGAAACGAAGGTATGAGTCCAGATTTAATTTTCAAACATTTTCCCATTCGTTATCAAAATTGGCCCATTTTCTCTGACCTATAGTAGATGTTTCCTCCAATCGAATTATGCACGTTGTCGTGAATTGTACATCTGAATGTTTATGTTGTTTCCTCCGGTCGAATCTAGGTCTTTTGGTATTTTTGGCACCAGGTCGTCTCTCTATGTTGCGTGATGCCATGTCGTGTTTATATGTATGATATATGGTCTACCACCTATTATTCTCATTTTGTTTGGGGAAAATCTGTCATGATATTGCCCCACCTCACACTTTGTATAACTAGAGTGTATTAGTAGGCCAACTTAGGATACTTTTAGCGTTATGAACATGAGTATGTTGTTGCTGTAAATTTGTGAAGTTTTTTGTACATCTTAAGACTTTTAGCGTTACGAACATGAACATTAGTATGTTGTTGCTATAAATTTGCATGAGTACTTTGTATAACTTTTGCATGAGTATGAACATGAACATGAGTATGAGTAAGAACATGAACATGCTGTAAATCCTTATGTTGTTGGTGTAAATTTGCATGAGTATGAATGTGTTGTAAATCCTTTTGCAACATAACTTTTGCATGAGTATGAACATGTTGTAAATCCTTATGTTGTTGCTGTAAATTTGCATGACTATGAACATGAACATGAGTACTTTGTATAGCTTTTAGACTTTTCATGTACAACTTATGAACATGAGTATGTTGTTGCTGTAAATTTGTTGTAACTTAGGCTACTTTTAGCATTATGAACATGAGTATGAACATGCGTTATTTGTACATATGTGGATTTTTTTTGCGGGTTTGAGAATGAAATATTAAACATATTACTTGTAATTGGTGGATTTGATTAATGAATATGGTATGTTTATATAATTATTAGATGACAACTGAATGGGCCGATGCTGAAGACCAAAAACTATGGGCTCCACATATGGAGAGATTATTTATAGATCTTATGGTGGATGAGTGCATTAAAGGGAACATGTCAGCTGGTATTTCCAAGAGGTCGACTTGGAACATGATGGTTATTGAACAAAATGCCCATACAAATCGGAGTTTTAATGATAAACTGTAAGGACCCGCACCTTGAGTTAGTCAGTTTTGCCTCCTGAGTAGAGTTTTTCTAGATTTTGACCCAGTAAATGGACTCCAATGAATTCACGTGCAAAAGGAAAGATGCTTGGAATGATGTCCTCTATCTACCACAGAAGTTTCAGGCCAAATGGACATGTATGTGAGGTGCACGTGATATGGGTCCAATTCACGTGCAAGTGTGGTTGTCTTCTAAATGATGCAAGGAGGCTAGGGGTGAAGTTTGAGAGCATTTGGAGTGCATATGGAGTTGCACGTGAATTGGGGAATTCACGTGCAAATTGGCGTGCAGGCATATTTTTGCATGGTTCCCTTGGTTTTGTCATTCTAATGAACTTTCTCCAAAGGACCATGTTGAAATTCTGAGTATTTTGGCCTATCTGAGTGCGGAAAGGTGCTAACTTGTGTGATCAAAACTACGTCGTTTTGATGCTTGGGATTCACTTAATCAAAACTACGTCGTTTTGATGTTGTGTTGCCTATATAAGGAGGAGAAGCTCTGTTTTAGGTTTAGGGTTCTCTTCATTTCTGCGGCCGTCGTAGAGAGAGAGAGCTAGAGAGAGAGAAGGAAGGGGAGTTCCTTGGTTCTTTGCCTGGAGCATCTTGCGTGGGGAGGACGGCGTTTAGCGCGGGAGCAAGGAAGATCTGTTGTAAGGTAGGGGTTCCGTTTTCTTATACCCGATCCGGGGTTAGGCCCTGTGGTGAATTACCCGTTGGATATTGTCCTTGTTATCATACTATTTATATGTAAATTCATATAGGTGTGATCTCCTATATGAATGTTGGCCTTCAATGGCGTTGTTTAGATATATGTATATATGCCTCCCAAGTGTTTGACATAATGCCTGTGAGGCCGTGCATGTTATGTGTTTGAGGTAATGCCTGTGAGGCCTGTGCATGTTATGTGTTTGAAATTATGCCTGTGAAGTCGTGCGTATTATGTGTGAGATTATATCCAGGTGGCTTGGGTTTATGAGCTGGTGAATATATGCATGCTAAGTGTTCGATGTTATTCCTGTGTGACTAAGCATACTAAGTGTTTGATGTTATGCCTGTATGGCCATGTGTGCTGCGTGTTTGCTTGTACACCCGGTGGCTGTGGAAGCCCGGGACTGTTTTGTGGAACCCGGTGGCTGTGGAAGCCCGGGGCTGTTTTGTGGAACCCGGTGGTCGTGGAAGCCCGGGACGTTTCGTGGAACCCGGTGGTGTGGAAGCCCGGGATCGTTCTTGAAACCCGGTGGCTGTGGAAGCCCGGGAGTGTTTATGTACCAGCCCATGTATGATTGTGTTTGCTGTTATAGCCTGTGACTATATCTGGTGGAATGATTGTATCACGACACAGCACTTGTACACAAGGCATGTAGATATTAGGTGCATGGGATGGGTTGGGGAGACATGATCCCTACTGAGCTGTGGTTGCTCACCCCTCCTACCATGTTGTTTTCTTTACAGGAACCTACAGGCGTTAGGTGGGACCCCATGGTGGAAGACCTTATTTATTTTATTGTTTATGTTATTTTATTATGGGAACTGATGTAACCCCAATGGGGATGGATTGAAAAGAAGACTTTGTATTAAAGACTGATTTGGTTTGTGGACTGCCTGATGGACTTTATTTTTCTTGAATGTGTTGTGAATGTTTAAAATGTTCAGTTCTTGGTTTGTATCCTAACCCCTTTGCCCTCCGTGTGGGTAAAAAGGGGAGTCACGTACCGGTTTCCTCGGGTTGGAAATCCGGGGCGTGACATAAACAGCTTAAGACTAAATTTAATAGGCTCCGAACAAGGCATCGCATATTTTCTCAACTCCTCCAACATACCGGGATGGGCTGGAATCCAATTACCAACACAGTTACTGCTAGTGAGGAAGTTTGGCAAAATGTGTTGGTGGTAAGTTTTTTTGTAATGGTTTTATGAGCCATGTGTAAATAGTTTTCAATAATGTAAATGTGTCTATCCCTCTCACCACATTGACATTGTTTCTGGGCAGGCAACCCCAAAAGCCAAAGAGTTTAGAAAGAAAGGTTGTGAAAATTATGACAAGTTAGGAACTCTTTTCAACAAGACTACTGCTATTGGACTACTAGCTTTTGCCTCCACTGAAGACCCAACAAATACAGAGGAGGAGCGAGAACTTGATGAGCAGTATCATTATGGTGGGATTCATGTGAATGTGGATGCAGTTAGTGATGATGAGGGTGTCCAACTGACACCAAATATAAGTAAGCCCAAGCGTCCTTCACATGAAGAGATACCTAAGGAGAAGAAACCTAAGAAAGGGGATAACATGAGAGACATGACTCTTGCCATCTGTGAATTCACAGATGTTTCTAGGCAAAGGCTTGAGCATAGGGTTTCAAAAACAAGTGGTAGTTATGTTCGAGAGTCAAAAAGGAAGGTTGAGCAGTTCTCCCTTGGCAAAGCTGTTGAAGCACTTAGCATGTTCGGAGACATGCCAGCATCATCGTACTTGAAAGTGATGAAGGCACTCTATAAAAAGGAAAATAGGGTTGCTTTCTTGTCCATGCCGGAGGATAGGAAGATTGAATGGATGGATGCTATAGCAGATGGGTCTTTTGGTGACATTACATGATGGGGGTTATGTTTATGAAGTTTATTTTGATATGTCATATGTTCTATTATGACAATGGCACTATGTATTATTTTATTTGAACTATGTGATGTAATGCTGTTTGGAACCATAACAATGTAGTAGTGAGTGTCTTATATTATGCTTTAATATACTGTAAGTGGGTGTCTTATGTTATGCTTTAATGTAATATAAGTGGGTGTCTTATGTTATGATTTAATGTAATCAAAGTGGGTGTATTATGTTATGCTTGAATGAACTTTAAGTTGGTGTTTTCTCCTTGGACAGTATATTAAAATGTAGGTACTTTTTGGTGACCACCAAAGAAACTAAAATGACCCAGAACAGGTTGTAGCTTTTCATGTGAAAAAGCCACTATCTCTTTAGCTTTTTGTATAACTTCCAACTGATGTTCTAGTGCCTTCTAGTAATGATTACATATTCAAGTTTGTTAGATTACTTGATATTTTGTCTGTTTCAACTACCATTTTTGCAGACGACAAGGAAGATAGGAGCAAAGGAAATTGAAGTAGGCATTGGATGTGGACTGTGGAGTTGCCTTTGGCTATGGTTTTGGAGTGAGTAAACATTTCTGTTTACTGATATTTACATCATACAATTTCTAATATTGTATCCTTTAAACAATTTAAATGTGTAGTCAATGAAAAATGCTTGTTTTAGTATCTTTAAGGGCGGGGGGTGTCATCTACATTGAAATTGGATGCTAACTCCTGTTGAATAGGAGTTTATAGAAGCAAAAATTCTTTATACCTGACCCTGTGTTTTGTTTTGTTCTTATGCTCAGTCTTTTCACTGCAGACATGGGAAGGTTTATTTCTTCAATAACGTGTAAGTTCTTTATAACCTTATTGCTAAGATGATGTTGATTATTTAGAACCATTTATGTACAGTAAAGATAAACCAAATTATTTTCTGCAATGTAATGGTTCAAAGTTGGTAAATTCTAGGTTGATCCCTCATTAAAGAGTTGTCCACCGACAGTCAAACCCCATTTACCCTATTTTTCTCTCTCCTACCACTTTTTTTACACCTGCTACAGGTCTTTAATTGCACTTTTGTTGTCTCAACTTTTACCCAAGTTTTTTCTGGCGCTGCTATAATCTCTTTATTCTCATGGTAGTGATTTACTTTTATTTTTTAAAATTTGGTGTCAAATCCTTGAAAGGAGAATTCAGTTGTTATCTTCCCAATTCAATGCACTGATTCATTTCTTTTTAAAATTAAGTATATAATAATTGGTTTCCATTACATAAAATAAATGCATTGTAGAGGGTAGACCATTAGAAGTACACGTACTTGATTGACATATATGTTTGGATGATCTAATTGCAATCATTAAAAATCTAACCTTCAAAAACGGCCATGGCATAAAGGAGGTGTTAGTTAATGCGGGTGAACATCACCTGGTCAGCAACATGAAGGAGTGGAAGGGGGGGGGGTTGTAGAAAGGAAGACCACATCTACTAGTTGAGGAACACGAGTGATGAGTTCATATTCTTAGTCCATGCCTGTGAAAGGAATAAAAGAACTTTTAACCTTTTCTGTTCTATACTTATAAAAATAAAACTTTTTCCAAACTATTACAGTGATTTTTAGATTGGGTGGTTGCCCTTCTCATGTCTTGATATCTTATAGGGTCAATGTCAGTGTTGGTGAGATGGAAGAAAGAACGATGGTTGAGATGGAGGAAAGAACAATGACAGCATTGTGCGAATGCCTTGTCCTTTATTTATTTATTTATTTCTATTACAGTGATAAGGTAGAAGCATTAAGAACAACATCAAAAGGTGACAGCTGGAGAAGCCTTCACATTCTTCTGCTGGCAAAACAAAGTGATTATTGCAAAGGCTTCTGGACCAACGGGCGAGACCACTTATCACACCCGTCTAGGTTGCTTCGAGCCGAGTGGCCAGTGGGTGGGTGATGGGGTTTTGGAAAGGAAGTGATGTAATTGAATATGTTTGTAAAATTTGATTATTTGGTGATAGTGTAGTTAAAAGTATAATTAATGAAAACAAAGTTTTTACCCCATATTGCTACTACTATTTTTTACTACACCATTCTAGTGATCACGTTACTGCAATGAAATTGTATACGCATCCCTCCTACACATGAGATACTGTGCGAGGTGCTCCCACTTCCCTAAGAAACCTTTGTTTTCAAAAGTGACAATCCATGACTAGCCCGTTAAAGTTTTTTTTTATATTCACCTAATGAAAGACTCCAGTTCTTGCAGACACGTCACCCTATTACTTGGTAACAGCTAAATCACGTGCAAGAAGGGATAATGTCTTTCTATAGGATTTCATTGTGCACATATGGTGAAAGTAAGAAAAGAATCAAAATGATTTTTGCAAACTTGATTGGTTGGTTTGCTAGTTATTCATATTTTATAAAGAACAATTTGTTAATAAATTGGAGACTTGGATTAGGAATTCTTTACGGAGGCAACAAAGACAATGACCACATTTTCCTGGCGTAATGTAAATTGCCCAAGAAAATGGTCAGCACGTGAAGGAAGCACAAAGATAGGTGGAATTGTGTATGGATCGTGGGAATCACAACCTGGAAAGAAGCTCTTAAATGATGCAAATCCACAAACTTATGTTACCCAAAAAGCCACAATCTCTTACAATAAATTTCTGCAGCAAGTATTTGCATCTGAAATTATTACCACCTTTATTATTTTGGACTTAGATTCGTTGGTGAGCAGCGTCAGCTCACTACCGTAGTGAGTTGACTTATTTTGGACTGTGTTGATATTTGTTTCAAAAATTAACCGTTAGATTGAATATTCATGTAATATATATTATACCTGTAAAATCTAAAGGCCATCTAACGGTTAATTTTTGTGCAAATTCAATTAGAAAAAAAATCTGAAGATAAATAAATAAATTTTAATTTATTAAAATTCAGATTTTTTGTAATTGAATTTGCATAAAAATTAACCATTAGATCGCCTTTAAATTTTACAGGTATAATATATATTACATGAATATTCAATCTAACGGTTGATATTTGAATCAAATATCAACGCAGTCTAAAATAAGTTAGCTCACCACGGTGGTGAGCTGACGCTACTCACCAGCAAATCCAAGTCCTATTATTTCTTTGTCCATCTCATAAATACAAAGCAGCCTTAGAAATGTAATTAAAGAAAATAAAAAAAAAAGAAAAAGAGGAGTGCCACTTAACAAAGCACACATGGTGGAAGAATATAGAGTCGGATTTCTCTGAGACAATAGGAGGGTGTGCCTCCTTAACTGCGCCTCATGGTTCCTATCTTTATTTTTTGTCTTTTCCTTTCATCAACAAAGAAGTTCAAAGAAACCCAACCTGGGTTTTGGAGTTTAAAGCCTCCAGCACAAAACAAACAGGGCAATGGAATATAGAGACCTTTGGCCTTTTATCCAAACTTTCCGTTTACCAATTAATTAAGAAATAAAAAGACAAATCTACAAGTCAGTCAAATAAACATCTTCTATATGTACTTTGAAGAAAGTTGTTTAATCTTTAAAATCACTTATCACCTAGAATCATCTCACTAGTACAGATTTTTTTTTAAGCATTGTATCTAGTGAATATAAATACAAAAGAGAGATTATGGCACTTGAGCTCAGCCAAACATAACATCTAAAAGCCTCCAGAGTAGAGACAACGAAGAGGGTCCCCCAATGGACAACGGACAGGAATTCCTTTCCCTTATTTTCAACATTCTATTTGTCCCTTTACACATAAACAAGGCAAAACTTTAATAACATCAGGATAAAGCCTACTAAAAGGTCTGGGCCATTCCCAGAAATTTAGATCAATCTGCCAACAAGTGAGACAAAGAAGAAGAGACAACAATGAAAAGATAACAAAAGTAAGCAAAACCAAGGCAAGACAATAACTTATGTTGTTGAGATACCCATAACTCCCATATATACTCATCATGCCTTAATTTTAAATGATGAAGCAAAGTACATACAGGGTGTGAAATCATTAACTCAACCACAATTATGAAGATTTTAATGTAAATGCCATAGTTTTCTCTACATACAGTAAAACAAAAGGGCCCCTACAGCTCATGCAAATTGTGAAATAAAACAAAGAAATTATATGTAGTATTACTCACAAGAAGAGAGAGAGAGAGAGAGAGAGAGAGAGAGGGGGGGGGGGGGGGAAACAATTTCATTATAGTACACAACATTTTTTTTCTTCGTATAAACTGAAAAAAACTAACAAACAAATGGAATCATATATGTAATAAAAACAATCAAAACAAAAGTAACAAGAACAAGAGCTAACATAAAATTTCAAACATTATCGCACCCGAAAATGCCAAAAGACCAGTCATAGCTGCAACAGAAACTCGTAAGTGCCTTATTATGCATTGAAGATTTCTCTACTACCCTACCCATTTCTCTTGAATGTTTTTGTTTGTAAGAAAAAAGCACAACTACAAACTCTTCAAATTTACACATGGGTAAACAGAGGATTTGAAGAACACGAGATACATAGTAATCTTTCCACACGAAAATGTCAGATTCATAGCAAAGCAACACTCAAAAGTGACATTACCGAAGCTGGTTTTTCCAACTAAGACAAAACAACAAGAACAGTAAAAGAAAGCACATATGCTAAAAAGAAAGTAGTTAACGCAAAATGAATTTTAAAATTATACAAAATTAAAAACAAACAAACAATTCAATGTGGGCTAAAGCGAGGGAGAGAAAATTCATTAAAAAACAAACCAAAAACAAAAGAATCAAATATCAATTTCAAAATAAACGAAAATAAATTAAATAACAACTACGATAATTGCACAAATATGACGCAGTTGCAATTGTAAATTACATAGTAACATATATAACCTGTAAGAAAAACATTGCAAACAAATATGTTTCTCAATAATAGTTCATTGATCTCACCTTGATTATAAGACGACCATGTTCATAACATTTAATTCTTCTAATCTTAAAACTATATCAAAAGATAAATAGTGTAAGTATATGGGATGATTTTCATATATGAGAAAATAAAAGGTACAAATCCTAAAGATGACTCAAGAAGGTTGCATGGGAAGTAAGAAATTCAAGAGATCTCAGATTGAAATATACAACATGTGGGATAGCATCTCTAAATAAATTTAACGTATCCATCTCCACCCAAGCACACACTACAAAATCTACCCTCTTGCGAAGATCACTAAACTAAGGTCAATAAGTGAGGAAAGGAAAATCCCAGTGAAAACATAATTTTTTCTGAAATAATGATCCACCTCTAGCAATTTTATTACCTAGTGTCTTGAATATAAAAGGTCTGCACCAACCCAAACCTGAATTTATTTCAAATATGTTTACATTCGCACATATTGCCTTAAAAAAAGCTACTTCGAATATGTTTACCTTTACATGCATTGTCTTAACAAAATATTACTAACAAATATGCATCACAAATATTACATACCATTCAAATACTCTACCCACATCATTTCAGTCATTTCATCACGAAGTCTTCCCATGGATGCAACTGCTTCTGGCTTCAGAGCATGTATAGCCCGAGCACAACCCTGATGCGTGAGGCCCTCAATACCTGCTAGATCTTCCATCTCTTCCCACATGGTAAACATCACATCCGAACATGCAAATGTGCGTATGAAATTGTGAATAGCATAACATGCTGTAACAATCATGTGTTTGCGAGCATTGGAGTACCTTGGGATGTGGGTCAGAATAGGAAAAGCATGCTTTTATAACTCCAAAAGATCTTTCAATGACCATCTGCAATGATGAATGCCTATAATTGAATAATTCCAATTTGTTTTTAGGACGATGTGCTCTACCTCTATATTCTTGAGCATGATACCTTACTGATTTATGTGGTGGTAGGAATATACCTCCCATTGGATATCCGCTATCGACAAGATAATAACATCCTACATGTGAAAATATGAAATTTATCAATAAATTTTTGTATGGTGGAATCAATGCAATGATTGGACAACATATAATTACATAATGTAATTAATAACCTTCTGCGGGCCATGGGAACTTATGTTTGTCACTAGTGATGGCCTTCTCAAAAACTCATGAGTCATTAGCACTACCCTCCTATCCAGAGTAGACGAAGGTAAAT
This sequence comes from Taxillus chinensis, assembly GCA_023512835.1. Taxonomy (NCBI): domain Eukaryota; kingdom Viridiplantae; phylum Streptophyta; class Magnoliopsida; order Santalales; family Loranthaceae; genus Taxillus; species Taxillus chinensis. The sequence continues at coordinate 17,592,715 of CM042088.1, read as the reverse complement.
TTCATATCAAAATCACAAGCACACATGACATTTTGAGTAATTACATGCTTCCTCCCTCGACAAGAATTTGCCCTCTCAGTTGGAACACGGGCACTAACATGTGTGCCATCAATAGCTCCTACACATTTCTATTACATATGTATGTATCAGCATTCTTAAACAGCTTATACATATATAATATACTTTAACATCAGGCATGATTGTTTACATGTCCAAAAATAATACTTTAAAGAGGTGTACCTTAAACCATGGGTAGTATTTGACATTTGTTTGCAAGGATGGAGGTAGTTCATTGCACCCTGGATCTGGCTTAATCATAATCATCCCCAAGTGATGGATTGCTCGTAGTACATGTCAAAAGCGGCATTGAACAATTTCAGTTGAATGCTGGAAGCGATCAGAAACCACTCTCATGCGAGTATTGTGGCCTATGATGTATAAAAACATTGCCACTGATTCTTCTACTGAAACAATGCCTTTATCGTCTTTTAGAAACCTAAGCCTTTTCAACTCATTGCATAGGTGCCGCAGTACATCAGTATCTATACGAAACATTTCATAACAAACCCCTAGATGTCCATTCATCAACTCCTTCATGTAAGCATCTCAAGACAACTTACTTGTACGCATTGGATTTTTATTGTAAAACTTATTCACATGGTCAACTGACATTATAATAAAATTTTCATTGACATTCTGTATATCATCACTAGCATCACTACTTTCATAATCATCGGTAAGCACTACAGTTTCATCATCCTCATTATACTTGTTACTCTCCTCACTGTTGGAAAGTGACTCATCCTCATGCATTTCATCAGTGGAACCATTGTCTGACTCATCACATGAATCTTCATTCATATCATCTTTTGAAATTTCGCTCTCAGACCAATATGTATCAGAGTCAACAAAACTAAAGTCACTTTCAGAATCTGACATTTCCAAATATTTTTGTCAAAATAATGGTATAATTCAGTTACATATGATAGTGTCATACCATCAAAATTATATATAAAATCAATGAGCAGATTCTATTGATGAGCATAGTTATTAATAATGGATGAGCAGGTTTACACCCTCTATCGGCCAAGACCAGCGGTGGATTCTATACTAGATGAGTAAGTTTGATGGAAAGAATACATATTCTATAGTGTCATATCACTAAGGAACACGCTAACCTATGAACGTAGACCGGGAAAAAAACTATACAAAATACAATTAAGAAAACCAAAGTAAAAAAGATAACACAGTAACCTCCTTTACATCTTCACCGACAGCAGTAAGGACAAAGGGGACACTCGGGGTCTGTTTGAGGGAGGCTTGACTGCGGAGAGAGGAAGAGGAGACACCTGAGGGATGCTTGACGGCAGCAAAGAGGGAGAGAGGACAAAACCGAGGTCTGCTTCGACTTGAGGAGTGCTCAACGGCAACGGCAGCAGGGAGAGAGTCAGAGGACAACATTTGCTTCTGCGTGAAGGAGACCAACAATGTGCAGTGGTGCTTGTTGTCGTGCGACTGTTGGAACGATCGTGGGTTTGAAGCCAACCCTAGAAGAGCCTGTGTAGAATTAGAAATCGATGGCACCCTCACGGGATGACTTCGATTTTGCGTCTCATGACTTACGACCTTGAATGATGACTTTGGAAGGGATACCGTAATGACCGGTCGTTAAAAATACCTATTTCAAAAACACTTACCAAACAAAAAAATGTATCTGGAAAGCTCAAAAATAGTTTCTTAATACCAATTTTAAATATAGCTTTTAAAAACAAAAAACCCAATTCCATACCAAACACGCTCTAAGCTTGCAATAAACTGATTTAAAATGAGCAAGGTGTTTTAAATTTTAAAAGCAGATAAGTATTTAATAAATCTTTTTAAAAAATATTATAAAAATTTAAAAGATAAAAATATTTTTTAATAAATTTTAATTTAAAAAATATTTAAAAAAAATATGTATTTCATTCCCACCACCCTCTCCCACCCCCTCCATCCCTGCTCCCCCCAATCCCTCCATCCTACCGCACCCCATCCCTAGCCACTCACCCCCACCTCGGCTAGGGTATATGCATGTGTAACCTCTTAAGCGTGAAAGGGAACAAAGAAACTAGATCAAATTGGTCCAACCCAATGCATCCTGTATGCTTACCAACTGCTACACATGAGGGTGCTAACATACAATAGGCACAACGTTATCGTGCTTGACCTCCTCTGTAAACGATGTTGTGTTTACTAATTCACGAAATCCAACTTTTATTTACTCCTAGGATTGTGACATTGGTCATCTTTAAAACATTACTTCCTAATATTGTATAATCATTATGCAATATTGTTTGGGTGAATATGAGCACCTAATGTAATATCATAATTATATATGAAGTCGTAACATTGTGAGTCATTGCTTCCATATTCACAGTCATGGTGGGGAATGAAATTATACGATTTTAATTGTTGAACTCTAGCATGGAAGCAGAATAATATAATTTTTGTTGGGAATGAAGACTTTATTAAAAGAATGTGCAACAAATGAAACATCCACCCAACAAAATAGCAAAAAATGAGGGAAGAAATAACAACCGAGAATCCTAGATAAAGAAGACACACAAAGTAAGCTCATGAGAATGATAAGGATAGTAAGCCATTGAGAATTTCACAGTACGTAATTAAATTCTCACACCTCACCCAAAAGAAGAAAGAATAAAAGAAGAATAAGGCAAACAATACAAATTTCAGAATATGTACAAAGGACACATTAGAACAAATCACAAAAGATTAAAAATTCTAGGATAATCTAACGCTAATAGATATATGTGAGACTCTCCCATGTACTCACTGTTGGTCCCGGAGAGCCTAGAGGGGGGTGAATAGGCTATTTGAAAACTCTTTCTCACTCTTTTAGCACAACACCTAATCTGGTTAAGAGAATGAATTAATGCAGAAGACAACCAAATAGTTGAAGGATTTTGTATTATTATCAAAAGATAGTTACAAAAAAATGAGTAGCAGATAAAGTTGCTTGCACAAGCTTGGATCTATTGAAAGAATATCTCTCTTTGGTTTACAGTAGCACTCTTTTACAATTACGCACACGCTAGCCAAAAGTTCTATTAAGTATATGTTGGACCCCATTTTGTCCGGGTTGGATATACTAATCCCATGTTTTTATATATACCAGTCTGCCGATGCCATATACCTTGTTAAACAGGTCCATAAATTTGCACACGATGGATACACTTACACGAACGGGGAAACCCAAAATGGATAACCTTTGCTACAAGTCCCTAAAGTACCCCAAATGTAATGACCCGTGTTTTGGGATATGGAGTTAGTTACAGTTTTGCCTTTTGGGTTGGCAATTGTTGGGTTTTAGGGAGTTTTATTCCCACACACATTGGCTTGAACACTTTGTATGATGATGGGCAAGCTTGAGGTAAGAGATGAGCCCAAGAGGGAACCTTTAGGGGGTGCACGTGACAATGCACGTGATAATCGCTTATCACGGGCAGTGGTGTTTTTGCATGGGAGCCTTCCAAAAGTTATTCTAAGTCTTGTGGCAAAATCTTAGGGCATTTGGAGCTTGCACGTGACAATGGCCTTTGTCACGTGTAGCCATGTTTTTGCATCGTCTTTTTCGTTTTGTTATGCTGATCATCTTTTCCTTAAGGACCATGTTCGAATTGTGGGTATTTTGTCCTGTGTGGATGCGGGAAGGTTGTGGCATGTTCCCATTATCAAAACTAATTCGTTTTGATGGTGGGATTTCATTTATAAAAACTACGTCGTTTTGATGGTGGGAATTCATTTATCAAAACTACGTCATTTTAACGTTGAGTTTCACTTATCAAAACTACGTTTTTTTGATAAGTGAGGTGTCTATATAAGGAGTTGAAGATCTCTTTGTTTTAGGTTTAGGGTTTCTTTTCGCTAGCCGCCGCAACCGTCGCAGAGAGAGAGAGAGAGAGAGAGAGAGAGAGAGAGAGAGAGAGAGAGAGACTTTCTGATCGTTGCTTCCTTGCTGCTGTGGTGATTCACGTGGGTGGATAGCGTCTAACGTGGGAGCAAGAGCAAGGAGGAACCTTTTGAGGTAGGGGTTCTGTGTCTTCTAGTACCCATTCCGGGGTTAGGCCCTGTGGTGGATGATTTGTAGAGTATTATCGTTGTTGGTATAATATATATGTAAATCCATATAGGTGTGATCTCCTATATGGATGTTGGCCTTCAATGGCATATTTTGTTTGGTTTTGATGTTACGTTTGGGGTATGGGAACTCTCGGGGTTTGTTGCGTGGCAGTGGGCCTTGGAGGCGGTTGGGAATGTTTGTGTTGTTTGTTAGGCTTCGTTCTGTTGTAGGTTCACGTGGGGAAACCTTGAGGTTTCCGGGGGAAATATACTTGATATAATGATTATTGATCGAGATGCATGCTATGTGTTTGATTATATGCCTGTGTGGCTGTGATGCATGCTATATGTTTGATTATATGCCTGTGTGGTTGTGATGCATACTATGTGTTTGATGATATGCCTGTGTGGCTGTGATGTATGTTATGTGTTTAATTTTATGCCTGTGTGGCTGAGATTGGAGCCTGTGTGGCTGGAGCCTTCGAGGCTGGTTATGGAACCCGGTGGCTGTGGAAGCCCGTGGCTGGTTATGGAGCCCGGTGGCTGTGGAAGCCCGTGGCTGGTTATGGAGCCCAGTGGCTGTGGAAGCCTGTGGCTGGTTATGGAGCCTGTGTTGATGTGGCAATGGTTGTACCTATTGATGTGGCTTGTTTGTGTATAAATGTTAATCATGGCCTGTCTGTATAGTATTGTCGTGACACTGCAGTCATGAACGTTAACATGTAGATGTTAGGAGCATGGGATGGGTTGGGGAGACATGATCCCTACTGAGCTGTGGTTGCTCACCCCTCCCGTTATATTTTGTTTACTTTTCAGGAACTTACAGGCGTTAGGAGGGAACTCCAAGGTAAAGGACAGTTCTTCTTTGCCTTGTTTAATATTATTTTGTGTTGTTAATTTTTATGGGACCTTTGTAACCTAGTGGGGAGATATTGTAAGGGAAAATTTAATTGTAATAAAGGCACGTTTGGGTTGTAACATTTATTGTGGTTTGAAATTAATAATATAATTTTGTTTTTGTGAATATTTATTATGGATGTGCGTAAAGTCCTGTGTGGAAGTAATCCCAACCCCTTGCCCACCGGGTGGGTAAAGGGGAGTCACGAACCGGTTTCCTCGGGTTGGAAATCCGGGGCGTGACAATATGGTATCAGAGCATGGTCTAGTTGGGCTAGGGTAGTGGGCGGATCTGGTTATCTTGAGTCTTTTGGAGGACCCTGGAGGGACATGCCTGATCAACATGGTCCTCTTTGAGTCTCTAAGTTGTACTTGGGGTAGTCCAGTCCTGTGGTAGGATTTGCATGCATTAGCATTAGGGCACTAGTTGCATTTTTTGTCTATGTGTGATTGTGTGGAGAACTGAGATAAAGCATGTGATAGGAAAATACGAGGAACGTGATTTAATCTGTGCAACTCTAATTTTGTGATAACTTGAGTTGTGTGCTTGTGAAAATGCTACTAGTGCAATATGACTTAATGAGAACTAAAATGTGTGCACAGTGTGTAAAGCTATGTGATAATTGAATTGATAAATGGGGTAGAGGTAGTGACACGCGATAGATTTTGAAAAGCATTTTGTCGATTGTCCTTCTTACTTCGTGTAGTAAGAATGCCACTGAGGAGAGCGATGCGTGCGTTTGGGGTAGTGGCTGATGAATCATCTACCCATGAGGGACTAGGTGCGGGGCATCCCGCTGGAGGACATGTGTTGTTGTTGGCACAGCTGCGAGAGGGCATCCGATAGGAAGTCCAAGAGCTGAGGGAGGGTATCTGGCAAGAGGTTCGGGAGGAGGTGCGCCGTGAGATGGCAGCATAGCAGGTGCCACCGCCACCACCACCACCAGTGGGAGAGTTACCCCGTGAGCGTGAGAGTTCGCTAGGTGGCGTACCGATTCGTGCAGAGGATGATGTGGTGATGAGGTTCCGAAAGGAACAACCTCCAACGTTCAAGGGAGAAGTGGATCCCGTGGTGGTTGAGCATTGGTTGAGGTTGATTGAGCATGTGTTTTCCTTTTTCTTACCTCGGGAGGAGGATAAGGTGAGGCAGGCCATTCAGCAGTTAGAAGGGAATGCATTGGAGTGGTGGCAAAGCGTAGCAGGAAGTCGTTCAGTGCAGTTTATGCTATGGGAGGAGTTCTTACAGCTCTTCCATGATGAGTTCTTCCCTGAGTCGTTGAGGTGGCAAAAGAGGGAAGAATTCGGCAGCCTGAAGCAGGGATCGAGGACAGTGCCCGAGTATGAGCGGGAGTTCCGGAGCTTGAGTAGATTTGCTCCCGAGACTGTGGCAAAGGAGGACCAGAAGGCCCACAAATTCACCTTGGGTCTCAGGCCAGTCCTTAGGCAGAGGGTAACGATACTGCGTTTGAGGACTTATACTGTGGTTGTTGAGACAGCTCGTATAGCTGAGAGGGAGCTTGATGATGGGAGGCAGGCCCATCAGGGTCGACAGTTATAGGGAGGGTCTGACCGTGATTCAGGGTCCAAGAGGCCCAAGATCGAGGAGGGAGGTAGCAGTTCCTTCCGCAACAGGGGTCAACCCTCAGTGAACCCAGGGAGGTTCACCTTTGGCGGCAGTAGGCAGGGCGGTTCAGCAAGGGGTCTTCCCAGCGGTTGTCATTGCTGTGGGGTGCAAGGCCACTTCAGGAGGGAGGCGAGTTTGTAGGAGCAACAACAAGGGAGTAGGAGGCATGACATCCAGCATGAGGAGTGATGCCAGTTTTCGTGCACCAGCAGAGAGACCAGCTCATCAGTGGCAGGCTAGTCAGGCAGGATCCAGTTAGACCCGACCTCAGGGGAGGCCGGAGCAGCAGCAGAGTAAAGCTGGAGGCAGCCATAGCGGGAACCATCCAGTAGGTGAGCCGACCAGTGGCATGGGTCAGGGGACGGTGTTTGCGTTGAATGCGACACCCTAGGAGGAGGCTCAGCTACCACCTCCATCGGTGGAGGGTGGGGCAGGACCTTCGGTGGTTAAAAGTACCCTTTTGATCTCTCGTACACTTACTTCTGTTCTTTTCGATACGGGTGCATCATGTTCTTTTGTTGCTGAGCTTGTAATTGATGGCTTGGGATTAGTATGTGTTGAGGCAGCGAGACCCCTAGTTGTTGAGTCTCCCATGGGAGGTATGATTGAGGTTCGGCATGTTTGTCGTGAATGTGTGTTAACCATAGGAGATGTGGAGCTTAGCTTCAATTTGTATGTGATGCCATTGAGGACGTTTGACCTGATCTTGGGTATGGATTGGCTTATGGCTTTCCAGGTCAAGATAGATTGTTATCGGCGCCGTGTGTCATTCGTGTCACCTGCAGGGGTTTCTTGCACCCTGCAGGGGGAGTGGGATTGTGAGGCGAGTCGAGCTGGACCAGTGTTGGACCAGTGGGGTGCCATTACCCATAGGTTGACAGCCCTAACTTTTGCTGAGGAGGGAAAGATGGGAAAAAGGGTGTGGCCAGCGGTTGTTGACCAATTTCAGGATGTCTTTCCTGAAGAGTTGAGGAGTTTACCACCTAAGAGGAGTGTGGAGTTCACTATTGAGTTAGTACCGGGGACGGGTCCAATCTCCCAAGTGGCTTATCGTATGGGACCAGCTGAGTTGAGGGAGCTTTAGAGGCAGATAGAGGAGTTGGTGAACCAGGGGTATATCAGGCCGAGTACCTCACCTTGGGGTGCTCCAGTGCTCTTTGCAAAGAAGGCAGATGGTACGCTTCATCTTTGCATCGACTACAGGAAGCTGAACTTGGTAATTGTGAAGAACAAGTATCCATTGCCTCGGATAGATGACTTGTTTGACCAATTGAGTGGGGCCCAGTGGTAATCTAAGATAGATCTGCGGTCGAGATACCACCAGTTAAGGGTTAGGGAGGAGGACATCCCTAAGACTACTTATCGGTGCAGGCATGGGTACTATGGGTGGGTGGTGATGCCTTTCGGGCTCACTAATGCACCCGCAGTGTTCATGCATTTGATGAACCAGGTCTTTGCTCCATACTTGGATTGTTTTGTGGTGGTGTTTATAGATGATATTTTGGTGTATTTCAAGACGGAGAGGGAGCATGTGGAGCATTTGGCAATAGTGTTGCAAACCTTGAGGGACCAGCAATTGTTTGCTAAGTTTAGCAAATGTGAGTTTTGGATGCAGGAGGTTCATTTTCTTGGCCATGTCGTGTTAGCTGAGGTGGTTAGAGTAGACCCAGCTAAGATTGAGGCTGTATCATTGTGGGAGAGGCCAACCAATATTTTCGAGATTCGTAGTTTCCTTGGCTTGGCGGGATATTATCGTCGTTTTGTAGAGGGGTTTTCCTGTTTGGCAGCTCCTATGACGGTGTTAACTAGGAAGGGAGTGAAGTTTGAGTGGACTGACAAGTGTCAGCAGGCATTTGAGGCTCTCAAAACCCATTTGACCACTGCACCGGTGTTAAGGTTACCAAGGGAGGACGTCCCATATGAGGTGTATTGTGATGCATCTAGGATTGGTTTGGGGTGTGTGCTTATGCAGGAGCACAGTGTGGTCGCGTATGGGTCAAGGCAGTTGAAACCACATAAGCAGAATTACCCTACCCATGATCTTGAGTTGGCGGCTGTCATCTTTGCTTTGAAGAGTTGACAGCATTACCTTTTGGGGGAGAAGTTTGTGGTGTTCTCAGATCACAAGAGCCTTCAGTACATTTTTACTCAGAAGGACTTGAATTTGAGGCAGAGGAGATGGGTGGAGTATTTGCAGACCTTCGACTTTACTCTTGCCTATACCCTAAGCAAGGGCAATATCGTGGCTGATGCGTTGAGCAGGAAAGGGAAAGCTGAGGTGGCAGTGAGAGAGTGGAAGCTGATGGAGCAGTTGGCGATGTTGTAGTTGCAGCCTATTGCTCGTGATGGTAGGACAGTGCTGAGTCCTATTGTTATTGTGCCTGAGTTGTACCAGCGAGTCCGGGAGGGACAGTTGGGTGATATTGAGTGTGAGGTTCTTCGTGCCCATATTAAGGCTAGTGAGCTATCTGAGGACTGGACAAAGGGTCCTGAGCATGAGTTGTCTTTTCAGGGGCGGCTAGTAGTGGCTTCTTCTCTCAGAGATGAGGTGATGAGGGAGTTTCATTAGTTTAGAGTTGTTGTGCATCTAGGGGGTAAAAAGATGTACCATGCACTTCGGGGGCATTTTAGGTGGCCTGGGATGAAACGTGATGTGGCAGCATTTGTTGCAAGGTGCCTTACTTGTTAACAAGTGAAAGCGGAGCATCAGCGACTGGCAGGTATGTTACAACCGTTGCCAATAGCCGAGTGGAAGTGGGACCACATAGCAATGAACTTTGTGACTGGTTTTCCACCCACCACTAGGAGGAAAGACATGATATGGGTGATTGTGGATCGGCTACCAAGTCAGCCCATTTTCTTGCCGTTCGAGAGTGGGATTCCATTGGGACGTTGAACCAGTTGTACGTGAATGAGATTGTGTGATTACATGGAGTGCCATCATCGATTGTGTCCGACAAAGATTCGAGGTTTAGTTCTCATTTCTGGACAGGCTTGCAGGAGGCTATGGGGACAAAGCTTAGCTTGAGCACAACCTTTCACCCTGAGACTGACGGTCAGAATGAGAGGACGAACCAGACATTGGAGGACATGTTGAGGGCCTGTGTGTTAGATTTTGGGGGTTCGTGGGCAACTCACCTTCCATTGGTGGAGTTTGCCTACAACAACATTTATCAGGCATCCATTGGGATGACTCCTTTTGAGGCATTGTATGGAAGACCGTGCTGATCACCTTTGTATTGGACTGAGGTAGGAGAGGCAGCTCTTTGGGGACGACAGTTGGTTTAGGAGGCTACGGAGAAGGTCAAGTTGATTCATCAGCACTTGTTGTCAGCTTAGAGTCGATAGAAATCTTACGCAGATCAGCGGCGGCGACCTTTGAAGTTTTTGTGGGAGATCATGTGTTTCTCCGTGTTTTGCCACATCGTGGACATCGGCAATTTGGGAGAGGTTCCAAGCTATCTTCGCGGTCTATTGGTCCTTTTGAGGTTATGGATCGTGTGGGGCCAGTGGCCTACCGGTTAGTGTTACCACCGCAGTTAAGTCGGGTACACAATGTGTTCCATGTGTCCCAGTTGAGGAATTATCATCCTGACCCAACTCGTGTGATTGATTGAGGAACATTGGATATTGAGGATGATATGTCCGTTCTTGAGGCCCCTATCCGTATCCTAGATTGGCGGGAGAAGCTTTTGCGTGGTTGTGCTATTCCTTTGGTTTGCGTGCTGTGGCAGCACCGTGGCATTGAGGAGGAGACATGGGAACGTGAGTCCATGATGCATGAGCAACACCTAGAGTTGTTCGAGGACGAACAATCTTAAGGGTGGGAGGTGGCTATTGGCCAAGGGATAGTGATGTGCTTTCCTGTATTAGTTGTTCATAATCTTGTGTATTTGTATTGTCCTTTAGACATGTATTTATATTTGAAATATGTTTTGAGATGTGTATTTGTGCCATGCGGGTATGTGTTATATGCATTGTGATGCATGTGGTTATGAATTGTGGTGCTGCTTTGTTGAGTTTGCGGACGTATGCCCTATTATATGTTGTGTGTGGTGTATGAACCATTTGGGGTGTTATGGCTTGCCGTTCTGCAAATGGGTAGCATGTGTTGGTTATTCCTTACATGTTGTTTCTTTTCGAGGATGAAAAGTCTTAAGGGGGTGAGGATGTAATGACCCGTGTTTTGGGATCTGGAGTTAGTCACAGTTTTGCCTTTTGGGGTGGCAATTGTTGGGTTTTAGGGAGTTTTATTCCCACACACATTGGCTTGAACACTTTATATGATGATGGGCAAGCTTGAGGTAATAAATGAGCCCAAGAGGAAACCTTTAGGGGGTGCACGTGACAATGTACGTGACAATGGCTTGTCACGGGCAGTGGTGTTTTTGCGTGGGAGCCTTCCAGAAGTTATTCTAAGTCTTGTGGCAAAATCTTAGGGCATTTGGAGCTTGCGCGTGACAATGGCCTTTGTCACGTGCAGCCATGTTTTTGCATCGTCTTCTTTATTTTGTTATGCTGATCATCTTTTCCTTAAGGACCATGTTCGAATTGTGGGTATTTTGTCTTGTGTGGATGCGGGAAAGTTGTGGCATGTTCCCTTCATCAAAACTACGTCGTTTTGATGGTGGGATTTCATTTCTCAAAACTACGTCGTTTTAATGTTGGGTTTCACTTATCAAAACTATGTCGTTTTGATAAGTGAGGTGTCTATAAAAGGAGGTGGAGGTCTCTTTGGTTTAGGTTTAGGGTTTCTTTCCGCCAGCCGCCGCAGCAGTCGCAGAGAGAGAGAGAGAGAGAGAGAGAGAGAGAGAGAGAGAGAGAGAGACTTTCTGATCGTTGCTGTTATGGTGATTCGCATGGGTGGACGGCATCTAGCGTGGGAGCAAAAGTAAGGAGGAACCTTTTGAGGTAAGGGTTTTGTCTCTTCTAGTACCCATTTCGGGGTTAGGCCTTGTGGTGGATGATTTGTAGAGTATTGTCGTTGTTGTTATAATATATATGTAAATGCATATAGGTGTGATCTCCTCTATGGATGTTGGCCTTTAATGACATATTTTGTTTGGTTTTGATGTTGCGTCTGGGGTATAAGAACTCTCGGGGTTCGTTCCGTGGCAGTGGGCCTTGGAAGCGGTTGGGAATGCCAGTGTTGTTTGTTAGGCTTCGTTCCGTTGTAGGTTCACGTGGGGAAACCTTGAGGTTTCCGGGGGAAATATACTTGATATAATGATTGTTGATCGAGATGCATGCTATGTGTTTGATTATGTGCCTGTGTGGCTGTGATGCATGCTATGTGTTTCATTATATGCCTGTGTGGCTGTGATGCATGCTATGTGTTTGATGATATGCCTATGTGGCTGTGATGTATGTTATGTGTTTGATTGTATGCCTGTGTGGCTAAGGTTGGAGCCTGTGTGGCTGGAGCCTTCGAGGCTGGTATGGAGCCCGGTGGCGGTGGAAGCCCGTGGCTGGTTATTGTAAGGACCCGTACCTTGAGTTAGTCAGTTTTGCCTCTTGAGTAGAGTTTTTCTAGATTTTGACCCAGTAAATGGACTCCAATGAATTCACGTGCAAAAGGAAAGATGCTTAGAATGTTGTCCTCTATCTACCACAGAAGTTTCAGGCCAAATGGACATGTATGTGAGGTGCACGTGATATGGGTCCAATTCACGTGCAAGTGTGGTTGTCTTCTAAATGATGCAAGGAGGCTAGGGGTGAAGTTTGAGAGCATTTGGAGTGCATATGGAGTTGCACGTGAATTGGGGAATTCACGTGCAAATTGGCGTGCGAGCATATTTTTGCATGGTTCCCTTGGTTTTGACATTCTAAGGAACTTTCTCCAAAGGACCATGTTGAAATTCCGAGTATTTTGGCCTATATGGGTGCGGAAAGGTGCTAACTTGTGTGATCAAAACTACGTCGTTTTGATCCTGGGTTTCACTTAATCAAAACTATGTCGTTTTGATAGTGGGAGGCCTATATAAGGATGAGGAGACTCCTTGTTCTAGGGTTAGGGGTTTTTCGGCCATTGCGGCCGTCGTGGAGAGAGAGAGAGCTAGAGAGAGGGAAAGGGGGGAGAACGCTTGGTTGCTTGCCGGAGCATCTTGCGTGGGGAGGACGGCATCTAACGCGGGAGCAAGGAGGATCTTCTTTAAGGTAGGGGTTCTGTTTTCTTATACCCGATCCGGGGTTAGGCCCTGTGGTGAATTACCCGTTGGATATTGTCCTTGTTATCATACTATTTATATGTAAATTCATATAGGTGTGATCTCCTATATGAATGTTGGCCTTCAATGGCGTTGTTTGGATATATGTATATATGCCTGCCAAGTGTTTGACATAATGCCTGTGAGGTCGTGCATGTTATGTGTTTGAAATTATGCCTGTGAAGCTGTGCATATTATGTGTGAGATTATATCTCGTGTGGTCGGGTTTATGAGTGGTGAATATATGCATGCTAAGTGTTCGATGTTATTCCTGTGTGACTAAGCATACTAAGTGTTTGATGTTATGCCTGTATGGCCATGTGTGCTGCGTGTTTGCTTGTACACCCGGTGGCTGTGGAAGCCCGGGACTGATTTGTGGAACCCGGTGGCTGTGGAAGCCCGGGGATGTTTTGTGGAACCTGGTGGCTGTGGAAGCCCGGGACTATTTTGTGGAACCCGGTGGCTGTGGAAGCCCGGGGCTGTTTTGTGGGACCCGGTGGTCGTGGAAGCCCGGGATTGTTCTTGAAACCCGGTGGTGTGGAAGCCCGGGAGTGTTTATGTACCAGCCCATGTATGATTGTGTTTGTTGTTATAGCCTGTAACTATATCTTGGTGGAATGATTGTATCACGACACGAGACTTGTACATAAGGCATGTAGATATTAGGTGCATGGGATGGGTTGGGGAGACATGATCCCTACTGAGCTGTGGTTGCTCACCCCTCCTACCATGTTGTTTTCTTTACAGGAACCTACAGGCGTTAGGTGGGACCCCAAGGTGGAAGACCTTATTTATTTTATTGTTTATGTTAATTTATTATGGGAATCGATGTAACCCCAATGGGGATGGATTGAAAAGAAGACTTTGTAATAAAGACTGATTTGGTTTGTGGACTGCTTGATGGACTTTATTTTTCTTGAATGTGTTGTGAATGTTTAAAATGTTCAGTTCTTGGTTTGTTTCCTAACCCCTTTGCCCTCCGTGTGGGTAAAAAGGGGAGTCACGTACCGGTTTCCTCGGGTTGGAAATCCGGGGCGTGACAATATGGTATCAGAGCATGGTCTAGTTGGCCTAGGGTAGTGGGCGGACTTGGTTATCTTGAGTCCTTTGGAGGAGCCTGGAGGGACATGCCTGATCAACATGGTCCTCTTTGAGCCTCCAAGGTGTACTTAGGGTAGTCCAGTCTTGTGGTAGGATTTGCATGCATTGGCATTAGGGCACTAGTTGCATTTGTTGTCATGTGTGAAGGATGTGCATAACATGATCATGTGTGAGCTGTGCAACTCTGAATATTCTTGGAATGCCTTGGGTATGACTACAATGTGGACTGTGCTGTGTGCAATATTGGTTGATGCAATGGTTAAAATGTGTGTAATGCCATGTACGGCTTGACTTGATAATGAGGTAGAGGTAGTCAACTTGTTAGTAGTCAAACGCGTTCGACGTTTATGCATCTTACTTCATGTAGTAAGAATGCCACCGAGGAGAGTGACACGTGCGTCCGGGGCGATGGGCGATGAGTCATCTGCCCATGAGGGTCCGGGTGCGGGGCCATCCGTTGGGGGACATGCGTTGTTACTGGCACAGCTACAAGAAGGCATCCGGCTGGAGGTACGAGAGCTACGGGAGGGACTCCGGCAGGACGTTCGGGAGGAGGTGCGCCGTGAGATGGCAGCACAGCAGGTGGTGCCACCACCACCACCACCAGTAGGAGAGCTGCCTCGTGAGCGTGAGAGTTCGCTAGGTGGTGTACCGACCCGTGCGAGGGATGACGTGGTGACACGGTTCCGAAATGAACAACCTCCGCAATTTAAGGGGGGAGAAGATCCTGTGGTAGCCGAGCGGTGGTTGAGACAGATTGAGCATGTGTTCTCCTTTCTCCTGCCCAGGGAGGAGGATAAGGTGCGGCCGGCAATTCGGCACTGGAGGGGGGATGCTTTGGAGTGGTGGACAAGTGTTGCGGGGAGCCGTGCGGTGCAACTCATGTTTTGGGAGGAATTCTTGCAACTCTTCCATGATGAGTTCTTCCCGGAATCGGTGAGATGGCGAAGAGGGAGGAATTTGGCAGCCTGAAGCAAGGATCAAAGACGGTGCCCGAGTATGAGCGGGAGTTTCGGAGCTCGAGTAGGTTTGCCCCCGAGACAATGGCAAAGGAGGACCTGAAGGCCCACAAGTTCACTCGGGGACTTAGGCCAGCCCTTAGGGAGAGGGTGGCGATTCTACGCTTGAGGACCTATGCTGAGGCCGTGGAGACGGCCCGTATAGGCGAGAGAGAGCCGGATGGTGGGAGGCAGGCCCATCAGGGTCGCCGATTCTGAGTGGGCCTGATCGAGATGCAGGGTCCAAGAGGCTCAAGACGGAGGAGAGGGATAGCAGTTCCTTCCGCAGCAGGGGGACAGACATTGGTGAACCCAGGGAGGTCTAGCTTTGGCGGTGGCAGCAGGGGCGGTCCAGCAGGGGGTCTCCCCACTGGTTGTTATTCGGCTGTGGGGAGCAAGGCCACTTGAGAAAGGAGTGTCCAAAGAGGGACCGGAAATGCCATAGATGTGGACGAGAGGGCCATCTAAGCCGGGTTTGCCGGAGTGGCAACAGGGGAGTTGGAGGCATGACATCCAAGACAAGGAGTGATGCCGGTTTTCGTGCACCAGCAGAGAGACCAGCTCGTCGGTGGCCGGCTAGTCGGGCAGGATCGAATCAGACCCGACCTCGGGGGAGGCCGGAGCGACAGAGACCGAAGCCGGAGACGACCTTGGCGGAAAGCGCCCAGGTGAGTGAGCCGACCAGGTGGCACGGGCCAAGGGAGGGTGTTTGCGGCTGGAAGCGACGTACCAGGAGGAGGCCGAGCTACCACCCCCACCACTGAGGGTGGAGCAGGACCATCGGTGGTTAGAGGTACCCTCTTGATCTCCCGTACATTAGCTTCGTTCTTTTCGATACGGGTGCATCATGTTCGTTTGTTGCTTGAGCTTGTAATAGACGGCTTGGGGTTAGCTTGTGTGGAGGCCGCGAGGCCCCTAGTTGTGGAGTCTCCAGGTAGGAGGCATGATTGAGGTACGGCGAGTGTGTCGTGACCGTGTGTTAACCATAGGCGAGGTGGAGCTGAGTTTTGACTTGCATGTGATGCCTTTGAGAACGTTTGACCTGATCTTGGGTATGGATTGGCTTATGGCTTTCCAGGCCAAGATAGATTGTTACCGGCGGCGTGTGACCTTCGTGACACCTGCAGGGACCTCTTGCACCCTGCAGGGGGGAGTGGGATTGTGAGGCGAGTCGGGCCAGGCCAGTGTTGGACCGGTGGGGTGCCATTACCCATAGGTTAGCGGCCTGACCTTTGGCTGAGGAGGGTAAGGTGGAAAAGAGGGTGTGGCCCGCTGTTGTGGACCAATTTCAGGGATGTTTTTCCTGAGCGGTTGAGGAGTTTGCCACCTAAGAGGAGTGTGGAGTTCACCATTGAGTTGGTGCCGGGGACGGGTCCGATTTCCCAAGTAGCGTATCGTATGGGGCCAGCTGAGTTGAGGGAGCTTCAGAGGCAAATCGAGGAGTTGGTGGGTCAGGGGTATATCAGACCGAGTACCTCACCTTGGGGTGCTCCGGTGCTCTTTGTGAAGAAGGCCGATGGTACACTACGTCTCTGCATCGACTACGGAAAGCCGAATTCGGTGACGGTGAAGAACAAGTACCCGTTGCCTCGGATAGATGACCTGTTTGACCAATTGAGTGGGGCCCAGTGGTTTTCCAAAATAGATTTACGGTCGGGGTATCACCAGCTCAGGGTTAGGGAGGAGGACATCCCTAAGATGGCTTTTCGGTGCAGGTATGGGCATTATGAGTGGGTAGTGATGCCTTTCGGGCTCACTAATGCGCCGATAGTGTTCATGCATTTGATGAACCAAGTCTTTGCCCCATACTTAGACTCGTTCGTGGTGGTGTTTATCGACGATATCTTGGTGTATTCCAAGACCGAGAAGGAACATGTGGAGCACTTGGCAACAGTTGTTGCAAACCTTGAGGGACCAGCACTGTTTGCTAAGTTTAGCAAGTGTGAGTTTTGGCTGCAGGAGGTTCACTTTCTTGGCCATGTGGTGTCAGCTGAGGGAGTTAGGGTGGACCCAGCCAAGATTGAGGCCGTGGCATCGTGGGCGAGGCCAACCAACGTTTTTGAGATCCGTAGTTTTCTTGGCTTGGCGGGGTACTATCGTCGTTTTGTAGAGGGGTTCTCCCGTTTGGCGGCTCCTATGACAGCGTTGACTCGGAAGGGCGTGAAGTTTGATTGGACTGACAAGTGTCAGCAGGCGTTTGAGACTCTCAAAACCCGTTTGACCACTGCGCCTGTGTTGAGGTTGCCTAGGGAGGATATTCCATATGAGGTATACTGTGATGCGTCCAGGGTTGGTTTGGGGTGTGTGCTTATGCAGGAGCACAGTGTGGTAGCTTATGGGTCGAGACAGCTGAAGCCTCATGAGCAGAATTATCCTACTCATGACCTTGAGTTAGCTGCTGTCATCTTCGCCCTGAAGAGTTGGCAGCACTACCTCTTGGGGGAAAAGTTTGTGGTGTTCTCAGATCACAAGAGCCTTCGACATCTTTACTCGAAGGACTTGAATTTGAGGCAAAGGAGATGGGTGGAGTATTTGCGGACCTTTGATTTTACTCTTGCCTATACCCCGGGCAAGGGTAATGTTGTGGCGATGCATTGAGCAGAAAAGGGAAAGCCGAGGTGGCCGTAAGAGAGTGGAAGCCGATGGAGCGGTTGGCGACGTTGCAGCTGCAGCCTGTTGTTCGTGATGGTGGGACGGTCCCGAGTCCTTTGGTGGTAGTGCCTGAGTTGTACCAGCGCGTCCGGGAGGAACAACTGGGTGACATTGAGTGCGAGGTTCTCCGTGCCCGTATTGAGGCCGGGGAGCTATCCTGGGGACTGGACGGAGGGTCCTGAGCATGAGTTGTCATTTCAGGGGAGGTTGGTAGTGGCTTCTTCCCTCGGGGATGAGGTGATGAGGGCGTTTCACCAATCTAGAGTTGCTTGTGCATCCAGGGGGTACGAAGATGTACCATGCGCTTCGCGGACATTTTTGGTGGCCTGGGATGAAACGCGATGTAGCTGCCTTTGTTTCGCGGTGCCTCACGTGTCGGCAGGTGAAGGCCGAGCATCGGCGGCCGGCGGGCATGTTACGGCCCTTGCCCATAGCGAGTGGAAGTGGGACCATATCGCGATGGATTTTGTGACAGGTCTTCCACCCACCACGGGGAGGAAAGATATGATTTGGGTGATTGTGGATCGACTCACAAAGTCGGCCCATTTCCTTGCTATTCGCGAGCGGGACTCTATTGGGACCTTGAGTCAGCTGTACATGAACGAGATTGTGAGACTGCATGGAGTACCATCATCGGTTGTCTCAGACCGGGATTCGAGGTTCACTTCCCGTTTTTGGGCAGGTTTGCAGGAGGCTATGGGGACCAAGCTTCATTTGAGTACAGCCTTTCACCCTGAGACTGACGGCCAGACAGAGAGGACGAATCAGACGTTGGAGGACATGTTACGGGCCTGTGTGTTAGATTTCGGGGGTTCGTGGGCAACTCACCTACCTTTGGTGGAGTTTGCCTACAACAACAGTTATCAGGCATCCATTGGGATGGCTCCTTTTGAGGCGTTGTATGGACGGCCGTGTCGATCACCTTTGTGTTGGACCGAGGTGGGGGAGACAGCTCTCTTGGGGCCGCAGTTGGTTCAAGAGGCTACTGAGAAGGTCAAGTTGATTCGTCAGCGTTTGTTGTCAGCTCAGAGTCGGCAGAAATCTTATGCGGATCAGCGACGGCGACCTTTGGAGTTTTCGGTTGGTGATCATGTGTTCCTTCGTGTCTCTCCACGTCGTGGACATCGACGGTTTGGGCGAGGTTCCAAGCTATCTCCGCGGTTTATTGGTCCTTTTGAGATTCCCGGATCGTGTAGGGCCTGTAGCCTACCGGTTAGCGTTACCACCGCGGGCCGAGTCGAGTGCACAACGTGTTTCACGTGTCCCAGTTGCGGAAGTATCACCCTGACCCCACTCATGTGATTGATTGGGGGACGTTGGACATTGCGGATGACATGTCCATCATTGAGGCCCCTATCCGTATCCTAGATCGGCGAGAGAAGCTTTTGCGTGGTCGTGCTATTCCTTTGGTTCGCGTGCTTGTGGCAGCACCATGGCATTGAGGAGGAGACATGGGAACGTGAGTCCGTGATGCGTGAGCAAGACCTGGACTTGTTCGAGGACCAACAATCTTAAGCGTGGGAGGTGGCTATTGGCCAAGGGATAGTGATGTTTTCTTGTGATGTGTTTTCTTGTATTAGTTGATGTATTTGTATTGTCTTTTAAAGACATGTGTTCTTATTTGTGATGTGCCTTGAGATGTGTATTCGTGCCATGTGGACATGTGTTATGTGCATTATTGTGGTTATGGATTATGGTGGTACTTGTTATGTCTTTGTTGTCTTGTGTGTGGTGTATGACCCATTTGGGTGTTGTGGCTCGCCGTGTGGCAAATGGGTAGCTTGTGTTTGTTTTCCTCTTATGTCATTTCTTTTCGAGGACGAAAAGTCTTAAGGGGGGAGAGGATGTAAGGACCCGTACCTTGAGTTAGTCGGTTTTGCCTCCCGAGTAGAGTTTTTCTAGATTTTGACCAAGTAAATGGACTCCAATGAATTCACGTGCAAAAGGAAAGATGCTTAGAATGTTGTCCTCTATCTACCACGAAGTTTCAGGCCAAATGGACATGTATGTGAGGTGCACGTGATATGGGTCCAATTCACGTGCAAGTGTGGTTGTCTTCTAAATGATACAAGGAGGCTAGGGGTGAAGTTTGAGAGCATTTGGAGTGCATATGGAGTTGCACGTGAATTGGGGAATTCACGTGCAAATTGGCGTGCGAGCATATTTTTGCATGGTTCCCTTGGTTTTGACATTCTAAGGAACTTTCTCCAAAGGACCATGTTGAAATTCCAGGTATTTTGGCCTATATGGGTGCGGAAAGGTGCTAACTTGTGTGATCAAAACTACGTCGTTTTGATCCTGGGTTTCACTTAATCAAAACTACGTCGTTTTGATAGTGGGAGGCCTATATAAGGATGAGGAGACTCCTTGTTCTAGGGTTAGGGGTTTTTCGCCTTATTGCGGCCGTCGTGGAGAGAGAGAGAGCTAGAGAGAGGGAAAGGGGGAGAACTGGCTGGTTGCCGCGGAGCATCTTGCGTGGGGAGGACGGCATCTAACGCGGGAGCAAGGAGGATCTTCTTTAAGGTAGGGGTTCTGTTTTCTTATACCTGATCCGGGGTTAGGCCCTGTGGTGAATTACCCGTTGGATATTGTCCTTGTTATCATACTATTTATATGTAAATTCATATAGGTGTGATCTCCTATATGAATGTTGGCCTTCAATGGCGTTGTTTGGATATATGTATATATGCCTGCCAAGTGTTTGACATAATGCCTGTGAGGCTGTGCATGTTATGTGTTTGAAATTATGCCTGTGAAGCTGTGCATATTATGTGTGAGATTATATCTGTGTGGCCGGGTTTATGAGCTGGTGAATATATGCATGCTAAGTGTTCGATGTTATTCCTGTGTGACTAAGCATACTAAGTGTTTGATGTTATGCCTGTATGGCCATGTGTCTTGCGTGTTTGCTTGTACACCCGGTGGCTGTGGAAGCCCGGGACTGATTTGTGGAACCCGGTGGCTGTGGAAGCCCGGACTGTTTTGTGGAACCCGGTGGCTGTGGAAGCCCGGGACTGTTTTGTGGAACCCGGTGGCTGTGGAAGCCCGGGGCTGTTTTGTGGGACCCGGTGGCTGTGGAAGCCCGGGACTGTTCTTGAAACCCGGTGGCTGTGGAAGCCCGGGAGTGTTTATGTACCAGCCCATGTATGATTGTGTTTCTTTGTTATAGCCTGTAACTATATCTTGGTGGAATGATTGTATCACGACACAAGCACTTGTACACAAGGCATGTAGATATTAGGTGCATGGGATGGGTTGGGGAGACATGATCCCTACTGAGCTGTGGTTGCTCACCCCTCCTACCATGTTGTTTTCTTTACAGGAACCTACAGGCGTTAGGTGGGACCCCAAGGTGGAAGACCTTATTTATTTTATTGTTTATGTTAATTTATTATGGGAACTGATGTAACCCCAATGGGGATGGATTGAAAAGAAGACTTTGTAATAAAGACTGATTTGGTTTGTGGACTGCTTGATGGACTTTATTTTTCTTGAATGTGTTGTGAATGTTTAAAATGTTCAGTTCTTGGTTTGTATCCTAACCCCTTTGCCCTCCGTGTGGGTAAAAAGGGGAGTCACGTACCGGTTTCCTCGGGTTGGAAATCCGGGGCGTGACAGTTATGGAGCCCGATGGCTTTGGAAGCCTGTGGCTGGTTATGGAGCCTGTGTGGCTGTGACAATGGTTGTACCTATTGATGTGGCTTGTTTGTGTATAAATGTTAATCATGGCCTGTCTGTATAGTATTGCCACGACACTGCACTCATGCACGTCAACATGTAGATGTTAGGAGCATAGGATGGGTTGGGGAGACATGATCCCTATTGAGCTATGGTTGCTCACCCCTCCCGTTATGTTTTGTTTACTTTTCAGGAACCTACAGGCGCTAGGAGGGAACACCAAGGTGGAGGACTGTTCTACTTTGCCTTGTTTAATATTATTTTGTGTTGTTAATTTTTGTGGGACCTTTGTAACCTAGTGGGGAGCTATTGTAAGGGGAAATTTAATTGTAATAAAGGCACGTTTGGTTTGTAACATTTGTTGTGGTTTGAAATTAATAATATGATTTTGTTTTTGTGAATATTTATTGTGGATGTGCGTAGAGTCTTGTGTGGAAGTAATCCCAACCCCGTGCCTACCGGGTGGGTAAAGGGAGTCACGAACCGGTTTCCTCGGGTTGGAAATCCAGGGCGTGACACCAAGACCAATACCAAGGGATAAAGGAGGAAATTTGGAGAATAACGCACTTGACTGAGCTCAATTCTGATGAAAAACGAAGAAGTTATGACAAAAATAACTTTCGTTGGGAAAAATCAAACTTGCCAAAAGACGGTCAATGCCCCTGGTCAAACTGCCCAGAAAAGTGACTGTGCGAAATTCTCCAAAACGTTTATTTAGGCAAATACAGGTCTTCCCAAACAATCTTCAAAAGGTCATCCGTTTTGGCATTTTAAGTGGGGTAAAAGAGTAATTAAAAGTTGAAAAAAAAAACTAGACTCGTAGACTCGAAGCTCCGAAGCCTGTCTTCGGCCAAGGAAGTTTTCGAGTCTTCGAGGATTGACCTTCGACCGTTGACTTCAACCCTTGACCTTCGATCCTTCAACCCACGGATCTTCGAGGATCGACCTTCGACCCTTGACTCCGACCTTCGACCCTTGACTCCGACCTTCGACACTTGACCTTCGATCCTTGACTTCGTCCCTTGGTTCCGACCTAGACCCTTTGACCATTAGCCTTCAATCGTTAACCTTCGTCCCGTTGACCGTTGACCTTCGACCCTTGACTCCGACCTTCGACCCTTGGCCTTCGACCCTTGACTCTTTGAGGCTGACCTTCGATCCTTGATTTCAACCCTTGGTTCCGACCTAGACCCTTCGACCCTTAGCCTTCAACCGTTGACCTTCGGCTCGTTGACCATTGACCTTTAACCCACCGACCTTCGATCCGTGACCTATGAACCTTCGACCAGTGGATCTTCGAGGCTGACCTACGATCCTTGACTTCGGCCCTTGGTTCTGACCTAGACCCTTTGACCCTTAGCCTTCAACCGTTGACCTTCGACCTGCCGACACTTCAACCCTTTGACCTTGGACTTTCGTTATTTGGCCTTATTTTCCGCGGGCTCTTTCTTGTGCAGTTACGAGACGCATTTTTATTAGCTGGAAATTGTTAGAGATGCTTTTCAACGCCTGTCAGACGCATGTGCTCACAAAAAAACGAAAAAGCAATCACAAGCTGCCCTATTTTACACACAGGTCATCCAACCACCAGACAAAAGCCCGAATCTTGCAATTAAAAATGTTGGCATTCATAATAGAGCAATAAATGCATAATAATGACGGTCCATCCAAATTGAGCCAACCCCTTTAAATCAAGTCGTCTACCTATGCGAAAAGAGAGAGTCTTCACGCTCCAAAAGGCCCAAGCTTTTTCCCTTTGCCTAGAAACACACACCCAGAGATTGATTACGCTCAAGCTCTTCCCTTTCCCCAGAGTCTTCACGACCAAACTTACGCCCAGATACTGATTACGCCCAAGCTCTTTCCTTTCCCCAGTCTCACAAAAAATGCCCCAGTCCAGAGATTACATTTAAAACACCCACGAAAATCCAAAAAAAAACCCAATAGTCTTTGTTCCAATCTCTCTCTAAAACAAAAACCCACAAAAAGCAAAAAAAAATTCCCAAGAGCTTTCCTCCAATCCTTCCCCAGTTCCAGTCCATCTTTGGCGTCAATTTCAAATTCCGGCCAAACTCCAGCGCGTTGTACAGGGTGAGTTCACAGCTTTCCACCGAATTTGGAGGTTCTTCAAGCACTATCGACACCAACAGGAGAACTCAGACGTGCTGATTAATAAAGTCAGTTCAGCTACCTTATTATTGTTTGTTTAATGCTATATTGATCATTTTCGTTTTACTTATTTGTATTTCGTTTTTGTTGGTCCCTTGGAGCCTAGAGGGGGGTGAATAGGCTCTTATCGAAACTCTTTTCTAACTCTTTGGCACAATACTTATCTGGTTAAGAGATAGAATCAATGCGGAAGATAACCATATAGTGGAAGTATTTTGTTTTATTATTAGTATGATAAGTATAACAAAATGGAAGCAGACTAAAGCTTGGAAGCTTTTAGACCTACTTAACAACTCTTTAGCACTCTGTTTACAAGTACGCACACACTAGCCTCTATGATCTCAATGAGCTTTGGTACATATACAAAACTATTACACTTGTTCTAATGCACTCTTTCTAAAATGTACAAGTGTTACTATTTATAGCGACATCCACAAGAGACAACCTTGGAACTTGTTGTTCCGGACATTGTGCACATTTACTATCTCTTGGAAATCTCTCTACCTCAATTGCTGCGGATGTGGTCTTCAAGATCTTGGGTTTGCAACGCATAAGAGTCTTTGTAAGTTCCCAAGTGTAGTTAAAGTTACGTCCACATATCCGGATGATCCACGTGTAAGATGCTTTAGGTTTTCAACAAGTTTGTCTTACATCGGGAAGCAGCGAGCTGGTGACTTTGATTACGAAGAGATAAGTTGAAGTAGTGTCTTCTTGAATCCGGTGTAAGGTTCCTTACTCCGTGTTTAAACTAAGCTCAGATCCATACTCCGTAATACTAATTGTTTACTCCATATCAATTTGGTACTGGCCCCTTGTTCCGTGTAAGCGCTTCCTTACTCCGTATGAAAGAGAAGGTCGGAGTGCTTACTCCGTATCAGCCCTTCCTTACTCCGCATCTAGTTTCCTTACTCCGCATGAGTTAAAGGAACGGATGGCTTACTCCGTATCAGCACATCCATACTCCGCATGAGTGAGTGATTCGGATTCCTTACTCCGCATCTAGTTTCCTTACTCTGCATGAGTTAAAGGAATGGATGGCTTATTCCGTATCAGCACATCCTTACTCCGCATGAGTGAGTGGTCCGGATTCCTTACTCCACATCTAGTTTCCTTACTCCGTGCGAATAAAGACTCTAGTCCTTATTCCGTAGAAGTGCTTCCTTACTCCGCATGTATGGTAGACTCGGATTCCTTACTCTGTGTCTTCTTTACTTTAGTCCGGTTGAGTGGAAAACTTAACTTTTTAACTCCGTGACGACTCTCTTATTCTGTGCGACTTTGTAGACTAAGGTTCTTACTCCGCATCTTTTTGACTTAGTCCGTTTGAAGTGTTAGGTGCGGATTTCTTAGTCCGTAGCTTTTAGGTTCTTAGTCCGCACGAATGATCCTTATTCCATATGAAGTAAAGACTTGGTTATATACCAAGTGTTTGACGACACTCATTCTCACTTGGATTAGGATTATGTATCCTGTCCTTAGCTTTGCTCTCACGAGTGTAGATCCGGATGAAGGTCATATCTTCTGCAATGACTTAAGATAAAACAACAAAGGTCTCAAATCAAATTACATAGGGCTTTATCAGCATTATCCAAATTCTGGGCTTGATCCAACAGTTTTATTTTCATTTTTTATTTGTTGTTTTTGTTGTTTCCTCTCTTTTAGCGATGTAATCATTTTATTTTGCTTGTTTGTTTTGTGTATTTTGTTGTATATAATTGTAATATGTAAAAAACAAAAAAAAGAAAACAAAAAAAAGAGAGCAAAAAAAAAAGAGATAAAAAGAAAGAAGAAGAAAAAGAGAGTAGCTTTATTTTTTATTTATTTGTGGATGTCATAATCACACACTCCACGTTTATTTTAGTGTATGTGTTCAATACTTTGATATACATTTGTAACATGTGTGCTATGGGTTTTCAAAAAAAAAAAAGGAAAAGTTTTCAAAAAAAACAAAAACAAAACAACACGTTTTTCCAAAAAATAAAAAATCATTTTTTTCAAAAAAAAAACAAAACACAAAAAAAACATACAAAAAAAACAAAAAAACAAAAAAAAAAATTGTTACTAAAAAACAAAAAAACAAAAACAAAAACAAAAACCAAAAAACCTTAGGATTTCATTTTTCACTTTAAACAAAAAAGCAAAATAAAACGTTTAGGATTCCCTTTAGAAATTTAGGGTAAATCAATTTTTAACCATAACTTTAATAAATAACTTCGCTAAAATAAAAGGCATAGACGTTCAAGGAAACTCAACCTAATCACGACAGTGAAAATAAATAAAAAACCTCCTCTTCCGAAAATAAATACTGAAAGGGCGCTGTAGGGGTGCTAATCCTTCCCTACATGTAACTAACTCCCGAACCCTTCTCTGATAACGTAGACCACACTTTAAACTACTCAAAGTAGAGGGTATCCAACTGTACCCCAAAAATAGTTGGTGGCGACTCTAAATTTCTCACTATTGGTTTAGTTTAAGCCCACCCCAAAAAGGGCCCAAACAAAAACCAGTGATGACAGCACACACAAAGCACTCTTTCCGCACACTCGTACAAATGTACAAAGTTCTATATTTGTAAGCATCCCTTGGAGACATTCTTGGAACTGAGTATCTTGGATGATGTGCTTCATCAATAATCTTCTCGGAAACTCTCTCTGTTTTAATGCTACAGATGTGGAGCTCAAGATTTTGGAAATAAGAATGAATTAAATCCATTTTGTATAGTTCCAATTTCATTGAAGATTGTTCTACGCATACATGTGATCCACGTGTAAGATGACTTAAATATCTTGAACGTATTTCTTCTTACATCAGGACACAGCGAGCTGAAGTGATTAAATGCACTGAATTGTCGTAGTGAATAACTGGAGCAACATCGTCTTATTCCGTTGCAAGGTTTCTTACTCCGTGTTAATGAAGTGCTCGGATTCCTTACTTCATGTCAATGATTGCTTATTTCATGTCAGTTAAGTACTCGGATCCTTATTCCATTACAAGGTTCCTTACTACGTGTTAATGAAGTGCTTGGATGTCTTACTCCGTAGCAAGGTTCCTTACTCTGTGTTACTTGAATGTTCAGATCCCTTATTCAGTATCAGCGATTTCTTAATCCATGTAAATGCTCAGATGCTTATTCCGTGTCATTTCTTTCTTACTCTGTGTAAATAAAAGACTCGGGTGCTTACTCTGCACCAGTGCTTCTTTACTCTGTGTGAGTGGAAGACTCGGATCCTTACTCCATGTTTTCTTATCCTTAGTCCGCACTATTGTTCCTTACTCCGTACATGTGATGGCTTGGTTATTTACCGAGTCAATGGTTGACACTCAGAGGTCCAAACTAGGATTATGTATCCTATCCTTGTCGTATCACTCACGAGTGTATGTCATTTAAGCTTAACTTCTGCAACATTGTTAGATATATAGAAACGAGAGATCTCAAGTCAAATTACAAGGGGTTTAATTTGCATCATCCAAATTCTGGGTTCGATCCAACAATCTCCCCCAATATGGAGATGCCAAAACCCTTTGTGATCTGACTTGGTTAAATGTAGCAGTAAGACACAATCACAGATAAGAAAAATTACACATTTCAATTTCATAGAAACAAGTACACATAGTTAGTCAGAGTACATTGATAATTACGGAACATATGGCTTACTATACTTGAAGATCATTATTGCTTGATGCTCCCTCATATCCATCATCTGCTCCATGGTAACGTTAATAGTGTTGTTCCATTTTAGATCATTCCTGTGGAGAGACTGTAAGAAGTAGCAGACAAAAGTGTTATAGCTCTCTCCTTCTGGTTGTTGCGGAATGGTATCTCTATCGTGGAAAAATGTCTTCAGCTCCGTATTAGTGGTGATGGGTTGTAGTCCAATTGATTCAAAGAACATGCTTTCTTTCAAGGCAGTAGATAAATTTATCAGCAAGTTCTTTGATTATTGATGCCTTACACTCTCTTCTACAATCTGGTGGGAGTCTAGGATGACAAACTTCCTTTTTTTGAATACCACCAACATGAAGTGCGGAGAGTTTACCCTAAATGGAATCATAATAGACTTCAGATCTTTCCATGGCTTGTTGTTCGGTGCAGTTTTGTCAACAAAGGTCCGGATCAAGGCAACTTCAGGAATGTAATCCTCAGTCCAGCATGGAAGAATGTCATGAAGGGCAGCATCTCTGTATCCCTCAAGAAATAGTCGGATTTCAGCCTTAAGTGCCAAAGCAAAGTTATCAATGTCTTCATTTGTGTATAGTCCCTTCTCAGATAGAATATTTGCAATGTCTTCAGGTGAGAAAGGGAATATGTCATTCAGATATCTTTGCTCGGTAGAGGAGCTAGCATAGGCCTTCATGGCACTTAGGACTCTCCCATCTTCATCAGCAGGAACAAACTCCGTGTATGATGGGAGGAAGGAGACAGTAGTAGGTGGGGCAGCAGTAGATGGGGCAGCACTAGAGGAGCTGGGCTTAGCTGAGGAGTAACGACTGCGCTTTGGAGCCAGAATGCCCAGAGGAATGAAAGTGGTAGGCCTTTTTCCAGCAGCGCGAGTTTGAACGGAAGGACCAGCAGCCTCAGCTTCAACAGCAGGGTAGGCGCAAGTATAGTAGTAGGAACATTCTCCCCCTTTTGGCAGATCAATGGGAGGCACCGGGGGTAGAAGCTATCGTCTGAGCAAGGGAGGTAAAGGAGTTGGTTAGAGAATGGACAATGTTGACCACAATATCTACCTTTTGCTCCATGGTAGACAAAGAGTCGGTAAGGATATACAGAAGCTATGCTCCAAGATGATCAACCTTCAGACCAACCGCTAGAATCTAGGAGCTTTGAATTGGGCATGGTGTTCGAGTTGGGCAGAGAGCATGGACTCAGATAGAGCAGTGCCGAAAAGCCACACCTGAGCGAAGTTCGGAGCTTTAGAAGACTCCCTTGCATGAAGTGGTGCAGGAATATGCAAGGCAAGAGAGGCAAGTCATCAGCAGGAGCAGCAGTAGGAGCGTTAAAGTCGTCGTGAGTAGATAAATTGACGACGGGAACAGTAGGAGAGGAAGAGGGTCCGACCTCAGTAGCGATAGGACCTTGTGCATCATGAGTCAGTCCAGCAACAGCAGTATGTAGGAGGGAAGTCAGCGTAAGAAAGCCATGTTCCAAGTTCCATATGATCATATCATCCGGGGTTTGTGTATGAGGAGCATAATACACCCGAAGATCATTGTCAGGAATGGTGGTAGTGTAGGCTACGCTAAAACGGAACCATAGGTCCCTAAGAATGTCGAGAGTCAATCGGGTGAGCCATTCCTGGGGAGTGGATGGCAAGTTAGAAGCAACATCAGGAGAGAAGGCGGCAGCAGATGCATTAGTAGCAGAAGGGCCCGAATGAGTGGCAGGAGAGGAAGCTGATTGAGACGGGCTAGCAACATCTTAGGGATGTGTGGGAGGTGTTGCAGACGCACTACGCTGCGAGCCTTTGGAGACAGAGAGGGCAACAATAGATTGAATGCGTGAGGAGGACCAGTGGGCAGAGCTCACTTCATGAACAAAGTGTTGGACCCCATTTTATCTGGGTTGGACATACTAACCCCATTTCTATATACTTATCTACCAATGCCATATACCTTGTTGAACAGGTCCTTAAGGATTCCCCACTACTAAGGAATGGTTTGGAGTTGGTGTTAACCCCAATTTGCACAAGATGGATGCATTGACGCGAATAGGGAAGCCCAAAATTGATAACCTCTGTTGCAATCCCCTAAAGTGCCCCAAGACCAACACCAAGTGGCAGAGGATGAAATTTGGAGATTAACGCACTTGACCAATTTCAATTCCGATGTAAAACAAAGAAGTTATGGCCAAAACAATTTTTGTCGAAAAAAGTCAAACTTGCCAAAAGACGGTCAATGCCCTTGGTCAAAGGGCTCGGAAATGCGACCATGCGGGATTCTCCAAAATGACTATTTAGGCGAATATGGGACTTCCCAAACAATCCCCCAAAGTTCGTCCATTTTGGCATTTTGGGTAGGGGTAAAAAGGTAACTAAAAGCCCAAAAAAAACCAAAAAACAAAAAAACAAAAAACAAAACAAAACAAAACAAAATGAAAAAGCAAGAAACGAAAAACCATAACCTTAGGATTTCATTTTCCACTTCAAATAAAAAGTAAAATTTTTAGAATTTCCTTTAGAAATTTAGGGCAAATCAATTTTAACCATAACTTTAACAAATAACTTACCTAAATAAAAAGTGTAGACTTCTAGGAAAACCATAGTGCCTTAACCCAATCACACAGCAGACCGTAGTGCCTTAGACCAAAGTTATACAAAGTAAGCCTTAGTGCAAAATTTATGCGGAATGAGAATCTGAGTCTACAACTCGTACGGAGTAAGAGAGATTTATTGCGGAGAAAGAAATTAAGTCTTTCACTCCAGTTGTCTAAGGAAAAGAAGATACGGACTAAGGAATCCGAGTCTTTCATTCGAGTAGAGTAAGAAATGACTGGTGCGGAGTAAGGACAACTAATGTGGAATAAGGAATCCGAACCATTACTCAAGAGGAATAAGGATGCGCTGATACGGAGTAAGCCATCCGGACCTTTCACTCAAGTGGAGTAAGGAACTCACGCGGAGTAAGGAAGCACTAATGCGGAATAAGGATTCCGCATATCTACTTCATGCGGAGTAAGGAAGCGCTGACACGGAGTAAGGATTTCAGAACTTCATTTACACGGAGTAAGCAACAACTGACATGGAGTAAGGATCCGAGCTTCGTTGATACGGAGTAAGGAAATCTACACCGGACTAAGAAGACACTACTTCAACTTATCCATACCGCATTTTTGTTATCAGCTCGCTGTGCCCCGATGTAAGACAAACTCATTGAAGATCTAAACTGTCCTACATGTGGAACACTCGGAGATGTGGATGCAGTCCCAAATGCAATTGGAATCAAGCGAAGTAATTCAATACACTTATGCTTCCAATATTTCGAGCTCCACATCCGTAGTAGTTATAGCAGAAGAATTTTCCGAGAAGAACTTAATGTTTACACAGTGCTCGAAAAATACAGTTCCAAGATAGATTCCTAGGATGTCTATATACATATATATGAAGTGTTGTATATCTAAAGGATGTGCATACATTGTAAGAACTGATACGTGCGAGTACATGTGCAAAACAGAGATAATCTAGCTAGTGTGTGTGTGGCTTGAAAAGGAGAGTACTGTTGTAATCAGCTGTAATTATTGTGCTTTTTGTTGTAATTATCTTTAGATAATAAAACAAAATACTTCTACTATTTGGTTATCTTCCGCATTGAATATTTCTTTTAACCAGAATTAGTGTTGTGCCTGAGTAAGAAAGAATTTTAATAAGAGCCTATTCACCCCCCTCTAGACTCCCAAGGACCAACAAGTGGTATTAGAGCAAGTTCTACCTGCTCAAAGTAGAGATCCCTCTTGCTCTCTCTCTCTCTTTCAATGGCCGAAGAAAGCAGCATGCTATTTAACACCCGTCTCAACTTCGGAGGAGCTCAAGAGCCCATCCCTAATCGAAGCAGTAGTGAAAATGTTGATCCACCACAACCTGCTACTGCCGCTGCTCCTCAACCACGGAGTTCTGGCTACACTCCGAGCAAACCGCCAAAGTTCACACCAGAGCTTTTCTCCCAGTGGAAAGCTCGCATGAAGATGTTCATGACATGTTATGATCATCTAATGTGGCTATGTCTTCATCAGGAGCTTCCTATTTCGATGACCATCGGAGAAAATGGAGTAAGAAGACCAAAGACAGATGCTGAATTCACCAACGATGAAAGAGACTGGCAATATGCCAGTGAAAAGGCTTTAGCCTAGGTGACATCATCTTTGGATTCCGAAGCCTTCACGGACGTCCAGGGCTGCACAACAAAGAAAGTTATTTGGGACAAATTGACTATCCTATATGAAGGAAGTCAGTCTCAGATGCAGAATGTTATCTGTTCTCTCAGAAAGCATTTTGAGAGCTTCAATCATAAACCTGGCGAATCCCTGGAAAGCATCTATCGGCGATTCGGCAAGCTCATTCTGGATCTGAAAACTGTCAATGAGCATTACACTCAGTTTCAAATAAATGACAAGTTCTTTCGCTCCTTGCCAGATCGCTATTACTCTAAACAGCTCCAGGTGCAATCCAAAGACAACTGGCAGTATGCTCTCCTTGAAGAACTATATGGAGAGCTACGGACTCACGAAGTCAGGTTTAAATACACCGACCAAGATGAGAAAATAGCTCGGAAAGAAAAGGGGGTAGCTTTCAAAGCTACGGAAAATCCGAGCATATTGAGTGAGGATGATACGGAAGAGTCAGGTAACTCTGACTCGGACATGGAAGAAGAAATAGCCCTTCTGGTTAAATCCTTCACACGATTTCTGAGAAAAAGCAGAAAAGGATTCAGAAGAGGCTCTTCCTCATCCTCTAGAAGAAAGGAGCGGTCGGAGTCGACTTCCCAAGAGTGCTTCAACTGTGGGAAACCTGGTCACTGAGCCAAGGACTGTAGATCCAAATCCAAGATGGCCGAGAAGGATAACAAGGTTGCTCCTCGACGCTCCACCTCAAACAACAGCAAGAACAAGAGGAAGGCATTCGTCACAAAGTACATCAGTGGCTCGGAAGAAGAGGAGGAATCTTCGGATGATGAGCCAACTCCTAAACCGAACGTTTGCCTCATGGAAAATACTGAGCTACCTTCGATCTCTGAGCTCATGAGTAAATTAGAGTCTCTTTTTACTGAACGTGATCATGAAAAGAATGAGAGACTAATAATTACTCAAATGTACAAAGATATGGAAAGTCAGAACAAACGTCTTGAAATTACTTTTGCTAGACTTGAAAAGGACATAACTGACTTCAGGAGTAAAGAAGCTTGGTATCGTGACTTAAGAGCTGAGAATAATTTGCTACATACCAATCTTAATGGCCTAACTATAAATCTCAAGAGACTTGAAAATGAACTTGAAAAGGAAAAGGAAATAAATCGTAAGTGGCTAAAATCCGGGGAAATAGCTTCTACGTTCAGAACTGATCCTGACAATATTCGAGTCAAACCTGGCCTAGGTTTTGAATCAACTTCCAATGCACAAGCTACTGAGTGCCCTCCGGACTTCATTCCAAAACTAACCAACTTGTATCCTGTTAGTACATCTAAACCGTTGGATGGTTTTGTTTTAGGTGGCACCATAGTCTACGACTGTGGAAGACAGGCTGTTACTGCTAGTCCCGAAGTAGTAGCACCCGTACTAAAAGATGAAAGGAAGGCTGCTGCAGTTAAAGCCGAAACTGTAGCACCCAGAAACAAAGGAAAGGCTAAAGTTGACGCATCTAGGGCCAAGAGCGCATCACCCGTTCGTAGAGGATTAGGCCATAGGGAATAGAGTAGAAAAACTGTAAAACTTAAGAAACCTGTATCCCCTGTTGTAAAATTCACATCAATAAAACAAAATCAATTTATCAAAAAGGGTTCTTCTGGAAAAACAAAATCCAAAACTATATGGAGTGTCTCTCCCAAGAAAACCCAACTTAAAGAAGCATCTAATATGGAAAAGTCTAAGTCAACTTGGAAAGTTAAAGTTCCTAACAAAGAAAAATCCGGAATAGTTGACACTGTTATTGCTTCTCCTAACTGCCCGAAACAAGTTTGGGCACCAAAAGTGTAATCTCTTGTCTTGCAGGAGCATCTATGGAATTTACTTTCATCCCACTTGAAGTCAAAGATCAATCAAAGCAAGTGGATACTTGATAGCGGATGCTCCGGACATATGACCCTACAAAGCTGCGTAAAGAGTCTCTGAGCTTTGAGGCTACGAAGAAGCAGTATTTGAGGCAGCAGTTCTTCGATGCTATGTGCTTCGAGATCGACTATAGATTCAACGATAATGGTTGATTTCTCTGGACTTTTTCAACACTTAACAGCACGAATGTGACACATATGATATCTCATATAAAATCATGCATGATGAATAGTGCTGTAAATGGAATTATGAGTACATGCTCAGAACTTGAATTCTTTCAACCGTAATACCTGGTTTACATGTATGACTACTATTTTACGACCATTTACCTATCCATTAACCTTAGAAATGACTAAGTGCTTCATCATCTAATTCTTTATGCAGGAAATTGATCACAATGTTAACATAGCATCCAGTAAACCGTAGTCAGTTCATTTCAACAACCCATTCATGAATTCGACAGTCAACTCACATATAAGCAAAACTCACTCAATGAAGGCCTCACCCTCTCACTCTCGGATCAGCATGTGAGTATGACTCAGGAACTAGGATTGCAATGTTTGGTATGCTCATGGTCAATCGAATCTTACCACAAACCCTGATCCACAATGATTTTCAGTTCAGCATAGATGATAAGAGACAGGATAGCCCTATTGAGAATCAGAACACACACTTTATCAAAGTCTAATTTATAACACAGTACATGCATAAAGTTTGGAGGTTGATCATTCATATTCTCTGTGTGAGTTGTCCCTTTTCTTTTGTAGAGCACCAATTTTCAGTGCTTATTCATGAACTTTTTCATTTTGATAGAGCTCAACACAGTTTCTTTTGGGTATCAGATGATCATATAGTTTGAACTCCAATTATTACTTTAAAAGAGACACATTTGAGGGTCATAGTGAGGACTCCCCCTTAAATAGGCAATCTATCTTCTATTCTCATTTTGTCTTTTTCACCTTGCCTTTTTCTAGTGAAAGGTATTGGCTCTTTTTGAGTAATTAGTTTTTTTCTATGATTCTCAAATACTACAGTCTCAATCATCCTTAGAGCATTAAATCATTGAGGATCCTTTCCATGCACGCTAACAGTACCATGAGATACTACAGTTCCTGCTAGTTAATGAATGCAATGCCACATAGATGATATTCACGCAGAAGAAAAACTACATATAATGGGAATATCATTCAGTAATTATGAAAGGAATTTCACTCATTTCACTCAAGACTTGCTGAATCATGATAGGTTGCACAAAAGACTTATACCAGGTTCAGTGGTAGCAAGTTTCATCCATGGGATTTCTCAATTACCCGCAGTAGAAATGTATGAATCACATTTAGGCACTGCTAATTTTTCATGGAGAGATAACCAATTATTAATAGTGTCATACTTATGTTCATGCACAGGTTCTTAGTTTGAAATGAAACACAGGACATGCAATAAGAATTATGGAGTTAAATCTAGCATGCCGAGTTTTGTCAGAAGTTCATTGAACCTGGCTTCGTGCAGTGGTTTGGTAAATATGTCGGCAAGCTGGTCATTAGTGAATATATACTCAAGGGAAATGTCCTTCTTCTCCACAAGGTCACATATGAAGTGATGGCTGACCTCGATATGCTTGGTTTTGGGATGGATGATAGGATTGTTGGAAATTGCAATGGCGCTTGTGTTGTCACAGCATAGTGGCACAACCTTCAGATTAAATCCATCGTTTGAAAGTTGATTGGCCATCCAAAGCAACTAAGCACAACAACTTCCTGTAGCAATATATTCAGCTTTAGCCGTTGAAGTTGAAACTAAATTCTATTTCTTGCTGAACCAGGATACAAGTCTGTTGCCAAGTAGTTGGCATGTTCCACTTGTGCTCTTCCTATCAATCCTACAACCAGCAAAGTCTGCATCTGAAAATCCTCTCAGTCTGAAATCAGACTCCTTTGGGTACCAAAGTCCCAAATTTTCAATTCCCTTGAGATACCGCATAATCCTCTTGACATGAGACAAGTGAGACTCCTTGGGATTTGCTTGGTATCTTGCACAGATGCATGTTGTGAACATTATATCAGGTCTGCTTGCTGTGAGATACAGCAAGGATCCAATCATGCTTCTGTATTTTGTGATATCCACTTCTTTGCCTGCTCATCCATATCCAATTTGGCGTTTGTAGGAATAGGGGTTTTCATGTGAGTCACATTAGTCATCTTGAATTTCTTTAGAATCTCCTTAGTGTATTTGGTTTGACTGATAAAGATCCCATCCTTCAACTGCTTGACCTCCAACCCAAGAAAGAATGAAAGTTCTCCCATCATGCTCATTTCATATTCACTTTTCATCTGATGAGAGAATTCTTCACACTGCTTTTTATGCTTTAATCCGAATATGATGTCATCAACATAAATCTGGACAATCAATGGTGATCCTTTTCCTTCCTTGAGAAACAAGGTGGGGTTAATCTTGCCTTTTCTGAATTTGTTTTTTATCAGAAACTTTGACAATGTTTCATACCAAGCTCTGGGAGCTTGTTTTAGTCCATATAGAGCCTTCTTCAGTTTGTACACCTTGTGTTCTTGGTTTGGCTATAGAAATCCAGGAGGTTGTTCAACATAGACTTCTTCTTGGAGGTCTCCGTTAAGAAATGCACTCTTGACATCCATTTGATAAACCTTGAAGTCCTTGAATGCTGTATATGCTAAAAACATGCAGATGGCCTCTAGTCTAGCAACTGGTGCAAAGGTTTCATCATAGTCAATTCCTTCTTCTTGTCTATACCCTTTTGCAACCAGTCTGACCTTGTTTCTGATCACAATACCATCAACATCGAGTTTATTTCTGAAGATCCATTTCATGCCAATGACTTGTTGTGACCTAGGCCTGTTGACTAACTCCTATACTTTTTGTCTCTTGAATTGATTGAGCACTTCTTGCATAGCATCAATCCAATAGTGATCCTGAACTGCATCAACAATTGCTTTTGGCTCCACTTGTGATAAGAAACACATGTACAGATTCTCATGAAGTGTGGCAGCCCTTGTTTTTAGTCTTGTAGCAAGATCTCCTATGATCAGTTCAGAAGGGTGGTCCTTTAACTTTCTTCTTGCCTTTGGAAGGTCTTCTCTTTCTTCAAGGTAAATGCCTAACTGCTTTGTGTCAGGTTCTTAGGCTTGTAGAAGTGGCATAGACTGAACAGGTTGACTGTAAAGGTCATGATCTTCTACTGATTGTTGACTTGATTCTGCATCAACCGGTTCAGCTTTTTGGTCTTTAGGTTTAGGTACATCTTCCACTGGTTCAGTTATTGTAGGGTGATCTGTGTCTTGGTCTTCTACCATGATAGTATCCTGCACTTCATTTACCTTTTGGTCTCCTTTTTGCATACCATGGTTAGTCTCATCAAAAGAAACATGAATAGACTCTTCAACAGTTTTAGTCATTCTATTAAACACACAATAAGCTTTGCTATTCATGGAATATCCAACAAGATATCCATCATCTGACTTGGCATCAAACTTATTCAAGTAGTCCTTGCCATTGTTCAGAATATAGCAAGTGCACCCGAAGATCCTTAGGTGATCAATGTTTGGTCTCCTTCCCTTCCATAACTCATAGGGTGTTTTCATGGCTCGTTTGTTGTCACGCCCCCGAATTCCAGGGAACCCGGAACCGGGTACATGACTTCCCCTTGCCCGCACCCGATAGGTCAAGGGGTTGGTGACTAGCACCAATGGAGACTACACCGCGGGTGCTGTCTCAAATATGCAACCCTGTACAGTCATACATCAATGGTAATCCTGTACTTTCCCATATATCATCATGCATATAATAAGTCAAACAGTCATACAGACATCACATCACAAACAGTATACAAATATATCTGTCCACGGACCCATGTCCGGGATACAAAACATAATAAAATACAGAATACAGTACTGTATCATACATCAGAGTAGTGGGCCCATCCTCCTAGAAGAAAGTCCTCCACTAGTCTCGGGTCACACCTGAAAAGGGGTAAACAACAAGTAGGGGTGAGCGACAAGCTCAGTAGGTGACCCCAAACTCCACATCATGCAACACATATAAGTCTATACTATATGGTCAGTGTACTCGTGCACCGTGTAGTGTGCACAATCATCAGGACTCAGCCTGCAAACAGACATCAGGACAGCCTGTTCACACAGGACAATTTGTCCATGATCCTCCATGGGATCCCAGCTCAGGGCACTCAGCCCTAGCTCCACGAGCTCAACGGCTCAACTCAGGCCTTAGCCTGTCCACAGCACAATATGCCCGGCCACAGTCGCCACACAGGCCTGCCATCGGTGCATATGCCTGCCACATCAACCACATAGCACCATCGGTGCAACACGGTGAGAACCCAAACAAGTCACGGAGTCCATGCCCCAATACCTCACACCAACATACTAACATTAGTATGGTATGTCATTCTCAACCTTTCCTTTAGAACTGTAGCCAGTCGTCAAAAGTAAATCCTCAATCCTTGATTTATGAAGGAAGTACCCTTAGCAGCTATTTTCTTGAAATCAAAAGTCCCGGCATTGGGTTCCCATAGCATAACTAAGATAATCTGATTTTTGGAGATTTTTCTGAGATGTCTAACCCCAGTTTCCAAAAATTCACCACTACGAACTTTTGGGTTTTTCCAAGATTTTACACTAAAACCCAATTTTCACATTTTTAAAGAGTGGGAATTAACTTTTCTAGTATTTTTCTTTGAATCCAAATGGGGGTATTTCGTTATTTACATAGTAACTTAAGTTTAATACTTAAATGTGTAGATGGGTATAGGTTACGGTGTAAATAGGTCCAGTCCAGTGCTGTTGCACTACCTCGTAGCTTCAGAACTGCGACTCGTAGCGCGGAACTGCAGCGCGCCTCGGAGACTCGTAGTGGGAGCTGTGACTCATAGCTGCATAGCGCACCTCGAAGACTCGAAGTGGGTCTTCGATCTTCGACCTACGAGGCTACGAACTTCAATCCTTCGGCTACAAACTTCGACCTTCGGACTACGGGTCTACGAATCTACGAACTACGAACTACGAACCTACGAACTACGGGTCTACGAACTACGACCCTACGACCCAGAACTTCGGATTTTCGTTAGTTCGACCCAGTAACGCGCCCAGGGTACTATTCATCGTCGTTTTTGCCTGTTCTTCGTCTGGAATCAACCCAGCAACCCCCAGACACGCACAAATACGCATTCTATGCAACAGACTGCGATATTTACCTTAAAATGCGTCCAGAACACCTCTAAATCGCACGGAAATAACAGATGCACGCATTAAATTCCAGATTTCTAGAAATCTAGATCTAAACCCAAATTCCCATGGTTGACTTATCAACCCTCATGAAAAACAGAATTAATTAACCCCAAAATCACAGAAACATATATCCACAATGATATAAAATAGTTCTTAACCACAAATCTTATGCTAAACCATTAGATCTAACCCAAAATTGGTTTTCCCCAAATTCTAGGGTTCATGCTCAATTTCATAAATCATGATAAATTCGTGCATACCAAGCATAGAATCAAGATAAGAAGTTCAAGGACACCTACTTGAAGTGAATCTTTGAGCTCCACGAACACAAATCACCCCAAATCGCCAAAGCCTCCAAGCTCTCTCTCAAGTTCTCTCTCTCAACGCACAAACGTGAAACGTAAAGTGAAAGCTTCCTCTTTTTCTTTTTTTTTTTCTGCTATTTATATTTCTGCCAGTCAACTGACCTAGTCAACCATTGACCCAGTCAATAATTGACCTCCAAGGCCCCGAACTCTAAATTGAGTCAAACTATAGTCAAAATGCTCGAAATGATGAGCACAACACTAAACAGATATTATTATACCCAAATGACCGCCCAAATGCAAAGTCAACCAATAAACCCCAAAAAGTCAACAATCAGGTCAAACGGGGCCCCGACTCGGAATCGGGCCCAAGTACAGTCAAAATGCTCACATCGACGACTACACTACCGTCCAGATAGTTACATTCCCATAGAATGACTATCTCTCAAAACTACCTGATAACGTGCATTTTATGCCGTTATTCTAGTGTTTATTTAGGATGTTTAAGAGCATGATTAGAGCCTTATTGCTTCATATATCATATATATTTGCTCTAACCCCTAGGAAGATGCTAGTTGCAAATACATGCGTTTTTAAGCTGTTTTGGCAGATTTTGGACCTCACTTTTGACATAGTAGATGACCTCAAACAATTGGCGTGCAAGAAGAAAAGTTGCTTGGAATGATGTCCTCTACCTACCAGAGAAATTTCAGAGCATTTGGAGCTAATTTGGAGTTGCACGTGAATTCACCCATATCACGTGCAAGCATATTTTTGCCTCTCAGGCCTCTACAGGATGCAAGGAAGCTTGGGGAGAAGTTTGAGCTGATTTGGAGGTGCACGTGATTTCACCATATCACGTGCAAATTGGCGTGCAGAGATATTTTTGGACCGATCCAATCGTTTTTCCATGCTGATCATTTGTTCCTGAAGGCCCAAGTCCAAATTGTGGATGGAAGATAGAGTTTTTAATGTTTCGAGTGTTACTTATCAAAACTACGTCGTTTTGATAGATGGGCTAGGTTACACACCTCAAGGCCCATCCAACCTCTATAAATACGAGCATCCACGCCCTCTCGCTATGAATACCTAACCCCCCTACACGTTTTAGAGAGAGGCTCCACGACTTGGAGGTGCTCCTTGACCTAGGAGAGCAGCCGTCGCAGCCGTCGCAGCAGCCGTTGCGGATTTTGGAGCTTGGATTTGAAGCTTTGCTGTGCGCGTGATCAAGAAGAAGATGTTGAGCTTTTCTGCTATGGTTTTGCTTGTAATCATGCGTGAGTAGTCTTTTAATCTAGGGGAGCAATGTAGCCCCCTTGTTGCTTTGCTGTGTTTATGAATATTGGGTTTGGATGATTGAGTTTTGCATGTTTTATGAATCTGTTCTTAAGTTCTATCTTTGGATGTACACCTTGGTATTCTTAGCCCTAGTCCAGGGCGATTGAGATTCATAACTTATTTGTAATTGGTGTGATCATTATCCTTTTGCAAGTATGATTTATTGGCTTTGCATGTTTGTGTGTTTAGATGACCATTCTGGCATACAACTCTTAAAAGGACCTCAATGACCATTTGTTGTCCTTGGCTTATGTTTAGCATGTTTTCAATCAGACAACCCTAATACCATGAACCAGTAGAGATAACATAGGGAGGTGAAATTGTGACCCTAGATGCTTTTAATCCTTGATTCTTAATCCTAAAATCAGTTTACTTTCTTTGTTTATTCAGAAAACCACATAAAAATTAGATCTTTAGTTTAAAAAAGAAAACTTTTTGTGCCAAGACATTTTATAGAACAAGAGTAATTGGGTGATTTGATTTGAGAACTAGAGAACTAGGCTAATCCCTGTGGGTTCGACCCCTTTCTTGTCGCTATTCTTTTAGTGCAAACTTAGGGAATTTATTATTTTGAAGAGAGATTTAACGACGTTAGCTAGCTCTTTTAGAGAGGCTAAAAATCTTGTCCGTCAAATTGGCGCCGTTGCCGGGGATTCAACGGTTAACTAGTTTTTAAAATCAACATTGAGTGAAATTGTTTGAATTCCGATCTTGGTGTTTTATTTTGTCTTTTATTTTCTGTTATCTTGTGTTCTTTATTTGTTTATTTTGCATTGTTCAGCTGGGTGTGTTCTTGTTGTTGTTTACAGGAACATACATCAAGGATTCCTAGTTGTGCATGTAAAGAGAGGAGGATATACAATTTACGCGGGAACCTGAAAGGTTGTTCGAGCTCGTCGTAGAGCGGCTAGGGAAGCAAAGACGTGAGGCGGAAGAAGCACTACAAGGCTTGGAGCAATCCGTAGGCGATCTGATGGCGGATCTCGGACCTGATGGTGGTGCACCACACGGAGGGGCCAATTACAATGGCCAATATCCAAGAAGAAGAGGGTAATAGGTTTATGCCCAGAACCTTCTTAGATTATGCGAGGCCGATGATGTCGGACCATTATTCTGGGATTCGGCGGACAAGAGTCCAAGCGAATAGCTTCGAGCGAAGCCGGCATTGATCAACATGGTGAGCAACAACGCGTTTGGAGGAACAGCCGTGGATGATCCACACCAGCATTTGATGAGGTTCTACCAGGTGTGTGACACCATCAAGATCAACAATGTGTCGGAGGAGGCCATAAAGCTAAGGCTTTTCCCTTTCTCTTTAAGGGATAGAGCTCTTGGCTGGTTCAACGATCTGCCAATAGGTTCAATCAACACTTGGGAGGAGATGCGACCAAGTTCATGTCAAAGTACTTCCCTCCTTCCAAGGTGATCCAGTCGAGAGGAGAGATTAGCGAGGTTCAGGCAAGATGAGATGGAGACTCTTCATGAAGCTTGGGAGCGTTTCAAAGATTTAGTGAGAAGATGCCCTGATCATGGAAGGCCCCAGGTGGATTCAAATTGAATCTTTCTACACAGGTCTTCGGTCCCATTCACAAGACAAGGTGAATGCAATTCTGGAGGATGCTTGATGAACCTAGAGCCTGACGCAACAGACGAGCTCTTGGAGAGGCTGTCATTAGCTGATTGGCGGTGGTCTAATGTGCGTACTTCAAAGCCAAGGGAGAAGATTGCTTCAGTTGAAAATTCTTCCAATGATGTGCAAGCACAATTCAAGCTTTAGTGAAAAGCATGGAAGTATTGGCTCTTAAAGTTGAAGGATCACAAGCTTTACCAGGTAGTTGAGCAAGGCTGGAGTGGAGTGAAGAAGCAAATTATGTTGGAGGAAAGGGCTTGTACCAGAAACAGCAATTTTATCCTCAACAACAACAACAAGGGTACAACCAAGAATCAGCGATCTCGGCCTTTTTTCGGAAAAAATCAGAACCGAGGGGGAGATACCTCATTTCAAGACAAATATGTGCCTCCAGGGATGAAGCAAAATCCGTATGCTACTGATAATTTCTTACGGCCACCTCCTGGATTCGCGCAATGGCCACCTCGGCCTCGAGCGGCAAAGAAGAACATATCGGCATGAGGATGAGACGGCTAGAAGAGAGGTGGGTGATCCGAAGGAAAGGGTAGATAGTATGGAGACTTCATTTAAGAGTATGGAGAAGTTACTTGTGAGCATGGCACAGAATGCTAATCAAAGGGTGTCCACCAACACTTTTCCAAGTGACACTGAGGTGAACCCCAAGGAGAGTTGCAAGGCTATCACTCTAAGGAGCGGGAAGACACTAAATGAAGCTGAAGAGCCTAAGAAGAAGACAATTCCAGAAGAACAAAGCGGACCCTTGGAAGTCAAGACCAAGGAAAATCGGATAAAGTCAAGAAAAAGTGCAAGAAAAGAAGGACAAGCAGTGAGTCAAGACAGAATAGTCAAGAACAAAGGCAAGAGCTCAGGCCAAGTATGCCATTTCCTCGAGGCCGAGGAACCAGAGGGTTGAAGAAGAGTATGAGCGCTTCCTGAGTTTGTTCAAGAAGCTTGAGATTAACATTCCATTTGTGGAAGTTTTGGAGCAGATGCCTAGGTACAGAAAATACATCAAAGATTTTGTGACAAAGAAGAGGAAATATGGGGATCATGAGACGGTGGCGATCCTAACGAGGTGAGCAAGGTTGTTCAACGAGTTTGCCCATCAAGCATAAAGATCCGGGCAGCTTTAATCTCCCTTGTGTGATTGGCAATGCACCACAGCCGAGGCCCTATGTGATTTAGGGGCCAGCATCAATTTGATTTCCTTTGCTTTGTACAAGCAGCTTGGGCTTAAGGGCATGAAGCCCACTTCCATATCATTGCAGTTCGCAGACCGGTCCACTGGAAGGCCTGAAGGAATCATTGAAGATGTGCTAGTTAAAGTGGGCTCCTTCATATTTCCAGCAAATTTTGTTGTTTTGGAGATGGAAGAAGATAGAGGAGTTCAGCTACTCCTTGGAAGACCATTTCTCAGAACGGGTTGTGCATTGATTGATGTTGCTCAAGGGCAGCTAACTCTGAGAATTAATGAGGAGACCTTAGTCTTCCACATGGGGAAGGCTCTGCAAGGTCAAGAGGAGGAGGATTGCCTTTGGGTTGAAGACCTTGAGGAATTGGTGGAAGATTACTTGGCGAAGAAATTACCACCACCAATGATGGAGCCCTTCACCTTATAGAAGCTCAACAAGATGAAGAGATGTACTTGACAGCTGAGGAAGATGAGCAAACTACAAACTCTTTGGAGCAAGCCGAGGAGGAGAAAGAAGATGACATGCCTCCAGCTCCAGAGCCGAAGGAGCTGCCTGGACACCTAAGGTATGAATTTTTAGACTCTACAAATCAATTCCCTGTTATTGTTGCTTCTAATTTGAATGATGTGGAGTGTACTCAATTGTTAGAAGTCCTTAGGAAACACAAAAAGGCCCTAGGATGGAACATTGAAGACATTAGGGGAATTAGTCCAGGGATTTGCATGCATAAGATTTTAATGAATGATGACTTTAAACCCACTCGCTGAAAGACAAAGAAGATTAAACCCTGCTATGAAAGAAGTTGTTAGAAAAGAAATTTTAAAATGGAAAAATGCGGGTATAATTTATGCTATTTCGATAGTGAGTGGGTGAGTCCATTGCATGTTGTGCCCAAGAAAGGGGGCATGACCGTGATTAAGAATGAGAAAAATGAATTGATCCCATCTCGCACCGTGACGGGGTGGAGAGTGTGTGTTGACTATAGGAAGGTGAACAAGGCCACTAGGAAGGATCATTTTCCTCTTCCTTTCATTGACCAAATGTTGGATAGGTTAGTGGCTATAGTCACTACTGCTTTTTAGATGGCTATTCCGGGTATAATCAGATCATGGTTAAGCCCGAGGACCAAGAAAAGACCACCTTCACGTGCCCTTTTGGCACATTTGCATTTAGGAGAATGCCATTTGGGCTTTGTAATGCCCCTGCCACCTTTCAAAGGTGTATGATGGCTACTTTTCAGGGTTTGGTTGAGGAGATCATGGAGGTCTTCATGGATGACTTCTCGGTGTTTGGTTCCTCTTACCAACAAGGTGCTTGAAAAATCTAGATGTGGTCTTAGAGAGATGTGAGGAGAAGGAACTAGTCCTAAATTGGGAGAAATGCCATTTCATGGTAACAGAGGGGATAGTTCTAGGGCACAAGGTGTCTGCACATGGTTTGGAGGTAGACAAGGCAAAAATCTCCACT
This sequence comes from Taxillus chinensis, assembly GCA_023512835.1. Taxonomy (NCBI): domain Eukaryota; kingdom Viridiplantae; phylum Streptophyta; class Magnoliopsida; order Santalales; family Loranthaceae; genus Taxillus; species Taxillus chinensis. The sequence continues at coordinate 17,548,302 of CM042088.1, read as the reverse complement.
ATTGAGACTCTGCCACCTCCAACTAATGAAAAAGGAGTGAGAAGTTTCCTTGGCCATGCTGGCTTTTATAGGAGATTCATTAAGGACTTCTCAAAAATTGCAAAACCCATGAGTAGGTTGTTAGAAAAAGACACAAGCTTTGAGTTTAATGAAGATTGCTTAGAAGCTTTTAACATCCTCAAGGGTAAGTTAGTCACCGCACTGTTATAGTCACACCTGATTGGGCTCAACCTTTTGAGCTAATGTGCGATGCGAGTGATTATGCTTGTGGGGGTAGTCTTAGGGCAAAGGCGAGAAAAGGTGTTTAGGGTCATTTACTATGCTAGTAAGACCTTAGATGATGCTCAACGAACTATACCACCACCGAGAAAGAGTTGCTAGCTGTGGTTTATGGTTGCAACAAGTTTAGACCCTACCTTTTGGGGTCTAAAGTCATTGTTTATACCGATCATGCTTGCGTTGAAATATTTGTTTGCTAAAAAAAGAAGCTAAGCCACGCTTGATTAGATGGGTTCTCCTCTTACAGGAATTTGACCTTGAAATTAGAGACACAAAGGGAGCCCTAAATTCGTGGCTGATCACCTCTCCCGTGTGGAGAATGCACCTAAGTCTCTACCCATTGTAGATGACTTTCCTGATGAGAAGTTGTTTGAGGTGCATCATCTTCCTTGGTTTGCCGACATAGCAAATTATTTAGCCACCGGGTTCATACCCAAGCGGTTAGACTATCACCAGAGAAAGAAATTGGTAGTGGATGCTAGGAAATACATTTGGGAAGACCCAATTCTTTATAGGAGGTGTCCAGACCAAATCGTTAGAAAGTGTGTCCTTGAGGAAGAAGTAGATGACATAATACATCATTGTCATGCATCACATTATGGGGGCCACTTTGGGGTGCAAAGAACTGTGGCTAAGATCATGCGGTGTGGCTTTTATTGGCCTCACATGGTGAGAGACACCTATGTCTACATCAAAAAGTGTGATAGATGTCAAAGGGTAGGTGGTTTGTCTAGGAAAAATGAGATGCCATTAACTGGAATTCTTCCGGTTGAAATTTTTGACATTTGGGGCATTGACTTCATGGGACCATTCCCCAATTCGATGGGTACTCATACATTTTGCTTGCTGTGGATTATGTGTCTAAGTGGGTAGAAGCTATTCCTACTAGAGTGAATGATGCTAGGGTTGTGACTCACTTCCTTACTAGGAACATCTTTAGCCGTTTTGGGACACCAAGGGCTATAATCGATGATGAGGGTAGTCATTTCGCAACAAATTATTTGACAAATTGTTGAACAAGTATGGTGTCACTCATAGGAAGTCTTTAGCTTACCACCCACAAGCTAATGGACAAGCGAAGTGTCCAACAGGGAGATTAAGGCCATTTTAGAGAAAACTGTTGGAGCCAATAGGAAAGATTGGTCTCAAAGGCTTGATGAAGCCTTATGGGCATATAGGACAGCTTACAAAACTCCCATTGGGATGTCACCTTACCGTATTCTATATGGTAAGGCATGTCACTTGCCTGTGGAACTAGAACACAAGGCTCATTGGGCCTTGAAGAAGTTAAATTTCAACCCACAAGAGATCAAGGAGCTTAGGATGACCCAATTAATTGAGTTAGATGAGCTTAGGTTGGATGCCTATGATAGTGCTAAATTTTACAAAGAAAGAACTAAGAAATGGCATGATAGGCAACTCAACAATGAACCTTTAACCTTAGGACAGAAAGTTCTTCTATTTAACACAAGGTTGAGGTTATTTCCTGGCAAATTAAGGTCCAAGTGGATGGGACCTTTTGTGATAGTTGATAAGAAGCCATATGGGAGCTTTGAGCTCCAAGTCGTAGATGGCAAGAAATTTTGGGTGAATGGCAATAGGTGAAACCTTACTTTGATTCAACTCGAGAGGGAGATAGTTGATTCCCTCTCTTTCACCATTGCATGATCATCACTGAAAGTCTAGCTACAGACTTTAAATAAAGCGCTGATTGGGAGGCAACCCAATGTTTATTCTTGTGTTTTATATTATGTTATTTTCTCTTATTTGTTTTCTTCAATAAATTTGTTTGCAAGCTAACCATTGTGCAGGAGACTTTGTTCCTTTCTTAGCTAACCATGTGCAGGATGAGCAAATTTTTGGGTCCTGAACTTGTGGAATTATTTTTAAAGTCAAAGTCAAGGAGCAAGGAGCAAGTGAAGCCCAAAAGTGCTTGAAGATGGGCTCAAACAATTCACGTGCAAGACTTAAAGATGGTCCATAATGCATAAGCAACTCGGTGGAGAAATTTGGGCCAGTTTGGGCCTGAACGTGATTTTGAACGTGAATTGCCCAATTCACGTGCACCTCCTTTTGAGTCGTAACTTTCTGGAATGGTAGATGAAGACCATGTGAATCACGTTTACTCTTGCACGCGAATTGCTAGTCTGTCATATGGAGGCCCAAAAATGCAAAATACCGATTTTAGCCCTCCTAGAAGCTTCCTACAATTCACGTGCGAAAGGAAGTATTGCTTGCCAGCTCGGTGGGGACCTACCACCAAAGTTTGGGACGATTCGACCGCACGCCAATTCAGCCAATTCACGTGCAAGAGGGTATTTTGGTCGAAACACTCGAAAAGTTAGGGGCACGTGTATCACGCCAATTGGAGCCTCTTTCCTTCGCACGCTATATAAAGGGAGGCCATCTTCAAAGGCTTCCACACCAAAATCACTCCGGATCCGAGTATTAGAGAAGCTCTACCCTTTTGCTCTCTTGCTCTTCGCTGTTTCGCTCTTGTTCTTATTTTCTCATTCCAAAGATGGTGCGCACAAGGAGGACTGGCCAGGAGGAGGTGCACTCACCTAGTGCTGATAGCCAACCTGAGGAGGAGATACTCTTGGGGCATGCTCCTGGACATGCGGGCTTTGGAGGCTTCGGAGCCGGGCTGGGCTAGAGAGGTGGTCGTTAAAATTCAAACTCGGGATTACAAAGGTTAGTATCTGCCCGACCAGCTATTTCCTATTCTGCCTTACAAGACTTCTATGCATCTGTCTCTGGGAATGAGGATGAACCGATAGGGGTTGTGCAAGGGGTTTATGTCGAAATAACCCCCGATATTATTAGAAATTGCTTTAACCTCCCTGAACCCGAGTAGTAGCTTCCCTCGCCTAAGCCTAGGAGAATTTGGTACTGCATGTAACTATGCTAGAAAATTTCAAAGTCGAAGGCGGTATACCAAGAATGGTTTTGTTGGAAAATTTAGATGCCTAGCTTACCTGGTAGGGAAATGCTTATTGATTCGGACCAGTGGGCTAGATAGTGTGCCTAAGCCACACCTGGAGTTCATGTATAGCATTGATCATATGCTAAATGTGGATTGGGCCACTACCATTTTTAAATGGTGGAAGAAAAACTCATCCAAGCAGATAAATGGCAGAATTTTGTGTGTGATATTTCAAAGCATGCCTGCTTTGCAATTTTCCTCCATGGAGAGCATTACTTTTCCTTCTCACCTGGGTGTTAAGAGTATTGCAAGTCGAAGGAGGTTTGGGGGTCAGCACCAGAGGTCATTGGGCAACCAATGTTCCTCCTCCATCACGGCCCGCTAGGCACGGTGTTCATGTGGAGCGATCCACGGACTTTGCAAGGGAGACCTCTCCTCATTTGGATCAAAGGAAGCAGACTTTATACCAGACTCACTGCCATGTACATGCGGTTCAATGTACACAAAGAAGACATTTTCAATTTCTTTCAAGGCATTAGCGGGCAGGTGGTGAGCGAAGTGGAGGTCATCAATTGGGCGATCACTAATGGGCACATCACTAATGCCCAATTTGAAGAATTAATGGCCCTCATCTCTTGGAGACCAACACGCTACTTCACAACCTAGAACCAGAGCATGGGAGGCCCCAGATGTAGCCGCTCATGCATCACCTAGAGCATGGGAGGCCCCGAAGCTCCTCCTGCCGCATCTATCGAAGCTTGGAGGCAAGAAACACAGCAGCTCAGGGAGGCCAATGCCAGAACCCGGCAGCGAGGTGGAAGCCCCGAGGAAGGACAACAAAGAAGTCAAAGGCCTCCTAGGAAAAATCCGGAAGGCTTTGAGCAAGAGGAAAGCATCAAAACGTTCTCCTATAGTGGAGATATCCTGATGAAGAACCCTCTCCATCCCCCCGAAGATGCTTATCCAGCCCAGGCAGATCCACCTCAACAAGAACCTTCAGCTCGGCCATCTCATTATCATCCAAGAGGAGGCGGCGCCGGCAACAGGGTATTCACCCTTCCAACCTCAAGAGGAGGCAGAGCCAGGCGCAGGGGTATTCACCCTTCCGGCCTTTTACGATCCTCGCATATTCTCAGGCCCCGGTGCCTGCTATACTTCCAGGTATCTTGGGGTGCATACATGCCTGCTGAACCTGAAGATCTACTTGGCCCTCCTGTTCATTTAATCATTAATCCAGCTTTATCGTCTGAAGAGAGCCAAGCGGCATTTGAAGAATTCATCAATTCCACAGGTCATAGGGCTCGATTTATACGGGATAATGATATCTTCACTCCTTTTAGCTTGAAGAGGATCTCAGAGAATGAATATCTCTATGCCGACGAGATAGACCTCTTCTCCAGGACCATGCGGTATGTAGTGGAGGCCGAGCCTCATAATTACCCCTTAGCTGGGTACACTTCCATCATGCTGTGTGAGCTTTTCAATCAACCACTGTCCGAGGAAGTATGGCGCCAACGCATTAATGGAGAGAATGAAGGGCACCGCCCTTGGCATGGTATGCATGAGGTGCCTGATTCCGGTGCACATTGATCGCCACTATGTACTTGTCCGTGTGAATCGGATGTAGGCCATGCCGTGTCTATATGATCCAAGCCAAGGCGAAGGGTTTGCTAGACGGAAAAGACGGTTAGTGCATGGGTTCATCAAACGCATGAAAGTGGCAATGATCAAAGAAGGCTTGTTGGCGGACAAGCTCCCTCTTATTCACTACAATGAAATGCAAATTCCCCAACAACTTGACCAATTCAGTTGTGGGATCTTTGTTTGCTACTACATGATGGGTATTCGCAAGGGAAGGAAAATTGGGAAGTGCGTGGCGAGACGTCGGCCGACTTTGTGGCTCAGTGCGACGAATGGTGGCCAATGTCATCTACTATTACAAGTGTGCCAAACCAGGGGTAACTGTTTTTCCTACTCCTTCTTTTATGCCATGCGGACATTGCATATTTTAAGTGTGGTGTATGGGAGTGACTTGAGCCACTTGCTTGTCTTTTATGTTGTGATTGCATGTTTTATTTAAAAAAAAAAAAAAAAAACTGTTTTTATTTGCATGATTATTTGAGTTGTTTGCTTGAATGATTTGTTTGTGGAGACATGGATATTAAGTATGCAATTTTGGCTTAAAATTTAATTTTTATGCCACATTAGTATCATGTTGTGATAAGGGTGTTAAAGTAGTTAAAATGTGCTCTGAATTGGTTTAATCATGTCTATATCTTTTGAATGATATCACCATGTTTTTGGAGCTGAGTTTTGAATATTAGCCGAGCATGAAATGCTATGATAGACCTAAGTAACCCTTAAAGTTGAGTGAAAAAGAAATGAAAAATGAGAACAGACTTCTTTTTAGCCCTTGAGTGACATTTATGGTTTATGGGTAATAGTTTGATTTGCTACTCATCTTGCATTCAACATTGGTTATTTAATGGTAGGAGTCAAGTAAGCATGTGATTACTTATTAGTGCTCGGTGTTTGGTGTGTGGAGTTAGGATGCAAGACCTCTAAGTCATTGTGATTGTCTTTGCATTCTTTTCTTTATTTTGTGATATTATTAGAAAAGGCTGTGATATAAAATGTGAAAAAGCCATCACTTAATTGGGAAATGGGATGTGAGACATCAATGAATTTCTGTCTCTCCTTATGTAGCAAAATGGCAAGGAGTTTGCATTAAAAAAAAAATCAGTCTTATTTATGTGTTATGTGAGTAAAAAAAAAAAGAGTGAATAATCCATCAAGGGAGAGCATAAAATGCAACCTTGTAAGGTTATTATAAAAAAAAAAAAAAAAAAAAGACTCGGAATAAAAGCCACAATGGCTTGATGTTTATGTGTGATTGTTTAGATTTGTGAAGCCACATTGGCTGATTTGTGTTTTGTTTTGAGAGTGTTGAGCTCAATTCTCCTGGCTCATGTTTTGTTTATTCAGTTATTAGAATAGCGTGTGAGTTCAAATAAAGTAGAATAGTGAGTGTGTTTTCTTTGATGAGCACAATATGGAACTCTCATGATTGCTTGGCAAGTACTTAATGAATAGTGATGGCGAGTGTAGAGATAGAGTTTTCCATCCATTGTTCATTGATAGGTATTGGGCTTGAGAATTATTATATTTGAGTGAGGCTGCTTATCCTTGGTAAGAACTTAAAGGGAAACTAGGTGCTATTTTATCATGGAATGCTTGCTCATATCTGAAATTTAAGTGGAGATATTGCATGGTTGTTGGACTAGGGATATGGACATGAATGAACTAAGCTATGACTCATTTTGATGCTTAAATTCCCATTTCATCATGATAGAGTTGCATGCTTAGGAAACCATGATTCTCCTTGATTGTTATTTTATTTTTCTTCCGTTTGACTGCGTGTTTATTTTATTTTTGCATGCTTGTATGTTTTTGCTTGAGGACAAGCAATGGTTCAAGTGTGGTGTATTTGATAACGTGCATTTTATGCCGTTATTCTAGTGTTTATTTAGGATGTTTAAGAGCATGATTAGAGCCTTATTGCTTCATATATCATATATATTTGCTCTAACCCCTAGGAAGATGCTAGTTGCAAATACATGCGTTTTTAAGTCGTTTTGGCAGATTTTGGACCTCACTTTTGACATAGTAGATGACCTCAAACAATTGGCGTGCAAGAAGAAAAGTTGCTTGGAATGATGTCCTCTACCTACCAGAGAAATTTCAGAGCATTTGGAGCTAATTTGGAGTTGCACGTGAATTGTTTGAGGTCATCTACTATGTCAAAAGTGAGGTCCAAAATCTGCCAAAACAGCTTAAAAACGCATGTATTTGCAACTAGCATCTTCCTAGGGGTTAGAGCAAATATATATGATATATGAAGCAATAAGGCTCTAATCATGCTCTTAAACATCCTAAATAAACACTAGAATAACGGCATAAAATGCACGTTATCAAATACACCACACTTGAACCATTGCTTGTCCTCAAGCAAAAACATACAAGCATGCAAAAATAAAATAAACACGTAGTCAAACGGAAGAAAAATAAAATAACAATCAAGGAGAATCATGGTTTCCTAAGCATGCAACTCTATCATGATGAAATGGGAATTTAAGCATCAAAATGAGTTGCATGCTTAGGAAACCATGATTCTCCTTGATTGTTATTTTATTTTTCTTCCGTTTGACTGCGTGTTTATTTTATTTTTGCATGCTTGTATGTTTTTGCTTGAGGACAAGCAATGGTTCAAGTGTGGTGTATTTGATAACGTGCATTTTATGCCGTTATTCTAGTGTTTATTTAGGATGTTTAAGAGCATGATTAGAGCCTTATTGCTTCATATATCATATATATTTGCTCTAACCCCTAGGAAGATGCTAGTTGCAAATACATGCGTTTTTAAGCTGTTTTGGCAGATTTTGGACCTCACTTTTGACATAGTAGATGACCTCAAACAATTGGCGTGCAAGAAGAAAAGTTGCTTGGAATGATGTCCTCTACCTACCAGAGAAATTTCAGAGCATTTGGAGCTAATTTGGAGTTGCACGTGAATTCACCCATATCACGTGCAAGCATATTTTTGCCTCTCAGGCCTCTACAGGATGCAAGGAAGCTTGGGGAGAAGTTTGAGCTGATTTGGAGGTGCACGTGATTTCACCATATCACGTGCAAATTGGCGTGCAGAGATATTTTTGGACCGATCCAATCGTTTTTCCATGCTGATCATTTGTTCCTGAAGGCCCAAGTCCAAATTGTGGATGGAAGATAGAGTTTTTAATGTTTCGAGTGTTACTTATCAAAACTACGTCGTTTTGATAGATGGGCTAGGTTACACACCTCAAGGCCCATCCAACCTCTATAAATACAGCATCCACGCCCTCTGCTATGAATACCTAACCCCCCTACACGTTTTAGAGAGAGAGGCTCCACGACTTGGAGGTGCTCCTTGACCTAGGAGAGCAGCCGTCGCAGCCGTCGCAGCAGCCGTTGCGGATTTTGGAGCTTGGATTTGAAGCTTTGCTGTGCGCGTGATCAAGAAGAAGATGTTGAGCTTTTCTGCTATGGTTTTGCTTGTAATCATGCGTGAGTAGTCTTTTAATCTAGGGGAGCAATGTAGCCCCCTTGTTGCTTTGCTGTGTTTATGAATATTGGGTTTGGATGATTGAGTTTTGCATGTTTTATGAATCTGTTCTTAAGTTCTATCTTTGGATGTACACCTTGGTATTCTTAGCCCTAGTCTGGGGCAGATTGAGATTCATAACTTATTTGTAATTGGTGTGATCATTATCCTTTTGCAAGTATGATTTATTGGCTTTGCATGTTTGTGTGTTTAGATGACCATTCTGGCATACAACTCTTAAAAGGACCTCAATGACCATTTGTTGTCCTTGGCTTATGTTTAGCATGTTTTCAATCGACAACCCTAATACCATGAACCAGGAGAGATAACATAGGGAGGTGAAATTGTGACCCTAGATGCTTTTAATCCTTGATTCTTAATCCTAAAATCAGTTTACTTTCTTTGTTTATTCAGAAAACCACATAAAAATTAGATCTTTAGTTTAGAAAAGAAAACTTTTTGTGCCAAGACATTTTATAGAACAAGAGTAATTGGGTGATTTGATTTGAGAACTAGAGAACTAGGCTAATCCCTGTGGGTTCGACCCCTTTCTTGCTGCTATTCTTTTAGTGCAAACTTAGGGAATTTATTATTTTGAAGAGAGATTTAACGACGTTAGCTAGCTCTTTTAGAGAGGCTAAAAATCTTGTCTGTCACTACCCGAATACGAGTCTTTACATCCTCCCCACCTTAGGACTTTTCGTCCTCGAAAATAAAACACATGCCCAAAGGACATAGCAAAATTCAAGCTCAATGTCCCCACAACAAAACATAAAACATGATCACCGATCACACATGTGCAATGCAACTCGCAACAAGCCAAAAGGGCTGACAAAATCCAACAACAACGAGCTAAACCACATCACAAACCATATATGCAAAACAAATGCATAAAACATAACTCATACCTCATAGAAGGTCCTCTCATCCTCCCCACCTCAGGACTGATCGTCCTCGAACAGCTCAGGATGAAGAATCCGCATCTGGCTCTCTTTCTCCCAAGTCTGCTCCTCCATGCCTCGGTGTCGCCATAACACCCGAACTAGTGGGATCGTCTTGCCTCGCAAGACCTGGTCCCGCCTGTCCAAAATCTGTGCCAGCATCTCAAAAACGGCACCATCATCAGCCAAGTCTATCTCGCGATAGTCCAACACATGAGAAGGATCTGGGTGATACCGCCTCAACTGAGACACATGAAACACATCATGTACTCGCGCCAACTCTGGTGGCAAAGCTAATCGATAAGCCATTGCGCCCATGGTGGCAACAATCTCAAACGGCCCCACAAAATGAGGGGAAAGTTTGGATCCACGTCCAAACCTCCGATGCCCTCGATGCGGCAAAACCCGCAAAAATACACGGTCACCCACCTCAAACTGCAAGGGTCGACGCCTCTGGTCTGCATAGGACTTCTGCGTACTCTGCGCTGTCAACATGCGCTGTCGAATCAACTGCACTATCTCCGTGGTTTCTCGAACCATATCGGGACCGAGAACTGCTGTCTCTCCCGTCTGTGCCCAACACAAGGGTGATCTACACGGCCACCCATGCAGCGCCTCATACGGAGCCATCCCAATCATGGCCTGATAACTGTTGTTGTAAGAGAACTCCACCAAAGGAAGGTGAGTCTCCCAACAGTCTCCAAAATCTACGACACAGGCACGCAACATATCCTTGAGCGTCTGAATCGTCCGCTCCGACTGACCATCCGTCTGCGGATGAAAGGCTGTACTGAGGTTCACCCTAGTACCCAAAGCTCGCTGCAATTGTCTCCAAAACTGAGAGGTGAACCTCGCATCCCGATCAGATACAATAGATAATGGGACTCCATGCAACCGCACAATAACATCAATATACCTCTGTCCCAAAGTCCTCACTGGGTCTGTCTCTCGAATCGGAATAAAATGCGCCAATTTGGTCAACCGGTCCACAATAACCCATATGGTGTCGTGTCCCCTGGAACGAGGAAGTCCAGTGACAAAATCCATGGTCACGTGGTCCCATTTCCACTCTGGCACTGGCAATGGCTGCAACTCACCAGCTGATCTCAGGTGCTGCGCCTGACCTGGCGACAGGTCAAACACCTCCTCACAAAATCAGCAACGGCCTTCTTCAGGCCTGGCCACCAAAACCGCCTCCTCACGGCATGGTACATCTTGGTCCCACCAGGATGTACAATAACCTCGACTGGTGAAATTCCCGAAGAACCTCCTCCTGAAGAGAAGTGGGAACTATCAGGCGACCCCTATACCTCAATATATGCTCAGCATCCTCAGTCCAATCAGAAGATGCCTGCCCAGTCTGAATCCGGTGGCGGATGACCTCACAATCAACGTCCCCCAGCTGATCCTCTATGATCCTGTGCTGCATCTCTGGGACTGCTACAACAACACTGAGGGTCCCTCGCCCCTCACTGGTCACCATCTGCAACCTTATCGCCGCCAACTGGCCCATCATTTCCCATTCCTTAATGGCACAATGGGCCACCACGGCCCTGCTCTTCCTACTCAGAGCATCTGCCACCACGTTACCCTTCCTAGGGGTATACATCATATCAAACTGAAACTGCTGTAGGTACTCCACCCACCGCCTCTGCCTAAGGTTCAGGTCTCTCTGAGAAAAGATATACTGCAAGCTCTTGTGGTCCGTATACACCACAAACTTCTCCCCAAGGAGATAATGCTACCAGCTCTTAAGTGCAAAGATCACTGCAGCCAACTCCAAATCATGCGTGGGATAGTTCTGCTCATGTGGTCTCAACTGCCTAGATCCATAAGCAATCACCTGCCGAGCCTGCATCAACACACAACCAAGTCCCACCCTGGAAGCATCACAATACACCTCGGAAGGCACACCCTCCTGTGGAAGAATCAAGATAGGTGTTGAGGCCAATCGTGCCTTCAACTCCATGAAAGCACTCTCACAAGCCTCAGACCAAACAAAAGGAACTCCCTTCCTGGTCAGGTTCGTCATAGGAGCTGCTAACCTGGAAAAATCCTCCACGAACCTCCGATAGTAGCCTGCCAAACCAAGGAAGCTACGAATCTCAAACACATTCGTGGGCCTCTTCCACGACATGACTGCCTCAATCTTTTTAGGATCCACTGTGATACCCTCCAAAGATACCACATGCCCCAAGAAGTGTACCTGTTGCAACTAGAAGTCACATTTCGTGAACTTCGCATACAACCGGTGCTCTCGCAAGGTCTGCAACACAACCTGCAAATGCTCCTCATGCTCCCTCTTGGTCGCTGAGTAGACCAAAATATTGTCGATGAATACCACAATGAACATATCTAAATATGGAGCAAACACATGGTTCATCAATCCCATAAACACTGCTGGAGCATTCGTGAGCCCAAATGGCATCACAAGCCACTCATAGTGCCCATAGCGACAACTGAATGCGGTCTTAGGGATATCTGCCTCCCTAACCCTCAACTGATGGTATCCAGATCTCAAGTCTATCTTGGAAAACCATCTCGCACCTCGAAATTGACCGAACAGGTCATCAATCCTCGGCAATGGATACCTGTTCTTCACAGTCACCTGGTTCAGCTTCCGGTAGTTTATACACAGCCGAAGTGAACCATCCGCCTTCTTGGCGAACAATACTGGAGCACCCCACGGTGAGCTACTCCGCTTGATAAAGCCTCGCGCCAATAAGTCATCTATCTATCTCTTGAGCTCTCTAAGCTCTGTCGGTGCCATCCTGTAGGCCGCTAACCTGATCGGTGTTGTCCCTGGCAACAACTCGATCGAAAACTCTACCTCTCTCACAGGTGGCAAACTGACCAAGTCCTCGGGAAACACATCCGGGAACTGATCTACAATGGGTGGCAAAACAGCCTTCCCCTCTCTCCTCCTGTCAACCAACGTCAAGCTGGCTAACTGGTGGGTCACATCACCCCACCCATGCCTCAAAGGTCCCAACCTGCATGCCTCCTCAGTCCACTCACCCACAAAGACACCCCACGTGCCCTCTGGTGTGAGGAACATCACACGCCGTCGAAAACAATCAATCTTGGCCTCCACGGAGACCAACCAGTCCATACCCAGGATAACATCAAAATTATCTAACTCCATGACATATAAATCACACATCAGGTTAACACCCCCAAGTGTTACCTGACAAACACGACAAATACTCTCAAGTATCACGATTCCACCCAAAGGTGAAGCAACCATCAGAGACTGACTCACTGTCTCCTGGTCTAACTCTAATCCAACCACCGTAGCATACGAAATAAAAGAATGGGTAGCACCAGTATCAATCAAAACCGAACAAATAGTATGAGAAATGATGATGGTACCTCTCACAACTGAAGGCCCTGCTCCTGCCTCGTCCACTGGTGGAACCTCTGCCTCTCTGCTGGTGAGGGAAAAAGTCCTCCCTCGTGGTCCACTGCCACTAGCCTGGCCCATTGGGGCCTTGCCCCGCTGATCAACATGACCCTGTGCCTCCCGCTGAGGCTGCCACACCGCAGATCGCATCTCCGTGCTCTGTGCCGGCGGCACTGACCTCTGAGACGGAGCCCCACTCCTCTGTCCCTGATCTCTCGGACGAGGGCCTACACTGCTGGTTGAGCTAAGGGTAACACATTCCCTAGCTCCATGCCTTACTTTCCCGTATCGGAAACAGGTCATTTTTTCCTTGGGCAGTCTCTCGAGACATGCCTGGTCAAACCACAACTCCAACAGGCCCATGGCCTCCTGCTAGCTGAACTCTCACGGGGTCCCACCGCCTGGCTAGAAACCCTCTGCACCTGCCTCCTCTCAGGCTGAGGAGCACTGCTCTCCCCACTCTGTCTCTTCTTGCCCGAACCTGCCGAACCGCCCGGCCTCTGGGCTCTCGCCTGATCCTGACCTCGCTCAATAATGAGCGCCTTGTTGACCGCCTCCCGGTAGCTGGTCAACTGCATCGGTTCCAGCTGTCTTTTCAGAGATGGCCTCAAGCCCTGAATGAAGTCCTGCGTCTCCCGGCCTTCCTTTTCCCTCGTGTCACCCCTCAGGGTACATGACTTCCCCTTGCCCGCACCCGATAGGTCAAGGGGTTGGTGACTAGCACCAATGGAGACTACACCGCGGGTGCTGTCTCAAATATGCAACCCTGTACAATCATACATCAATGGTAATCCTGTACTTTCCCATATATCATCATGCATATAATAAGTCAAACAGTCATACAGACATCACATCACAAACAGTATACAAATACATCTGTCCACGGACCCATGTCCGGGATACAACACATAATAAAATACAGAATACAGTACTGTATCATACATCAGAGTAGTGGGCCCATCCTCCTGGAAGAAAGTCCTCCACTAGTCTCAGGTCACACCTGAAAAGGGGTAAACAACAAGTAGGGGTGAGCGACAAGCTCAGTAGGTGACCCCAAACTCCGCACCATGCAACACATATAAGTCTATACTATATGCTCAGTGTACTCGTGCACCGTGTAGTGTGCACAATCATCAGGACTCAGCCTGCAAACAGACATCAGGACAGCCTGTTCACACAGGACAATTTGTCCATGATCCTCCATGGGATCCCAGCTCAGGGCACTCAGCCCTAGCTCCACGAGCTCAACGGCTCAACTCAGGCCTTAGCCTGTCCACAGCGCAATATGCCCCGGCCACAGTCGCCACACAGGCCTGCCATCGGTGCATATGCCTGCCACGTCAACCACATAGCACCATCGGTGCAACACGGTGAGAACCCAAACAAGTCACGGAGTCCATGCCCCAATACCTCACACCAACATACTAACATTAGTATGGTATGTCATTCTCAACCTTTCCTTTAGAACTGTAGCCAGTCGTCACAAGTAAATCCTCAGTCCTTGATTTATGAAGGAAGTACCCTTAGCAGCTATTTTCTTGAAATCAAAAGTCCCATCATTGGGTTCCCATAGCATAACTAAGATAATCAGATTTTTGGGGATTTTTCTGAGATGTCTAACCCCAGTTTCCAAAAATTCACCACTACGATCTTTTGGGTTTTTCTGAGATTTTACACTAAAACCCAATTTTCACATTTTGAAAGAGTGGGAATTAATTTTTCTAGTATTTTTCTTTGAATCCAAATGGGGGGTATTTCGTTATTTACATAGTAACTTAAGTTTATACTTAAATGTGCTGTTGCACTGCCTCGTAGCTTCAGGACTGCGACTCGTAGCGTGGAATTGCAGCGCGCCTCGGAGACTCGTAGCGGGAGCTGTGACTCGTAGATGCATAGCGCGCCTCAAAGACTCGAAGCGGGTCTTTGATCTTCGACCTACGAGGCTATGAACTTCGATCCTTCGGCTACGAACTTCGACCTTCGGACTACGGGTCTACGAATCTATGAACTATGAACCTTCGAACTACGAACTACGAACCTACGAACTACGGGTCTACGAACTACGACCCTACTACCCAAAACTTCGGATTTTCGTTAGTTCGACCCAGGGTACTGTTCATCGTCGTTTTTGCTTGTTCTTCGTCTGGAATCAACCCAGCAACCCCCAGACACGCATAAACACGCATTCTACGCAACAGACTGCGATATTTACCTTAAAATGCGTCCAGAACGCCTCTAAATCGCACGAAAACAACAGAAACACACATTAAATTCCAGATTTCTAGAAATCTAGATCTAAACCCAAATTCCCATGGTTGACTTATCAACCCTCATGAAAAACAGAATTAATTAACCCCAAAATCACAGAAACATATATCCACAATGATATAAAATAGTTCTTAACCACAAATCTTATGCTAAACCATTAGATCTAACCCAAAATTGGTTTTCCCCAAATTCTAGGGTTCATGCTCAATTTCATAAATCATGATAAATTCGTGCATACCAAGCATAGAATCAAGATAAGAAGTTCAAGGACACCTACTTGAAGTGAATCTTTGAGCTCCACGAACACAAATCGCCCCAAATCGCCAATGCCTCCAAGCTCTCTCTCAAGCTCTCTCTCAAGCTCTCTCTCTCAACGCACAAACGTGAAACGTAAAGTGAAAGCTTCCTCTTTTTCTTTTTTTTTTTCTGCTATTTATATTTCTGCCAGACAACTGACTTAGTCAACCATTGACCCAGTCAATAATTGACCTCTAAGGCCCCAGACTCCAAATTGAGTCAAACTACAGTTAAAACGCTCGAAATGACGAGCACAACACTAAACAGATATTATTACACACAAATGACCGCCCAAATGCAAAGTCAACCAATAAACTCCAAAAAGTCAACAATCGGGTCAAACGGGGCTCCAACTCGGAATCGGGCCCAAGTACAGTCAAAATGCTCACATCGACGACTACACTACCGTCCAGATAGTTACATTCCCATAGAATGACTATCTCTCAAAACTACCCGAATACGAGTCTTTACATTTGTTAATTAGAGTTATGTTTTGTACATAACAAGCAGTGGCAACAGCTTCAGCCCATGAGGATTTTGGGAACTGAGGTCCTGTCAACATGGTTCTAGCTGCTTTAACTAAATTCCTACTTTTTCTTTCAGCGACTCCATTTTGTTGTGCAGTTCTAGGTGCTGAGAAATTATGCTGGATACCATGTTCAGTATAAAACTCTAACATATCAGAAAATTCAAATTCCTTGCCATGATCGCTTCTAATGCATTTAATAGAGAGACTCTTAATATTAGTTATCCAATTGAAGAGTTCAACAAGATTTTCAAATGTTTCTGATTTGTTCCTGAGAAACATAACCTATGTATATCTGGTATAGTCATCTACTACAGCTAGGAAGTATCATGCACCTGATAAAGAAGACACATTTATAGCGGAGTTTGTTCGATAGTGCTTGACATGCCAGCAGGTCAAGGCCGAGCATTTACGGTCTGCCGGTGAGTTGCAGTCTTTACCTGTGCCGGAGTGGAAGTGGGATCATGTGACTATGGACTTTGTCATAGGACTTCCTCGTTCCAGAGATCATGATACTATTTGGGTTGTTGTGGACCGCTTGACGAAATCTGCTCACTTTATTCCGATTTGCGAGACCAATCCGGTCCGGACCTTGGGACAGCATTATGTCGACGTGGTGGTACGGTTGCATGGTGTGCCATTATCGATCGTCTCTGATAGGGATGCTCGGTTCACTTTGCAGTTTTGGAGGCAGTTATAGCGTGCATTGGGCACCCAAGTGCACTTGACTACAGCTTACCACCCTCAGATAGATGGTTAGTCAGAGCGCACTATCCAGATCCTCGAGGATATGCTTCGTGCTTGTGTGTTAGGTTTTGGTGGTTGTTGGGAAGCTCACCTTCCCTTGGTAGAGTTCTCCTACAACAACAGCTATCAGGCCACGATAGGGATGGCGCCATATGATGCATTGTATGGGCAACCTTGTCACTCCCCTTTGTGTTGGGCCCAAGCAGCGGAGGCAGTTATTTTAGGTCCTGATATGGTTCAGGAGACTACCGAGTTGGTTCAGCTGATCCGGCAGCGGATGTTGACAGCTCAGAGTTGATAGAAATCATATGCTGACAGGCGGCGGCGAGCGCTTCAGTTCGTCGTAGGGGATCGCGTCTTCTTGCTAGTGTCGCCACGATGGGGGCACAGGCCGTTTGGGCAAGGGTCTAGACTCTCACCTCGTTTTGTCTGTCCTTTTCTAATCATTGCAGTTGTAGGACCAATTGCCTATCGATTGGAGTTACCATCCGAGCTGGCTCATGTTCATAATGTTTTCCATGTCTCCCAGTTGCGAAAATATTACCCTAATCCTTCTCATGTGATTGACTAGCTTGAAATAGAGTTAGCAAATGATGGTTCCGTTGTGGAGGCACCAGTTTAGATTTTAGACCGATGGGAGCAGGTCTTACGAGGCAAGACGATTCCATTGGTCAGAGTTTTGTGGCACCACTGTCGTATGGAGGAGCAGACTTGGGAGAGGGAGAGTCAGATGCGTGTTCTTTACCCCGAGCTGTTCGAGGATGAACAATCCTGAGGTAGGGAGGATATCAAGATCTTTATGATGCATTGAGGTATTTAACCTGATTGTTCTTGCATTTTTGCTTATTGTGTTTGTTGGTATTCTTGGTTGCATATGATTTGGCGAGTTGTTGGTTATTTTGTTCATGGGCGTTGTTTTATTTAGCATGCTAGTTGTAGTTAGGTTTTTTTTTTGCATAATTATTTTAGCCTGGGAATTGTTATTAAGTTGAGGATGACCAGTCTTTTCGGGGACGAAAAGCCCTAATGTAATGACCCGTGTTTGTGGTATGTACGAAGTTAACCACAGATGCCCTGTGAGTGGAAATTGTTGGGTTTTAGGGAGTTTCCTTCCCACACACTTTAGCTAAAACACCTTGGATGTAAGGAACCGTGTTTTGAGTTAGTCAGTCTTGCCTTCTGAATGGGAACTTTCTAGATTTTGACCTAGTAGATGGGCTCAGATGAATTGGCATGCAGACCAAAAGATTCTTAGAATGATGTCTTCTATCTACCATAGAAGTTTCAGGCCAAACGGACGTGCATGCGAATTGGACCCATTTGGCATGCAAGGTTTTTATTGCATGGATGTCTTTTACATGGTGCAAGGAGGCTTGGGGTAAAGTTTGAGTGCATTTGGAGCTACACGCCAATTGGGGAATTGACGTTCAAATTGGCGTGCAAACATGTTTTTGCATGGTTACCTTGGTTTTGTCATTCTAATGATTTTTCCCCAAAGGACCATGTTGGAATTATGGATATTTTGGCGTGTATGGATGCGGGAAGTTTGTAGCTTGTTCCATCAAAACTACGTCGTTTTGATGCTGGGTTTCACTTAATCAAAACTACGTCGTTTTGATAGTGGGAGGTCTATATAAGGATGAGGAGCGCTCTTGTTTTAGGTTTAGGGTTCTCTTCTTCAGCCACCGCAGCCGTCGCAGAGAGAGGGAGAGAGAGAGGAGAGTTCTGGCCATCTCTGCTGTGGTGTTCCTCGAGGGCGGACGACGTTCGGCGTGGGAGCAGGATCGTTGCTGTGGTGATACATGTTCTTACATGTAGGGGTTTTGTCTTTCCTGGTCTGTTCTGGGGTTAGGCCCTGTGTGGATGTTTTGTAAGGTTTCTATTGTTAATGCTATAATATTTATATGTAAATTCATATAGGTGTGATCTCCTATATGATTGTTGGCCTTCAATGGCATTTTTGGTGTGATCATGATGTTGGGTGGGCAGTGCATGTTATGTGTTCAATAAAATGCCTGTGGGAATATGTCTGTGTGAATATGCCCAGTATGTGTTTGATAATATGCCAGTAAGGCTAGAATTGTGGGTTAGTAAAGGTGTGCATGCCAAGTGTTTGTTTTTTTGCTTGAGTGGCTGGGTTTGTACATTTGTGAATGTGTACCTACTAAGTGTTTGGTTTTAAGCCTGAGTGGTTATGTGTACTATTCTTGGAACCCGGTGGCTATGGAAGCTCGGGACTGTTCTTGGAACCCGGTGGGTGAAGCCGGGATCGTTTGGACCCGGTGGCTGTGGAAGCCCGGGACTGTTCTTGGAACTCGGTGGCTGTGGAAGCCCGGGACTATTCTTGGAACCCGGTGGCTGTGGAAGCCCGGGAATGTTTATGTACCAGCCTGTGTATGATTGTATTTGCTGCTATGGCCTGTTATTATATCTGGTGAAATAATTGTATCACGACACAACACTTGTACACATGGCATGTAGATATTAGGAGCATGGGATGGGTTGGGGAGACATGATCCCTACTGAGCTGTGGTTGCTCACCCCTCCTACCATGTTGTTTTCTTTATAGGAACCTACAGGCGTTAGGTGGGAACACCAAGGTGGGAGTCCTGCTTGTGGCTTGCTTATTATTTGAGTTATGCTGTTTTTTTTTTGTGTAAGCTTTGTAACCACAGTGGGGAGATAGTGTAATGTGGAGTTTAATGTAATAAAAGCATGTTTTGGACACATTTGTCATGTTTGGACTCAATAAATATAAAATTGGTTTCTGAATAGAAAGTGTGAAGTGTATGTTGTATTCTAACCCCTTTATCCAACTTGGGTAAAGGGAAGGTCACGTTCCGGTCTCCTCGGGTTGGAAATCCGGGGCGTGACAATATGGTATCAGAGCATGGTCTAGTTGGCCTAGGGTAGTGGGCGGATCTGGTTATCTTGCGTCCTTTGGAGGAACCTGGAGGGACGTGCCTGATCAACACAGTCCTTTTGGAGCCTCTAAGGTGTACTTGGGGTAGTCCAGACCTGAGGTAGGATTTGCGTGCATTGGCATTAGGGCACTAGTTGCATTGGTTGTTGTATGTGAAGGTGTGGATACCTGTTAAAATTGTAATTGTGATAAAAGAAAAATGTGACTAATGTGATAAGGTGTGAACCGTGCAACTCTGATTTTACTTGTAGTACCTTGAGCATGACTACAAGGAAAGGTCCTTGTTTATTTGAACTGTGTGCAATGTTGATTGGTGCAACGTGTATGTGTGATGCCATGTACTACTTGACTTGATAGTGGGGTAGAGGTAGTGAAACCCAATAATTGATGAACGCGTTCTGACGTTTGTGCTTCTTACTTCTTATAGTAAGAATGCCACCGAGGAGAGTGACGCGTGTGTCCGGGGCAGTGGCTGATGAGTCATCTGCCCATGAGGGCCCGGGTGTGGGGCAGTCCGTTGGAGGACATGCTCTGTTGCTAGCGCAACTGCGAGAAGGCATCCGGCTGGAAGTCCAAGAGCTGAGGGAGGGTATCCGGCAAGAAGTCCGGGAGGAGGTGTGCCGTGAGATGGCGGCACAGCAGGTGGTGCCACCCCCACCGCCACCACCAGCGGGGGAGCTACCCCGGGAGTGTGAGGGTTCTCCACATGGTATACCGATTCGTGCAGAGGATGACGTGGTGACATGGTTCCGAAAGGAACAACCTCCACGGTTTAAAGGGGAGGAGAACCCAGTGTTAGCTGAGCACTGGCTGAGGCAAATCGAGCATGTGTTTTCCTTTCTCCTACCCCGAGAGGAGGATAAGGTGAGACTGGCCATTCGGCAGCTAGAGGGGAATGCTCTGGAGTGGTGGTTGAGTGTCGCGGGGAGCCGTGCGGTGCAGTTCATGCTTTGGGAGGAGTTTCTACAGCTCTTCCATGATGAGTTCTTCCCGGAATCTTTGAGATGGCAGAAGAGAGAAGAATTTGGCAGCCTGAAGCACGGATCAAAGACGGTGCTCGAGTATGAGCGGGAGTTCCAGAGCCTGAGTAGGTTTGCCCCCGAGACTGTGGCGAAGGAGGACCTGACGGCCCACAAGTTCACCTTGGGCCTTAGGCCAGCTCTTCGGTAGAGGGTGGCGATTCTGCGTTTGAGGACCTATGCTGAGGTTGTTGAGACAGCACGTATAGCTGAGAGGGAGCTGGAGGATGGGAGGCAGGTCCATCAGGGTCGCCAGTTGCAAGGTGGGTCTGAATGTGATTCGGGGTCCAAGAAGCCTAAGACTGAGGAGAGAGATAGTAGTTCCTTCCGCAGCAGGGGGACAAACATTGGTGAACCCAGGGAGGTCTAGCTTTGGCCGTGGCAGACAGGGAGGTCCGGCAGGAGGTCTCCCCAGCGGTTGTCATTGCTGTGGGGAGCAAGGCCACTTTAGGAGGGAGTGTCCAAAGAAGGACTGGAAATGCCATAGTTGTGGACGAGAGGGCCATCTGAGCCGGGTTTGCCGGAGTGGCAACAGGGGAGTTGGAGGCATGACATCCAGCACAAGGAGTGATGCCAGTTTCCATGCACCAGCAGAGAGACCAGCTCGCCAGTGGCAGGCTAGTCAGGCAGGATCCAACCAGACCCGACCCCAGGGGAGGCCGGAGCGGCAGCAGACTGATGCTGGAGGCAGCCTTGGCGGGAAGCGCCCAGTGAGTGAGCCGACCAGTGGCACGGGCCAAGGGAGGGTGTTTGCGTTGGAGGCGACGTACCCGGAGGAGGCTGAGCTACCACCTCCACCAGCGGAGGGTGGGGCAGGACCATCGGTGGTTAGAGGTACCCTCTTAATCTCTCGTACGCTTGTTTCTGCACTTTTTAATTCGGGTGCATCTTGTTCATTTGTCGCTGAACTTTTGATTGAGGGATTGGGGTTAGCCTATATTGAGGCAGAGAGACCCCTAGCAGTAGAGTCTCCGGTGGGAGGCATGGTTGAGGTGCGGTGTGTTTGTCGTGACTGTGTGTTAACCATAGGAGATGTGGAGCTAAGTTTTGACTTGCATGTAATGCCCTTGCGTACATTTGATCTGATCTTGGGTATGGATTGGCTTATGGCTTTCTAAGCCAAGATAGATTGTTACCGGCGGCGTGTATCCTTTGTGACACCCACAGGGACCTCTTGCACCCTGCAGGGGGAGTGGGACTGTGAGGCGAGTCGGGCTGGGCCAGTGTTAGACCAGTGGGGTGCCATTACCCACAGGTTGGCAGCCTTGACCTTTGCTGAGGAGGGAAAAGTGGAGAAGAGGGTGTGGCCAGCTGTCGTTGATCAATTTCAGGATGTCTTTCCTGACCAGTTGAGGAGTTTACCTCCTAAGAGGAGTGTAGAGTTCACCATTAAGTTGGTACCGGGGACTGGTCCAATCTCCCAAGTAGCATATCGTATGGGGCCAGCCGAGCTGAGGGAGCTTCAGCGGCAGATAGAGGAGTTGGTGGACCAGAGGTATATTAGACCGAGTACCTCACCTTGGGGTGCTCCGGTGCTCTTTGCAAAGAAGGCAGATGGCACGCTACGCCTTTGCATCGACTATAGGAAGTTGAATTTGGTGACTGTGAAGAACAAGTATCCGTTGCCTCGGATCGATGACCTGTTTGACCAGTTGAGTGGAGCCCGGTGGTTTTCCAAGATAGATCTACGGTCAGGGTATCACCAGTTAAGGGTTACGGAGGAGGACATCTCTAAGACGGCTTTTCGGTGCAGGTATGGGCACTATGAGTGGGTAGTGATGCCTTTCGGGCTCACTAATGCACCAGCAGTGTTCATGCATTTGATGAACCAAGTCTTTGCCCCATACTTAGACTCGTTCGTGGTGGTGTTTATAGACGATATCTTGGTATATTCCAAGACCGAGAGGGAGCATGTGGAACATCTGGCAACAGTGTTGCAAACCTTAAGGGATCAGCGGTTGTTTGCTAAGTTTAGCAAATGCGAGTTTTGGATGTAGGAGGTCCATTTTCTTGGCCATGTAATGTCAGCTGAAGGGGTTAGAGTGGACCCAGCCAAGATTGAGGCGGTGTCATCATGGGAGAGGCCAACCAATGTCTTTGAGATTCGCAATTTCCTTGGCTTGGCAGGGTACTACCGTTGTTTTGTGGAGGGATTCTCCCGTTTGGCAGCTCCTATGACCACGTTGACTCGGAAGGGAGTGAAGTTTGAGTGGACTGACAAGTGTCAGCAGGCGTTTGAGGCTCTCAAAACCCGTTTGACCACTGCACCGGTGTTGAGGTTACCTCGGGAGGATATCCCATATGAGGTATATTGTGATGCGTCCAGGGTTGGTTTGGGGTGTGTGCTTATGCAGGAGCACAGTGTGGTAGCCTATGGGTCGAGGCAACTGAAGCCTCATGAGCAGAATTACCCTACCCATGATCTTGAGTTGGCGGTTGTCATCTTTGCCTTAAAGAGTTGGCAACATTACCTTTTGGGGGAAAAGTTTGTAGTGTTTTCTGATCACAAGAGCCTTCAGTACATCTTCACTCAGAAGGATTTGAATTTGAGGCAGAGGAGATGGGTTGAGTATTTGCAGACCTTTGACCTTACTCTCGCCAATACCCCGGGCAAGGGTAATGTTGTAGCTGACGCGTTGAGCAGGAAAGCGAAAGCTGAGGTGGCCATGAGAGAGTGGAAGTTGATGGAGCAGTTGGCGATGTTGCAGCTGTAGCCTGTTGTTCGTGATGGTGGGACAGTCCTGAGTCCTTTGGTGGTTGTGCCTGAGTTGTACCAGCGCGTCCAGGAGGGACAGTTAGGTGACATTGAGTGTGAAGTTCTCCGTGCCCGTATTGAGGCTGGTGAGCTATCTGGGGACTGGACAGAGTGTCCTGAGCATGAGTTGTCTTTTCAGGGGCGGTTAGTAGTGGCTTCTCCTCTCAGGGATGAGGTGATGCGGAAGTTTCACCAGTCAAGAGTTGCTGTGCATCCGGGGGGTACGAAGATGTACCATGTGCTTCGGGGACATTTTTGGTGGCCTGGGATGAAACGCGATGTGGCTGCTTTTGTTTCGCGGTGCCTCACGTGTCAGCAGGTGAAGGCAGAACATCAGCGGCCGGCGGGCATGTTACAGCCATTGCCCATAGCGGAGTGGAAGTGGGACCACATAACAATGGATTTCGTGACTGGTCTTCCACCCACCACAGGGAGGAAAGATATGATTTGGGTGATTGTGGATCGACTCACAAAGTCGGCCCATTTCCTTGCTGTTCGCGAGCGGGACTCCATTGGGACCTTGAGTCAGCTATACATGAACGAGATTGTGAGACTGCATGGCATACCATCATCGGTTGTCTCTGACCGGGATTCGAGGTTCACTTCCCGTTTTTGGGCAAGTTTGCAGGAGGCTATGGGGACCAAGCTTCACTTGAGTACAGCCTTTCACCCTGAGACTGATGGTCAGACTGAGAGGACGAATCAGACCATGGAGGACATGTTGAGGGCTTGTGTGCTAGATTTCGGGGGTTCGTGGGCAACTCACCTTCCTTTGGTGGAGTTTGCCTACAATAACAGTTATCAGGCATCCATTGGAATGGCCCCTTTTGAAGCATTGTATGGGAGGCCATGCCGCTCACCCTTGTGTTGGACTGAGGTAGGAGAGGCAGCTCTCTTGGGACCACAGCTTGGTTCAAGAGGCTACCGAGAAGGTCAAGTTGATTCGTCGGCGCTTGTTATCGCCCGAGTCGACGTAAATCTTATGCAGATCAACGGCGGCGACCTTTGGAGTTTTCTGTGGGCGATCATGTGTTTCTCCGTGTCTCTCCACGACGTGGCCATCGGCGCTTTGGGAGAGGTTCCAAACTCTCTCCCCGGTTCATTGGTCCATTTGAGGTTATAGCTCGTGTGGGGCCTGTAGCTTATCGGTTAGCATTGCCCCCGCGATTGAGTTGGGTGCACAATGTGTTCCACGTGTCCCAGTTGAGGAAGTATCATCCTGATCCCACTCATGTGATCGATTGGGGGACATTGGACATTGAGGATGACATGTCCGTTGTTGAGGCCCCTATCCGTATCGTCGATCGGCAGGAGAAGCTTTTGCGTGGTCGTGCTATTCCTTTGGTTCGCGTGCTGTGGCAGCACCGTGGCATTGAGGAGGAGACATGGGAACGTGAGTCCGTGTTGCATGAGCAACACCCAGAGTTGTTCGAGGACGAACAATCTTAAGGGTGGGAGGTGGCTGTAGTGATATGTAGTGATGTGTTTTCTTGTGGTTCATGATTTGGTGTATTTGTATTTCTACTTGTAAATTGGTATTTTTATTGAGATGTATTTTGCGATTGCAAAATGTGTTTGAGATGTCCTGTTATGTTGTGTGACCCATTTGGGTGTTGTGGCTCGCCGTATGGCAAATGGGTAGCTTGTGTTTGTTTTCCTTGTATGTTGTTTCTTTTCGAGGACGAAAAGTCTTAAGGGGGAGAGGATGTAATGACCCGTGTTTGTGGTATGTACGAAGTTAACCACAGATGCCCTGTGAGTGGAAATTGTTGGGTTTTAGGGAGTTTCCTTCCCACACACTTTAGCTAAAACACCTTGGATGAAAGGACCCGTGTTTTGAGTTAGGAAGTCTTGCCTTTTGAATGGGAACTTTCTAGATTTTGACCTAGTAGATGGGCTCAGATGAATTGACGTGCAGACCAAAAGATTCTTAGAATGATGTCTTCTATCTACCACAGAAGTTTCAGGCCAAACGGACGTGCACGCGAATTGGAACCATTTTGGCGTGCAAGGTTTTTATTGCATGGATGTCTTTTACATGGTGCAAGGAGGCTTGGGTTAAAGTTTGAGTGCATTTGGAGCTGCACGCCAATTAGGGAATTGGCGTTCAAATTGGCGTGCAAGCATGTTTTTGCATGGTTACCTTGGTTTTGTCATTCTAAACATCTTTTCCCAAAGGACCATGTTAGAATTGTGGATATTTTGGCGTGTATGAATGCGAGAAGGTTGTAGCTTGTTCCATCAAAACTACGTCGTTTTGATGCTGGGTTTCACTTAATCAAAACTACGTCGTTTTGAGGTTGTGTTGTCTATATAAGGAGGAGAAGCCCTCTATTTTAGGTTTTAGGGTTTGTTGTTCCACTAGCCATCGCAGAGAGAGAGAGAAAGGGAGGGAGAACTGCTGGCTTGCTGCCGGAGCGTCTTGCGTGGGGAGGACGGCGTCTAGCGCGGGAGCAAGAGCAGGAGGACGTTTCCAAGGTAGGGGTTCTGTCTTTCCTGGTCTGTTCTGGGGTTAGGCCCTGTATGGATGTTTTGTAAGGTTCCTATTGTTAATGCTATAATATTTATATGTAAATTCATATAGGTGTGATCTCCTATATGAATGTTGGCCTTCAATGGCATTTTGGTGTGATTCTGATGTTGGGTGGGCAGTGCATGTTAAATGTTCGATGAAATGCCTGTGTGAATATGTTTGTATGAATATGCCCATTATGTGTTTGATAATATGCCAGTACGGCTAGAATTGTAAGTTGGTAAAGGTGTGCATGCCAAGTGTTTGTTTTTATGCCTGAGTGGCTGGGTTTGTACATTTGTGGATGTGTGCCTACTAAGTGTTTGGTTTTATCCCTGAGTAGTTATGTGTACTATGTTTTGTGAAACCCGGTGGCTGTGGAAGCCCGGGACTGTTTTGTGAAACCCGGTGGCTGTGGAAGCCCAGGACTATTTTGTGGAACCCGGTGGCTATGGAAGCCCGGGACTGTTCTTGGAACCCGGTGGCTGTGGAAGCCCGGGAATGTTAATGTACCAGCCTGTGTACTATTGTATTTTCTGCTATGGCCTGTTATTATATCTGGTGAAATAATTGTATCACGACACAGCACTTGTACGCATGGCATGTAGATATTAGGAGCATGGGATGGGTTGGCGAGACATGATCCCTACTGAGCTGTGGTTGCTCACCCCTCCTACCATGTTGTTTTCTTTACAGGAACCTACAGGCGTTAGGTGGGAACACCAAGGTGGGAGTCCTACTTGTGGCTTGCTTATTATTTGAGTTATGTTGTTTTTTTTGTGTAAGCTTTGTAACCCAGGTGGGGAGATATTGTAATGTGGAGTTTAATGTAATAAAAGCATGTTTTGGACACATTTGTCATGTTTGGACTCAATAAATATAAAATTGGTTTCTGAATAGAAAGTGTGAAGTGTATGTTGTATTCTAACCCCTTTATCCAACTTGAGTAAAGGGAAGGTTACGTTCCGGTCTCCTCGGGTTGGAAATCCGGGGCGTGACAGTGAAGAACAAGTATCCGTTGCCTCGGATCGATGACCTGTTTGACCAGTTGAGTGGAGCCCGGTGGTTTTCCAAGATAGATCTACGGTCGGGGTATCACCAGTTAAGGGTTAGGGAGGAGGACATCCCTAAGACGACTTTTTCGTGCAGGTATGGGCACTATGAGTGGGTAGTGATGCCTTTCGGGCTCACTAATGCACCAGCAGTGTTCATGCATTTGATGAACCAAGTCTTTGCTCCATACTTAGACTCATTCGTGGTGGTGTTTATAGACGATATCTTGGTATATTCCAAGACCGAGAAGGAGCATGTGGAACATCTGGCAACAGTGTTGCAAACCTTGAGGGATCAGCGGTTGTTTGCTAAGTTTAGCAAATGCGAGTTTTGGATGCAGGAGGTCCATTTTCTTGGCCACGTAGTGTCAGCTGAAGGGGTTAGAGTGGACCCAGCCAAGATTGAGGTAGTGTCATCATGGGAGAGGCCAACCAATGTCTTCGAGATTCGCAGTTTCCTTGGCTTGGCAGGGTACTACCGTCGTTTCGTGGAGGGATTCTCCCGTTTGGCAGCTCCTATGACAGCGTTGACTGACAGACAGATTTTTAGCCTCTCTAAAAGAGCTAGCTAATGTCGTTAAATCTCTCTTCAAGATAATAAATTCCCTAAGTTTGCACTAAAAGAATAGCAGCAAGCAAGGAGTCGAACCCACAGGGATTAGCCTAGTTTTCTAGTTCTCAAATCAAAACACCCAATTACTCTTGTTCTATAAAATGTCTTGGCAAAAAGTTTTCTTTTTTAAACTAAAGATCTAATTTTTATTTGGTTTTCTGAATAAACAAAGAAAGCAAATTGAATTTAGGATTAAGATTCAAGGATTAAAAGCATCTAGGGTCACAATTTCACCTCCCTATGTTATCTCTACTGGGTCATGGTATTAGGGTTGTCTGATTGAAAACATGCTAAACATAAGCCAAGGACAACAAATGGTCATTGAGGTCCTTTTAAGAGTTGTATGCCAGAATGGTCATCTAAACACACAAATATGCAAAGCCAATAAATCATACTTGCAAAAGGATAATGATCACAACAATTACAAATAAGTTATGAATCTCAATCCGCCCCAGACTAGGGCTAAGAATACCAAGGTGTACATCCAAAGATAGAACTTAAGAACAGATTCATAAAACATGCAAAACTCAATCATCCAAACCCAATATTCATAAACACAGCAAAGCAACAAGGGGGCTACATTGCTCCCCTAGATTAAAAGAACTACTCACGCATGATTACAAGCAAACACAAAGCAGAAAAGCTCAACATCTTCTTCTAATCCACACGCACAGCAAAGCTTCAAATCCAGGCTCCAAAATCTGCGACGGCTGCGACGGCTGCTCGCCTAGGTCAAGGAGCAACCTCCAAGTCGTGGAGCCTCTCTCTCTCTCTAAAAATGTGTAGGGGGTCTAGGGATACATAGCAGAGGGCGTGGAGCTCTTATTTATAGAGTTTGGATGGGCCTTGAGTTGTGTACCCTAGCCCATTTATCAAAACGGCGTAGTTTTGATAAGTAACACTCGAAACATTAAAATCTCTATCTTCTATCCACAATTTGGACTTGGGCCTTCAGGAACAAATCATCAGCATGGAAAAACGATAGGATCGGTCCAAAAATATCTCTGCACGTCAATTTGCACGTGATATGGTGAATTCACGTGCAGCTCCATATCAGCTCAAACTTCTCCCCAAGCTTCCTTGCATCCTGTAGAGGCCTGAGAGGCAAAAATAGGCTTGCACGTGAAATGGGTGAATTCACGTGCAGCTCCAAATGCTCTGAAATTTCTGTGGTAGGTAGAGGACATCATTCTAAGAAACTTTTGTTCTTGCACGCCAATTGTTTGAGGCCATCTACTATGTCAAAAGTGAGCTCCAAAATCTGCCAAAACAGCTTAAAAACGCATGTATTTACAACTAGCATCTTCCTATGGGTTAGAGCAAATATATATGATATATGAAGCAATAAGGCTCTAATCATGCTCTTAACATCCTAAATAAACACTAGAATAACGGCATAAAATGCACGTTATCAAATACACCACACTTGAACCATTGCTTGTCCTCAAGCAAAAACATACAAGCATGCAAAAATAAAATAAACACGCAGTCAAACGAAGAAAAATAAAATAACAATCAAAGAGAATCATGGTTTCCTAAGCATGCAACTCTATCATGATGAAATGGGAATTTAAGCATCAAAATGAGTCGTAACTTAGTTCATTCATGTCCATATCCCTAGTCCAACAACCATGCAATATCACCACTTAAATTTCAGATATGAGCAAGCAATCCATGATAAAATAGCACCTAGTTTCCCTTTAAGTTCTTACCAAGGATAAGCAGCCTCACTCAAATATAATAATTCTCAAGCCCAATACCTATCAATGAACAATGGATGGAAAACTCTATCTCTACACTCGCCATAAGCTATTGATTAAGTACTTGCCAAGCAATCATGAGAGTTCCCTATTGTGCTCATCAAAGAAAACACACCCTCTATTATACTTTATTTGAACTCACACTCTAATCTAAACTCAATAAACTCACACTCTATTCTAATAACTGATAAAACATAACATGAGCCAAAGAATTGAGCTCAAAACTCTCTAAACAAAACACAATTCAGCCAATGTGGCTTCACAAATAAATAATCACACATAAACATCAAGCCATTGTGGCTTTTATTCTGAATTTTTTTTTAGTAATAACCTTACAAGGTTGCATTTTATGCTCTCCCTTGATGGATTACTCACTCTTTTTTTTTAACTCACATAACACATAAATAAGACTGATTTTTTTAATGCATACCCCTTTTCAAAATGTGATGGGCTTTTTCCAAAATGTGCATCACAGCCTTTTCCAATAATATCACACAATAAAGAAAAGAATGCAAAGACAGTCACAGTGACTCAGAGGTCTTACATCCTAACTAAACACCAAACACTGAGCACTAATAAGTAATCACATGCTTACTTGACTCCTACCATTAAATAACCAATGTTGAATGCAAGATGAGTAACAATTATTACCCATACCCTAAAATGGCACTCAAAGGTTAAAAGAAGCTGTTCTCATTTTTCATTTCTTTTTCACTCAACTTTAAGGGTTACTTAGGTCTATCATAGCATTTCATGCTCAAGCTAATATTCAAAACTCAGCTCCAAAAACATGGTGATATCATTCAAAACATAAAGACATGATTAAACCAATTTAGAGCACATTTTAACTACTTTAACACCCTTATCACAACATGATACTAACGTGGCATAAAAATTAAATTTTAAGCCAAAATTGCATACTTAATATCCATGTCTCCACAAGCAAATCATTCAAGCAAACAACTCAAACAATCATGCAACTAAAAATAGTTTTGTTTTTTTTTTTTAAATTATAAATAAAACATGCAATCACAACATAAAAGACAAGAAAGTGGCTCAAGTCACTCCCCATACACCACACTTAAAATATGCTATGTCCTCATGGCATAAAATAGGGAGTAGGAAAATACTTACCTCTCAGTTGGCAAGCTGTAATAGTAGATGACATTGGCCACTATTCGTCGCACCTGAGCCACAAAGTCAACCGACGTCTCGCCGCGCACTTCCCAAGTTTCCTTCCCTTGCAGAATAGCCATCATATAGTAGCAAACAAAGATCCCACAGCTGAATTGGTCAGGCTATTGGGGAATTTCCATTTCGTTGCAGTGAATAAGAGGTAGCTTGTCTGCCAATAAGCCTTCTTTGATCATCGCCGCTTTGATTCGTTTGATGAACCCATGCACTAACTGTCTTTTCCGTCTGGCAACCCCTTCGCCTTGGCTTGGGTCATATAGCACGGCATGTCCTACATCCAGATTCAAACGGACCAATACATAGTGGCGGTCAATGTGCACCGAAATCAGCACCTCATGCATACCATGCCAGGGGCGGTGCCCTTCATTCTCACCATTGATGCGTTGGCGCCACACCTCTTCGGACAAGGGTTGATTGAATATTTCGCACAGAATGATGGAAGTGAATTGAGCTAAGGGGTAGTTATAAGGCTCAGCCTCCACTACATAGCACATGGTCCTACAGAAGAGGTCTATCTCGTCGCAGTAGAGATATTCGTTCTCTGAGATCCTCTTTAGGCTAAAAGGGGTGAAGATATCATTATCCCGTATAAAGCGAGCCCTCTGAATCATGGAATTGATGAACTCTTCAAATGCTGCTTGGCTCTTGTCAGATGATAAAACTGGATTAATGATTAAATGGATAGGAGGGCCAAGAAGATCTTCAGGTTCAGCAGGCATGTATGCACCCCAAGAGACAGGAAGTATAGCAGGCACAAGAGCATGAGAATATGCAGGATCAGTAAAAGGCTGGAAGGGTGAATACCCTTCTGCTGGCTCTTTCTCCTCTTGAGGCTGGAAGGGTGAATACCCTGTTGCTGGCTTTGCCTCCTCTGGGTGATAGTAGGATGGCCGAGCTGAAGGTTCTGGTTGAGGTGGATCTGCCTGGGCTGGATAAGAATCTTTAGGGGATGGAGAGGGTTCTTCATCAGATATCTCCACTATAGGAGAACATTTTGATGCTTTCCTCTTGCTCAAGGCCTTCTAGATTTTGCCTAGGAGGCCTTTGACTTCTTTATTGTCCTTCCTCAGGGCTTCCACCTCGCGCTGGGTTCTGGCATTTGCCTCCCTGAGCTGCTGTGTTTCTTGCCTCCAAGCTTCGGTAGATGCAGCAGGAGGAGCTTCTGGGGCTTCCCATGCTCTAGGAGATGCATGAGCAGCTACGTCTGGGGCCTCCCATGCTCTGGTTCTAGGTTGTGAAGTAGCTTGCTGGTCGCCAGAGATGAGGGCCATTAATTCCTTAAATTGGGCACTAGTGATATGCCCATTAGTGACTGCCCAATTGATGACCTCCACTTCGCTCACCACCTGCCCACTAATGCCTTGAAAGAAATTGAAAATATCTTCTTTGTGTACATTGAACTGCATGTACATGGCGGTGAGTCCAGATAGAGTCTGCTTCCTTTGATGCAAATGAGGAGAGGTCTCCCTTGCAAAGTCAGTGGATTGCTCCACATGAACACTGTGCCTAGCGGGCTGTGATGGAGGAGGAACATTGGTTGCCCAATGACCTCTGGTACTGATCCCCAAACCTCCTTCAGCATGCAATACTCGTAACACCTAGTGAGAAGGGAAAGTGATGCTATCCATGGAGGAAAAATGCAAAGCAGGCATGCTTTGAAATATCAAACACAAAAATCTGCCATTTATCTGCTTTGATGAGTTTTTCTTCCACCATTTAAAAATGGTAGTGGCCCAATCCACATTTAGCATATGATCAATGCTATACATCAACTCCAGGTGTGGCTTAGGCACACTATCTATCCCACTGGTTTGAATCAATAAGCATCTTCCTACCAGGTAAGCTAGGCATCTAAATCTTCCAACAAAACCATTCTTGGTATACTGCCTTCTACTTTAAAGTTTTCTAGCATAGTTGCATGTAGTACCAAATTCTCTTAGGCTTAGCTGAGGAAGGCTATCACTGGGAGCAGGGAGGTTAAAGCAATGTCTAATAATTTCAGGGGTAATTCTGACATAAACCCCTTGCACAACCCCTATTAGTTCATCCTTACTCACAGAGACAAATGCATAAAATTCTTGTAGGGCAGAGTAGGAAATAGCTGGCTGGGCAGATACTAACCTTTGTAATCCCAGATTTTGAATTTTAAGAGCTACCTCTCTAGCCCACTCTCAGGAAGCCTCCAAAGCCTGCATGTTGGCTATCAGCACTAGGTGAGTGCACCTCCTCCTGGCCAGTCCTCCTTGTGCGCACCATCTTTGGAATGAGAATAAAGAGCAAAGAGCAGAAAATGGAAAAGCAAGAGAGCAAAAGAGCAGAGTTTCTCTAATACTCAAATCTGGAGTGATTTTGGTGTGGAAGCCTTTGAAGATGGCCTCTCTTTATATAGCGTGCAGAAGGAAAGATACTCCAATTGGCGTGATACACGTGCCCCTAACTTTTCAGAGTGTTCTGACCAAAATAGCCCTTGCACGTGAATTGGTTGAATTGGCGTGCAGGTCAGAATCGTCCCAAACTTTGGTGGTGGGTCCACCTTGAGCTGGCAAGCAATAGTCCCTTCTGCACGTGAATTGTTTGAAGCTTCTAGGAGGGCTAAAATCGGTATTTTGCATTTTTGAGACTCCATATGACAGCTAGCAATTCGCGTGCAAGAGTAAACGTGATTCACATGGTCTTCATCTACCATTCCAGAAAGTTACAGCTCAAAAGGAGGTGCACGTGAATTGGGCAATTCACGTGCAAATTCACGTTCAGGTCCAAACTGGCCCAAATTTCTCCACTTTGTTGCTTGTGCATTATGGACCATCTTTAAGTCTTGCACGTGAATTGTTTGAGCCCATCTTCAAGCACTTTTGGGCTTCACTTGCTCTTTGCTCCTTGACTGACTTTAAAAACAATTCCACAAGTTCAGGATCCAATAATTTGCTCATCCTGCAAATGGTTAGTTAAGAAAGAAGCAAAGTCTCCTGCACAAGGGTTAGCTTGCAAACAAATTTATTGAATAAAATAAATAAAAGAAAATAACATAAAATAAAACATAGCAATAAATATTGGGTTGCCTCCCAACCAGCTTTATTTAAAGTCCGTAGCTAGACTTTCGGTTATGATCATGCAATGGTGAAAGAGAGGGAATCAACTATCTCCCTCTAAGTTGAATCAAAGTATGGTTTCAGTCTGTTGCCATTCACCCAAAATTTCTTGCCATCTACAGCTTGGAGCTCAAAGCTCCCATATGGCTTCTTATCAACTATCACAAAAGGTCCCATCCACTTGGACCTTAATTTTCCAGGAAATAACCTCAACCTTGTGTTAAATAGAAGAACTTTCTTCCCTAAGGTTAAAGGTTCATTGTTAAGTTGCCTATCATGCCATTTCTTAGTTCTTTATTTGTAAAATTTAGCACTATCATAGGCATCCAACCTAAGCTCATCTAACTCAATTAATTGAGTCATCCTAAGCTCCTTGATCTCTTGTGGGTTAAAATTTAACTTCTTCAAGGCCCAATGAGCCTTGTGTTCTAGTTCCACGGGCAAGTGACATGCCTTACCATATAGAATACGGTAAGGTGACATCCCAATGGGAGTTTTGTAAGCTGTCATATATGCCCATAAGGCTTCATCAAGCCTTTAAGACCAATCTTTCCTATTGGCTCCAACAGTTTTCTCTAAAATGGCCTTAATCTCTCTGTTGGACACTTCTGCTTGTCCATTAGCTTGTGGGTGGTAAGCTAAAGACTTCCTATGAGTGACACCATACTTGTTCAATAATTTGTCGAACAATTTGTTACAGAAATGACTACCCTCATCACTGATTATAGCCCTTGGTGTCCCAAAACGGCTAAAGATGTTCCTGGTAAGGAAATGAGTCACAACCCTAACATCATTCACTCTAGTAGGAATAGCTTCTACCCACTTAGACACATAATCCACAGCAAGCAAAATGTATGAATACCCATCAGAATTGGGGAATGGCCCCATGAAGTCAATGCCCCAAATGTCAAAAATTTCAACTGGAAGGATTCCAGTTAAGGGCATCTCATTTTTCCTAGACGGACCACCTACCCTTTGACATCTATCACACTTTTTGATGTAGACATAGGTGTCTTTCACCATGTGAGGCCAATAGAAGCCACACCGCATGATTTTAGCCACGCTTCTTTGCACCCCAAAGTGGCCCCCATAATGTGATGCATGACAATGATGTATTATGTCATCTACCTCCTCCTCAAGGACACACTTTCTAATGATTTGGTCAGAACACCTCCTATAAAGAATTGGGTCTTCCCAAAAGAATTTCTTAGCATCCACTACCAATTTCTTTCTCCGGTGGTAGTCTAACCGCTTGGGTATGAACCCGGTGGCTAAATAATTTGCTATGTCAAGAAACCAAGGAAGATGATGCACCTCAAACAACGTCTCATCAGGAAAGTCATCTACAATGGGTAGAGACTTAGGTGCATTCTCCACACGGGAGAGGTGATCGGCCACGAAATTTAGGGCTCCCTTTGTGTCTCTAATTTCAAGGTCAAATTCCTGTAAGAGGAGAACCCACCTAATCAAGCGTGGCTTAACTTCTTTTTTTAGCAAACAAATATTTCAATGCGGCATGATCGGTATAAACAATGACTTTAGACCCTAAAAGGTAGGGTCTAAACTTGTTGCGACCATAAACCACGGCTAGCAACTCTTTCTCAGTGGTGGTATAGTTACGTTGAGCATCATCTAAGGTCTTACTAGCATAGTAAATGACCCTAAACACCTTTTCTCGCCTTTGCCCTAAGACTACCCCCACAAGATAATCACTCGCATCACACATTAGCTCAAAAGGCGAGCCCAATCAGGTGTGACTATAACAGTGCGACTAACTTACCCTTGAGGATGTTGAAAGCTTCTAAGCAATCTGCATTAAACTCAAAGCTTGTGTCTTTTTCTAACAACCTACTCATGGGTTTTGCAATTTTTGAGAAGTCCTTAATGAATCTCCTATAAAAGCCGGCATGGCCAAGGAAACTTCTCACTCCTTTTTCATTGGTTGGAGGTGGCAGAGTCTCAATAGTGGAGATTTTTGCCTTGTCTACCTCCAAACCATGTGCAGACACCTTGTGCCCTAGAACTATCCCCTTAATTACCATGAAATGGCATTTCTCCCAATTTAGGACTAGTTCCTTCTCCTCACATCTCTCTAAGACCACATCTAGATTTTTCAAGCACTGTTGGTAGGAGGAACCAAACACCGAGAAGTCATCCATGAAGACCTCCATGATCTCCTCAACCAAACCCTGAAAAATAGCCATCATACACCTTTGAAAGGTGGCGGGGGCATTACAAAGCCCAAATGGCATTCTCCTAAATGCAAAAGTGCCAAAAGGGCACGTGAAGGTGGTCTTTTCTTGGTCCTCGGGCTTAACCATGATCTGATTATACCCGGAATAGCCATCTAAAAAGCAAGATGACTATAGCCAGCTAACCTATCCAACATTTGATCAATGAAAGGAAGAGGAAAATGATCCTTCCTAGTAGCCTTGTTCGATTTTCTATAGTCAACACACACTCTCCACCCCGTCACGGGCGAGATGGGATCAATTCATTTTTCTCATTTTTAATCACGGTCATGCCCCCTTTCTTGGGCACAACATGCAATGGACTCACCCACTCACTATCGGAAATAGCATAAATTATACCCGCATTTTTCCATTTTAAAATTTCTTTTCTAACAACTTCTTTCATGGCAAGGTTTAATCTTCTTTGTCTCTCCAAAGTGGGTTTAAAATCATCATTCATCAAAATTTTATGCATGCAAATCCCTGGACTAATACCCCTAATGTCTTCAATGTTCCATCCTAGGGCCTTTTTGTGTTTCCTAAGGACTTCTAACAATTGAGTACACTCCACATCATTCAAATTAGAAGCAACAATGACAGGGAATTGATTTGTAGAGTCTAGAAATTCGTACCTTAGGTGTCCAGGTAGCTCCTTCGATTCTCGGAGGCTGGAGGCACGTCATCTTCTTTCTCCTCCTCGGCTTGCTCCAAAGAGTTTGTAGTTTGCTCATCTTCCTCACTGTCAAGTACATCTCTTCATCTTGTTGAGCTTCTATAAGCCGAAGGGCTCCATTATTGGTGGTGGTAATTTCTTCGCGCAAGTAGTCTTCCACCAATTCCTCAAGGTCTCCAACCCAAAGGCAGTCCTCCTCCTCTTGACCGTGCAAAGCCTTCCCCATGTGGAAGACTAAGGTCTCCTCATTAATTCTCAGAGTTAGCTGCCCTTGAGCAACATCAATCAATGGACAGCCCATTATGAGAAATGGTCTTCCAAGGAGTAGCTGAACTCCTCTATCTTCTTCCATCTCCAAAACTACAAAGTCCGCTGGAAATATGAAGGAACCCACTTTGACTAACACGTCTTCAATTATCCCTTCAGGCCTTCCAGTAGACCGGTCAGCAAACTGCAATGATATGGAAGTGGGCTTCATGCCCTTAAGTCCAAGCTGCTTGTACAAAGCAAAGGAAATCAAATTGATGCTGGCCCCTAAATCACATAAGGCCTACTGCTGCGGTGCATTGCCAATCACAGAAGGGAGATTAAAACTGCCCGGATCTTTATGCTTGATGGGCAAACTCTGTTGAACAACACTGCTCACCTCGTTACTGACTGCCACCGTCTCATGATCCCCATATTTCCTCTTCTTCTTCACAAAATCTTTGATGTACTTTCTGTACCTAGGCATCTGCCCCAAAATTTCCACAAATGGAATGTTAATCTAAAGCCTCTTGAATAAACTCAGGAAGCGCTCATACTCTTCCTCAACCCTCTGGTTCCTCAGCCTCTGAGGAAATGGCATAGTAGGCCTGAGCTCTTGCCTCTATTCTTCAGCTATTCTGTCTTGACTCAGCTGCTGGTCCTTCTTTTCTTGCACTCTTTCTTAAGCTTTATCTGATTTTCCTTGGTCATCAGCTTCCAAGGGTCTGCTCTGTTCTTCGGGATTTGCCTTCTTCTTAGGCTCTTCAGCTTCTTTCAGTGCCTTCCCGCTTGTTAGAGTAATAGCCTTGCAACTCTCCTTAGGGTTCACCTCAGTATCACTTGGAAAAGATTTAGCTGAGACTCCTTGATTTACATTCTGGGCCAAACTCACAAGCAGCTTTTCTATATTCTTCATTGAAGATTCTATGGTGACTACCCTTTCCTCCAAATTATCCTCTCTTTTGGTTGGCTCATCCACATTCGATATACCCTTCCTCTTTCTTGTTGAGGCCGAGGTCAAGTCGCTCGAATCCTGGAGGTGGGTGTAAATAATTATCCGTAGCATACGGATTCTGCTTCATCCCTGTGGCACATATTTGTATTGAAATGAGGTATCTCCCCCTCGGTTCTGATTTCTCTGAAATGGCTGAGATTGCTGCCGGTTCTGGTTGTACCCTTGTTGTTGTTGTTGAGGATAAAATTGCTGCTTCTCATACAAGCCCTTTCCTCCAACATAATTCGCTTCTTCAGCTCCACTCCAGCCCTGCTCAGCTACTGGTAAAGCTTGTTGTGTCCTTTAACTTTAAGAGCCAATACTTCCATGCCTTTCACTAAAGCTTGAATCTGTGCTTGCATATCATTGGAAGAATTATCAACTGAAGCTATCTTCTCCCTTGGCTTTGAAGTACGCACATTAGACCACTGCCAGTCAGCTAAAGACAGCCTCTCTAAGAGCACTGCTGCAGCGTCAGGCTCTAGATTCATCAAGCATCCTCCAGCAGTTGCATTCACCTTGTCTTGTGAGTGGGACTGAAGACCTGTGTAGAAAGATTCAATTTGAATCCACTGGGGTCTTCCATGATCAGGGCATCTTCTCACTAAGTCTTTGAAACGCTCCCAAGCTTCATGAATAGTCTCCATCTCATCTTGCTTGAATCTGCTAATTTCCCCTCTGAGCTGGATCACCTTGGAAGGAGGGAAGTACTTTGACATGAACTTGGTCTGCATCTCCTCCCAAGTGTTGATTGAACCTGCTGGCAGACTGTTGAACCAGCCAAGAGCTCTATCCCTTAAAGAGAAAGGGAAAAGCCTTAGCTTTATTGCCTCCTCTGATACATTGTTGATCTTTATGGTGTCACACATCTGGTAGAACCTC
Source organism: Taxillus chinensis (assembly GCA_023512835.1). Lineage (NCBI taxonomy): Eukaryota > Viridiplantae > Streptophyta > Magnoliopsida > Santalales > Loranthaceae > Taxillus > Taxillus chinensis. The sequence goes on along the minus strand of CM042088.1, from coordinate 17,509,832 downwards.
ATCAAATGCTGGTGTGGATCATCCACGGCTGTTCCTCCAAACGCGTTGTTGCTCACCATGTTGATCAACGCCGGCTTTAGCTCGAAGCTATTTGCTTGGACTCTTGTCTGCCGAATCCCAGAATAATGGTCTGACATCATTGGCCTCGCATAGTCTAAGAAGGTTCTAGGCATAAACCTATTACCCTCTTCTTCTGGATATTGGCCATTATAATTGGCCCCTCCTTGCGGTGCACCACCATCAGGCCTTAAATCTACCATCAATTCACCAACGGATTGCTCCAAGCCTTGCAATGCTTCTTCAGCCTCACGTGCTGCTTCCCTAGTCGCTTTCTACGACGAGCTCGAACAACCTTTCAGGTTCCCGAGTAAATTGTATATCCTCCTCTCTTTGCATGCACAACTAGGAATTCCTCACACACTTGGTGTATGTTCCTGTAAAACAACAAGAACACACCCAGCAGCTCCGAACAATGCAAAATAAACAAATAAAAAACACAAAATAACAGAAAGGAAAAGACAAAATAAAACACCAAGATCAGAATTCAAACAATTTCACTCAATGTTGATTTTAAAAACTAGTCAACCGTTGAATCCCCGGCAACGGCACCAATTTGACAGACAGATTTTTAGCCTCTCTAAAAGAGCTAGCTAATGTCGTTAAATCTCTCTTCAAGATAATAAATTCCCTAAGTTTGCACTAAAAGAATAGCAGCAAGCAAGGAGTCGAACCCACAGGGATTAGCCTAGTTTTCTAGTTCTCAAATCAAAACACCCAATTACTCTTGTTCTATAAAATGTCTTGGCAAAAAGTTTTCTTTTTTAAACTAAAGATCTAACTTTTATTTGGTTTTCTGAATAAACAAAGAAAGCAAATTGAATTTAGGATTAAGATTCAAGGATTAAAAGCATCTAGGGTCACAATTTCACCTCCCTATGTTATCTCTACTGGGTCATGGTATTAGGGTTGTCTGATTGAAAACATGCTAAACATAAGCGAAGGACAACAAATGGTCATTGAGGTCCTTTTAAGAGTTGTATGCCAGAATGGTCATCTAAACACACAAATATGCAAAGCCAATAAATCATACTTGCAAAAGGATAATGATCACACCAATTACAAATAAGTTATGAATCTCAATCCGCCCCAGATTAGGGCTAAGAATACCAAGGTGTACATCCAAAGATAGAACTTAAGAACAGATTCATAAAACATGCAAAACACAATCATCCAAACCCAATATTCATAAACACAGCAAAGCAACAAGGGGGCTACATTGCACCCCTAGATTAAAAGAACTACTCACGCATGATTACAAGCAAACAAAGAAAGATACTATTTGTTGGATCAAACCCAGAATTTGGATAATGCTAATAAAGCCTTATGTAATTTGATCTGAGATCTTTTGTGTTTATTTGATCGTTGCAGAAGATATGTTATTAATCCGGAGATACACTCATGAGAGCAAAGCTAAGGACAGGATACATAATCCTGATCCGGACAAGAGTGAGTGTCGTCAAACACTTGGTAAATAACCAAGTCATCAATACATACGGAATAAGGAACATTCGTGCGGACTAAGAACTTAAAAGCTACGGATTGCGGAATATGTTCCTAGTGCCTCAAACGGACTAAGTCAAACTGATACGGAGTAAGGAAGTATTAATGCGGAATAAGGACTCGAGTCTTTATTCGCACGGAGTAAGGAAACTAGATGCGGAGTAAGGAATCCGGACAACTTTACTCATACGGAGTAAGGAAGCGCTAGTACGGAGTAAGCATTCCGATCCCTTAGACTCACCCGAAGTAAGGAACTTACATATGGAGTAAGGAATTTACATACGGAGTAAGGAACTTACATACGGAGTAAGGAACTTATATACGGAGTAAGCAATTTACATACGGAGTAAGGAACTTACATGCGGAGTAAGGAAGCGCTGACACGGACTAAGGATTCCAGTACTAAACAGATACGGAATAAGCAACCACTGATACGGAGTAAGGTTCCGAGCTTCATTAGCAACGGAGTAAGGAAAATTACACCGGACCAAGAAAATACTACTTCAACTCACCGCATTTAAAGTTATCAGCTCGTGGCGTCCCGATGTAAGACAAACTTATTGAGAACCTGAAGAATCTTACACGTCGATCATCCGAATATGTAGACACAACCTCAATTGTATTTGGGAACTCACAAATGCACTTATACTCTTCAAACCCAAGACCTTGAGCTCCACAAACCGCAGCAGTCAAGACAGAGAGATTACCGAGGAATAGTTAGTGCTGAACGCATTCCGGAACTACAAGTTCCAAGGTTGTCTCTTAGGAATGTTTGTATAAATATTCATACTTGTATATTTGTAAAAGAGCGTGTACGTGTGCGAACAAGCCTGAATAGCCTGTGTATGCACAAGAGCTCAAAGAAATAATCTAGGCTAGTGTGTGAATCCCTTTGTAAACAGAGTGTAAGAGAGTCTTGCTTCTATTTTGTTGTATTTATCTCTTGATAATAAAACAAAATACTTCCACTATCTGGTTATCTTCCGCAGTGATTCTATCACTTGACTAGATTAGTGTAGTGCCTTAAGAGATAAAAAGAGTTTAGATAAGAGCCTATTCACCCCCCCTAGGCTCCAAGGGACCATCACTATTCTAAACTGGAACGGCTTTCATGTGAATATAGAGACTCTATAGATGAATATGAAAGAACAGAGAGAAGATTAAGAGCTAAAGTGAGTGAGATGAGAAGCACACACGATGATCTTTTGGACAAAGCTGGTCAACTAAAAATGGCTAATAAAGACATCGATAGGCTTGAAAAGGAACTAGCTGAAACCAAAGCAGAACTGGAAAAGGAAAGACTAATCAGTCAAAAGTGGCAAGACTCTGCTAAGATTGCTACCCACTTTAGAACTACCCCAGATGTTAAAGGTCTAGCCTTAGGTCTAGGTTTCTCTGAAGACCAAATAGCCAAGGCCCAGACCTACCTTGTACAGACCAAGTGTCTTGCTGGCTTTGTTCCTGCTGGCAGTGTGCTCGTTGATTGTGGAAAGGAGGTATCGATGGCTGTTACTAGTTCACCCAAGCCAGTAACACCCGAATTCAAAGACCTGGGTACCATTGCATCTAAGGACAGTGATGCAGTAGTTGCAATGAAAGAACTGAAAGCTGAACCTTTAGTCAACCTGTCCTCTACATCCCAATGCAAGGGTAAGGGTGTAGTTATCTCAGAGACAAAACCAAGTAGAAACACGACTACTTTTGAGGCTGGTTCATCCAGCAAGGCTGCTGCATTCCAACCTAAGTTTGTCTCTAATGGAAGAGTTAAGAACGGTCTAGGATTTGGGAGAAAACCTAGGAAACCTCTTAACACTGCAGAAAAACCCTTGAGACAGGATGTTCAACCGAAATCTGTCACATGCCCCATCTACTGTGAAGTTGGACACCTCTCCTATCAGTCGATTCTACTCCGAGTATCTTAGGAAGGAGATTGCCACTGAAATCAGGGTAAATCTTAAACGACTTAATTTTTCACTAACAATCTGCAATGCCACAGCAACTCTGATAGGAAGAAACATACCAGGCACACACAGGCTATTCCTTCAAAAGACTTAAAAATCAGACCTGTGAAGAAAACTGTCAAACCTGTGCCTATTAAAGCTGCCAAAGATAACAATAAAGAAGGAAAACATGCTGAAGATCTAAAGGCTAATCCTGCTAATAACTCTAATGAAGGATCACCAAGATTAGCATGGAACGTTAAATCTGCCCCTTCTTATTGGAAACTTAAATTGCCACCTGCAGCTTTCACTTACCCAAAGCCCAATCTTAATTGGGCCCCCAAGACTTAGTTGCTCTATGCGCAGGAACAGGTACCTGAAGCTGAAAGTAGCTACCGGAAACAAAAGATCAATTCCAGCCAGTGGTATCTTGACTGTGCCTGCTCTATGCACATGACAGATGATGCCTCTCTATTGAGTGAGGTAAGGGAGGTTACAGCTTCATTTGTCACTTTTGGGGACAATAAAAAGGGTAAGATTGTTGGTAAGGGTACTCTCTCTAATGGTTCTGTGTCCATTCAGAATGTATCTGTTGTCCAAGGTCTTAAACATAACCTGTTGAGCATAAGTCAATTGTGTGACAAAGGTTATCAAGTGTTGTTCACTAAACACACCTGCACAGTTATGGATTCCCTCTCCGAACAAATGAAGCTAAATGGACATAGACAAGGCAATGTCTACAAGTTGGTCTTTGGCAATGCTCAATCTGATGAACCAATTTGTTTTCTGTCCAAAGTTTCACCTAATATTAGTTGGTTGTGGCATAAGAGATTTGGCCATTTAAACTTTAAAACCATGTCTAAACTGGCATCTCTGGAATTGGTTGAGGGCTTACCCAAGCATGTTTATGAGAAAGAACACCCTTGCAGGGACTGTCAGCTGGGTAAGCAGGTTAAACATTCTTTTAAGAGTATAGATAAAACCTCAATCACACAACCACTTGAACTTCTGCACATGGATCTATGTGGACCAATAAATGTGTCTTCCTTATCTGGTGCACGATACTTTCTTGCAGTAGTAGATGACTATACCAGATACACATGGGTCATGTTTCTCAAAAACAAAACTGAAACTTTTGAGAATCTTGTTGAACTCTTCAATTGGGTCACTAATGTTAAAAGTCTCTCTATTAAGTTCATTCGTAGTGATCATGGCAAGGAATTTGAATTTTCTGATATGTTAGAGTTTTATACTGAATATGGTATTCAGCACAATTTCTCAGCACCAAGAACTCCACAACAAAATGGAGTAGCTGAAAGAAAGAATCGAACGTTAGTTCAAGCAGCAAGAACCATGTTGACAGGAGCCCAGTTCCCAAAATCCCTATGGGCTGAAGCTGTTGCCACTGCTTGTTATGTACAAAACAAAACTCTAATTAACAAACGAGCCATGAAAACACCCTATGAGTTATGGAAGGGAAGGAAACCAAACATTGGTCACCTAAGGATCTTCGGGTGTACTTGCTACATTCTGAACAATGGCAAGGATTACTTGAACAAGTTTGACACCAAATCAGATGATGGATATCTTGTTGGATACTCCATGACAAGCAAGGCCTATCGTGTATTTAATAGAAGAACCAAAGTTGTTGAAGAGTCTATTCATGTTTCTTTTGATGAGACTAACCATGGAATGCAGAAAGGAGATCCAAATGTACATGAAGTGTAGGACATTGTCATTGTAGAATATCAGGACACAGATAAGCCCACGACAACAGAAACTATGGAAGATGTACCTGAACCTGATGAGCAAAGAGCTGAACCGGTTGCTGCTGAACCAAGTCAAAAATCAACAGAAAATCATGACTCTAACATTCAACCTGTTCAGATTCTGCCACTTCTACCAGCCCAAGAACCTGACATTGAGCAATTAGGCATTCATCATGAAGAAAGAGAAGACCTTCCAAAGGCAAGAAGAAAGTTAAAGGACCATCCTTCTGAACTGATAATTGGAGATCCTGCTGCACGAGTTAAAACAAGGGCTGCCACACTTCATGAAAACCTATATATGTGTTTCCTATCACAAGTGGAGCCAAAATCAGTAAATGACGCAGTTCTGGATCACCATTGGATTGATGCAATGTAGGAAGAATTAAATCAGTTCAAAAGACAGGAAGTATGGGAGTTGGTCAACAGGCCCAGATCACAGCAAGTCATTGGCGTGAAATGGATTTATAGAAACAAACGTGATGCTGATGGTGTTGTAATCAGAAACAAGGCCAGACTAGTTACAAAAGGATACAGACAAGAAGAAGGAATCGACTATGATGAAACCTTTGCACTAGTTGCTAGACTGGAGGCCATTCGCATGTTCTTAGCATATGCAGCATTCAAGGACTTCAAAGTTTATCAGATGGATGTCAAGAGTGCTTTCTTGAATGGAGACCTCCAAGAAGAAGTCTATGTTGAACAACCACCCGGATTTCTAGAGCCAAACCAAGAGCACAAGGTATACAAACTGAAAAAGGCTCTTTATGGACTAAAACAAGCTCCTAGAGCTTGGTATGAAACACTGTCAGAATTTCTGATCAAAAACAAGTTCAGGAAAGGTAAGATTGACCCCACACTGTTTCTCAAGGAAGGAAAAGGATAACCCTTGATAGTCCAAATCTATGTGGATGACATCATATTCGGATCAAGGGACAAAAAGCAATGTGAAGACTTCTCTCATCTAATGAAAAGTGAATATGAAATGAGTATGATGGGAGAACTCTCATTCTTCCTTGGATTGGAGGTCAAGCAGTTAGAGGATGGGATCTTTATCAGTCAAACCAAATACACAAAGGAGATTCTGAAGAAGTTTAAGATGACTGATGTGACACACATGAGAACTCCCATTCCTACAAACGCCAAACTGGATATGGATGAAGCAGGCAAGGAGGTGGATATTTTAGAATACAAAAGCATGATTGGATCCTTGCTGTATCTGACAGCAAGCAGACCTGACATAATGTTTGCAACATGCATCTGTTCCAGATACCAAGCTAATCCCAAGGAATCCCACTTGTCTCATGTTAAGAGGATCATGCGGTATCTGAAGGGAACTGAGAATTTGGGACTATGGTATCCAAAAGAGTCTAACTTTAAACTAAGAGGATATTCAGATGCAGACTTTGCCGGATGCAGGATTGATAGAAAGAGCACAAGTGGAACATGCCAACTCTTAGGCAATAGACTTGTTTCCTGGTTTAGCAAGAAACAGAATTCAGTTTCAACCTCCACAGCTGAAGCTGAATATATTACTGCAGGAAGCTGTTGTGCTCAATTGCTCTAGATGGCCAGTCAACTATCAGATTATGGTTTTGATCTGAAGGCCGTTCCTCTATATTATGACAATACAAGTGCCATTACAATTTCAAACAATCCTGTTATGCATCCCAAAACCAAACACATTGAGGTCAGACATCACTTTATACGTGATCATGTGCTAAAGAAAGAAATTTCCCTGGAGTATATATCCACTGATGACCAGCTTGCCGACATATTCACCAAACCTCTGCAAGAAACTAGGTTCAGTGAACTTCTGACAAAACTTGGCATGTTGGATTTAAATTCATAAGACTCACCGCATGTTTTGTGTTTCATTTCAACCAAATTATTTGTGCAATTAACATAAGTATGACACTGTTAATAACTGATGATGTCTTCATGAAAATTAGTAATGACTACGTGTGATTCATGCATATCTGCTGCTAGAAAGTGAGAAATCACATGGATGAAACTTGCTACCTCTGAACCTGGTTCACGTCAATTGGGCAACCTGTCATAAACTCTTAAGTCTTGAGTGAAATGAGTGCAATTTCCCTTATTTTTATCAGAAGATATTCCCATTACCTGTTATTTTATTCTGAGAGAATATCACCTGTGTGGCATTGCATTCATTAACTAGCAGGAACTGTTGTATCTCATGGTGTTGTTGGCCTGCACGGAAAGGATCCTCAATGATTTAATGCTCAAAGGATGACTGAGACTGTAATATTTGAGAATCATAAAAAGCCTATTACTCAAGAAGAGCCACTACCTTTTACTGAAAAAGGCAAGGTGAAAAAGGCAAAATGATAATAGACAATAGATTGAATGCCTATCTTAGGGGCAGTCCTCACTGTTCCCAGATTGTGTCTCTGTTATAACAATAGTTGGAGATCAAAATGTATGATCATGTGATTCAAAAAGATACTGTATTGAGCTCTGTCCTTGTAAAAAGACTCATGTAAAGCACCGAAACATTGTGCTCCACAAAAGAAAAGAGACAACTCACACAGACCAGCTAAATGATCAAACTCCAAATTCTACCTGTACTTTGTTGTGTTGTAAATCTTACACTAATAGAGTGTGTGTTCTGATTCTCAATAGGGCCATCCTGTCTCTCAAGTCATCTATGCTAAACTGAAAATCATTGCTGGATCAGGGTTGTGGTAAGATTCGGTTGACCATGAGCTTACTTATACAGTATAATTCTAGTTCCTGAATCAAGCTCACATGCTGATCCGAGGGTGAGAGGGTGAGGCCTCCGCTGAGTGAGTTTTGCTGAAAAGTAAGAAGACTCAGATTTTATGACATGGTTGTTAAAATGGATAGATCATGGTTTACTGGATGCTATGTTAACATAGTGATCACCTTCTGACACATGATGCTGTATGATGATATACTTAATCATTTCTAAGGTAATTGGAGACTTGAATGGTAGTGATACAGTTGCCATACATGTAAATCAGACATTCGGTTGAAATAAACCAAGCTCTGGACATATGATCTCAATTCCACTCACAACACTGTTCATCATGAATAATATCATGTGAATTGTCATATGCATCTCATGTGTGTTGTTAAGTGTTGAAAAGTCCAGAGAAATCCACCGCTCGCTGCATTTGCAGTCGACCTCAAAGCAACTACATCAAAGAAGTGCGGGATCAAAGAAGTGCATATCATGTGCTGCCTCGAAGCTTTGAGGGTCGTAGCCTCAAAGCATCCAGCTTCGTAGCGTCGCAGTTCAAAACATCGTAGCGAGACGGAGTCTGTCACTTACTATTCAAGCCTCGTAGACATGTCAACACGTCACTGTGCACTTAAAATGGAACCTACACACCGACATAAGGGGTGACGTGTACCTTTCGCTTGAATCTTCCAACGGATGGATCCGGGAGATAAAGAGATGGGTCAGAGAAAAGAACGCGGACCTAAAGACGAACCAACAAAGTCTGTGACTTCTACGGTATGCTTCTAACCTCATATATAAGTTACAGATGGAGACGGAGCCCAAAGGTATGTTCGTCGTTTTCACACTCGAACCCTAACCCTAGATCTCTCTCTCTCTCTCTCTCTTTGACTCTGTCTCTTTCTCTCTTCCTCTTTCCTTTGACCACCTTCAAAGCTCACAATCACTCTCTACGAGTGTCTCTTTTTCTCTCTCTACAAGCTCAATGGCAGAACCAAGCTTATCGATGGCAGACAACCTACACAACATCGTCCCGGGATTCATCATAGACTGGGAAGCCATAGGCGACGCCGAGTCACTGGGCTGGACGAATTCAAAAATCGCCTTGATTAAACCGGTGTTGCATCTGTTTGCTCAGGGATGCAAGACTTGCTGATAGAAGATGTTGCAGAATTTTACGAGACTATGGTACTCACTGGAGCCGACCTTGTGGGAACTGTACAAGGAGTGGAGATTCAAGTTTCTGTCGAAACACTCCGAAATGCACTCTCGCTCCCAAAAGGTACCGTTGATCCTCTTCTAAATCTTTCTAGAGAAGAGTGTAAGTCTTTCCTTGGATACTCCGATCCCGGAAAGCAAGGTCGGGGAGCCCTGAAGATGGGTTTCTCCGGTCAGGCACTGGCGACTCTGATAGTCACTCGACAGTGCCTACTGTGCAAGAAGATGGCTCATGACTCTGCAAGTCATGAGCAAATGAAGATCATGTGTAGTGTTCTACAAAGCAGACGAGTAGACTGGGGAACACAAATACACTCCATGATTAAAACCAAAACCAAGAAAGGACACTTTGGACTCATTCTCACCAAAGTCCTTAGGTTTCTGCACCCTGAAGTATTCTGCAACAGGCCCTCAGTGCCACTGCCGACCAAATACATATTCAAAAGAATTTATGAGGATGGTCGGCTGGAGATCAAGTCATTGAGAAGGACTGAGTCAGGTGCAAGAAGTCGTGCAAAGACACGGCCCGGCTCGTACGAGCCCCGGCTCGCATGCCACGACAATCGGTTCGTGTCTCACCGACTTCCAGGGACTCCTCTGCATCGGCAGCAACAATACATATAACTGAAGTGGTGGAGAATATTGCCAGAACTCATCTCCCCACAGATTCTACACTTGAGGAGACCCCTACTGTCAAACTGCCCTAGGATACTGCAGAAGTAAGAGAACCTGCATTTGGAGGGCAGACTCTAGCACAGGAAACCCCAGAGGATAGGGGTACTACACCTGTACTGTTGAGCACTCTTGGAGAGTCTGAGCTGGAAGAATATTATATGGAGTATGCCAAGGCTCATATGACTCCCGTTGATTTGCGAAAGGCATGGATCGCCTTTGGAAAGCAGATGGTAGATAGAGACCATCTGATTAATTGGTTGGTTGATCGAGTGCGGTAAGACGAGACCCAGGTGGAAGTAGTATCAATGGTTGCCCCATCTCCCATCATGGTGGACTCACCTACCACAAGCAGGTCGTGATGATGAGCTGGTACCAACTGCGGTGGACGAAGAAGCAGATGAAGAATAAAATCTTGATGTTGCAGCTAGTGACTCCGAGGCAGGAGCTGTCCCACAGGTTCCTGAGACTGTGGAAGGGACTGGGATGGCCACACCATCTGTGCATGCCGTTCATCAGGTGGCCACTCAGGTAAGTGAGGAGTTCGCAGCCAATATCGCAATGGCTATTCCAGTACCAGCTATGTCTCACTCACGTTCTCTGTCGGCTGAAGAAGTAGATATTCTGGCCAGCAAGGTCATCGAGAAACTGATGTCCTCTGGCATCTTCGAAGCTTCATTCTTTCAGGCCTTTGAGGAACGACTAGCTACTATGGAGTCCAGCATGGAAGAGGTACGAACGCAAGTTGAATCATCAGATCGTACCCTCGACAAGGTGCAACAAGAAATGACATCACTCACAAGTGCCACCACTGATGGATTTAGACATATGGAAGAGCACTGTGAAGACCTCAAGGGAGCTTACCAGAGACAATATAAAGGCCTCAGTATAACTCTGGGAGCTATTCTATCAGAATGTCATCGTCTTGCAAGTGGTGAGATATCCCTCACTGTCAAAAGCACTCTCCCACAACCATCAGATCAGCCTACACCTGAACCAGTTGATACTCCACAGCCAGCCGCACCTCCTCCAAGTCACTCACAACCTTAGTCTACTGCTACTTACACACGGGGGAGAAAGCGCGCACACAGAACTACGGTCATCTCAGACTCTGATGATGATGATGATGATGTTCCAATTGCAACCCGCATGAAGAAGCAGACTGCTGCTCCCTGCCAACCATCCTCTTCTACTCAGCCAGGTCCTTCAACATCACATCCTAGTACGACTTAGTATATCATGCCTGCCTCACCTGTCAAGCCAACTGCTACCACTACTGAACAACCTCTAGCCCCACCTCGCATTATGACTACTGGAGGCACCTCAGTTGAACTGGCTGCTTTCAACAACTACATTGCTGGGGATACCACTGCGAGGACCTGCGGCTATGAAGCCTTCTTCACTGGACTTGATCTTTGTCGCCTACTTCATGACGGTGAAGAAATGGATAACCTGGAGATGACTCAGTTCATCTTTGCCCAGAAGTCCTTTCTCGCGAAGCTACCTCTTCACATCCGCCACAATACCGGGGTGGAACTCTGTTTGCCGATCATGCAGGCTCAGCTGCTCGATGATGCAGCTATGCTCGAGATTATACAAGGTTGCAGATATGAGAATTCCTTCCTTCCCTAGGATGAGGTAGACCATGTGCTAATTCCGTACTTCTCAACATCCCCGCATTAGTTTCTTCTCGACATCGACTTCAAGAACCAAAGGATCCTCATGTTCGACTCCAAACCCAGTACCGTACTACTCCATCGACGTGAACAACTTCGTGAGTTCAATCGCACTCTCACCCGCGTCATGCAGGGTTCTTCACATGGGTGTGGTGGATATCCTCTCACCAAACTGATGGAAATCACACGAGTCAAGCAAGGCGTTCCTGGTCAGGATGATGCTCACAGCTGTGGCTTTTATGTTTGCCATTACATTCGCATCTTGACTACCAACGGGTTTCGAGCTCTCGTGCCTGAATTTGATCGTGTGAGCAGTTGAGCAGCCTCATTACACTTGACTCCTGCTCAACTCCTGCGTGAGCAAGCTGCTGTTTTTCTATTTACACAGAGTGTCTTGTACTCTGACTTTATCCCCTAACTGTCCTATACTCTAATTACATGTACACTGTATCTCTTGCTTTTCACATGTCTATGTACTTATTGTTTTGTCAGTTATCTTTTTTGTATGTCTTTGCTATGCTGTCTGCTATTTTGTGCCTTATTCCCTTGCTCCCCTAGGTTTATGTTCTGGTGCTTGTTCCTCACCCCAGAAAGGGGGAGTATTCATCAAAGGGGGAACCAGCTCATAGGGGGTATGCATCTCAGGGGGAGCCAGCTCTTTGTCAGGAGCCAGCAAATGCAGCTTTCCGACCTACGAGGGAGTATTCATTTCTAGCTAACCCTTTGCACATTCCTTCAAACTCTTTATAGGCAAAGACATCTTCTGATTAATCTAAATCTGCCCATAAAACTTGTAATCTCAGACTTCATACAAATACATGTCGTTAGCTTACATTAAATAGGGGGAGATTGTTGGAAATATAGGATTTGATGAAGCTGCCACAAATAGTCTAAGTCCGGAGACTCGAAGAACCGACGGTCGTAGGGTCGGAGAGTCGAAGTTCGTAGAAGTGAAACTGTCATAGGACGTATTGGCAAGAGACTCGTAGAGCCTGGAGACTCAAGGCGAAATAGTGACAGAACATTGCGACTCGTAGACCCAGGGTCGAAGGTCATAGAGTCATGGTACGGAAAAGAAAGTGATACTATAAGTATCAACGAAATTCAGAGACTCGTAGAGTCGAAGCAGTGTTAAGAACAGTAACCAACGCTAAATGACTCATAGACTCGTAGAGTCCCCACAAACACTTCAACTAACAGATCTTTCAATTGCCACTTAACTCGAAGACTCATAGAGTCGTAGGGTTGAAACCTTCGAACACTGTTAAGAAAACAGGACTCGCAGACTCGTAGATCGGAAGTCATAAAGTCAAAGCCGTTGAACACGGTTAAGAAAACTGGACTGGTAGACTCGTAGGTTGAAGGTCGAAGAATCGACGCTGTAAAGACTGGCAAACAAATGAAACTGTAACTCAAGAGTCATAGAGTCGTAGACTCAAGGGACACAGTCACTATAGAGAAATTGCCATACTTCCAGACTCGGAGATCGATGGCGGAGAGTTGGAGCTAAAGGGTCGTAGCTATAAAGGAACTCAGGTTATGAACCTCTGTGAAAGACTAAGGAAGAAAAGCGAAGTTGAAGACTCGTAGAGTCAAAGATTTTCAGACCACCTAGTCAAATATAGTAAACTGAGAGACCCGAAGGTTGTAGACCCGTAGAGCTAGAGTCGTAAACTCGTAGCTCCAATAACAGGTAGATTAGCTGTAATCGAAGAAGTCACTCTAAGCGCTATTTGAAGAGTCGCAGACTCATAGAGTCATAGACACGCAGAGTCGTAGACTTTAGTTAACAGAGTGACACTAAAAGGCTAATCCAACTTAACCTCCAGCCTCGAAAACTCCAGTCTCGAAGACTCGAAGATGTGAGTCGTAGACTCGCAGAAACACCATAAAGCCTGAAGCAAGACTTCGCAACTTTCTACAGGTGCTAGCTGAAATCTTCGAGCCTCCGAACCTACGAGGCATCCACCTCCGAGGCAAACTTACAACCCTAAACACAGCCACTTAGCGATATTGTCGGCTAGGGTTTGTACAGTAAGCCTGCGCCGTCCCGAGTAGTTGAGCGCATTTAATGACGCATTAATTGCTGCCAACTACCATCCACAGATGAACGCCCAAGATCGACTGCATGCCAAAAATGCAGTATGGGCATCTGATCTGTAAATCAGAGCAGATCAACCCATCCCCAGACATTCCGCATTTTTAGTGGTGGGAAGTCAGTCTGTCGGGATGGACATCATGGCGCACGAGCACTTTAATCTTAAAGATATATCTCTCACGCACTTAACGAAAAAATTGTGAGTTTAATCTCTCTCTCAAAAGAAGGAAACACACAGTACACAAGAAAATGGCTTTGACATACTTGATATAAACAATCCTTTACAGAACCAAGAGAGAGTGTTCCAACAACAAAAGAGAAAGACTCTGAGAGAAAAATAGAAGTAGTGTTGTGCGCCGTGCTGAACCAAAAACAAGAGAAATCTCTCTGATCATTAAAAACCTCTTGTTCATCAAAGATCCAGCACTTTCATTAAGTCTAATCTCTGTGTTGTTTTCACACGTCCAATAGTTCATCATCACTCACGTTATCACTCATAATACTGCTGTCGTCTTCTACATAAATACTTCCATCATAATCATCTGTAGAGTAATCCAAAACCAGCTAACAGTCTAGCTTCTGCAAACGAAGAGAGTCTATTCACCCCCCCCCCCTCTAGACTCACTTTGGGACCTACTGGCGTGCAGAACTAAAGTTTCTAAGAATGATGTCCTCTACCTTCCACAGAAGTTTCAGAGCTCTTGAACGCCAATTGGACCAATTGGCGTGCAAGCATATTACTGCATACCAGCCTTCTACATGATGCAAGGAAGCTTGGGATAGAATTTCAGGGTATTTGGACCTGCACGCCAATTGGGGATATGGCGTGCATTATGGCATGCAGCCATATTTTTGTACCGTCACCTTGGTTTTGTTATTCTAATCATCTTTTCCCAAAGGACCATGTTGGAATTGTGGATATTTTGTCGTGTGTGGATGCAGAAAGGTTGCAACTTATGTGATCAAAACTACGTCGTTTTGATGCTGGGATTCATTTAATCAAAACTACGTCGTTTTGATGTTGGTGTGCCTATATAAGAGGTGAAGGACTCTTAGGTTTAGGGTTCTTCTTTCTGGCTAGCCTTTGTAGCTGTCGCAGAGAGAGAGAGAGAGAGCTAGAGAGAGGGAAAGCTTGTGTGGCTGTTTGAAATATTTGTTTTTGCTGATGGCTTACCGTTATATTGGTTGAAATAATTGTATCACAACACTGCACATGTACACACGGCACGTAGATGCTAGGAGCATGGGATGGGTTGGGGAGACATGATCCCTACTGAGTTGTGGTTGCTCACCCCTCCTACTGTGTCTGTTTTCTTCGCAGGGACCTACAAGCGTTAGGTGGGAACACCAAGGTGGAAGACTTTCTGCCTTGTGGCTTTACTCCTTTTGTTATTTGAGTGTTTTGTCAAATGTTATGTTGAGACTATTGTAACTCCAATTGGAGATGATGTAATGGATTTTGGAACTTAATAAAGATAAGTGGTTTGCCTTTTTGCTATTTATTGTGGATCATTATAAATGTGTTGGATTTTGTACATCTATCCTTTGCCCACCGGGTGGGTAAAGGGGAGTCACGAACCGGTTTCCTCGGGTTGGAAATCCGGGGCGTGACAAGCTCCATATAAGAAGAAGGGCTCACACAAGAATTACATAAGCTGAATTACTGAATCTGCTAATGAGGAGGAATGTTCATCAGATTGTGCTTTTGTCGCCAAGATAAAGGTGGAAAATAGCAGCATTCCCTCAGAGGAGGAAGAGGCAAGTGCAGAAGAAGATGTTGATCTGGAGGAAGAGCTAGAGCTTGCTATAGAAGAGATCCGCAAGAGAGGTTGTAGAATAAAGCAGCTCAAGGGAGAGCTCAAGCTGGCCAAGGGAGAGCTTGGTGAAATTAGAGGTGAGAAGGACAAGGTGTTGGAGGATTCAAACAAGTTCTGTGAGGAAATTGTCTGTCTAAAGCTCAGATTAGAGGAGCAAGTCAAGATTTGTGACGACATGACCACAGAACTCATCTCAAGAGACACCACAATCCAACATCTTGAAGAAGAACTGGTAGGCCTTCAACAGAAGATTTCAAAAGACAGAGCCAGTCAAGCCTCAACCTCTGGTAGCTCCCAGATCAGATCACTCATCACAGCACCAGATGCTCAAAAGAACAGGGCGACACTACATGTGGCGGGAATGGTTGTCAATTTAGTCTCACATGACAATCCTACGGAGGTAGTCAATCCTTTTTCCCATGACTGACCCGTATAAATTGTGTCTATAGGTTTTGTAGCAAGTGCACTGGTCAAGTAATAAAATGGAGTATTAAGACTCCAGTTGTCGAACCCACAGGAAGGTAGCTAATGCTGTTAAGCAGCGAGCACTAAGCTAACAAGTTGATTTTATGTCTGGACAATTGATTTTTGTTGTGCAAGTAGTTTGAACGAAAAGTGATTCAATCAGAATGTTGGCAAGCTGTTGGTATAGAAATTTCAGTGATTAAGGATCTAGGGTCACAATGTTTACCACCCAATCGATTGTAATATTCTGGTTATGGCTCTTGTTCTTGATTTATGTTCTAGTTCATGTTCATGTTGATTATCTCCTACCTATCTTACATTTGGTCCATGCTAAGATAGATTTAAGGCTTTTATCCCATTTGGTCTATGTGAATAAAAGTGATCAAGGTAGATAAACAATCTAATTGTTGCAGACTTGGTCCATCATACAATATTAAATCTAATTCACTAGTGTTCCACCCTAGACAAGGGCTAAGATTACCTAATTATGCATAAACTAGGCATTTCCATTCAAGCAAATGAATTAAACAAGAACTGAATTTCATTTTATTGAACAACCATAACCAAACTGAATACAATTTATTGGGGGCTACATTGCTCCCCTAGACTAACAAAACTACTCCATAATCATGACAAAAGCAATAACAATTACAAGAAAGAACATGATTACAGTACCAGGACAATAAAGGAAGAACCCAAGATGAACCAGGACTCCAGCCTCCAAAGACTCCGGCATCTGCGGCCCCAAATCACTCCTTGCCAAGGACAATCCGATCTTTTAGCAATGGCTATAGCTCTTTTTGAGAACTTAGATCAGATTCTCTCACTCAAGATGATTTACAATGCCTCCAAAACCCCTATTTATAGGATTTAGTGGGCCAAATTAGGGTTACAAAAGGTGTGCCCTAATTATAAATGTGGTCGCAGCCAAAACAACGTCGTTTTGGTTAATGACACTATTCAACGTTCTAGGCTCAATAACACTCAAACTACACCAAATTTGACCCAGTTCTTTAGAGGAAAATGATTAAAACAACAAAACACATCATTTGGAGCTCAAAAATGCCTGCACGCGAGAATGCACGTGAGAAGACCCTTTTCACGTGCAGCTCCAATTCGACTCAAATTTGCTCCAAAGCTTCCTCTTGAGTTGTAGAAGGCATCTAAGCAATAAAATCCTTGCACGTGAGAATGCACGTGAGAAAGCCTTTTCACGTGCACCTTGATTTTGCCTTCATTTTGTTTCCATCTTCTTCCTATAGCTTCCTCTTGAGTGTATGGAATGATCTAGCCAAGGTGTGTGGGAAAAGGTTGCTCCAAAACCTGCCCAAAACACTCAAAAAGTACCACTATACACCAAACAGGGTTTTCCTAAGGGTTAGAGCAAATATGTGTAAAATATCATGCAAAACGGTACAAAACATACTCTAAAACACCCTAAATAAGGCCTAGGAGAACGGCATAAATGCATATTATCAAATTCCCCCACACTTGAACCTTTGCTTGTCCTCAAGCAAAAAAGAAATAAACACACAGTCAAACTGAAAAGAAAGAATAAACTAACAAACAAGAGAGGCATGGTTTCCCCAGACATACAACTCTATCATGATGAAGTAGACATTCCAATAGCTAAAATGAATCACAAATTAATCTAAACATGCCCTTACTATCAAGTCCAAAACCCATGTAATATCATTACTAATAGTTCAGATAGAAGCAAACATGCAAGGATAAAATGAAAACTTAGCTCCCCCTGAGAGTCCTTACCAAGGTTAGAGCAGCCTCACTCAAATATAGCTTTCTTTTCTCTCCTCTCTTGCCTTACTATCAATGCCTAACAGCTAAGGATCTACTCTTACACTCACTACTAGCTATTGATTAAGTTTTTGCCACGTAAACATGAGAAGTCCCCATTGTGCTCGTCAAGGAAAACACACCCTCTAGTCTAGTTTTTGCAACTCACACACTTTGCTTTGCTCAATGAACTCACACTCTACTCTAATGACTGATAAAACACATCTTGAGCCAAAGAATTGAGCTCACAACTCAGCCATTATGGCTTTTATTCTGCAAAACTTTTGTTTTTGTTTTTTGTTTTTGTTTTTTTTTGTGTTTTTTGTTTTTTTTTTTGAAACACACTTCTTTTAAATAATAACCTTACAAGGTTGCATTTTATGCTCTCCCTTGATGGATTATTCACTCTGCTATTTTCCTCACACAACCCTTTGTTGCACATAAACAACAATATTTTTTTCTTTTTTATTTTATTTTATTTTTATTTTTATTTTTTTTAAACAAGAACTAAGCTGAAATACTTGAATCACTAACACCATACACCAAACACTGAGCCACGAACAGGTACTTTCTTACGCCTATGTAACTCCAACCATTAAATAGCTAGTAATGAACATTAAGAGCAAATTGGTAACCCAATAACCCATAAAATACACTCAAAGGCATGATAATGGTGCTCTCAAAAAGTATATGCCTATTCTACACTCAACTTCAGGGTTTACAAAGCTCATCCTACCATAACATGCTCAGCTTACTATTCAAATGTCAGCTCCAAAATCATGGTGATATCATACAAAAAGTAAAGACATGCTCAACTAACTTATAACACACCTTAACGATTGAAACATCTTTATCACAACAAGATACTAAGGTGGTCAATATAGTCAATCAGAATATGCATACCTTGGTAGCCATGCACCTCACAGGCAAAACATACATTCACAGCAAAAACATAAAATAAAAGAAAAAAAAATAAAATAAAGCATGCATGCAAACAAACAAGCAACCGGTTCAAGGGAAATCCCCCCCCCCCCACTTAAACGATGCGATGCCCTCAGAGCATGGGAAAAGGAAAAAGGAAGAAGACCTTTATCGGTTGGTGGGGACGCTGTAGTAGAAGATAACATGGGCCACCATTCTTCTAAGACGTGCGACAAAGTCAGCCGATGTTTCTCCTGTGAGCGCCCAAGTATCCTTGTTTTGCAACAGAGCTATCAAATAATAGCAGACAAAAATCCCACAACTAAATTGATCAGGTTGTTGGGGAAGCTCCATTTCATTGAAGTACACCAGAGGAAACTTGGATATCAACAGCCCTTCTTTTCTGAGTGCGTTTTTGATTTTTTTCAAGAAACCATGAACGAGCTTCTTCTTTCGTGTGGAAAACCCATGGGCTTGGCTCGGGTCATAAAGGACGGCATGGCCCACACTCAGGTCCAACTGCAAGAGTACAAAGTGTCGATCAAGGAGGACCGGTGTAAGAACCTCATGGACCTGGTGCCAAGAGCAATGTCCTTCTACTGCTCCATCCATCCGCCGGTGGAAAATGTGCTCCTCTAATGGCTGCTCATATATCTCGCACAGCATGATAGAGGTTTACTAAGCCATAGGGTAGTCGTTGGGCTCAGCCTCCACCACGTGTTGCATCTTACGGCAGAATAAATCAACGTCATCAGAAGATAAGTACTCATCAGCTAGGATACGCTGCAAATAGGATGACGTGAAGACTTCTGAATCACGCGTAAAACACGCTTGTAAGGTGTCTCCGTACGTAAACTGCTGAAAAGCAGCTGTGGCATCAGCAGTGGAGATGGACGGATGAAGATGAATGTAGATGGGCTCCCCTAAGTTATCTTCTTGGGGAGCTTCTGATGACGCACCGGACCACCATTGCAATGGATGGATGAAGGGAACAAGGGCTTGTGAAGAGCTGGGCCCTGCTGGTGGTGTGAAATAAACGGGAGCTGCTGGAGGAAAGGGTGGAGCGGCGTAGGGCTTAGCCTCTTTCGGATACTATCGGTACTCTGGTGTCTCTTCGATATGTGCAGCATGCTGCTGGACCGGAGGTGACGGTGCGTCAAATGGATCCTCCACAGGAGGTGTAGGAGTTTTCTTCTTCTTCTTCCCCAGGGCTTTCCAGATCTTACCAAGCAGACCTTTGACTTCCTTCTGCTCCTTGAGGATGAGAGTTTGCTTTTTCTTCAGCAGCCCGATCTCCTGAACGGTTTCCGCCTGTGCCTCCTATAGTTGAGCAGTTTGCCTCCATAAGTCTTCATAAGAAGCAGCAGGAGTTGGCTCCGGGGCTTCCCAAGGTCGGGCATATGGACGAGAGGTTGCTTGTTGGTCTTGAGCGATGTACTCGAGCAACTCATCCAACTGAAGTCTTGTGATGTGGCCATTAGTTAAGGCCCAGTTAAGAACGTCAGCTTCACTGATAACTTGGCCACTGACGCCTTGGAAGAAATTGTAGACTTCCTCCTTGTAAACATTGAACTACATGTACATGGCAGTCAACTGGAAGATGTGCTGTCAGTGGGCATTCATGGGAGTAGAGGTGTCACTAAATTGCTCAGTGGGTCGCTCCATATGCACGCTATGACGTGAAGGCTATGGAGCGACATGGATACTATCTCCCCATTTGCCCTTGTAACTAACGCCTAAGGCACCCTCTAGATGGAGAACTCGTAACTGCAGGTTATCTGGGAAAACAGAGGGGACCACTTGAGCACTAAGATGACCATATTGATACTATAGAAGCATACTAAGTAGTCGACCATATAAACATTTGTGAATATCCCGTTTCCACAGTTTAAAAATATCAGCAGCCCAATCAATGTGTAACTGACGATCGATGCAAAACAAAAACTCCAAATGGGACTTAGGGACGGAGTCTACGCCACTAGTCTGTAACAGTAAGCACCTCCCTACCAAATTGGCAACGCAACGGTATTTCCCGTGAAATCCCTTTTTAGTAAATTGCCGACGTTTCCCAAATTCCTTATTATACTGTAAAGCTCTACCATAATCTCCTAAGTTCAAGTCAGGTGTGGCATGCATGGTACTTGGCAGATCAAAGCAATCTCTCAACATAGCAGGGGAAATAGAAATTAAGACACCTTGAACCTCCCCAATGATCTCATCATCTTCCTCATTGACGTAGACTGAATTATAAAAGTCTAACATGGTAGGGTAATATAGATCACTGCGAGCGCATACTAACCTTCTCAGCCCCAAAGCTTGCAGCTTGGTCATAACTTCTTCAGTCCAGTCAAGCATGGAGGACTCCAGGATCTCCCAATCAAGTACATTCCCCACGAAGATCTTGTCGGCTTCTCTCAATGCCGAAGGCATAGAGGTGGCAGAGGCTTCAGGATTGCCTTTTCCTTGGCGGGCTCTTCTTGTGCGCACCATGACTAACCCAGAAAGGAATTTGCTCTCAGCAAGAAGGAAGAGGAAAGTATGAGATGTGAGTTTCAAGCTTGGAGCCCCTCCCTATTTATAATGATTCGCCACAATGGTAAAAGATGAAAATGACCCTCTTAAAGTGCTCCATCATGTTCACGTGCAGACCAAAGAATACTCTAGAAGATGCCAGCTATCTCCCACCGAAATTTCAGACTGATTGGCCAAAGGTAGGTGTGCACGTGAAAAGCGTGATTTCACGGGTAGGGCTTGGATGAATCTTGACACTTCCAGCTGTCTTCCACCAAAATTTGAGATCAAAAAGACGCTTCTATCCTTGTGCACGCGAAAAGCTTTTTCACGGGCAGGTCTCAGAAAGGTCTAGAGGATGCCAGTTGCCTTTGTGCAAAGTTTCAGATCGATTGGACCGTCCTACCCTTGTGCACGCGAAAAGCCTTTTCACGGTCAGGCCTTTTTTGTCCAAATTTCACTAGTAGGTCACAGATGAACTGTAGATTCATTATACATGTGCACGTGAAAAGGTTCTTTTGGTGTGCAAGCCTTTTTCACCTCTAATTCCCTCCAAATGCTCTGAAATTTGACATGCTGGAAGCCCATCTCCCAAGGACAAAAACGTGTCAGTTAGTGGGCCCAAAATACCAACTCATAATCCATAACTTCATCTCCTTGGTTGGGCAATAGATTGGAGTGCGCCCCTCTGATTCAATTCAACTGGGCTTGGATTTGGGCCTTAGAAAAGTTATCTAAAGTTCTGATACACAGGCCCAATTAAGCCCAAGCAGAAATAAGCTCCATCAAAGAAATATGGGCCTAGGCCCTGGTTCAAATGCTGCACATAAAATTAAAACAGAGCATATATGCACTCCCTACAGACTATGGGTTAAAGCACACGTGATCAACTTGACCGTCCCCTTTGTCAAGTTGTACTCAGAGTGAAATGATCAACTTCCTTAACATGGTCCTGAAGATAGTAAGGCTTCACACGCTGACCATTTACTTTGAATATTTGCCCAGAGGTTGATTGGAGTTCAACACTGCCATATGGGAAACCTTTATAATAGTATAAGGCCCCATCCACTTAGATCGTAGCTTTCCAGGGAAGAGTTTAATTCTGGAATTAAAGAGAAGCACCTTCTGCCCTGGTTCAACAATAGAGGGGCTGATCTTCTTATCATGTCTGAGCTTAGACCTCTCCTTGTACAGCTTAGCACTCTCATAAGCATTCAAGTGAAATTCCTCCAACTCATTTAGTTGCTGCAATCATAGTTCAGCAGCAACATTGGGATCCATGTTTAGCTTTTTAACTGTCCAAAATGCCTTGTGTTCCAATTCAACAGGCAAGTGGCAGGCCTTTGCATACAGTAGACGATAAGGAGACATTCCAATGGGCGTTTTGAATGTTGTGCGGTAAGCCCACAACGCCTCATCGAGTTTTAGAGACCAATCTTTTTGGTTGCCTCCCACTGTCTTCTCCAAAATTTGCTTGATCTCACGGTTTGAGACTTCAGCTTGGCCGTTTGCTTGTGGACGATAGGCCAAGGTACGCCTATGTTGAACTCCATATTTGTTTAAGAGCTTTTCAAAAAGCTTATTGCAGAAGTGACTCCCTTCATCATTGATAATTGCTCTAGGTGTTCCAAACCTGCTGAATATGTTGCGGTGAAGGAACTTGGTAACCACTTGAGCATCATTCTTCCTAGTGGGTATAGCTTCAACCCACTTTGAGAGGTAATCAACAGCCAGAAGGATGTAAGAAAACCCATCTGATGGTGGGAAAGGTCCCATGAAATCGATTCCCCATATATCGAAAAGTTCAATTGGCATAATGCCAGTTTGGGGCATCTCTTGCTTCCTTGCAATTCCTCCTGTTCTTTGACACTGATCATATGACTTAACAAAGGTGTATGTGTCCTTGAACATGGTTGGCTAGTAAAACCCACTTTGTAGGATCTTTGCCACCGTTCTTTGCACTCCTAAATGGCCAGCATAGTCAGATGAATGACAATGCCTCAGTATGCTGTCCACTTCCTCTTCTAGCACACATTTTCTGATGACTTGATCAGCATATTGCTTGTAGAGGACAGGCTCATCCCAAATGTATCTTCTTGCATTACAGAGGAACCTCTTCTTTTCCTGATAAGTGAACTCGGTAGGTACATAGTCGCATGCATGGTAGTTCACTATATCAGCAAACCATGGCGTCTGTGCTTCAGCTACAAAGAGCTGCTCATTAGGGAAGGTGTCAGAAATAGTAATACCTTTAGTGCTACCTTCCCCTAGCTCCAGCCTTGATAAATGGTCTGCCACAGTGTTGGAAGTCCCCTTCGAGTATTTAATCTCCAAATCAAACTCTTGGAGTAACAAAACCCATCTGATCAACCTGGGTTTAGCATCCTTCTTGCTGAACAAGTATCTCAAGGCAGCGTGGTCGGTGTAAACAATTACCTTAGTTCCCAATAGATACGACCGAAACTTATCACAAGCAAACACCACAGCGAGTAACTCCTTCTCTGTAGTAGTATAATTGAGCTGGGCCTCATTGAGTGTGCGACTGGCATAATATATTGCCCTGAAAACCTTGTCCCGTTTCTGCCCAAGCACTGCTCCGACTGCAAAGTCACTCGCATCACACATCAGCTCAAAGGGTTGCGACCAGTCTGGAGCTACTATCACAGGTGTTGAACTGAGCTTCTCTTTCAGCACTGTAAATGTCTGAAGGTAGTCTTTAGAAAACACAAAAGGAACATCCTTCTCTAAAAGCATGCTTAGGGGCTTGGCAATTTTGGAGAAATCTTTGATGAATCGCCGATAAAATCCTGCTTGTCCCAGAAAGCTTCGGATGCCCTTCACATTGGTGGGAGGAGGTAGATTCTCAATGGTGGAGATCTTTGCTCTGTCTACTTCCAACCCAACTGTGGACACTCTATACCCAAGGATGACTCCTTCCTTGACCATGAAGTGACACTTCTCCCAGTTTAAGACCAGGTCCTTTTCCTTGCATCGGATCAACACGGTTTCCAGATTTCTGAGGCAGATGGAGAAAGATGAACCAAATACTGAGAAATCATCCATAAAGACTTCCATAATGTCCTCCACCAACCCTTGAAATATTGCCATCATGCACCTCTAGAAAGTAGCAGGTGCGTTGCAGAGACCAAATGGCATACGCCTGAAAGCATACGTGCCAAAAGGGCACGTGAATGTGGTCTTCTCTTGATCCTCCGGGGCAACTGCTATCTGGTTGTATCCGGAATAACCATCCAGAAAACAATAATACGGGTAGCCAGCTAACCGATCTAGCATTTGATCAATGAAAGGTAACGGAAAGTGGTCCTTACGAGTGGCTTTATTCAGCTTGCGGTAGTCGATGCACACGCGCCACCCGGTCACTGTGCGGGATGGAATGAGCTTGTTCTTCTCATTGCGTATCACTATCATGCCGCCCTTCTTGGGAACCACTTGCACTGGACTAACCCAGGAGCTATCTGAAATGCCATATATGATGCCAGCTTTCCTCCACTTCATAATCTCCTTGCCAACGACTTCCTTCATTGCAGGATTGAGCCTGTGTTGGCGCTCTACAGTAGGAGTATAAGACTCCTCCATCAGTATCTTGTGCATGCAAACCACTGGACTTATACCTTTTATATCATCCAGGGACCACGCCAGCGCCTGCTTATGCTCCCTTAAGACTGCTAGTAGCTGACTGGTTTCTTCTACTGTTAACGACGTAGCTACTATCACAGGGTAACGCCCCTGTGTATCCAAAAACTCATACCTCAGATGTTCTGGGAGTTACCTCAGATGTTCTGGGAGTTGCCTCAGAACGGGAAAGGGTTCCGTGATTGCTGAGGATTCAGTTGCTGAGGAAGGCTGCTGCTCAGCTTGGTCTTCCAGCATTTCATAAGTCTCTTCCGGTTCTGCCTCAGCAAGATCCACTTGTTGCAATTCGTGATCCAAGCTTTCAGTGATCAAGCTCTCTTCGAAGTAGCTGTCCACGAATTCAGCAATCTGATCAATCCAATAGTAGCTGGAATGATCACGCCTTACGCATCGAACGCTCCATGTTGAACACCACTGCGTCTTCATCCACACGCAGTGTCAACTCCCCTGAGTTTACATCGATCAAGGCCCTTTCGGTACTCAGGAATGGCCTTCCAAGAATCAGTTGGACTCCTTTATCTTCCTCTATTTCCAATACAACAAAGTCCACTGGGAAGATAAAGCGATCCACTTTGACTAAAATGTCCTCAATGATGCCCGCCGACTTCCCTATCGAGCGATCAGCAAATTGTAAAGATATGGAAGTGGGCTTTATTCCAGTCATGCCCAGTCACCGATAGATGGACATTGGCATCAGAATTATACTCGCCCCTAAATCACATAGGGCTTGCTCCAGTTGCGAGGTGCCAATGGTGCAGGTCAGAGTGAAACTCCCCGGATCTTTAAGCTTGGGTGGTAGCTTGTGCTGCACCACTGCACTGATATCATTTGTGAGAGCCACTATCTCACAGTCAGTGTAGCTTCTCCTCTTGGACAGCAAATCCTTTAAAAATTTGACGTAGCCAGGCATCTGTTCCAAGGCTTCTATGAATGGGATGTTCACCTCTAGCTTCTTGAATACGTCTAAAAATTTCTGGAACTAAGCATCTAACTTCTTTTTCCTCAGCCTTTGAGGATACGGCATAAGAGGTTTATACAGAACGGGAGCGCTAGCTTCAGGCTGACTGGCTGTCGGTTGACTACTTCCAGCCTTTCCCTTCTGGTCCTTATGCTGCTCAGCACCTCCTTCTTTAGCTTCCTCCTAGGCGTGCTGTTCCGACGCCTCCTTGTTTGGCTCAATTGCCTTCTCTCCAACGGCTAGTTCTTTCCCACTTCTAAGCATTATAGCTTTGCATTGCTCCCATGGGTTGACCTCCGTATTGCTGGGAAAAGTATTTGATGAAGATGGCCTAACTGCATTTGCTAGCTGGCCAATCTGCTACTCTATATTCTTCATAGCAGCTCCAAGATCCTGGACAGAAGTGGTAAGGGACTCAATCCTCGTCTCCCCCTTACTCATTATGTCAGTTGCTTGCTTAGCAAATTGATAAAAGAAGTTCCGCATCTCTTCATCCTTTGCCTTCTCTTTGTCTTCCTCCTTTTGTTGAGGCATCTTCTGGAACCCAGGAAGAAGTTGTGGCTGAGAATGTTCTCCATCTTGTTGCTCTAGTAGCAGGGACCTTATTCTGCCTTTGCCATAAGTAAGGCTGTTGTTGAAATTGTTGAGGTCCTCCCTGATTCTGGAAGTTGTTGGGCTGAGGAGGATTCTAGTACTGATTTGGATTCGAAAATTGTCTCTGGAATCCTCCACCTCGATTCCCAACATATTGGGCTTCTTCGTGTAGCTGGGCTGCAGCAGTATCTTCAGTAATTGCCTTGGGTGGCTCAGCTCTGCCCTCCATGCGAACAACCATCACTGACATTTGCTCTATTAGCAACTCCATCTTCCTTGTCAACTCATCGAACTGAGTTGAATTTGATGAATTTGATACCGCAGCCACCGGCTCAGCTCTAGGACGCCTGTCATTGGACCATTGGAAGTTGGACAATGCCATTCGCTCTATAAGCTCCACTACTGCAGAAGGCTCCATCATCATGAATGCTCCTCCAGCGGCTGCATCTATCATGCTCCTTGTATTTGCGTGCAGACCTGCATAAAAAGATTCTACTTGTAACCATTCTGGCCTGCCATGATTAGGACACCTCCTAACCAAGTCTTTGAATCGCTCCCAGGCCTCGTACAGCGACTTATCACCATGTTGGGTGAATTGATTTATTTGGCTTCTTAAATGAATAACTCTTGTTGGTGGAAAGTACTTGGAGAGAAACTTCTCCACCATTTGGTCCCATGTGTGTATGCTGCCAGCAGGTAGGGACTGGAACCAACCAAGAGCTCGGTCCTTCAGTGAAAATGGGAAGAGTCGTAACTTAATGGCGTCATCCGAGACTCCATTGATTTTGATGGTGTCGCAAATTTGCAAGAATCGCGCTAGATGGTTGTGTGAATCATCTAGTGCCGAGCATCGGAATGCATCTTGCCCAACCATCTACAGTAGCGCAGGCTTCAGCTCAAAGTTATTTGCTTGGACCGGCACTCTTCTAATGCCTGAGTACTCATCCGATAGTACAGGTCTAGCATAATCCATGAAGGTCCTAGGCTGATAACCTCCTTGGCCGTTGTGTCCCCGATCGTCTCTTGCTCTGTTTTTAGCCATGATTTCTTCACACAAGGTATTTAAGCCTTCCAGCTGCTGTTCAGCCGCATCTAAGACCCTCTGAGCCCTTCGCTGCTCTCGCAACGTCCGTTCAATTTCGGGATCGTATGGCAATAACTCACCCCTGGTGTGATACATACACAAAGGAATTTTCTCAAACACCTATGGTGCACCCCTGAAAAATGGCAAAAATAGAGAAATACCAGGTAACACCGCACTAGAAAATTAAAAGAAAGTAAAAATCCAGTTCACAAATAAACTTAAGCCCCTAATGTCACTTAATCCTAACAACGTTTGGCTTGCCTCCCCGGCAACGGCGCCAAAAACTTGACACGTATAAATTATGTCTATTGGTTTTGCAGCAAGTGCACTGGTCAAGTAATAAAATGGAGTATTAAGACTCCGGTTGTCGAACCCACATGGAGGTAGCTAATGCTGTTAAGCAGCGAGCACTAAGCTAACAAGTTGATTTTATGTCTGGGCAATTGATTTTTGTTGTGCAAATAGTTTGAACGAAAAGTGATTCAATCAGAATGTTGGCAAGCTGTTGGTATAGAAATTTCAGTGATTAAGGATCTAGGGTCACAATGTTTACCACCCAATCGATTGTAATAGTCTGGTTATGGCTCTTGTTCTTGATTTATGTTCTAGTTCATGTTCATGTTGATTATCTCCTACCTATCTTACATTTGGTCCATGCTAAGATAGATTTAAGGCTTTTATCCCATTTGGTCCATGTGAATAAAAGTGATCAAGGTAGATAAACAATCTAATTGTTACAGACTTGGTCCATCATAAAATATTAAATCTAATTCACTAGTGTTCCACCCTAGACAAGGGCTAAGATTACCTAATTATGCATAAACTAGGCATTTCCATTCAAGCAAATGAATTAAACAAGAACTGAATTTTATTTTATTGAACAACCATAACCAAACTGAATACAATTTATTGGGGGCTACATTGCTCTCCTAGACTAACAAAACTACTCCATAATCATGACAAAAGCAATAACAATTACAAGAAAGAACATGATTACAGTACCAGGACAATAAAGGAAGAGCCCAAGATGAACCAGGACTCCAGCCTCCAAAGACTCCGGCATCTGCGGCCTCAAATCACTCCTTGCCAAGGACAATCCGATCTTTTAGCAATGGCTATAGCTCTTTTTGAGAACTCAGATCAGATTCTCCCACTCAAGATGATTTACAATGCCTCCAAAGACCCCTATTTATAGGATTTAGTGGGCCAAATTAGGGTTACAAAAGGTGTGCCCTAATTATAAATGTGGTCGTAGCCAAAATGACGTCGTTTTGGTTAATGACACTATTCAACGTTCTAGGCTCAATAACACTCAAACTACACCAAATTTGACCCCAGTTCCTTAGAGGAAAATGATTAAAACAACAAAACACATCATTTGAAGCTCAAAAATGCCTGCACGCGAGAATGCACGTGAGAAAACCCTTTTCACGTGCAGCTCCAATTTGACTCAAATTTGCTCCAAAGCTTCCTCTTGAGTTGTAGAAGGCATCTAAGCAATAAAATCCTTGCACGTGAGAATGCACGTGAGAAAGCCTTTTCACGTGCACCTTGATTTTGCCTTCATTTTGTTTCCATCTTCTTCCTATAGCTTCCTCTTGAGTGTGTGGAATGATCTAGCCAAGGTGTGTGGGAAAAGGTTGCTCCAAAACCTGCCAAAAACACTCAAAAAGTACGATTATACACTAAACAGGGTCTTCCTAAGGGTTAGAGCAAATATGTGTAAAATATCATGCAAAAAGGTACAAAACATACTCTAAAACACCCTAAATAAGGCCTAGGAGAACGGCATAAATGCACATTATCAATGACAATCCACTGGATGAAATGGAGAGAGTGAATGACGTGATCCCGAGCAACATGAAAGGGAAGGGTGGTGCAAATGATGAGAAGATGAAGAGACATCTGATGGAGTCCAAGCTCAATGGAGTGACCAAATGCGTTCAGAAATCCGAGCAATCCAAGAATGTGAAGAAATCTAATGCATATGTCATTTCCGCAAATGTTCGGGTGCCCTTCAAGAAAGAAGGTAAACCTGTGAAACCAACTCTCAAGGCCAAGCCTGTTCTGAAGAAGATCCCAGTTGTTCAGAAGTTGAGCAACACCAGCTTTCAGGGTCACTGCTACTATTGTGCAGTGTGGGGTCACAAGGCTAGATTTTGTTGGTGGAGGTATCCCGTGCAAGCTCCTAGAACTGCAATGAAGACATCTAGAAGGAACTTGTACCAGATTGAAAGAAAGAAACCAGTGGGAAGTTTCTGTACTTACTGTCAGAAATAAGGACATGAAAAAGCTTCATGCTGGTGGAAACCGAAGCCTGTTGTCACAAGAAACAAGTTTGCTATACTTGCAGACTTGGAAGTTTATGATAATTGTGGTTGTGAACAACACAGTGCAAGAAATGTACTTATTCCTGAGCAAAATAAGATAAAGAAAATTGTGAACGTTCCAAAGAAGAAGGAAGTGAAAGCATCTCAGAAGACTGTAAAACCCAAGTTTCAAGGAGAGTGCTCCAAGTTTAAAGTAAAATAGGTAGAGCGCTTCAAGTCTAAAGTAAAACAAGTCTACATGGCTAAGAGAAAAGAAGTGGCTCATATTGCTGAGATTGCATTGAAAGCAGACATGAAGGACTGACAGTGGATCCTTGATAATGGATGCTTAGGTCATATGACTGGTGATCTAAAGAAATTCTCAGATGTGAATACAGATAAGTCTGGCAAAGTGATATTTGGCAATGATAGCTCTCTGAAAATCAAAGGGTTAGGCTTTGTCAAATGGGGTGAGGACAAATAGAAGGATGTGTTACATGTTGAAGGTTTGAAATACAATCTAGCATCTATCAATCAGCTGTATGACTCAGGTCATGAAGTGACCTTTACTAAAACTGGCTGCCAAGTAAAGAGAGAAAATGGCAACACAGTAGCAGCTAGAAGAAGGACAGATGGGGACTTGTATGTAATTGATGAAAGCAAGACCCATAGCTGTCATTTAACAAAGGTAGAAGAGAATAAACTCTGGCACAGAAAAATGGGACATCTGAATCAAAATAATATGAGAAGACTTGTGAATTGCAAGGCTATAAGAGATATCCTAGACATTAAACGTGAAAGAGAGCATGTCTACTCAGCATGCTTACATGGTAGATAGACCAGATTTCATTATAAAGTAAAAGAGTATAGTTCAGAAGCAGCTCAAGACATTGTGCATACAGACTTATGTGGACCAATGAGAAACAAAGGACTCAATGGTGAAAGGTACTTCATTTTGTTTGTGGATGACTTCACTAGAAGAACTTGTATTATGTATCTAAAGCACAAGACAGAAGCTTTGGAGTGCTTCAAGAAGCGTAAAAGAATGGCTGAGAATGACTGTGGTTGAAAGATTAAGATATTAAGATCTGATCAGGGTATTGAGTTTACAAATGAAGCCTTTAAAAGGTACTTGAACAAACATGGGATTCAGCATCAACTGTTAGCAGCAAGAACTCCACAGCAAAATGGAGTTGTTGAAAGAAAGAATAGAGCTGTCATTGAAATGGCAGAACATTGTTGTTGGAAGCTAATCTTCATGCAAGGTTTTGGACAGAGGCCACTAGAATAGCAGTACACTTACTAAACAGAGTCACTTTGAGACCAAGGACAAACTGCACACCTTATGAATTATGGTGTGGGAAGAAGTCAACAGCCAAATACTTCAGAATATTTGGAAGCCCTTGCTTCGTGAAAATAAAGGAGCAAGGAAAAGGAAAGTTTCATGCCAGATTTGAGGAAGGGACATTTGTTGGATACTCATATCAAACAAAGGGATACAGAGTTTTTCTTCCAAGACTTGGAAAAGTAATAACTTCAAGTGAAGTTAAAGTGGATGAAAATTGGATGAAAGATTTAGCAGAAGATGAGACTCCAGACTTTGAAGTAGCAGAACCTCAGGAGGAAGAAAAGTCTGAGCATGAAAAAGAAGAGAAAAATCAAGATACAGACTCAGAGAAGTCTGATGAAGTGAAGGAAGAGTCCAATCCTGGAGAAAATTATACTAAAAAGACCAGGAGGACATGGTCCAGTGTGCATGACAAGGATCAGATCCTTGGTGATCCCCAAGTAGGTGTAACAACCAGGAGGAGATTTACAAGAGCTACTGCATTGCTCACTCAAATAGAGCCCGAAACAGTTAGAGAAGTAGTAGAAGATAAAGCTTAGATCATAGCAATGAATGAAAAGCTAGATCAAATTGAAAAGAATAAGACATGGGAGCTAGTTCCTAGACCAAAGAACAAAAATGTCATCGGAACTAAGTGGGTATTCAGGGATAAACTGAATGAAGATGGCAAGGTTGTTAGGAACAAGGCACGATTGGTATGCAAAGGGTACTCTCAGATTGAGGGAACTGATGTAGATGAGACTTTTGCACTAGTGGCAAGGCTAGAAACTATCAAAATGTTTCTTGCATTAGCAGCACATAAGAAATTCAAGGTTTATCAAATGGATGTGAAGTCTACTTTTCCAAATAGACTGCTGAAAGAAGAAGTGTGTATTGAGTAACCAGATGGAGTGCATATTGCTGATGATGAGACACATGTCTATAAACTAAAGAAAGTCTTGTATGGCCTGAACCAAGCTCCTAGAGCATGGTATAGCCGACTGGATGGGTATTTGAAAAGAATGAATTTCAGTAGAGGGATAGTGGATCATAACTTATATATACTGAATTCAGACAGAGGGCAGCTGGCTACCATAGTCTATGTCGATGACATCATATTCGGAGGAAGTCACTCAGGCTTATGCGAAGAATTTGCCAAGAAAATGAGTGATGAATTTGAAATGTCTTTCATAGGAGAACGGACATACTTCTTGGGACTGCAGATTAGGCAAACTGCTGAAGGCATATTCATATCACAGCACAAGTATTCCATGGAACTGCTGAAGAAGTATGGTATGGAAGCTAGCAAGCCTGTTGGAACCCCAATGGCTACAGGCTGCAAACTTCATAAGGATCAGGAAGGCACAAATGTAAATCAAAAAGAGTATCGAGGTATGATTGGAAGCCTCTTATACATCACAGCCTCTAGACCTGATCTGATGCAAGCTGTGTGACAGACAAGTAGATATCAGGTAGATCCAAAGGAGTCTCACTTGCTGGCAGTCAAAAGGATCCTTAGATACCTAAATGGTACACTAGAGATGGGACTGTGGTATCCCTCTAAGGATTCCATTGGGTTATAGGCTTACACTGATGCAGACTGGGCTGGAAACATCGATGACAGACGTTCTACCAGTGGCTGCAGTTTTTATTTGGGCTCTAAATGCGTTGCATGGTTGAGCCGCAAACAAAACAGTGTTGCTTGTAGCACAGCTGAAGCAGAGTATGTGGCTGCCCATGCAACATGTACTCAAGTGGTATGGATGCTCACGCAATTGTCGGACTTGGGTATCAGTGTTGAGTTACCTGTGAACATCTGGTGTGACAACCAGAGTGCTATCAATATTAGCAGGAATCCTGTCTAACATTGGAAGACCAAGCATATTGATTATCGCTACCACTATATCAAGGAACAAGTGGAAGAGGGAAGTGTGCACTTGGTGTATGTTCCTGCACAGGAACAAACAGAAGATATCCTCACCAAACCTCTATCCATCGAGCTGTTTGATAGACACCAAAGCGGGCTATCAGTACAATCACCTCCTCACGCATAAGGCCTCCGTTGGGTTCCCCTCCGTCTTTCCAATTGATTGGCAAAGGGGGAGAAGAAGAGAAGAGTATACTATGTCTAGGGGGAGCACAAGTTCAAGGGGAGCAGTTCGATGGTTTGTGCATTCCATATGTTGGCAACAATTCGAAAGGGGGAGATTGTTGTTCCCGCAAGGTTGTGTTGTCATTGTTGTCAACATGATGCAAGAAGCGGAATTCGCCGGGTCGAAGGACTGGGTCGAAGATCCGTACTTGGTTGGACAACTTCGTAAAGTGATCTCTTAGAGTGAGCTCGTAGTGGGAGTCTACCTATGTACGTCCTTAACTCGAAGATCTGTAGACCCGTAACCTCGAAGGTCATAGATAGGGGTGACTCAAAGGTCGAAGGTTATAGACAAACCATGGGGCTAGTAGCACCCTCGAAGGACCACAAGGTCAAAGCCTTGAATAGGCACAGGGTCGAAGCCTCGAAGGACCATAGGGTCGAAGCCTTAAATAGGCACAGGTCAAAGCCTCGAAGGACCACAGGGTTGAAGGGTCGTAGTTTAACAGACCGGTGGTGTAAAAAGGTAAAGAGCAGAGACTCGAATACTCGAAGCAAAGACTCGTAAAGTCGCGGTGTGCAGAGTCGTAGACTCGAAGCTCGGACAGTCATAGGAAGAACCCATTACAGAGACCCATAGACAATTTATCAGCTAAGGCAGAATGCAGCTGTAACTGACTCAAAGACTCATAGAGCTCAAGCTCGTAGAATGAGATGTCAGCTGTCTGACCTAGCTTCGAAGCCAGAAAAAAGAAGAAGTGGAAGTTCACTTCTCAGAGCTCGAAGACTCAGACTCGAAGAATCGAAGAGGAAGACTCGTAGACCCGTAGGAAAGCTATGAGGCAATATCTCTGAGGCTGTGGCCGGACAAAGAAACGGAGCGCGCTACGAAGGAGCAAAACACGCTGAAGTTCACCATTCCTGTAAGTCATTACCCAGACAGCAGTTTTAAGTATGTTAAGTACTGAAAAACACGTGGACGTCATCTGAGGTAATTTATCATGTTTCAATGGTGAAGTTCGAAAGAAGAAACATGCTTAACCCTAGACAAAGGGTTTCTGACTGGTACAGACCTTTAAAAGCAAGGAATATGCCTGACTCAAAAATGCGCCGAAAGTATTCTGAAGAAAAACAAGAAACGTATCTGCAGAGATATAGGAGGCGACATAGAGTAGTTCCAAGATATAGAGAAAGATAAAGAGGAAGATCGAAGGGGAGATAACAGTGAGTTAATCTGTTTCACTTCCTCATACATTAAAAGAACAAATTGTGAGTTCAGCAAAGGAGTGGTTGAAGGTTGAGCAAAGCAAACAGTCAGCAACGTAGGAGCAATTTGTGTTAGACAAATTCTTACAGTGAGTAAATTCTGGAGCAATGCTGTTTTTGTATTTGCAATTAAAAAGGAGAGAGAGTTGATCCTATTGTAACAAGGGCTAGATCCTACCGTATGAAAAGAAGATATAGTGGATTGGACTCGGTGTAGGTACACCCTCACCACCGTGGAGTAGATCACATTTATCGAACCACGTATATTGTGTGTCTCTG
Organism: Taxillus chinensis; assembly: GCA_023512835.1. Lineage (NCBI taxonomy): Eukaryota > Viridiplantae > Streptophyta > Magnoliopsida > Santalales > Loranthaceae > Taxillus > Taxillus chinensis. Next base: position 17,475,103 of record CM042088.1, on the reverse strand, counting down.
TCTTTTCTTTCTCATACATTCCTGCTTACAACTGATATTGCATGAGATACTAATAGACTACCCATATGAGGACCACATCTGATAAAAAAACTTCTTTAAAATATTCTACTCGAAAAGTAGTTGAAAGTTTTATTTTAAAGTATACAGATTCACCCCCCCCCCCCCCCTCTCTGTATACATACACGTATACCAAGGCTAGCATACTTAGAACCTGGGAAAATCAATAATCATAATAATATTTAGTAATAAAATCAAAATATTAAAATTATCATATTAATAATAAAAATGACCCAAAATGCTAATGCTAAGGCCACGCCACCTGTCACGCCCCGGATTTCCAACCCGAGGAAACCGGTACGTCACTCCCCTTGTACCCACACGGAGGGCAAAGGGGTTAGGGTGCAAACCCCGAATATAACATTTTAAACATCCACAACACATTCAGGAAAGTAAAGTTCATAAAAGCAATCCACAATCCAAACCAGTCTTTATTACAACAAAATCTTCTTTTCAATCCATCCCCCCCTGGGGTTACATCAATTCTCATAAAACGAACATAAATGGTAGACAGTAAAGTAAAAAAGGTCTTCCACCTTGGGGTCCCTCCTAACGCTTGTATGTTCCTGAAAGAAAACACAACATAGAGGGAGGGGTGAGCGACCACAGCTCAGTAGGGATCATGTCTCCCCAACTCATCCCATGCTCCTAGCGTCTACATGAGTGTGTACAGGTGCAGTGTAGTGACAATAAAATGTAAACAAGTTGTATTCCACATTCACATGGCACACACATATCCACAGCCATACAGGCTTAGCCATATAGGCTAACATATCCACAGCCACTCAGGCTTAGCCACATAGGCTAACATATCCACGGTCATATAGGCTTAGCCACACGGGCTAACATATCCACGGCCATATAGGCTTAGCCACACGGGCTAACATTTCCAGTCCCGGGCTTCCACAGCCACCGGGTTCCACAAGCACAGGATACAAGGTCACACAGGCATTAAACCAATCACTTAGTTCGCACAGCCCATCAGGCATAAAATCAAACACTTGACATACAGAGTCTCACAAGTATTTTACCACACGCTTAACATGCATACATTCACAAACCCACAAACCCAGCTACACAAGCATATTATCAAACACATACTAGGCATATTCACACAGACATATCCACACAGGCATTTTATCGAACACTTAATATGCACACCATCCAACACCAAAATACATCAAAAACTGCCATTGAAGGCCAACATCCATATAGGAGATCACACCTATATGGATTACATATATATATAAACAGGTATAATTCATAATCTGCCCTAGAACCCTAGGACAGAGGAGGATTTAGGAAGAATAGAACCCCTACCTCAGACTTTTGTCCCAACCTCCACGCTAGACACCTTCCAACGACGCGAACCACCACGGCAACTGCCCGAAGATCCTCTCTCTCTCTCTCTCTCTCTCTCTCCCTCCGGCAAAGTGCAAGAAGAAAGAAACGCAAGAACCCTAAACTCAAACTCAAGCCCTCATTATATAGACACTACCCACATTAAAACGACGTAGTTTTGATTAAGTAAACTCAGGATCAAAACGACGTAGTTTTGATCACACAAGTTAGCACCTTGCCGCACCCATATAGGCCAAAATACTCAGAATTTCAGCATGGTCCTTTGGAGAAAGATCATTAGAATGTCAAAACCAAGGGAACCATGCAAAAATATGGCTGCACGCCAATTTGAACGTGAATTCCCCAATTCACGTGCAACTCCAAATGCACTCCAAATGCGCTCAAACTTCACCCCTAGCCTCCTTACATCATGTAGAAGACAACCACACTTGCACGTGAAATGGACCCATTTCACGTGCACCTCACATACACGTCCGTTTGGCCTGAAACTTCTGTGGTAGATAGAGGACATCATTCTAAGCATCTTTCCTTTTGCACGTGAATTCATTTGATCCCATTCACTAGGTCAAAATCTAGAAAAACTACTCAGAAGGCAAAACTGTGACTAACTCGAGGTACGGGTCCTTACATCCTCTCCCCCTTAAGACTTTTCGTCCTCAAAAAGAAATGACATACGAGGAAAATAAACTCAAGCTACCCATTTGCCACACAACGAGCCACAACACCCAAATGGGTCATACACCGCGCACAGCACATAACAGCACATAACAAGGTACCACCATAATCCATATAATTCATAACCACATGCATCACAATAATGTATATAACACATATCCGCATGTGTGTCACAAATACACCTCAAAACACATCACAAATATGAACATATGTCTAAAAGACAATACACCAAATCATACACAACTAATACAAGAAAACACATCACTATCGCTTGGCCAACAGCCACCTCCCACTCTTAAGGTTGTTCGTCCTCGAACAACGCTGGGTGTTGCTCACGCATCATGGACTCACATTCCATGTCTCCTTTGCAGGACGTGTCGGCTTCTAAAAGACAACACACCTTCCAAAACGCACATGCTGATGCACATCGCCCACAACCATTCACATACCTGCGACTGAAGATATCACACCATAACACACATGAAGGCACGTACCCACAGACCCAATACAACACAGCATGATAGGGAAACACATATTCTAATCTCACAAACAACGCTTGTTCTCCTCACCTGACACATGTCATAAGTATTCACATGTCACGACAGTATCAGACATATACGCCCATCACCAACACGTTTAACAAATCACATAGGTCACAGAGCAACTCACATCATAAACACCACCACAAGGAACAACTCACAAACAAAATACTACTACACGTTTAACGTTCCACTACCCAGTCACCAACATCATACAAACTCATCCGCAGGGAGTGTCCTCACAACCTTCCCACCTTTGGACTTTTCGTCCCCGAAAAGAGAAATCAAGTTGTAACATCACGAGAAGATCAAAGCAACACATAACACCCATGAGCACAACAAGAACTAGGGCTTGGCCAATTAGCGTGCTGACAACAACTCATGTGAGCAAGTCTGACAACAGTGAGGTCGAGAAACCTCCCACAGAGTCGCTAAGACCCCAACAACCGAACAAGGCCAACACCATAAGCCTATGCATGAAATATCCATTCGCTAGAATTCATATGATTGAACGAGAAGTCACTACATCGACATAGCAGGGTACTCGGCGTTAGACGCCTACTCGTGTCACAATAGGACCAACACTCCACAATGTAAAATACCTAACAATGACACCACTGAGATTTGATGTCAACGGACACCAACAATTTACAACGCAGCCACACTCCATATGTAGACCTTACCCCGACAACGAACACAAAGAGGTCACAAGGAAACACGAACAAACAAGAGAAAAGCATTATGCAAACCACAATCACAGTCCCCCACAGGGATATCACCACAGCAGCACCTGCATCACAGCTGAAAACCACCTCACTCAAGCAAGGAACATTGAAACCCAACCAACGCCATTGCTGACGCAGAACGAAGTACAAGCCCAGACACAACAACACGAGAATGGAGTGTGCCCTCAACCAGTCGGTCGCAGTCAACCTGGCGCCCAACGGAGTCCAAGGATGCACTAAAAATAGTAAATACAGCACCACACACACAACCATGGTAAGACCAGAACCCACTATCAGGCTATCACTAGTCATCGACTTTGAGAATCGACCTCCTTGATCACGGTCAAATAGGGATCCACCAAGGTCCCACACAGCCTTCACAACTGAGTCTTACCGTACAGCCCAAGAGATAATGCCTTACCAAGTCAGCAGACGCGCCACGCGATAGGAATCCCTTGACGCCGAGTAGCTATGAACAACATAGTTCTCCCCACACTGAAAACTCTCCTATCTGCAACTTGACCACAATGGAATCCTCTGTGTCACCACTCACAGGTCACAAGAAAATCCCTTGCCTCCAAGACACACCCCACCTCATGGCCCACCAACTCCGCTATATCAACTATTACGTTTTATCTCAACACACTAGCAAAACACTCAAATGGACCACGAAATACGCAGGCTCTAGCCGCAGCCTAATAGGGTCATTGCAATTCCTTCGGGTAGGCACCGGAAACAAGACATGCAAACTCCTAATTCGAGACATTCACGCAGCTCCCAAACACACCAACACTTGGAAAGGTAACCATAAGAATATCCCTTTCATGTAGTATTCCAACACATACCTCTATCCGCATAAAAACACATTTCTATTACTCAAGGTTGCCAAGGAGGGGTCACACAACAACCCACAAGCCATCACCTCACACCTCAAGCTCTACTAGCTAGCCAGTCTAAATTTCCTCCCACTAGCAAAAAGGTTGCCTACAAGATTTGGTTACTTTGATTATCCACATGTGCCAAAATTGAATATCACTCACTTATAAAATCAACACCCATATTTTTATTAGTTACTCATTATTCTTCCAGCGTTATAAATATATATCTCCTAATAGGTCACCACCCACATCCATTCGAAATGCTAACTCAAACGGGACACGATAGGGTCCACCCAGCCTCACATAAACCAGTACGAGACTCAACCGACAACCCACCAAAGGGGCACGATACCACCAGTGAATTTCTATCTTGCTCTTCCACTGGCCTCACTAGGTAGTCCTCCTGCCTCCAAATTGGGACGCGGCGTTGAGCTTTACCCCTAGCTCGCTGAGCCAGTCCCCTAGCATCACTCCCGGTCCTACTAAAACAGACTGTACGAAGACGTCCTACTTTTCCACAGAGGTAACACCGGTACTACTTCTTGGCGCACTCTCTGTTCCAGTGCCCCGGTTGTCCACAACAAGCGCAATCTTTTGAGAAACAGGACTCAAACGGGAGTGTTGAGGGCTGACAGCTCTCGGCGTACCTCGCTCCTGATCAGTTGTCGAATCGCATTCCTCACCTCTGGAATAATCGAGCTCAAGACGCCAACCTCTACCGTGATTAGTCTATCACCTTCAGCCTGCAGCTCTCTCACTTGCCCAACCTGGGTCGCGGCCTCCTCTGTTACCTCAATAGTCGCACGGCTTATAGTTTCTAGAAACATTGGTTAAGCGAAAAGGTAACGCTCCAGATTAACACTAAATGATCTCAACAATCGCGAGACCACTACCGACTAAGCAGCTTAAGCTATAACACGCATTATTACCACACAAGTCCATAGGTTCACATTTCACAGACTATACAAATTTACACTCCATCGCATTGCTCATAATCTCGTTTATTGCACACCATACCAAACAAATCACATGCTCAATCATTCACAGAACACCAACATTATTACATATTTAATTTAATGTATTTATTTATTTACTTATTTATTTATTATTATTATTTTATTTTATTTTGTTAACAGTTCACAAGCCACAAGTTTCCAAGCACACAGTTTCAATTCCGCAATTTCTTTTCCATGCTTTCATGTTCAAATTACCACAAAAGATCAGAGTTACACAGATTAACACTTTATCACGTTATTCATGCTTTCCTACCACATATACAGCTTCATCACAGTTTTATCACAATCACAGATGAACAACATATGCAACTAGTGCCCTAATGCCAATGTATGCAAATCCTACCTCAGGTCTGGCCTACCCCAAGTACACCGTAGAGGCTCAAAGAGGACCGTGTTGATCAGGCACGTCCCTCCAGGTTCCTCCAAAGGACTCAAGATAACCAGATCCGCCCACTACCCTAGGCCAACTAGACCATGCTCTGATACCACATTGTCACGCCCCGGATTTCCAACCCGAGGAAACCGGTACATGACTCCCCTTGTACCCACACGGAGGGCAAAGGGGTTAGGGTGCAAACCCCGAATATAACATTTTAAACATCCACAACACATTCAGGAAAGTAAAGTTCATAAAAGCAATCCACAATCCAAACCAATCTTTATTACAACAAAATCTTCTTTTCAATCCATCCCCCCCTGGGGTTACATCAATTCCCATAAAACTAACATAAATGGTAGACAGTAAAGTAAAAAAGGTCTTCCACCTTGGGGTCCCTCCTAACGCCTGTATGTTCCTGAAAGAAAACATAACATAGAGGGAGGGGTGAGCGACCACAGCTCAGTAGGGATCATGTCTCCCCAACCCATCCCATGCTCCTAGCGTCTACATGAGTGTGTACAGGTGCAGTGTAGTGAAAATAAAATGTAAACAAGTTGTATTCCACATTCACATGGCACACACATATCCACAGCCATACAGGCTTAGCCATATAGGCTAACATATCCACAGCCACTCAGGCTTAGCCACATAGGCTAACATATCCACGACCATATAGGCTTAGCCACACGGGCTAACATATCCACGGCCATATAGGCTTAGCCACACGGGCTAACATATCCACGGCCATATAGGCTTAGCCACACGGGCTAACATTTCCAGTCCCGGGCTTCCACAGCCACCGGGTTCCACAAGCACAGCATACAAGGTCACACAGGCATTAAACCAAGCACATAGTTCGCACAGCCCATCAGGCATAAAATCAAACACTTGACATACAGAGTCTCATAGGTATTTTACCACACGCTTAACATGCATACATTCACAAACCCACAAACCCAGCTACACAGGCATATTATCAAACACATACTAGGCATATTCACACAGACATATCCACACAGGCATTTTATCGAACACTTAATATGCACACCATCCAACACCAGAATACATCAAAAACTGCCATTGAAGGCCGACATCCATATAGGAGATCACACCTATATGGATTACATATATATATAAACAGGTATAATTCATAATCTGCCCTAGAACCCTAGGACGGAGGAGGATTTAGGAAGAACAGAACCCCTACCTCAGACTTTTGTCCCAACCTCCACGCTAGACACCTTCCAACGACGCGAACCACCACGGCAACTACCCGGAGATCCTCTCTCTCTCTCTCTCTCTCTCTCTCTGGCAGCAGCTGCAGCAAAGAAGAACGCAAGAACCCTAAACTCAAACTCAAGCCCTCATTATATAGACACTACCCACATTAAAACGACGTAGTTTTGATTAAGTAAACCCAGGATCAAAACGACGTAGTTTTAATCACACAAGTTAGCACCTTGCCGCACCCATATAGGCCAAAATACTCAGAATTTCAGCATGGTCCTTTGGAGAAAGATCATTAGAATGTCAAAACCAAGGGAACCATGCAAAAATATGGCTGCACGCCAATTTGAACGTGAATTCCCCAATTCACGTGCAACTCCAAATGCACTCCAAATGCGCTCAAACTTCACCCCTAGCCTCCTTACATCATGTAGAAGACAACCACACTTGCACGTGAAATGGACCCATTTCACGTGCACCTCACATACACGTCCGTTTGGCCTGAAACTTCTGCGGTAGATAGAGGACATCATTCTAAGCATCTTTCCTTTTGCACGTGAATTCATTTGAGCCCATTCACTAGGTCAAAATCTAGAAAAACTACTCAGAAGGCAAAATTGTGACTAACTCGAGGTACGGGTCCTTACACTACCGAATGAATTCCTCATTCTGTTCAGGGGTTAATTCCAAATCACACACAGGTACGGGTCTTTACATCCTCCCCACATTAGGTGTAACGACCCATGAGTGGGTGTTAGTCCCACATTGCTTGGTGAGGAGAACAAAGTTCGCCTTATAGGAGGGGACGGATACCTCACCTCACAGGGACGCATTTTGGGCGAGGCTCAAAGACAAAACCGTGTGGAGCAGGCCATGAGGGCGAGGCCCAAGATTGGTTGGCCAAAGCGGACAAAATTCTTGTGACGGGTATGGGCTGGGCTATCTCGGATGGTATCAGAGCCAGACCCGGAGCGGTATGTCATGGTCCCACGGGGACGTGGGCCTCCTAAGGGGGGTGGATTGTAACGACGCATGAGTGGGTGTTAGTCCCACATTGCTTGGTGAGGAGAACAAAGTCCGCCTTATAGGAGGGGACGGATACCTCACCTCACAGGGATGCGTTTTGGGCGAGGCCCAAAGATAAAATCGTGTGGAGCAGGCCATGAGGGCGAGGCCCAAGACTGGTTGGCCAAAGCGGACAAAATTCTTGTGACGGGTATGGGCTGGGCTATCTCGGATGGTATCAGAGCCAGACCCGGAGCGGTATGTCATGGTCCCACGGGGACGTGGGCCTCCTAAGGGGGGTGGATTGTAACGACCCATGAGTGGGTGTTAGTCCCACATTGCTTGGTGAGGAGAACAAAGTCCACCTTATAGGAGGGGACGGATACCTCACCTCATAGGGACGCGTTTTGGGCGAGGCCCAAAGACAAAACCGTGTGGAGCAGGCCATGAGGGCGAGGCCCAAGACTGGTTGGCCAAAGCGGACAAAATTCTACGACTCTTGAGTTACAGTTTCATTTGTTTGCCAGTCTTTACAGCGTCGATTCTTCGGCCATCAACCTACGAGTCTACCAGTCCAGTTTTCTTAACCGTATTCAACGGCTTGGACTTTATGACTTCCGATTTACGAGTCTGGAAGTCCTATTTTCTTAACAGTGTTCGAAGGTTTCAACCCTACGACTCTACGAGTGTTCGAGTTAAGTGGCAATTGAAAGATCTGTTAGTTGAAGTGTTTGTGGGGACTCTACGAGTCTACGAGTCTACGAGTCATTTAGCGTTGGTTACTGTTCTTAACATTGCTTCGACTCTACGAGTCTCCAAATTTCGTTGATGCTTACAGTAACACTTTCTTTTCCGTACCATGACTCTACGACCTTCGATCCTGGGTCTACGAGTCGCAATATTCTGTCACTATTTCGCCTTGAGTCTCCAGACTCTACGACTCTACGAGTCTCTTGCCAATACGTCCTATGACAGTTTCACTTCTACGAACTTCGACTCTCCAACCCTACGACCGTCGATTCTTCGAGTCTCCGGACTTAGACTATTTGTGGCAGCTTCATCAAATCCTATATTTCCAACAACGCCAATTAATTTGAGGCCATCTACTTGATCAAAATAAATCTCCAAAACCTGACAAAATAGCCTAAAAGCGCCTGTATATGCAAATAGCATCTTCTTAAGGCATAAATGCACATTATCACTTGTCACGTGCACCTCCCAAAAGTCCCCTCTTGGGCTCATCTCTTACCTCAAACTTGTGCATCAACATTCAAGGTGTAGCTAAAGTGTGTGGGAAGGAAACTCCCTAAAACCCAACAATTTCCACTCACAAGGCATCTGTGGTTAACTTCTTACATGCCGCAAAACACGCATCATTACATCCTTTCCCCCTCAAGACTTTTCGTCCTCGAAAAGAAACAACATGCAAGGAAAACAAACACATGCGGCCCATTTGCAAGACAACGAGTCACAACGCCCAGATGGATCTCACAACATAACAGGACATCTCAAACACATTTTGCAATCTCAAAACATATCTCAATAAAAATACCAGTTTACAAGTAGAAATACAAATAAACCAAAGCATGAACCACAAGAAAACACATCACTACAGCCACCTCCCCCCCTTAAGATTGTTCGTCCTCGAATAACTCTGGGTGCTGCTCACGCATCATGGACTCACGTTCCCATGTCTCCTCCTCAATGCCACGGTGCTGCCACAGCACGCGAACCAAAGCAATAGCACGACCACGCAAAAGCTTCTCCCGCCGATCGAGGATTCAGATAGGGCCTCAACAACGGACATGTCATCCTCAATGTCCAATGTCCCCCAATCGATCACATGAGTGGGGTCAGGATGATACTTCCTCAACTGGGACACGTGGAACACATTGTGCACCCGACTCAATCGCGGTGGCAATGCTAACCGGTAAGCTACAGGCCCCACACGAGCTATAACCTCAAATGGACCAATGAACCGGGGAGAGAGTTTGGAACCTCTCCCAAAGCGCCGATGTCCACGTTGTGGAGAGACACGGAGAAACACATGATTGCCCACAGAAAACTCCAAAGGTCGCCGCCGCTGATCCGCGTAAGATTTCTGCCGACTCTGAGCTGATAACAACCGTTGACGAATCAACTTAACCTTCTCGGTAGCCTCTTGAACCAACTACGGTCCCAAGAGAGCTGTCTCCCCCACCTCGGTCCAACATAAAGGTGATCGACACGGCTGCCCATACAACGCCTCAAAAGGAGCCATCCCAATGGATGCCTGATAACTGTTGTTGTAGGCAAACTCCACCAAAGGAAGGTGAGTTGCCCACGAACCCCCAAAATCTAAAACACAGGCCCGTAACATGTCCTCCAAAGTCTGATTCGTCCTCTCTGTTTGGCCGTCAGTCTCAGGATGAAAGGCTGTACTCAAGTGAAGTTTGGTCCCCATAGCCTCCTACAAACATGCCCAAAAACGGGAAGTGAACCTCGAATCCCGGTCAGAGACAACCGATGATGGTACTCCATGCAGTCTCACAATCTCGTTCATGTATAGATGACTCAAGGTCCCAATAGAGTCCCGCTCGCGAACAGCCAGGAAATGGGCCGACTTTGTGAGTCGATCCACAATCACCCAAATCATATCTTTCCTCCCTGTGGTGGGTGGAAAACCCGTCACAAAATCCATCGCTATGTGGTCCCACTTCCACTCCGTTATGGGCAATGGCTGTAACATGTCCGCCGGCCGCTGATGCTCAACCTTCACCTGCTGACACGTGAGGCACCGCGAAACAAAGGCAGCCACATCGCGTTTCATCCCAGGCCACCAAAAATGTCCCCGAAGCGTATGGTACATCTTCGTACCACCTGGATGCACAGCAACTCTAGACTAGTGAAACTCCCTCATCAACTCATCCCTGAGAGAAGAAGCCACTACTAACCGCCCCTGAAAAGACAACTCATGCTCAGGACCCTCTGTCTAGTCCTCAGATAGCTCACTAGCCTCAATACGGGCACGAACAACCTCACACTCAATGTCACCCAACTGTCCCTCCCGGACGCGCTGGTACAACTCAGGCACAACCACCAAAGGACTCAAGACTGTCCCACCATCACGAACAACGAGCCCAGTGCCGCAACAACGCCAATCGCTCCATCGCCTTCCACTCTCTCACGACCACCTCAGCTTTCCCTTTTCTGCTCAACGCGTCAGCCACAACATTACCCTTGCCCGGGGTATAGGCAAGACTAAAGTCAAAGGTCTGCAAATACTCCACCCATCTCCTCTGCCTCAAATTCAAGTCCTTCTGAGTAAAGATGTACTGAAGGCTCTTGCGATCAGAAAACACTACGAACTTCTCCCCCAAAAGGTAATGTTGCCAACTCTTCAAGGCAAAGATGACAGCCGTGATAACGTACATTTATGCCGTTATCCTAGACCTTATATAGGGTGTTTTAGCGTATGTTTTGTACCTATTTGCATGATATTTTACACATATTTGCTCTAACCCCTAGGAAGACCCTGTTTGGTGTATAGTGGTACTTTTTGAGTGTTTTTGGCAGGTTTTGGAGCAACCTTTTCCCACACACTTTGGCTAGATCACTCCATACACTCAAGAGGAAGCTATAGGAAGAAGATGGAAACAAAATGAAGGCAAAATCAAGGTGCACGTGAAAAGGCTTTCTCGCGTGCATTCTCACGTGCAAGGATTTTATTGCATGGATGCCTTCTACAACTCAAGAGGAAGCTTTGGAGCAAATTTGAGTCGAATTGGAGCTACACGTGAAAAGGGTCTTCTCACGTTCATTCTCGCGTGCAGGCATTTTTGAGCTCCAAATGATGTGTTTTGTTGTTTTAATCATTTTCCTCTAAAGAACTGGGGTCAAATTTGGTGTAGTTTGAGTTTTATTGCGCCTAGAACGTCGAATAGTGTCACTTACCAAAACGACGTCGTTTTGGCTGCGACCACATTTATAATTAGGGCACACCTTTTGTAACCCTAATTTGGCCCACTAAATCCTATAAATAGGGGTCTTTGGAGGCATTGTAAATCATCCTGAGTGGGAGAATCTGATCTAAGTTCTAAAAAGAGCTGTAGCCGTTGCTAAAATATCGGATTGTCCTTGGCAAGGAGTGATTTTGGGCAGCAGACGCCGGAGTCTTTGGAGGCTGGAGTCCTGGTTCATCTTGGGGTCTTCCTTTATTGTCCTGGTACTGTAATCATAACCAGACTATTAAAAGAGCCATAACCAGACTATTACAATTGATTGGGTGGTAAACATTGTGACCCTAGATCCTTAATCACTGAAATTTCTATACCAATAGCTTGCCAACATTCGGATTTAATCATTTTTCGTTCAAACTATTTGTACAACAAAAATCAATTGTCCAGACATAAAATCAACTTGATAGCTTAGTGCTTGCTGCTTAATAGCATTAGCTACCTCCCTATGGGTTCGACAACCAGAGTCTTAATACTCCATTTTATTACTTGACCGGTGCACTTGCTGCAAAACCTATAGATATAATTTATACGGGTCAAGCTGCCAGCTCAAGATCATGGGTAGGGTAATTCTGCTCATGAGGCTTCAGCTGCCTCGACCCATAAGCTACCACACTGTGTTCCTGCGTAAGCACACACCTCAAACCAACCCTGGACGCATCACAGTATACCTCATATGGGATATCCTCCCGAGGTAACCTCAACACCGGTGCAGTGGTCAAACGGGTTTTGAGAGCCTCAAACGCCTGCTGAAACTTGTCAGTCCACTCAAACTTCACTCCCTTCCGAGTCAACGCCATCATAGGCACTGCCAAGCGGGAGAATCCCTCTACAAAACAACGGTAATTGCCTTCCAAGCCAAGAAAACTACAAATCTCGAAAACATTGGTTGGCCTCTCCCATGATGACACCGCCTCAATCTTGGTTGGGTCCACTCTAACCCCTTCAGCTGACACTACGTGGCCAAGAAAATGGACCTCCTGCATCCAAAACTCGCATTTGCTAAACTTAGCAAACAACCGTTAATCCCTCAAGGATTGCAACACTGTTGCCAAATGCTCCACATGCTCCCTCTCCGTCTTGGAATATACCAATATATCGTCTATAAACACCACAACAAAGGAATCCAAATATGGAGCAAAGACCTAGTTCATCAAATGCATGAACACTGCTGGTGCATTAGTGAGCCCGAACGGCATCACTACCCACTCATAGTGCCCATACCTGCACCGAAAAGCAGTCTTAGGGATGTCCTCCTCCCTAACCCTCAACTGATGATACCCCGACCGTAGATCTATTTTGGAAAACCACCGGGCTCCACTCAACTGGTCAAACAGGTCATCGATCCGAGGCAACGGATACTTGTTCTTCACAGTCACCGAATTCAACTTCCTATAGTCGATGCAAAGGCATAGCGTGCCATCTGCCTCCTTTGCAAAGAGCACCGGAGCACCCCAAGGTGAGGTACTCGGTCTGATATACCCCTGGTCCACCAACTCCTCTATCTGCCGTTGAAGCTCCCTCAGCTCGGCTGGCCCCATACAATATGCTACTTGGGAGATTGGACCAGTCCCTGGTACCAACTCAATGGTGAACTTTACACTCCTCTTAGGAGGTAAACTCCTCAACTGGTCAGGGAAGACATCCTGAAATTGGTCAACAACTGCTGGCCACACTCTCTTTTCCACCTTCCCTTCCTCAGCAAAGGTCAAGGCTGCCAACCTGTGGGTAATGGCACCCCACTGGTCCAACACTGGCCCCGCCCGACTCGCCTCACAGTCCCACTCCCCCTGCAGGGTGCAAGAGATCCCTGCAGGTGTAACGAAGGATACACGGCGCCAATAACAGTCTATCTTGGCCTGGAAAGCCATAAGCCAATCCATACCCAAGATCAGGTCAAAAGCACGCAAGGGCAATACATGCAGGTCGAAGCTCAGCTCCACACTTCCTATGGTTAACACACGGTCACTGCAAACACGCCGCACCTCAATCGTACCCCCCACTACTCAACAACTAGGTGACGAATGGGTAATTCGTGAGCGAAACCCAAGTGAGGGTTAAGCTACTATCGTTTAAATCCCTTCTCAAAATATTAATTCCCTTAACTAATGCTAAATAGAATAGCGACAAGAAAGGGGTCGATCCCACAGAGATTACCAAGTTATCTAGCTTTAACTCAAATCACCAAATTAATCTTGCTTAAAACAATATCTTGGCAAAAACGAAATCCTTTTATAACTGAAGATCTAATTTTTATTTGGTTTTCTGAATAAACAAAGAAAGCAAATTGATTTTAGGATTAAGATTCAAGGATTAAAGCATCTAGGGTCACAATTTCACCTCCCCATGTTATCTCTACTGGTTCATGGTATTAGGGTTGTCTGATTGAAAACATGCTAAACATAAGCCAAGGACAACAAATGGTCATTGAGGTCCTTTTAAGAGTTGTATGCCAGAATGGTCATCTAAACACACAAACATTCAAAGCCAATAAATCATACTTGCAAAAGGATAATGATCACACCAATTACAAATAAGTTATGAATCTCAATCCGCCCCAGACTAGGGCTAAGAATACCAAGGTGTACATCCAAAGATAGAACTTAAGAACAGATTCATAAAACATGGAAAACTTCAATCATCCAAACCCAATATTCATAAACACAGCAAAGCAACAAGGGGGCTACATTGCTCCCCTAGATTATAAGAACCACTCACGCATGATTACAAGCAAAACCATAGCAGTAAAGCTAAACATCTTCTTCTAATCCACGCACGCAACAAGGGTTCAAATCCAGGCTACAAAATCCGCGACAGCTGCTCTCCTAGGTCAAGGAGAAACCTCCAAATCGTGAAGCCTCTCTCTCTCTCTAAAAACGTGTAGGGGGGTCTAGGATAGGTTGCATGGGGCGTGGAGGCTGTATTTATAGAGGTTGGATGGGCCTTGAGGTGTGTACCCTAGCCCAACTATCAAAACGACGTAGTTTTGATAAGTGACACTCCAAACATTAAAATCTCTATCTTCCATCCACAATTTGGACATGGGCCTTCAGTAACAAATGATTAGCATGAAAAAACGATAGGATCGGTCCAAAAATATCTCTGCACGTCAATTTGCACGTGATATGGTGGATTCACGTGCACCTCCAAATCAGCTCAAACTTCTCCCCAAGCTTCCTTGCATCCTGTAAAGGCCTGAGAAGCAAAAATAGGCTTGCACGTGAAATGGGTGAATTCAAGTGCAGCTCCAAATGCTCTGAAATTTCTGTGGTAGGTAGAGGACATCATTCTAAGCAACTTTTGTTCTTGCACGCCAATTGTTTGAGGCCATCTACTATGTCAAAAGTGAGCTCCAAAATCTGCCAAAACAGCTTAAAAACGCATGTATTTGCAAATAGCATCTTCCTAGGGGTTAGAGCAAATATATATGATATATGAAGCAATAAGGCTCTAATCATGCTCTTAAACATCCTAAATAAATACTAGAATAACGGCATAAAATGCACGTTATCAAATCCTTGACTGTGGTTTGTTAGCCAGTGTGGCTAGGGCTGGGGTTACGCCCGCTTGTGTGGAATGTTTTATTTTCTTTTTCTTAATATTGTCACGTCACTACACCTGTGCACATGCATGTAGCCGCTAGGAACATGGGAAGGGTTGGGGAGACTTGATCCCTGCTGAGCTGTGGTTGCTCACCCCTCTTACTATGTTTGCTTGTTTTCCAAGGACTTACAGGCGTTAGGTGGATACACCAAGGTGGAAGACCATCTTCATTTTATTGTTCACTTCAGTAAATGTAATTTTATAATTTATGTAACCCCAAGGGGGGGAAATGTACTAAGGGATTGAATTGTAGTAAGGAACCTGGTTGGTTTGTGAACCTTTGGTGTTTGATATTAAATAAAGATGTAGCTTGTTTGATTTATTGTAATCGTTAGTTTTGCTTGTATGGCATACAGTGATCCAACCCCGTTGCCCTCCGTGTGGATAAATGGGGAGTCACGTACCTGTTTCCTCGGGTTGGAAATTCGGGGCGTGACAATATGGTATCATGATTCTCCTTGATTGTTATTTTATTTTTCTTCCGTTTGACTGCGTGTTTATTTTATTTTTGCATGCTTGTATGTTTTTGCTTGAGGACAAGCAATGGTTCAAGTGTGATGTATTTGATAACGTGCATTTTATGCCGTTATTCTAGTATTTATTTAGGATGTTTAAGAGCATGATTAGAGCCTTATTGCTTCATATATCATATATATTTGCTCTAACCCCTAGGAAGATGCTATTTGCAAATACATGCGTTTTTAAGCTGTTTTGGCAGATTTTGGATCTCACTTTTGACATAGTAGATGGCTTCAAACAATTGGCGTGCAAGAACAAAAGTTGCTTAGAATGATGTCCTCTACCTACCACAGAAATTTCAAAGCATTTGGAGCTGCACTTGAATTCACCCATTTCACGTGCAAGCCTATTTTTGCTTCTCAGGCCTCTACAGGATGCAAGGAAGCTTGGGGAGAAGTTTGAGCTGATTTGGAGGTGCACGTGAATTCACCATATCACGTGCAAATTGACGTGCAGAGATATTTTTGGACCGATCCTATCGTTTTTTCATGCTGATCATTTGTTACTGAAGGCCCATGTCCAAATTGTGGATGGAAGATAGAGATTTTAATGTTTGGAGTGTCACTTATCAAAACTACGTCGTTTTGATAGTTGGGCTAGGGTACACACCTCAAGGCCCATCCAACCTCTATAAATACAGCCTCCACGCCCCATGCAACCTATCCTAGACCCCCCTACACGTTTTTAGAGAGAGAGAGAGGCTTCACGATTTGGAGGTTGCTCCTTGACCTAGGAGAGCAGCTGTCGCAGCCATCGCGGATTTTGGAGCCTGGATTTGAAGCCTTGTTGCGCGCGTGGATTAGAAGAAGATGTTTAGCATTACTGCTATGGTTTTTCTTGTAATCATGCGCGCAACAAGGCTTCAAATCCAGGCTACAAAATCCGCGACAGCTGCTCTCCTAGGTCAAGGAGAAACCTCCAAATCGTGAAGCCTCTCTCTCTCTCTAAAAACGTGTAGGGGGGTCTAGGATAGGTTGCATGGGGTGTGGAGGCTGTATTTATAGAGGTTGGATGGGCCTTGAGGTGTGTACCCTAGCCCAACTATCAAAACGACGTAGTTTTGATAAGTGACACTCTAAACATTAAAATCTCTATCTTCCATCCACAATTTGGACATGGGCCTTCAGTAACAAATGATCAGCATGAAAAAATGATAGGATCGGTCCAAAAATATCTCTGCACGTCAATTTGCACGTGATATGGTGAATTCACGTGCACCTCCAAATCAGCTCAAACTTCTCCTCAAGCTTCCTTGCATCCTGTAGAGGCCTGAGAAGCAAAAATAGACTTGCACGTGAAATGGGTGAATTCAAGTGCAGCTCCAAATGCTTTGAAATTTCTGTGGTAGGTAGAGGACATCATTCTAAGCAACTTTTGTTCTTGCACGCCAATTGTTTGAGGCCATCTACTATGTCAAAAGTGAGCTCCAAAATCTGCCAAAACAAACTTAAAAAACGCATGTATTTGCAAATAGCATCTTCCTAGGGGTTAGAGCAAATATATATGATATATGAAGCAATAAGGCTCTAATCATGCTCTTAAACATCCTAAATAAATACTAGAATAACGGCATAAAATGCACGTTATCACTAGGGGCTTCGCTGCCTCCACACAAGCTAACCCCAAGCTATCTATCACAAGCTCAGCAACAAAAGAACACGATGCACCCGTATCGAAAAGAACAGAAGCTAATGTACGAGAGATCAAAAGGGTACCTCTAACCACCAATGGTCCTGCTCCACCCTTAGACGGTGGGGGTGGTAGCTCAGCCTCCTCCTGGTACGTCGCCTCCAGCGCAAACACCCTCCCTTGGCCTGTGCCACTGGTCGGCTCACTCACTGGGCGCTTCCAGGCAAGACTGCCTCCAGCTTCAGTCTGCTGTCGCTCTGGCCTCCCCTGAGGTCGGGTCTGGCTAGATCCTGCCTGGCTGGCCTACCACTGACGAGCTGGCCTCTCAGCTGGTGTACGGAAGCTAGCATCACTCCTCATGCTGGATGCCACGCCTCCTGCTCCCCTGTTGTCACTCCTGCACACCTGGCTCAAGTGGCCCTCTCGCCCACAGCTATTGCATTTCCAGTATTTCTTTGGACACTCCCTCCTGAAGTGGCCTTGCTCCCCACAGCAATGACAACCGCTGGGGAGACCTCCTGTTGGACCTCCCAGTCTGCTACCGCCAGAGCTAGACCTCCCTGGGTGTACCGATGTCTGTCCCCTGCTACGGAAGGAACTATTGTCCCTCTCTTCGGTCTTGGGCCTCTTGGGTCCCAAATCACGTTCAGATCCGCCCTGCAACTGGCGACCCTGATGGGCCTGCCTCCCATCATCCAGCTCTCTCTCAGCGATACGAGCCGTCTCCACAACCTCAGCATAAGTCGTCAAGCGCAAGATCGCCACCCTTTGCCTAAGGGCTGGCCTAAGGCCCAAAGTGAACTTGTGGGCCTTCAGGTCCTCCTTTGCCACAGTCTCAGGAGCAAACCTACTCAAGCTCCGGAACTCTCGCTCATACTCAAGTACCATCCTTGATCCTTGTTTCAAGCTGCCAAACTCCTTCCTCTTTTGCCACCTCAAAGATTCCGGGAAGAACTCATCATGGAAGAGCTGTAGAAACTCCTCCCAAAGCATGAACTACACCGCACGGCTCCCCGCGACACTCAACCACCACTCCAGAGCATTCCCCTCCAGATGCCGAATGGCTTGTCTCACCTAATCCTCCTCCCGGGGTAGGAGAAAGGAAAACACATGCTCGATCTGCCTCAGCCAGTGCTCAGCTAACACTGGGTCCTCCTCCCCTTTGAATCGCAGAGGTTGTTCCTTTCGGAACCGTGTCACCACGTCATCCTCTGCACGAGTCGGTATGCCACTCAGCGAACCCTCACGCTCCCTTGGTAACTCCCTCGCTGGTGGTGGCGATGGTGGTGGCACCACTTGTCGTGTCGTCATCTCACGGCGCACCTCCTCCCGGACTTCTTGCCGGATACCCTCCCTCAACTCTTGGACTTCCAGCCGGATGCCTTCTCGCAGCTGCGCCAGCAACAGTGCATGTCCTCCAACGAATTGCCCCGCACCCGGGCCCTCATGGGCAGATGACTCATCAGCCACTGCCCCGGGCGCACGTGTCACTCTCCTCGGTGGCATTCTTACTACATGAAGTAAGAAGCACACATGTCAGAACGCGTTCGACTACTATCAAGTTTCACTACCTCTACCCCATTATCAAGTCAAGTAGTACATGGCATCACACACATTTTACACATTGCACCAATCAACATCGCACACCGTTCAATTCACAGTGCACACAACTCAAATAAACAAAAACCTTTCCTTGTAGTCATTGTTGGATCAAACCCAGAATTTGGATAATGCCGTTAAAGCCTTATGTAATTTGATCTGAGATCTTTTGTGTTTATTTGATCATTGCAGAAGGTATGTCACTAATCCAAAGATGCACTCGTGAGAGCAAAGCTAAGGACAGGATACATAATCCTGATCCGGACAAGAGTTAGTGTCGTCAAACACTTGGTAAATAACCAAGTAACAATAAGTGCGGAGTAAGGAAAATAAATGCGGAGTAAGGATAAGTGCGGAGTAAGGAAAATAAGTGCGGAGTAAGGAAAATAGATGCGGAGTAAGGAATCCGGACTTATTACTCGCCCGGAGTAAGGAACTTACATACGGAGTAAGGAACTTACATACGGAGTAAGGAACTTACACACGGAGTAAGGAACTTACATACGGAGTAAGGAACTTACATACGGAGTAAGGAACTTACACACGGAGTAAGGAACTTACATACGGAGTAAGGAACTTACACACGGAGTAAGGAACTTACATACGGAGTAAGGAACTTACATACGGAGTAAGGAACTTACATGCGGAGTAAGGAAGCGCTGACACGGACTAAGGATTCTAGTACTGAATAGATACGGAGTAAGCAACCACTGACACGGAGTAAGGTTCCGAGCTTCATTAACTACGGAGTAAGGAAAATTACACCGGACCAAGAAGACACTGCTCCAATGAAACCGCATTTAAAGTTATCAGCTCGTGCTGTCCCGATGTAAGAAGAATGCATTTAGAACAAGAAGAATCTTACACGTGGATCATCCGGATATGTGGACACAACCTTAATTGTATCTCGGAACTCACAAAGACACTTATACTCTTCAAATCCAAGATCTTGAGCTCCACAATCCGCGGCAGTCAAGGCAGATAGATTACCGAGGGATAGTTAGTGCGGAACGCATTCCGGAACTTCAAGTTCCAAGGTTGTCTCTTAGGAATGTTTTGTATAAATATTCATACTTATACTTCTTGTAAAAAGAGCGAGCTAGAGCGAAGAAGTGCAAAAATAGAAAAGGCACTTGGCTAGTGTGTGAATTCAAAGTTGTAAACAGAGTGTAAGAGAGTGTTTGCTTCTATTTTGTTGTAATCACTTTGTGATAATAAAACAAAATATTTCCACTATCCTGGTTATCTTCCGCAGTTGATATTATCACTTAAACTAGATAAGTCTTTGTGTCTTGAGAGAAAAGAAAGAGTTCGAATAAGAGCCTATTCACCCCCCCCCCCCTTTAGGCTCCAAGGGACCATCAAGTGGTATCGAGCAAGTTCTACTTCGTTCTAAGTAGAGATCCCACTCTTTCAATCTCGAAAATGGCCGAAGAAAGCGGTATGCTTTTCAACACTCGCCTTAACTCCGGAGGTGCACAGGAGCCCATCCCGAATCAAAGCGGCGGTGAAAATGTCGATCCACCACAACCTGCTGCTGCCACCGCTTCTCAACCACGGAGTTCGGGTTTACCCTAACGAAACCGCCCAAATTCACACCTGAGCTTTTCTCCCAGTGGAAAGCTAGCATGAAGATGTTTATGGTTTGCCATGATCATCTCATGTGGCCATGTCTTCATCAGGAGATTCCAATTCCGATGACTATCGGAGAACATGGCGTAAGGAGGCCAAAGACCGATCTTGAACTTACCAACGATGAAAGAGCCTGGCGGTGCGCTAGTGAAAAGGCTCTGGCTTATGTTACATCGTCCTTGGATTCGAAGCTTTCCACGACGTCCAGGGCTGCACGACAAAGAAAAGCCGTTTGGGACAAACCGACAATCCTCTATGAGGGGAGTCGGTCCCAGGATACAGAATGTGATCGTACTCTCCAGACGAACTTTGAGAGTTTTAATCATAAACCGGGCGAATCACTTGAAAGCATCTATCGGAGATTCGGCAAGCTCATACTTGAACCGAAGACTGTCAATGAGCATTACTCTCAATCCCAGATCAATGACAAGTTCTTTCGCTCCTTGCCGGATCGCTACTACTCCAAACAACTCCAGATGCAATCGACAAAAACGGCAAGTATGTTCCCCTTGAAGAACTATATGGAGAGCTGCGAACTCACGAAGTCAGGTTTAAGTACTCGACAGAGATGAAAAAATAGCTCGGAAAGAAAAGGGGGTAGCTCTCAAAGCTACTGAATGTCTAAACATACCGAGGAATGATGATACGGACGTATCCGACAATTCGATTCGACGAGGAGGAGGAGATAGCCCTTCTTGTCAAATCCTTTGAGCGATTCCTACGGAAAAGCAGAAAAGGGGTCGAAGACGCTCATCATCATCGTTCCAACGGAAGGAGCGACCCGAGTCCGGTTCCCAGGAATGTTTCAACTGTGGGAAAACTAGTCACTGGGCCAAGGAATGCAGGTCCAAAGCAAAGGTGGCCGAGAAAAGTGACAAGGTAAATTCTCGCCGCTCCACCTCGGATAACGGCAAGAGCAAGAGAAAGGCGCTCGTGACAAAATACATGAGTGGCTCGGAAGAAGAGGAGGAATCCTCGGATGATGAGCCGACCATTAAGCCGAACGTCCGCCTCATGGCAAATTCCGAGGTACCTTCTATCTCTCGAGCTCCTGAGTAAATTAGAATCTCTTACTATTGCATGTGATCATGAAAAGAATGAGAGACTAATAATAACTCAAATGTACAAAGATATGGAAAGTCGAATAAACGTCTCGAATTTACCATTAATAGACTCGAAAAGGACGTCGCCGACTTCAGGGGAAAGGAAGCTTGGTATCATGATCTAAGAGCTGAAAATCATCTCTTAAATACCAATCTCTCAGGCCTAAAAGTTATAGTTAAAAGACTCGAAAATGAATTGGAACAGGAAAAAGAAATAAATCGTAAGTGGCTAAAATCCGGGGAAATAGCCTCTACCTTTAGGACCGATCCTGACGACATTCGAGTCAAACCTGGTCTAGGTTCTGAACCATCAACCTCCATAGCTAAAGCCACCGAGTGTCCTCCGGATTTCACTCCTAAACTAACCAACTTATATCCTGTTAGTACATCTAAACCGTTGGATGGTTTCATTTCGGGTGGCACCATAGTTTATGATCGTGGAACCGAGGTCATTCTGCACTTTCCGAAGCAGTAGCACCCGTAACTAAAGATGAAGGGAAGGCTGCTGCAGTTAAAGCCAAAACCGTAGCACCCAAAAAGAAAGACAAGGCTAAGGCCGACGCATTTAGGGCCAAGAGCGCGTCACCCAAACGTAATGGATTAGGCCACGTGGAACAGTAGAAAATCAGTAAAATCTAAGAGACCTGTATCCCCTGTTTGTACTTCACATTATAGTGTCTGTTCCATCCGTAGGGAAATGGGTCATTATCACTATGAATGTTGGAGTCTATCCGATAGCTGGCTTTGTAATCAATTTCAATCAAATAAAGATCAGTTTTATAAAAGGGGTTCTTCGAGCAAAACAAAATCTAAATCTAAAAGGAGTGTCTCTCCCAAGAAATCCCAAATAAAAGAAGCAACTGAAACTAACAAGTTAATGTCAACTTGGAAAGCTAAGAGTCCTAACAAAATCAAATCCGTAAATGTTGACAATATCTGCTGCTCACTCTAACCGCCTGAAACAAGTTTGGGCACCAAAAGTGTAAATTGTTGTCTTTCAGGAGCATCTCTGGAATGAATTGCCGGATCACTTGAAGTTAAAGATAAATCAAAGCAAGTGGATCCTTGATAGTGGATGCTCCGGACATATGACGGGTGACCAGACTCTACTTGTAGAAGTTAATGATAAACAAGGTCCATCCGTCTCATATGGCGACAACAAAGAAAGGTAAGACTGTCGGGTATGGCACTTTAACTAACGGCCGTGTATCAATCACTAAAGTTGCACTAGTCGAAGGTTTAAAGCATAATTTGCTAAGTGTCGAGAAACTATGTGACAAAGGATTTCTTGTTTCCTTTTTTGTCCAACACCTGTACAAGAAGAGAAAACTTATCCAGGAGATGTTAAGTTATCCGGATCAAGAGATGGGGACATATACTCGGTGGTCTTAAGAAATAATTCTTCGACCCTGTATGTTTCCTCACGAAAGCAACAGATGAAGATAGTTGGTTATGGCACAAGCGATGCGCACATTTGAACTTTAAGACTTTGTCTAAATTAGCATCACTTGATCTTGTCACCGGTCTACCCAAACTCAAGTTCTCCAGAGACACTCTCTGTCGAGAATGCCAACTTGGTAAACAGACCAAACACGGCTTTAAGAGCAAATCGGTTAACTCAATAATCGCTCCTCTGCAACTTCTTCATATGGACCTATGTGGTCCTATATCTCGTTTCATCACTAGTCAGGGCAAGATATACCCTTGTGGTTATCGATGATTTCACCAGATACACATGGGTGATGTTCCTGAAATCAAAGGATCAAACTTTTGAACATCTTGTAGATCTCTTCAACTGGATAAGCAACTCACAAGGACCGAGCATTAAATGCATCAGGAGTGATCATGGTACAGAATTTGATTTTTCCGAAATGAGATCATATTGTTCCGAACAGGGCATACAACATGACTTTTCTGCGCCCAGAACCCCACAACAAAATGGGGTAGCCGAGCGCAAGAATCGAACTTTAGTTGAAGCTGGTAGATCCATGTTAGCGGGGGCAATGCTTCCTCTCGCCTATGGGCTGAAGCTGTGTCCACCGCCTGCTATGTTCAGAACAGAACTCTAATAAATAAATCTACCATGAAAACACCCTATGAGATGTGGAGAGGTCGAAAACCTTCAATTTCACATTTCGAGCCTTCGGATGTACTTGCTATATACCGATCAATGGCAAAGAGACCCGGAATAAATTTGAACCAAAATCGATGATGGGATTTTTGTCGGGTACTCACTTCATAGCAAGGCTTATCGGGTCTTCAATAGAAAACTTTCTAAAGTTGAAGAATCTATCCATGTAACCTTTGATGAAGCTAATCTCGATTGGTCAAAAGTCGGTCCTTCAAATTCTAATCGCAGGTCATAAACGAAACGTCGATTACTCAAAGTTTATGAATATTCCTGCTACACATCCTGGACCGGTATCCTGACCAACCACGTGGCATCCGCGAAACACAACGGAATTTTGTGGATGATGCTACGGATGACTCAGACTCCGGACTACCACTTAGCTCCGGACTACCACTTAGCTCCGGACTACCACTTAGCTCCGGACTACCACTTAACTCCGGACTACCACTTAGCTCCGGACAAACTCCTGCAGATACACAAAATTCCGGAGCACCTTCAAGTCCGTCCGGACTAGTTAACACTGAAAGAAACAGTGTTGAAGAACCAATCAGTTCATCCGTACCTCTAAATACGGAAACATCTACTCCTGGACGAAGCCCAACCAGTTGATACAACTGAACCACCCAATCTGGAAGAGCTTCAAATTGTTCAAGGACAACCAACACACGCACAGAATTATAGATGGACTCGAAACCATCCCTCAGATCAAGTGATTGGTGATCCTACTGTTGGTGTAAGAACAAGAGCAGCCACCTCAAACATGAGTCTTCACTCATGCTTTCTATCTCAAATAGAACCAAAGGTGGTAGATGAAGCTCTTCAGGATTCAAACTGGATAGAAGCCATGCAAGAAGAATCGAATCAATTTAAGAGAAATAATGTGTGGACCTTAGTACCAAGGCCTAAGTCTCAACAAGTCATTGGCGTTAAATGGGTGTTCCGGAACAAACTTGATACGGATGGAATAGTAATCCGGAACAAAGCCAGACCGGTAGCCAAAGGATATCGTCAAGAAGAGGGAATAGATTATGATGAAACCTTTGCTCCGGTCGCAAGACTTGAGGCAATCCGAATGTTTCTGGCGTATGCTTCATATGAAAACTTCATAGTTTATCAAATGGACGTCAAGAGCGCATTCCTGAATGGAGACCTTCAAGAGGAGGTGTATGTTGAACAACCTCCCGGCTTCATTGAACCTAAGGCGGGACATCTTGTCTACAAACTTCGGAAAGCTCTATATGGTTTGAAGCAAGCTCCCGAGCCTGGTACGACACACCGTCGAATTCCTACTTGCTCATAACTTCCAAAAAGGGAAGATAGATACCACCCTATTTCTACGACAAGAGAAAGGACACACTCGATCGTACAAATATACGTGGACGATATCATTTTCGGATCAACAAATCCGAAGCTTTGTGAAGAGTTTGCTAAGTTGATGACAGGCAAGTTTGAAATGAGCATGATGGGAGAACTGTCCTACTTCCTTGGAATTGAAGTCAAACAATTAAAGGAAGGAATCTTTATCAATCAGGCTAAGTACACTCGCGATCTTATTAAGAAGTTTGGTATGGAAGGTTCATCTCCCGTCAAAACTCCAATGCCTGTCGGTGCCAAGTTAGATCCGGATATGGACGGCATATCGGTAAATGTGACCGACTACGAGGGATGATCGGATCCTTGCTCTATCTTACGACAAGTCGCCCGGACATTATGTTTGCAACTTGCATTTGTGCACGATATCAGGCGAATCCCAAGGAGTCACATATGCTTCATGTAAAACGGATCTTAAGGTATCTCAAAGGGACGATGAATTTGGGACTCGGTACTCAAAGGAGTCCAACTTCACCTTATCAGGGTACTCGATGCCGACTTCGCTGGATGTCGCATCGACAGGAAAAGCACAAGCGGTACGTGTCGGTTTCTTGGAAATAGATTGATCTCATGGTTCAGGAAGAAGCAGAATTCCGTATCAACCTCTACGCTGAGGCGGAATATATCGTCTTTGGAAGTTGTTGCAGACAGCTACTTTGGATGCAAAGTCAACTTACGACTACGGATTCAACATGTCCTCTATTCCACTTTACTGTGACAACACTAGTGCAATTGCCATCAGCAACAATCCTGTCATGCATCCTAAGACGAAGCACATTGAGGTCAGGTATCACTTCATACGCGATCATGTTCTTAAAAAGCATATTTCACTGGAACATGTTGCCACCGAAGATCAATTAGCAGACATATTTACAAAGCCCCTCCCCGATGCGAGGTTTTCCGAACTACTCTTCCAACTAGGTATGCTCGACTTCTCTGCATAGTTTCTCATTTAAATTTCACAACAAGATATTCTCTCACAAACCATGCATTGTATGTTTACTGAAAGTAGTAGAAAGACCGCATTGCTGATCATACTTACCGACTCCACGGTTCCATGTTTCGATATTAATCTCAACCTCATTATGGGAGGATGCTTGCGTTTCCCGACTGAAGTCGTTTAAAGCTAACATAATTACAGTTTATATGATTTACCTCGATCGGATTCATGATCTTCATATCCATTAATCACCACATGATCAAAGCATGTTCATTTAGATTACTCCATTAACGTGCATAGTTGAAGGAGTGAAATGGGCTAGCTTGGAATGCCTGGTGGATGAATACACAAACGCATTCTGATCAGCTTCGAAGTATAGTCTTCTAATAAGATAGACAGTGCTGAACTACAAATTGGAACGGTCAACCGAGAGGATTGCACAATCTACGGGGGAGAAAATGCTTTATATTTTATTCAGGAATACCCCCCGTATATGTCTCATGACCTTTTTCCTTGACTGTCTATCCGAGGGGGAGCTTTTCATTGAGAGGATTAAATGATCTACGGGGGAGCAGCAATGAACCCCTAATATGTCTCGGATTCTCCCTTCTCTACGCTATTACTTCCGGATCCGACTGGACATGCTGTTTTAAATCGGAAAAGTGGCATGTGTGGATGTATGTTCTTCCTTCAACCATGCATTTTAATCGATTAATCATCTGCATTCTTTTGACATGTGTTCACCTTTTCATCTCACACTCATGAATCCTAATGAAGCCAAATCATTTGACCTTTAATTAATCTTAGCTACGCTGTTCAAGAAGACGGTTTCGCTATGTTGACCTATATGAACCTGTGTATTGCTATCCGACATATGCCCTGACTCAGTAATATTGATCAAGTTCACATTGCGTACGTCTACTACATTCTTAGCCATGCATGAGTTCTGTTTCTTATTAGTTCGGATTATGTTGTTTTTCATTGATTATTTTCTCTAATCTGTACTAATCTTTGCCTGTTAAGCTTTTGTATTTTCGGTATATTTTTATTTAGCTACAGGTTCAGATTTTCTTTGCAATCGTATTGATAAATCCGGTCCATAGTCTCGGATTTGAAGTGTTGTGGTACTTCTCTTCTCTTTGACTTATTGATCGCAAAGGAATCTACTCTACATTCTCACCAAACTCTGTTTACGACGGACAAGGTCTATTATTCATCCGGATACTCTTTCACGAATATTATTAACTCCGGATGAGTGTCGGCTCTTTCCTCCGGACTCCTGACTTTGTTCAATTGTGACAATCCACGTATACTCATATGTCGCATGCTTTTGAGGAGGAATAATGATGATTCATTAAATGCCTATCTCGGGTTGCACACACACTTCTCTGGATGGCAACCAGTTGTCATCGCTACTTGGTCATGCGGTCTCCACGACATCGTTTTATTCGGAGACGCCTCGATATCCAGACAAATGACATCGGCATGTCGCGCGGGTCCCCACCTCACTCCCACATTCCTAGACCCGCCGACATTTGCGGACTTGGTCTTATATGTTCGGATCATTCCTGCGAAGCACGAGTATTGCTTATTTCAAATCCCTAACCCTCTCGTTGCTCCTTCTACTGTCAAGACCTCACCTTTCCTCTTTTCCTTCCCATCGAATCTGCAATGGCACCCAGAATCTTTCTTTCCAGGCGTTAATCCTGGCCATCTAGTTGATTGGAATGTCGTTTCTAATCCTCCGGATTGGTTTCACCATCTTCGCCCTCTTCTTGAAGCCTCGCACATACTCAACCTGGTTTCCAATCCCATCGATCTTTTTATCGATGACATTCTTGAGTATTACCAACGGATTCGCCGCACTACCGATTCCATAACCTCTCATGTCCGCGGCGAATCCATCATCATCACTCCGGCTGTTCTCCGCGCCGCTCTTCACCTTCCTCTTGGTGAACCACAGCGTCCGGATGCCGAACCGATGGCGGCTTCTATGGGGTGCACATCCAAAGGAAAGGAATACAAGGTGAAATCCTTCCAGGGTCGCTATCGATGTATGGCGACTATTCTAAGTCGATGCCTACTGGCTCGCACATCAGCCCTGGACTCAGGTTCCGTACGATCTTCTACCTGGCCATGTACGGCGTTTTTGAAGGTCTTCCGATGGATTGGGGGATGTTCTTATTTCGTTTGCTGCGACTGGTCCCAAAAACCATTCCTATGGGCGCATCCTCGCATTGTCTTCCGGCATCTTCGTCCGGACCATTTCGCCCAAGTTGATGCTGTCTCGTTTCCCTCGGCTCTTTATCTTCGTCACCTTACGCCGGACGGAAACATGACCGCTCGCCGACCCACGGTAGCTCTCCGCGCTCTGCCTGCCTCGGAACAACAAGGCGGCCCTGTTGGTGACCCCTCCGACGGCCCAAGCCCCCGAGGTCGGTTCCGTACACCGATCCTCCCGGATTCGGTCCGTAGCCGCGCCCTCCCACTCACGGGCCTCCCGGCCAAGCGTCCGTGCTGAACCGTCCGAGGTTGCGGGGCCCTCTCGGCGCGGTGCGTCGAGAGCCGTTTCCTCGGCCCCCTCTGGCTGATGTCCCCACTCCCTCCACATCCGCTATAGCCGCTGCGGTTGATACCGCTGTTGCCGCCGCCACCGCTGATGTCCCGGCCGCTTCTCCCGAAGCCCCCTTGCCTCCTCTACCTCAACCCCGAGATTACCTTGACCATCTCTCCGCCGTCACCTTAACGGACCTCCGGCTCCGTTTCGCCTAGCCCACACCTCCTCCATTCCCGACAACGATCTCCGGGTGTTTTACACACGCAATACCCAATCCCCGGAGACTATGATCATCCGGAATCTGGACCACGGCTTTCTTACGCCGGCCGCCATTCCCGATGTGTCGTTCCCTACACCCTCAGGCCCGGCCCCTGCTACCCGAAGTCCTTCTCCTGCTAAGGCCGGGCCCTCTTCTCCTGCCGCCGCGATTCCCGTAGTTGACTTGTCCGGTCAAAGCGGGTCTCTTGCTCCGGATGCCTCCAATGCTCCGGATGCCTCCGAAGCTCCGGATGCCTCCGATGCTCCGGATGCTCCTCTTCGCTTCGCTACTCCTGCGGACTCCTCCGCCCACCGCACTCCTGCTCCCGTTCATGCGGGGGAGTCCTCCAAAGCTCCAGAGTTAGCCCTTGGGCGTGCCTCTTTTGGCACGGTCCACTCCGATGCTTGTGCTTTCCGCTCACTGGACCGCCATGCTCACGCTCAAAGCGCCCAAATTTCCGCCATCGCCGCCAAAGTTGATGCCCTCGGCGCCCAACTACTCTCCGCCCTCACCGACTCCTCCACTTCCATTGAGCAGAAAATGGATCTTGTCGCCACCTCCGTTCATTCACTATCTACTTCCTTCGCGGATCCGGCGCATACGATGGCTCGTCCTCCCGTTGCTTCCCGGCGATCCGCCAAACCGGGGGAGAAAGTGTCATCCGATCCATCTACTCCTTCGCCCCCACAACCATCTTCCCGGACCGAGAAGCGGCCTGCCACTTCGGTGCTTCAGGGAGTTCAAATTCCCAAACGAAGCCGCTTCTCTCAACCAAGCTCCTCTACCGCACCTCGAGCTCCTCCTCCATCCTCCTCATCCGCAGCTGATACCTTCCTCCCATCCTATGCGGAGTTTGACCCGTCCGATGCGGATGGAAGCTTGCGCAAGGCAATGAAGGCCTATCTTGCGTCGTCTCGCCGAGAGACGATGTCTTTCCGAAATGTATCCTTTCTCTCCGTCCGACATTCGGACTCTTTGTTCGGAGAAAGGACTCTTTACTACGGAAGACATTGATAACTTCTCGAGAGCCGCTAAAATGGAGATGAGGTCGTTTCCATCTCTTTACGAAGATGGGCACTTGTTTGAAGTTCTGCCATGTTGGAATGAGGGCTATCTTCCCAGGTGTGGAGTTAATTCAGACTTACATCGACGGAACTCGTCAAGATAGCAAGCCATGGAAAACTCTCTCAACCATCCTCATTCCGTACCGGATCATGTCGCCACACTTCATGATGGCTGTCTTCATGATTCAATCCAAGCAGATGATTCTCATTGATTCTCATCGATTGTGGAGCACTTCGTTAGGAAGAATCAATGGGAACCTCGTGTCTCGGACTAACGAAGCCGTGAAGAAAGCCGGACTATATGAAGAGTTGGGTATCACACCCCTGCGCTCTACCGAGAAACTCAAGGCGACATTCCGGGGCAAGAAGCAAGTGCCACAACAACTGGATGGAGATAGCATGGAGCCTTTGTTTGTCATTTCATCAAATCGTTCTTAATCGTGGACAAACATTGGAGCCAACACTCCACCTTTACGATGCAGCAGACAATGGAGCTAAGAGAGAAGGCGAGAACTATGATCTTCAAGTATAGTAAGCCTTATGTACCTTAGTGAAAAATCTGTATTAAGGCTGATTTGTATTTAGTTGCTGATCAATGAAATTGGTTGTGGTGTATATTCCGTATGATATTCGTTTGCATCGCTTACCAGATCAGATTACAAAGGGTTTAGGCATATCCATAATTGGGGGAGATTGTTGGATCAAACCCAGAATTTGGATAATGCCGTTAAAGCCTTATGTAATTTGATCCGAGATCTTTTGTGTTTATTTGATCATTGCGAAGGTATGTCACTAATCCAAAGATGCACTCGTGAGAGCAAAGCTAAGGACAGGATACATAATCCTGATCCGGACAAGAGTTAGTGTCGTCAAACACTTGGTAAATAACCAAGTAACGATAAGTGCGGAGTAAGGAAAATAAATGCGGAGTAAGGATAAGTGCGGAGT
This sequence comes from Taxillus chinensis, assembly GCA_023512835.1. Taxonomy (NCBI): domain Eukaryota; kingdom Viridiplantae; phylum Streptophyta; class Magnoliopsida; order Santalales; family Loranthaceae; genus Taxillus; species Taxillus chinensis. The sequence continues at coordinate 17,443,890 of CM042088.1, read as the reverse complement.
AAGGAAAATAAGTGCGGAGTACGGAAAATAGATGCGGAGTAAGGAATCCGGACTTATTACTCGCCCGGAGTAAGGAACTTACATACGGAGTAAGGAACTTACATACGGAGTAAGGAACTTACACACGGAGTAAGGAACTTACATACGGAGTAAGGAACTTACATACGGAGTAAGGAACTTACACACGGAGTAAGGAACTTACATACGGAGTAAGGAACTTACACACGGAGTAAGGAACTTACATACGGAGTAAGGAACTTACATACGGAGTAAGGAACTTACATGCGGAGTAAGGAAGTGCTGACACGGACTAAGGATTCTAGTACCTGAATAGATACGGAGTAAGCAACCACCGACACGGAGTAAGGTTCCGAGCTTCATTAACTACGGAGTAAGGAAAATTACACCGGACCAAGAAGACACTGCTCCAATGAAACCGCATTTAAAGTTATCGGCTCGTGCTGTCCCGATGTAAGAAGAATGCATTTAGAACAAGAAGAATCTTACACGTGGATCATCCGGATATGTGGACACAACCTTAATTGTATCTCGGAACTCACAAAGACACTTATACTCTTCAAATCCAAGATCTTGAGCTCCACAATCCGCAGCAGTCAAGGCAGATAGATTACCGAGGGATAGTTAGTGCGGAACGCATTCCGGAACTTCAAGTTCCAAGGTTGTCTCTTAGGAATGTTTTGTATAAATATTCATACTTATACTTCTTGTAAAAAGAGCGAGCTAGAGCGAAGAAGTGCAAAAATAGAAAAGGCACTTGGCTAGTGTGTGAATTCAAAGTTGTAAACAGAGTGTAAGAGAGTGTTTGCTTCTATTTTGTTGTAATCACTTTGTGATAATAAAACAAAATATTTCCACTATCTGGTTATCTTCCGCAGTGATATTATCACTTAAACTAGATAAGTCTTTGTGTCTTGAGAGAAAAGAAAGAGTTCGAATAAGAGCCTATTCACCCCCCCCCCTTTAGGCTCCAAGGGACCATCAGTCATGCTCAAGGTACTTCAAGAAAAATCAGAGTTACACAATTCACACCTTATCACATTATTCACATTTTTCTTTTATCACAATTACAATTTTAACAGTTATCCACACCTTCACATACAACAACTAATGCAACTAGTGCCCTAATGCCAATGCATGCAAATCCTACCTCAGGTCTGGACTACACCAAGTACACCTTAGAGGCTCCAAGAGGACCGTGTTGATCAGGCACGTCCCTCCAGGTTCCTCCAAAGGACTCAAGATAACCAGACCCGCCGACTACCCTAGGCCAACTAGACCATGCTCTGATACCATATTGTCACGCCCCGGATTTCCAACCCAAGGAAACCGGTTCGTGACTCCCCTTTACCCACCCGGTGGGCAAGGGATAGATGTACAAAATCCAACACATTCATAATAATCCTCAATAAATAGCAAAAAGGCAAACCACTTATCTTTATTAAGTTCCAAAATCCATTACATCATCTCCAATTGGAGTTACAATAGTCTCAACATAACATTTGACAAAACACTCAAATAACAAAAGGAGTAAAGCCACAAGGCAGAAAGTCTTCCACCTTGGTGTTCCCACTTAACGCCTGTAGGTCCCTGTGAAGAAAACAAACACAGTAGGAGGGGTGAGCAACCACAGCTCAGTAGGGATCATGTCTCCCCAACCCATCCCATGCTCCTAGAATCTACATGCCGTGTGTACAAGTGCAGTGTCATGATACAATTATTTCAACCAATATAACGGTAAGCCATCAGCAAAAACAAATATTTCAAACAGCCACACAAGCTAACACATGAGCAGTCCCAGGCTTCCACAGCCACCAGGTTTCCAAGAGCAGTCCCAGGCTTCCACAGCCACCAGGTTTCACAAAACAGTCCCGGGCATCCACAGCCACCGGGTTTCACAAAACAGTCCCGGGCTTCCACAGCCACCGGGTTTCACAAAACAGTCCCGGGCTTCCACAGCCACCGAGTTTCACAAAACAGTACACACAGCCACTCAGGCATAAAACCAAACACTTAGCGAGCACATATTCACAAGTGTACAAACCCAGCCATTCAGGCATAAAAACAAATACTTGGCATGCACACCTTTACCAACTCACAATTCTAGCCTTACTGGCATATTATCAAACACATACTGGGCATTGTCACACAAACAGATTCATACATGCATTTTATCGAACATTTAACATGCACTGCCTACTCAATGTCAGAATCACACTAAAACGCCATTGAAGGCCAACATTCATATAGGAGATCACACCTATATGAATTTACATATAAATAGTATGATAACAAGGACGATATCCAACGGTTCATTCACTACAGGGCCTAACCCCGGATCAGGTACAAGAAAACAGAACCCCTACCTTGAAAACGTCCTCCTGCTCTTGCTTCCACGCTAGACGTTGTCCTCCCCACGCAAGACGCTCCGGCAGCAACCAGCAGCTCTCCTTTTTTCCCTCTCTCTAGCTCTCTCTCTCTCTCTCTCTCTCTCTCTCTCTCTGCGACAGCTGCAAAGGCTAGCCAAAAAGAAGAACCCTAAACCTAAGAGTCCTTCACCTCTTATATAGGCACACCAACATCAAAACAACATAGTTTTGATAAAATGAATCCTAGCATCAAAACGACATAGTTTTGATCACACAAGTTTCAACCTTTCCGCATCCACACACGACAAAATATCCACAATTCCAACATGGTCCTTTGGGAAAAGATGATTAGAATAACAAAACCAAGGTGACAGTACAAAAATATGGCTGCACGTCATAATGCACGCCATATCCCCAATTGGCGTGCAGGTCCAAATACCCTAAAATTCTACCCCAAGCTTCCTTGCATCATGTAAAAGGCTGGTATGCAGTAATATGCTTGCACGCCAATTGGTCCAATTGGCGTTCAAGGCCTTTGGCTCTGAAACTTCTGTGGAAGGTAGAGGACATCATTCTGAGAAACTTTAGTTCTGCATGCCAATTAATTTGAGGCCATCTACTTGGTCAAAATAAATCTCCAAAATCTGACAAAATAGGCTAAAAGCGCCTATATATGCAAATAGCATCTTCCTAGGGCATAAATGCACGTTATCACTTGTCACGTGCACCTCCCAAAAGTCCCCTCTTGGGCTCATCTCTTACCTCAAACTTGTGCATCAACATTCAAGGTGTAGCTAAAGTGTGTGGGAAGGAAACTCCCTAAAACCCAACAATTTCCACTCACAAGGCATCTATGGTTAACTTCTTACATGCCGCAAAACACGGATCATTACAGAGCTGCTGGTCTCCGTGTGGAATTGCTTCTTCGGTATGATGACTTCTTCCACTTTGTATCCTCTTCATCCGAGGCTTCATCATCCGAGTCATTAGCTTTCACTTTGCATTGGGATGCAAAGTGCCCCCGCTTTCCACACTTAAAACATCTGACGGAAAGTCCTCCTTTCCCTTTTCCTCCAACTTGCTTTCCTGCTCCAATCTTTCTGAATTTTCTGGTGAAGTAGGCTACCACCTCATCTTCACCATCTTCAATGTCACTATCCTCTTGTTCTTCTGAGGACTCAGCTTCCTTCTTTATTTTTAATTTTCTCATAGCCTTGAAGGCTACTTCTTTTGATTCCTTGGCTGTGGGCTGGGATGTTGAAGTGGATGGCTCTTCATAAGAGTGCAGCTTCATCTCGAATGCAGTCAGACTGCACTGCAACTCCTGCAATGACATTATCTCCAGGTCTCTGCTATTTTCCAAAACTTCCACCCGTGGAATGAATCTTTTGGGTAAAACTCTCAACACCTTCTTTACTATGGAAAAGTTCTTTTTATTTTTGTCATTTCTTCGCATGTCATTAACAATTTTTGTTAATCGCACAAAGAACTCCTGTATACTCTCTTGCTCCTCCATCTTAAGAGCCTCAAATCTCTGAGTATACAGTTGCAGCCTGGTTTCTTGTAGTCTGCCATCACCTTGATAGACACTTTCGAGTCTATCCCATAAATCCTTTGTAACCCTGCAGTCCATCACCTTTGCATATTCAAAGTCTATGAGTGCAGATGTAATGACACTTAGAATTCTGCCGTTTAGCTCATAGGTTCTTCTTTCAGCTTCTGTGGGTTTTCTGTCATTGGCTGGTTCTATATATCCGTCTCTGATTACATGCTCAACGTCCATACCCATGGACATAAACAAAGTCTCCATCCTCACTCTCCACATCTTATAATTTGTGCCATCGAAGATAGGCACTCTCTTAGCGTAGTTGGAGCTGGTACTCGGTCCGCTGATTAGAATTTCCATTTATTATATATACCAAAGTCTCTTGCTTGGTCACTAAGCTATTAAGCCACAGATCTCAAACACAACCTTCTCAAGCTGTGAGACCACTTCTCCATAGAGTGATAGATCTGCCTCCAGTGAGAACTTAGCTCTGATACTAATTGATATTCCCAGGTTCCAAGCGTGCTAGCCTTGGTATACGTGTGTGTATACAAAGAGGGGGTTAAATCTGTATACTTTAAAATAAAACTTTCAACTACTTTCAGAGTAGGATATTTTAAAAAGGTTTCTTTATTAGTTGTGGTCCTCGTATGAGTAGTCTATTAGTATCTCATGCAATATCAGTTGCAAGCAAGTATGTATGAGAAAGAAAAGACAGAGACACACAATATACGTGGTTCGATCAATGTGATTTACTCCACGGTGGTGAGGGTGTACCTACACCGAGTCCAATCCACTATATCTTCTTTTCATATAGTAAGGTCTTGCCCTTGTTACAATAGGATCAACTCTCTCTCCTTTTTAATTGCAAATACAAAAATAGTATTGCTCTAGAATTTACTCACTGTAAGAATTTGTCTAACACAAATTGCTCCTACGTTGCTGACCGTTTGCTATGCTCGACCTTCAACCACTCCTTTGCTGAACTCACAATCCATTCTTTTAATGTACGAGGAAGTGGAATAGATTAACTCACTGTTATCTCTGTCTCTATATCTTGGAACTACTCTTTCTCGCCTCCTATATCTCTGCAGATACGTTTCTTGTTTTTCTTCAGAATACTTTCGGCGCATTTTTGAGTCAGGCATATTCCTTGCTTTTATAGGTCTGCACCAGTCAGAAACCCTTCGTCTAGGGTTAAGCATGTTTCTTCTTTCAATCTTCACCATTGAAATATGATCAATTACCCTTAGATGACATTCACGTGTTCTCCAATACTTAACGTACTTAAAACTGCTATCTGGTTAACGACTTACTGAAACGGTGAACTTCAGCGCATTTTGCTCCTTCGTAGTGCGCTCCGTTTCTTTGTCCATCCACAGGCTCAGAGATATTGCCTCATAGCTTTCCTACGGGTCTACGAGTCTTCCTCTTCGATTCTTCGAGTCTGAGTCTTCGAGCCCTGAGAAGTAAACTTCCACTTCTTCTTTTTTCTGGCTTCGAAGCTAGGTCAGACAGCTGACATCTCATTCTATGAGCCTGAGCTTTACGAGTCTTCGAGTCAATGACAGCTACATTTTGCCTTGGCTGATAAACTGTCTATGGGTCTCTACAATGGGTTCTTCCTACGATCCTCCGAGCTTCGAGTCTACGACTCTGCACACTGCGACTCTATGAGTCTTTGCTTCGAGTATTCGAGTCTCTGCTCTTTACCTGTCTACACCTCGGGTCTGTCAAACTACGACCCTTCGACCCTGTGGTCTTTTGAGGCTTTGACCCTGTGCCTATTTAAGGCTTCGACCCTGTGGTCCTTTGAGGCTTCGACCCTATGCCTATTCAAGGCTTCGACCCTGTGGTCCTTCGAGAGTGCTACTAGCCCCATGGTCCGTCTATGACCTTCGACCTTCGAGTTGCCCCTATCTACGACCTTCAAGGCTACGGGTCTACAGATCTTCAAGTTAAGGACGTACACAGGTATACTCCCTTTATGAGCTCACTCCAAGAGATCACTCTACGAAGTTGTCCAACCAAGTACGGATCTTCGACCTAGACCTTCTACCCAACGAATTCCGTTTCCTGCATCATGTTGACAATAATGACAACACAACCTCGCGGGAATAACAATTATTAATAGAATTACTTTAATTATTTAAGTCTTGGAGGTATTATAGTGATTAATGTTATAACCGTTATTATTAATGCAATTGTTGAGTGTATTATTATTATGGGATTATTATTAATGTAACTATTTTAATATTAAACTTTATTATTATTATTATTATGAATATAATTACTTTACTTTGGGTTAACTATTATTATAAGTTATTATTATTATTATTATTATTATTATTATTATTATTATTAAATCAAATAAGATATATTGATAAGTATTTAAAGGGAGCATGGGTTAGAAACCCTAGGTCAGTTGTGTGTGCGCAGAGCTTGAGAAGGCGAGAGCAGTAGGTTGAAGCTTTCGGGTTCAGTCTATCATTCGATCCTTTAATCCAGGTAGGTGATTCCTGTTCCTTCGTTGTGCTCTTACATAAACTCAAACTGTTAGAGAAAAAAACATGTTCAATCCTGATATTTTAGGTGAATATATATATATATATATATATATATATATATATATATATATATGATCCCATATATTTTCGGAGTACCGGTCGTTTACCAGAGGTCGGATTCTGATATTGCAAATATCAGTTTGATGGTGTCGGTTGGAGGGCTGTCATTGGCCTGAATATCTTGAATATTTTGTGATTATATACGGCTAAAATCTTAAGGTATTGGCTTTTGATGGCCAATAACGTACCATGATTCTAATTCTAATATCTTAAATGTTGATGAGGTCTGTACATCCATTATTAGAGAGAGAGTCATACGTCCGCATGGGTCTGCTCCCTTTTTCTTTACTTCATATTAAACCTTTTCTTCAACCATCATTTATTAATTTCTTATTTTGTAAAGCCAAAAGGAGTTTAGCGTGAGAACACCAGGCGCGTCGATTGGTCTAAAGGCCCTAGGCTGTCCGTAGGCAGCCTGGTTAATGGCAGGGTCTCAAGACCCTACTACGCGTTGTGTTAACGGGGCGGTGGCAACTCGTGCCGCCCCCAGGCCAGGTGGTCGCCAGCCCTATTGGGCTGGCAGCCTGCAGGGCCGGCCTTTAGGGCTGGCCCAGCTCCTCTCGTTTTTTTAAAAAATTAAAAAATTTAAAAAAATTTAAAAAAAAAAAATTACTTGTAGTTGAATATTATTAACTTGACATTAAGGATGATAGTTGTGGGTTAATATTAATTATTTGAATTAGTATACACATATATATTTATAAATAATTTGTGTTATGTTAGTGTTAAATTGGTAATTTAAATGCTTGTAAGGCTATTTGTACGGAGTCCTGTTTATTGATAGTGGTGTTTATTAATTATGTATGTGGATATTGTGATAAATTGGTGTTTATTAATTATGTGTGTGAATTCTGTGATGAGATCGGTTGGGCTAACTGTGGGTCCCACATAAGGCTAGCAAGAGGCCACGGGTCTCCTATGTGGCTAGTTAACCCAGGTTTCATATGTGACGGGTTGTCGTTAGGGACACCATAGGTCCCCCATATGGCTATCTAGTAATGCCTGGGATTCTTGGTGTCGGTATCAGGGATCCAGTGGATGTTTGGTTTGCTGGTGTAAATCTTAATAGATGGATGTAATATGTGATATCTTCTTTTGTATCTAAATGCAAGTTTACTGTGATAGAAGATGACACTACACTGGCACAAGCATGCACTGATCATATAGACCTAGGAATTTATGTGATAGGACGATGAAGTTAGAGATCACCTACTGGGCACTCGTGCTCATCTTACTTTATTTCTATTTCCTACAGGTTGTAAGGAGTAGCTGGTGGAGCCATAGTGGAGCAGGACGGGACAACCTTAGCGTAGGATTTCTTCTATAGACTTTGTTTACTATTTTATTATTTATTTATTTTCTGGACTAGGGTCCGTGATAGTTGTATGTACCTTTTGGTGGAATTGATTTGTGAGTTGTTTTGTGTGTTGGACATTTATGTGAATTGATTGCACTGTCATATTTACTTAGAGAAATTTTGAATTTAAATCATTGGGGTACAATTCTACCCCTGTTGTAGTATTGTATGGGATTGGATCAGTCACAAACCCCTCGACTCCCAGAGTGGTGGCGTGGGGAAGTCGCGTTCCTAGTTCTGTGATTTTCAGGATTTGGGGGCGTGACGCTCCCTCAGCTCTTGGACTTCCTGTCGGATGCCCTGTCGCAGTTGTGCCAACAAAAGCTCATTGCCTCTAACGGGCTGTCCCACACCAGGACCATCATGGGTAGATGACTTATCAGCCACTGCTCCGGACGCATGTGTCGCTTTCCCCGGTGGCATTCTTACTACACGAAGTAAGAAAGACAATCGTCAAAACGCATTCGAAATCTATCGCATGTCACTACCTCTACCCCATTTGTCAATTCAATTATCAATTGGCATTACACACTTTGCACGTATTTCAGTTCTCGTTAAATCACATTGCACAAGCAGCAATTTCACAAGCACACAACTCAAGTTATCATAAAATCAGAGTTGCACAGATTAAGTCACGTTTTTCGTATTTTCCAATCACATGCTTTGTCTCAGTTATCCACACAATCACACATAGACAACAAATGCAACTAGTGCCCTAATGCCAATGCTTGCAAATCCTACCACAAGACTAGACTACCCCAAATACACCTTAGAGGCTCAAAGAGGACCATGTTGATCAGGCATGTCCCTCCAGGCTCCTCTAAAGGACTCAAGATAACTAGATCCGCCCATTACCCTAGGCCAACTAGACCATGCTATGATACCATATTGTCACACCCTGGATTTCCAACTCGAGGATAAGGGGTAGGATACAACATTCCACTTGGGATATCACAACATCCTCAATAGATATTCACAAAAATAAAATCATATATTTTTCACACCACAATAGTGATAACATGCATTTATGCCGTTATTCTAGGCCATATTTAGGGTGTTTTAGAGTGTGACTAAGGCTTATTTGCATGATAACTTGCATATATTTGCTCTAACCCAAAGGAAGACACTGTTTTGGATATAGTTGTGCTTTTTGAGTGGTTTTGACAGGTTTTTGGGAGATTTTTCTCACACACATTTGCTAGATCACCTTATACACTCAAGAAGAAGCTTTTGGAAGAAAATGGACTCAAAAGAAGTCAAAATCAAGCTGCACGTGACAATGACCATTGTCACGGGTGTTGGATCAAGCCCAGAATTTGGATCATGCTGATAATGCCCTATGTAATTTGATCTGAGATCTTTTGTGTTTCTTTGATCATTGCAGAAGATATGTTATTAATCCGGAGATACACTCGTGAGAGCAAAGCTAAGGACAAGATACATAATCCTGATCCGGACAAGAGTGAGTGTCGTCAAACACTTGGTAAATAACCAAGTCACCAATACATACGGAATAAGGAACATTCGTGCGGACTAAGAACTTAAAAGCTACGGATTACGGAATCTGCTCTGAATATCTCAAACGGACTAAGTCAAACTGATGCGGAGTAAGAATCTTGGTCTACAAGGTCGCACAAAGTAAAAGAGTCGACACGGAGCTAAAAAGTTAAGTCTTCCACTCAAGTGAACTAAAGTAAAGAAGAAACGGAGTAAGGCATCCGAGTCATTCATACATACGGAGTAAGGAAGTACTGATACGGAATAAGGACCGAAGTCTTTATTCGCACGGAGTAAGGAAACCAGATGCGGAGTAAGGAATCCCGACCACTCACTCATGCGGAGTAAGGACGTGCTAGTACGGAGTAAGCCATCCGATCCTTTAGACTCGCACGGAGTAAGGAACTTATATATGGAGTAAGGAACTTACATACGGAGTTAGGAACTTACATGCGGAGTAAAGAAGCGCTGATACGGAATAAGCACTCCGACCTTCTCATTCACACGGAGTAAGGAAGCGCTGACACGGACTAAGGATTCCAGTACCAAATAGATAAGGAGAAACAACCACTGACACGGAGTAAGGTTCCGAGCTTCATTAGCAACGGAGTAAGGAAAATTACACTGGACCAAGAAGATGTTACTTCAACTTACCGCATTTAAAGTTATCAGCTCATGGTGTCCCGATGTAAGACAAACTCGTTGAGAACCTAAAGAATCTTACACGTGGATCACCCGGATATGTGGACATAACTTTAATTATACTTGGGAACTTACAAAGGCACTTATACTCTTCAAACCCAAGATCTTGAGCTCCACAAACCACAGCAGTCAAGGCAGAGAGATTACCGAGGAATAGTTAGTGCTGAACGCATTCCGGAACTACAAGTTCCAAGGTTGTCGTTTAGGAATGTTTTTGTATAAATATTCATGCTTGTACATTTGCATAAAGAGTATGAGTGCGAGCGAGCCTGAATCAATCCTGTGTATGCACAAGAGTTCAAAAACATAATATAGGCTAGTGTGTGAATCCTTTTTGTAAACAGAGTGTAAGAGAGTTTTGCTTCTATTTTGTTGTATTTATCTTTTGATAATAAAACAAAATACTTCCACTATTTGGTTATCTTCCGCAGTGATTCTATCACTTAACTAGATAAGTGTTTGTGTCATAAGAGAATAGAAAGAGTTTCGATAAGAGCCTATTCACCCCCCCCCCTTTAGGCTCCAAGGGACCATCAAGTGGTATCAAAGCAGTTCTATTTGTTCTAAGTAGAGATCCCACTCTTTCACTCTCAGCAATGGCCGAAGAAAGCAGTATGCTATTCAACACTCGCCTTAACTCCGGAGGTGCACAAGAGCCCATCCCGAATCGAAGCAGCAGTGGAAACGTCGATCCACCTCAACCTGCTGCTACCTCCACTGCTCAACCACGGAGTTCAGGTTTTACTCTGACAAAACCGCCCAAATTCACACCTGAGCTTTTCTCCCAGTGGAAAGCTCGCATGAAGATGTTTATGGTATGCCATGATCATCTCATGTGGCCCTGTCTTCATCAGGAGATTCCAATTCCGATGACTATCGGAGAACATGGAGTTAGAAGGCCAAAGACGGATGCCAAACTTACCAACGATGAAAGAGCCTAGCAGTGCGCTAGCGAAAAGGCTCTGGCTTACGTTACATCGTCTTTGGATTCCGAGGCTTTCACGGACGTCCAGGGCTGTACGTCAGCAAAAGCTGTCTGGGATAAACTGACAATCCTCTATAAGGGAAGTCAGTCCTAGATGCAAAACGTGATATGTGCTCTCAGACAGAACTTTGAGAGTTTCAATCACAAACTTGGCGAATCCCTTGAGAGTATCTATCGGAGATTCGGCAAGCTCATTCTAGAGCTAAAAACTGTCAATGAACACTACACTCAGTCTCAAATCAATGACAAGTTCTTTCGATCCTTGCCGGATCGCTACTACTCCAAGCAGCTCCAGATGCAAGCTAACAAAACTCGGCCGTTCTCGCCCTTGAAGAAATATACAGAGAGCTTCGGACTCATGAGGTCAGATTCAGATACACTGACCGTGATGAGAAAATAGCTCGGAAAGAAAAGGGGAAGCTCTCAAAGCTACGGAATGCTCCAGTAATCATCAAGAGGATGATACGGATGAGTCAGAGAATTCTGACTCAGACGCAGAAGAGGAAATAGCTCTTCTTGTTAAATCCTTTGAACGATTCCTTTGGAAAAGTAGAAAAGGATTCAGAAGAGGCTCCTCATCATCCAGAAGAAAGGAACGATCGGAGTCGAGCTCCCAAGAATGCTTTAATTGTGGGAAACCCGGTCACTAGGCCAATGAATGCAGATCCAAATCTAAGATGGCAGAGAAAAGTGACAAGGTTACTCCTCGACGTACCACCTCAGACAACAGCAAGAACAAGAGGAAGGCGCTCATGACAAAGTACTTCAGTGGCTCGGAAGAAGAGGAGGAATCCTTGGATGATGAGCCAACTTCTAAGCTGAACGTCTGCCTCATGGCAAATACTGAGGTACCTTCTATCTCTGAACTCATGAGTAAAATAAAATCTCTTATTACTGAACGTGATCATGAAAAGAATGAGAGACTAATAATTACTCAAATGTACAAAGATATGGAAAGTCAGAATAAACGTCTTGAATTTACTATTACTAGGCTTGAAAAAGACATAGCTGACTTCAGAGGAAAAGAAGCTTGGTATCACGATCTAAGGGCTGAAAATCATCTGCTAAATACCAATCTCCCAGGCCTAAAAGTTATTGTAAAAAGACTCGAGAATGAACTTGAACAAGAAAAGGAAATAAATCATAAGTGGCTTAAATCCGGGGAAATTGCCTATTCATTTAGGACTGATCCGGATAATGTTCGAGTCAAACCTGGCCTAGGCTCAGAATCATCAACCTCCAATGCTCAAGCTACTGAGTGTCCTCCGGATTTCACTCCAAAACTAACCAACTTATATCCTGTTAGTACGTCTAAACCGTTGGATGGTTTCATTTCAGGTGGCACCATAGTTTATGACTGTGGAGTCGAGGCTGTTACTACACTTCCCGAAGCAGTAGCACCCGTAACTAATGATAAAGGGAAGGCTACTGCAGTTAAAGCCAAAACTGTAGCACCCAAAAAGAAAGGAAAGGCTAAGGCTGACGCATCTAGGGCCAAGAGCGCGTCACCCAAACGCAATGGATTAGGCCACAGGGAACAGAGTAGAAAGTCTATAAAATCTAAGAGACCTGCATCCCCTGTTTGTACTCCGCATTATAGTGTCTGTTCCATCTATAGGGAAATAGGTCATTATCACTATGAATGTTGGAGTTTATCTGATAACTGGCTTTGTAATCAAATTCGTACCAATAAAGATCAGTTCAATAAGAAGGGTTCTTCGAGCAAAACAAAATCTAAACCTCAAAGGAGTATCTCTCCCAAGATAACCCAAATAAAAGAAGCAGCTGAAACTAACAAATTAAAGTCAACTTGGAGAGCTAAAAGTCCTAGCAAAGTCAAATCCGAAACTGTTGACATTACTGCTGTTCTTTCTAATCGCCCGAAACAAGTTTGGGCACTAAAAGTGTAAACTGCTGTTTTTCAGGAGCATCTCTGGAATGTACTGCCGGATCACTTGAAGTTAAAGATCAATCAAAGCAAGTGGATCCTCGATAGTGGATGCTCCGGACATATGACGGGTGATCAGACTCTGCTTGTTGAAGTTAATGAAAAACGAGGTCCATCCGTTTCATATGGCGACAACAGCAAAGGAAAGATTGTCGGGTATGGCACTTTAACCAACGACTGTGTATCAATCACTAGAGTTGCACTAGTCGAAGGTTTGAAGCATAATTTGCTAAGTGTCAGTAATTTATGTGACAAAGGATTTACTGTTTCCTTTATGTTCAACACCTGTACAGTAAGGGAAAACTTATCCGGAGATGTTAAGTAATCCGGATCAAGAGATGAGGACATATACTCAGTGGTCTTAAGAAATAATTCTTCTGACCCTGTATGCTTCCTCACTAAAGCTTCAGATGAAGCTAGTTGGTTATGGCACAAGCGATGCGCACATTTAAACTTTAAGACACTGTCTAAGTTAGCATCACTTGATCTTGTCACTGGTCTACCTAAACTCAAATACTCCAGAGACACTCTCTGTCGAGAATGCCAACTTGGCAAACAGACCAAACATAGCTTTAAGAGCATATCAGTTAACTCAATATCTGCTCCTCTGCAACTTCTTCATATGGACCTCTATGGTCCTATTTCTGTTCCTTCGCTGGCTGGTGCGAGATATACCCTTATGGTTATCGATGATTTCACCAGATACACATGAGTGATGTTCCTGAAATCAAAGGATCAAACTTTTGAGCATCTTGTAGATCTTTTCAACTAGATAAGCAACTCACAAGGACTGAGCATAAAATGCATCAGGAGTGATCATGGTACAGAATTTGATTTTTCATATATGAGATCATATTGTTCTGAACAGGGCATTCAGCATGACTTCTCTGCGCCCAGAACTCCACAACAAAATGGGGTAGCTGAGCGTAAGAATCGTACTTTAGTCGAGGCTGGCAGATCTATGTTAGCAGGGGCAACGCTTTCTCTCAGTTTATGGGCTGAAGCTATGTCCACTGCCTGCTATGTTCAGAACAGAACTCTAATAAATAAGTCTACCATGAAAACACCCTATGAGATGTGGAGAGGACGAAAGCCTTCAATTTCACATTTAAGAGCTTTTGGGTGTACTTGCTATATATTGATAAATGGCAAAGAAACCCGGAATAAATTTGAACCAAAATCTGATGATGGGATTTTTGTCGGGTACTCATTACATAGCAAGGCTTATCGGGTCTTTAATAGAAAACTTTTTAAAGTTGAAGAATCTATCCATGTGACCTTTGATGAAACTAATCTTGATTGGTCAAAAGTTGCTTCTTCAAGTTCAAATGTACAGGTCCCGGACAGCAACATCGACTATTCGAAGTTTATGAATGTTCCTGTTACACATTCTGACCAACCACATTTCATTAGCGAGGCACAAAGAAATTATATGGATGATACTACGGATGATTCGGACTCAGGACTACCATTAAGCTCCGGACATACTCCCTCGGATACCCAAAATTCCGGAGCACCTTCAAGCCCGTCCAGACCAATTAACACTGAAAGAAACAGTGTTGAAGAACCACCTAGTTCTACTGTACCTTCTAATACGGAAACATCTGGTTCGGAAGAAGCTCAACCAGCAGATATACCTGAACCACCTAATCTGGCAGAGCTTCAAATTATTCAAGATCAACCATCACATGCACAGAATTACAGATGGACCCGAAACCATCCCTCAGTGCAAGTGATTGGTGATCCTACTGCTGGTGTAAGAACAAGAGCAGCCACCTTCAACATGTGTCTTTACTCGTGTTTTCTATCTCAAATAGAACCAAAGGTGGTAGATGAAGCTCTTCAGGATTCTAATTGGATAGAAGCCATGCAAGAAGAGCTGAATCAATTTAAGAGAAATAATGTGTCGACTCTAGTACCAAGGCCTTAGTCTCAGCAAGTCATTGGAGTTAAATGGGTGTTCCGGAACAAGCTTGATACGGATGGAATAGTAATTCGGAACAAAACCAGACTAGTAGCTAAAGGATATCATCAAGAAGAAGGAATAGACTATGATGAGACCTTTGCTCCGGTAGCAAGACTTGAGGCAATCCGAATGTTTCTGGCGTATGCTTCATATGAAAACTTCAAATGGATGTCAAGAGCGCATTCCTGAATGGAGATCTTCAAGAGGAGGTGTACGTTAAACAACCTCTAGGTTTCATTGAACCCAAGGCTGGACATCTGGTTTACAAATTACAGAAAGCCTTGTATGGATTGAAGCAAGCTCCAAGAGCCTGGTACGACACACTTTCGGAATTCTTACTTGCTCACAACTTTCAAAAAGGGAAGATTGACACCACGCTATTCTTATGGAAAGAGAAAGGACATACTCTGATCGTACAGATATACGTGGATGATATCATTTTCGGATCAACTTATCCGAAACTTTGTGATGAATTCGCCAAGTTAATGACTGGCAAGTTTGAGATGAGTATGATGGGAGAACTGTCCTACTTCCTTGGGATCGAAGTCAAACAACTGAAGGAAGGGACCTTCATAAACCAAGCTAAGTATACTCGCGACTTAATCAAGAAGTTTGGTATGGAAGGTTTGTCTCCCGTCAAAACTCCAATGCCAGTCAATGCCAAGTTAGACCCAGATGTTGATGGCAAATCAGTGAATGTGACTGAGTACAGAGGGATGATTGGATCCTTGCTGTATCTTACAGCAAGTCGCCCGGACATAATGTTTGCAACTTGTATCTGCGCAAGATATGAGGTGAATCCCAAAGAGTCTCATAGGCTTCATGTAAAACGGATATTAAGGTATCTCAAAGGGACAATTAATTTGGGACTCTGGTACCCAAAACAGTCCAACTTCGCCCTATCCGGATATTCTGATGCTGATTTTCCTGGGTGTCGCATAGACAGGAAAAGCACCAGTGGTACATGCCAATTCCTTGGAAACAGATTGATCTCTTGGTTCAGTAAGAAGCAGAATTCCGTATCAACATCTACTGCTGAAGGGGAATATATAACTGTTGGGAGTTGCTGCGCTCAGCTTCTCTGGATGCAAAGTCAACTTACTGACTACGGCTTCAACATGACATCTGTTCCACTTTACTGTGACAATACCAGTGCTATTGCTATCAGCAATAATCCCGTCATGCATCCAAAGACAAAACATATTGAGGTCAGGCATCATTTCATTCGTGATCATGTTCTTAAAAAGCACATATCCCTGGAACATGTTGCTACTGAAGATCAACTGGCGGATATACTGACAAAGCCCCTACCTGATGTAAGATTTTCTGAACTTCTTCTCAAATTGGGTATGCTTGACTTTTCTGCATAGCTTCTCACCTGTTATCCATCAGTAGTTACTTTCTGAACATGCATTATTGTACTTCATGGTTAGTGATAGACACTGAACTTCATGTTTATGCTCTGATATTTCTCACTAAGTTCATTTGGGAGGATGCTTGCGTTTCCCGACTGAAGTCGTTTAAGTAAACATGATTAAAGTTTATATGATTAACCTCATTCTAGTTTCATGATCTTAATTTCTACTGATCACCACATGACAAATGCCTGCTCATTTAGATTACTCTATTAACATGTATAGTTGAAGAAATGAAATGGGTTAGCTCAGAATGCCTGGTGGATGAATACACAATCGCAGTCTGATCAGCTTCTGATGTATAGTTTCCTATAAAGATAGATAGTGCTGAATTTCTTTAAGCCAGAAAGGTCTACCGAGAGGATTGCACAATCTACGGGGGAGAAAATGCTTTATAAATTATTCGAGTAATACCCCCCGTATATGTCTCATGACCTCTTTCCTGGCTGTCTATTCGAGGGGGAGCCTTTTTATTGAGAGGATCGAATGATCTATGGGGGAGCCTAAGCTTCATCTATTACCTCAGTAATAACCCCCTAATATGTCTCAGATACTCCCTCCTCTGAACCTTTACTTCCGAATCTGACTGGACATGCGTTGTTGAAACAGAATTGCGGCATGCTTGGATGTATTTTTTTTCTTCAACCATGCATTTTAATCGGATAATCAACTGCTTGCGTTTGACATGTGTCCACTTCCTCATTTTTCACTCATGAATCCTAGTTTGGTCAAATCATATGATTTTTAATTAATCTTAGCTACGTCGTTCAGCAGGACGGTTTCGCTATGTTGACCTATATGAACTTGTGTATTTATTATCTGACATATGCCCTGATTCAGTCACATTGATCATTCTCTAGTCTGTATATGTCTATTTCATTCTTTGTAATGCGCAAGTTCTGCTACTCATTAGTTCGGATTATATAGCTCTTCACTGACTATTTTCTCCTATCCGTACTAATCCTTGTCTGTTAAGCTTTTGTACTTTTAGCTTATTTTTGTGAAGCTACAGGTTCAGATTTTCTTTGCACCCTTATCGATAAATCCAGTCCATAGTCTTGGATTTGAAGTGTTGTGGTACTTCTCTTCTCTTTCACTTATTGACAGCAAAGGAATCTACTTTTCTCTCACCGCACTCTATTACTACGGACACGGTCTACTTTTCATCCGGATACTCGTTACTCGACTATCGCTGATTCCGGATGATTGTTGGTTCATTCCTCCGGACTCCTGACACTGTCAAATTGCGATAATCCATGTCTTATTTTATATCACGTGCTTTTGAGGAGGAATAATGATGATTCATTAAATGCATGTCTCAGGATGCACACACTTCCCATGGAAGGAAAACAGCTGTTATCCTTACTTGGTTATGCCGTCTCCACATCATCTTTTAATTCGGAGGCACACCAATATCAAGACTAATGACATCTGCCTGTCAAGCGGTCTACTGTTTCACTCGCCAAATTCTTAGACCCACTGACATTCACGGACTCGGTCTTATATATTCTGGTCCTTCCTGCGAAGCACGAGTGTTACCCTTTTCAAATCCCTAAAACTCTCGTTGCTCCTTCAATCCCTAAGACCTCGCCTTCCCTCTCGCCCTTCAACTTTCATCTACAATGGCACCCAGAACCTCTCTTTCCGGCATCAATCCCGGCCATCTGGTCGATTGGAACACTGTCTCCAACCCTCCGGACTGGTTTTCCCATATTCGCCCTCTTCTAGAAGCCTCTCACATACTCGACTTGATCTTCAATCATATCGATCTTCTTATAGACAACATTCTCGAGTATTACCTACGGATCCGCTGTACCACCGACTCCATCATCTCCTATGTTCGCGGTGAATCCATCCTCATTACCCCCGACGTTCTCCGCGCTGCTCTCAGTCTACCCCCCAGTCAATAACAGCGCCCCGATGCCGATCCCATGGCGGCTTCTATGGGTTGCACCTATAAAGGCAAGGAATACAAGGTGAAGTCCTTCCAAGGTCGCTATCATACTGAGTCGATGCTTACTGGCTCGCACTTCCGCTCTAGACTCTGTTCCGTACAATCTTCTTCTGGCCATGTACGGTGTTTTCGAAGGTCTTCAGATGGACTGGGGGATGTTTTTGTTCCGACTGCTGCAGACTGGACCCAAGAACCATTCCTTCGGGCGCATCCTAAGCATTGTCTTCCGGCATCTTTATCCGGACCATTTCGCCCGCTCTGACGCTGTTCCCTTTCCTCCAGCTCATTATCTTTGCTATATTACGCCTGCTGGTAACATGATAGCCTGCCGTCCCTCTGTAGCTCTCCGCATTCTCCCTGCCACGGAACAACAAGGCAGTTCTATTAGTGACCCCTCCAACAGCCATGCCCCTGACGTCAGCTCTGCTCACCGATCCTCCCGGATTCGGTCCATTGCTGCACCCTCCATCTCTCGGGCCTTCTAGCACAGCATCCATGCCGATCCCTCCGAGCTTACGGGGCCATCTCAGCGCAGTGTCCCTAGAACTGTTTCCTCAGCCCCTTCTGCTGCGGATGTCCCCACTCCCTCCACTTCCGCTGTTGCTGCTGCGGTTGATACCGCTGTTGCTGCCGTAATTGCTGATGTCCCGGACTCTATTTCGAAAGCTCCTTTGCCTCCCCTACCTCAACCCCGAGATTACCTTGACCATCTCTCCACCGACACCGTAATGGACCTTTGGCTCCGTTTCAGCCCCTCCCACACTGCCTCCCTTCTTGACACCGATCTCCAGATGTTTTACACTCGCCAAACTCAATCCCCGGAGACCATGATCATCTGGAATTTGGACCAAGGCTTTCTTACGCCGGCCTCCATTCTAGATGTGCCATTCCCTAACCCCTCCAACCCGGTCCATGCCGTACAGAGTCCTTCCCCTGCTAAGGCTAGACCTTCTTCTCCTGCTGTTGACATTCCCATTGTTGACCTATCTGGTCAAAGCGGGTCCGCTGCTCTGGATGCCTTTGCTGCTCCGGATGCCCCTTCTGCTGCTGCTGCTGATACTCCTGTGGACTCCTCTGCCCAGTGCACTCCTGCTCTTGTTTATGCGGGGGAGTCCTCGAAAGCTCCAGAGTTGGCCCTTGGGCGTGCTTCTTTTGGCACGGTCCACTCCGACGCTGTGCTCTCTGCCTAGCTGGACCGCCACGCCCAAGTTCAAAGCGCCCAAATATCCGCCATCGCCGCCAAGGTTGATGCTCTTGGCGCCCAACTCCTCTCCGCCCTCATAGACTCCTCCACCTCCATGGAACAGAAGATGGACCTAGTCGCCTCGTCCGTCCACTCTTTGTTTACCTCCTTCGCGGACCTGGCGCACACGATGGCTCACCCTCCCGTTGCTCCCCGGCGATCTGCCAAACCGGGGGAGAGAGTGTCATCTAATCCTTCTGCTCCTCCTGCATCACATTCATCCACTCGTGCTGAGAAGCGGCCTGCCTCTTCATTGCTTCAGGGAGTTCAAATTCCAAAACGTAGCCGCTTCTCTCAGCCAAGCTCCTCGACTGCAGCTCTTCCTCCATCCTCTCCATCCGCAGCTGACACCTTCCTCCCATCATACGCGGCGTGTGACCCTCTTGATGCGGACGGAAGCGTGCGTAAGGCAATGATGTCCTATGCTGCGTCTTCTGCCGAGAGAAGATGTCTCTCTGACCTGTACCCCTTCTCTCCGGACGACATTCGGACCCTATGTTCGGAGAAAGGCCTCTTTACAACAGACGACATTGACAACTTCTCTAGGGCTGCTAAAATGGAGATGAGGTTGTTTCCATCTCTGTACAAGGACGGCCACTTGTTTGAAGTTCTGCCGTGCTGGAATGAGGGCTATCTTCCCAGTATAGATGTCATTCAACCCTTTATCGACGGAACTGCTAAGGATAGCAAGCCATGGAGAACTCTCTCAACTATCCTCATTCCGTACCGGATCATGTCGCTACATTTCATGATGGTTGTCTTCATGATTCAGTCCAAACAGATGATTCTGATTGATTCTCATCAGATTGTAGAGCAGTATGTAAGAAAGAATCAATGGGAACCACTGTGTCTCAGGTTGACTGAAGCTGTGAAGAAAGCCGGATTATATGAAAAGTTGGGCATCACTCCTTTGAGACCAACTGAGAAGCTGAAGGCGACATTTCGGGGCAAGAAGCAAGTGCCACAACAACCAGATGGAGATAGCTGTGGGGCCTTTGTCTGTTACTTCATCAAGTCATTCTTAAGTGTGGACAAATCTTAGAGCCAACACACCACTTATTCGATGAAGCAGACAATGGAGCTTAGAGAGAAAGCAGCAACAATGATCTTCAAGTATAGTAAGCCTTATGTACCTTAATGAAAATCTTGTATAAAGGCTGAATTGTATTCTGTTGCTGATAAATGAAAATGGTTGTGATGTGTATTCTGTATGTTATCTTTTTGCGCTGCTTACCAGATCAGATTACAAAGGGTTTGGGCATATCCATAATTGGGGGAGATTGTTGGATCAAGCCCAGAATTTGGATCATGCTGATAAAGCCCTATGTAATTTGATCTGAGATCTTTTGTGTTTCTTTGATCATTACAGAAGATATGTTATTAATCCGGAGATACACTCGTGAGAGCAAAGCTAAGGATAGGATACATAATCCTGATCCGGACAAGAGTGAGTGTCGTCAAACACTTGGTAAATAACCGAGTCACCAATACATACGAAATAAGGAACATTCGTGCGGTCTAAGAACTTAAAAGCTACGGATTACGGAATCTGCTCTGAATATCTCAAACGGACTAAGTCAAACTGATGCGGAGTAAGAATCTTGGTCTACAAGGTCGCACGAAGTAAAAGAGTCGACACGGAGCTAAAAAGTTAAGTCTTCCACTCAAGTGAACTAAAGTAAAGAAGACACGGAGTAAGGCATCCGAGTCATTTGTAAGGACCCGTATTTGAGGGGTTCTTGGAGTTAGCCTTGAGTAAGAGGCCTTGCTTTAGAGAGTGAACATTAGCACAGTGATGTGCTCGTCAAATGGAGAATTTTGACTATGCTTGGGCTCGATTCGGAGTTCGAGGCCCTGAGGGGTATTTTGGGAATTTCACATAAATTAAAATATCCCAAATTAATATATTTGAGAGTTTTATTTAAAATATGATTTGGGCTTAATTGTTGGGCTGTAGAGCTTAATGAAGTGGATTAGAAAACCTTGGCCTTTGGGCTTATAGATGCTGGGCTTTAAAATTAATCAAAACTACATTGTTTTGATTATGAGGGAAAAAATATAAAGGAAAAAGGGTTCAAACTTTGGGGATCTCATTCCAAAACCCTAGCATCCGTCACCCCTTGAGAGAGAGAGAGAGAGAGAGAGACACGGCCAGAGAGGGAGACTGCCGGAAAGAGGGAGACGGCCTGAGACGGCGAGGACGATCCAAGGCCGGCGATCCAAGGATTTCTGCAGTGGACGAGAGCCCAGAGACGTGATTGCTAGAATACAACGACCAGTTGTATTCTCTGATTTTGAGGTAGGGAATTCGTGTTCATATTCATGCCTTCTGAAAATTTTGGGTTTATACCCTCTGATGTGTATTGAGAATTTTGGGTTTATACCCTTTGTTGCGATTACTGAGTTTGCTGGGTACGGATCTGTTATGGTCCTATTCATGTTGATGTTGAGTTTATGCCCCCACATAAACTAATATGATGCTTGATTGTGAGGTTTCCAGTATATCTGGATAATTAAAAGTGAATAAAATAATCTGGGATGGTCTGGATGGGTAGGTCGATATGAGGGACATAGCTGGAGTTGAAACCAGGCTATGTACCCTAACTTTCAAGTCTAATAACTCATAATCTAAACATAATTTGAGAGAGGTCCTTTAGAGAAAAGTGGTTAAAACAACAAAACAAAGGTCTCTGTGCAAAATATGGTTGCACACCATATTGCACGTGAAAAGCCCATTTCACGTGCAAGCCCATTTGGTTTGAAATTTTACCCCAGGCTTCCCTGAAAGGTGTAGAAAGCAGGGAGCCAAAAACCCTTGTGCACGTGAAAAGCCCATTTCACGTGCAAGCCCAATTGGTTTGAAATTCTACCCCAACATTCCTGGAGTTGTGTAGAGGGCAGGGAGCCAAACATCCCCCTGCACGTCATATGACCCATATGATGTGCACCCCCTTATTTTGCCTCCACTGGCTTCCCCATTTAGCCAGAAGGTTCTTGAGTGGAAAATAATGTAATTGGCATGAAATCTCGGAGTTAATTTACCTAAAAACTTACCAGAACGGTTAATGAACACTGATATAGGAAAAGAAACTGTATACTGTGAATGTTACTGAGATTGTGGTTGCACTACATGAACTGAGTGCATTGTAAATCATATTACAACTGGAGCCTTGAGTATGGGACTGTTATATCTCTGGAACCTCTCTCTCTAAATATGGGATGTGTTTGATGGTTTTTGTGTGTGGTTTCAACTAGTTCACTACACTAGCACAAGCATCCACTAAATATGCATTCCAGTAGTGTAGGATGGGCCCGGGGAGACTTGATCCCTACTGAGTCGTGGTTTGCTCACCCCTCCTTTGAATTGTTCACTTTGCAGGGTCTAGCCGGCGATAGGTGACAGAGCCGAGGTGATTGGCCATAGAGGCTATGGGACCCTCCTTATTTGATTGTTAATGTATCTTTGGCTTTCTGTTTTGGTTTGAGCTATTTTGTAAACTAAATTTGGTATTGTGGGTTTAATTGGGAGCTTTTCCCCCATTTGAGTTGTAATGGACTTGAGACCTCTTTGAAGTGAAGTAAACTGTGATATGTTATTTTGACTGGATGATGATTGTGTGTATGGTTTGAAATTAGGGGCATGTCCTTTGACATGTTAGCCCGGATGTGTAGTATTGGGACAGCACTGTTGTATAAGTCCATCCTAGGTGCTTGCACCAACCCCTTGACCCTTCGGGTGCGGGCATGGGCAGTCACTAACCGTTTCCAGGTGTAAGTAAATTAGGGCGTGACATCATTCATACATACGGAGTAAGGAAGTACTGATGTGGAATAAGGACCCGAGTCTTTATTCGCACGGAGTAAGGAAACCAGTTGCGGAGTAAGGAATCCGGACCACTCACTAATGCGGAGTAAGGATGTGCTAGTATGGAGTAAGCCATCTGATCCTTTAGACTCGCACAAAGTAAGGAACTTACATACGGAGTAAGGAACTTACATACGGAGTAAGGAACTTACATGCGGAGTAAGGAAGCGCTGATACGGAATAAGCACTCCGACCTTCTCATTCACATGGAGTAAGGAAACGCTGACACGGACTAAGGATTCCAGTACCAAATAGATACGGAGTAAGCAACCCCTGACACGGAGTAAGGTTCCGAGCTTCATTAGCAACGGAGTAAGGAAAATTACACCGGACCAAGAAGATGTTACTTCAACTTACCGCATTTAAAGTTATCAGCTCGTGGGGTCCCGATGTAAGACAAACTCGTTGAGAACCTGAAGAATCTTACACGTGGATCACCCGGATATGTGGACATAACTTTAATTATACTTGGGAACTTACAAAGGCACTTATACTCTTCAAACCCAAGATCTTGAGCTCCACAAACCACAGCAGTCAAGGCAGAGAGATTACCGAGGAATAGTTAGTGCTGAACGCATTCCGGAACTACAAGTTCCAAGGTTGTCCTTTAGGAATGTTTTTGTATAAATATTCATGCTTGTACATTTGCATAAAGAGTATGAGTGCGAGCGAGCCTTAATCAATCCTGTATATGCACAAGAGTTCAAAGACATAATATAGGCTAGTGTGTGAATCCTTTTTGTAAACAGAGTGTAAGAGAGTTTTGCTTCTATTTTGTTGTATTTATCTTTTGATAATAAAACAGAATACTTCCACTATCTGGTTATCTTCCGCAGTGATTCTATCACTTAACTAGATAAGTGTTTGTGTCATAAGAGAATAGAAAGAGTTTCGATAAGAGCCTATTCACCCCCCCCCCCTTTAGGCTCCAAGGGACCATCAACGGGCAAGGGTTTTTCTGCATGGAGGCCTTCTACATGATTAGAGGAATCTCTGGAGTGAATTGTACCTCATTCTGAGGTGCACGTGAGATGGCCATTGTCACGTACATTGTCGCGTGCAAGGATGTTTTTGCTCAGGAAGCTTGGTTTTCTTATGCTGATGACTTTTCTCTAAAGAATCTAGTCCCAATTCCACTTGGTTTGACTTTTATTGAGATTTAAAAGGGGAATCGCCGTCGCTTACCAAAACTACGTTGTTTTGGTAGTGACAATAGC
This sequence comes from Taxillus chinensis, assembly GCA_023512835.1. NCBI lineage: Eukaryota > Viridiplantae > Streptophyta > Magnoliopsida > Santalales > Loranthaceae > Taxillus > Taxillus chinensis. Next base: position 17,419,181 of record CM042088.1, on the reverse strand, counting down.
TGGCACTAGGGCATACTTTACACAATACCTGCAACCCTATAAAAGGAGGGATTTTTGAGGCAGCAAGGCATCCTGACTGGGTGGAAACGCAGACAGAGGCTAGAGCAGCACATATTGGGAGAAACAGAAGCAGCTTTCGAGCTTGACGGCTAGGGTTTCTAGCAGAGAAGGAGAAGTGTTGTAACGCCCCCAAATTTGAAACCTCCAAACTGGGTGCGTTAGCGGAAATTAAATATACAAATTTTATATCAATTTCAAACTATTACTTAATTAATCAAACAAACCATTCATTATTACAAATTTCAATCCAAGATCTTTAAGGTTTAGGGGTTTAGAGACTAAGTGTCCATAACCCATTATTACATAACAAAGCACACGAGAAAACAACTTAATAAATCTTTAAAATTTCACACAACTTTATTTCCAAGCACTTCTCGACTCCTTATCCTAGTTTCTCCATCCCTTAATTTCCTGGGGTTGGAAAAGAAATCATAAAAAGGGTGAGCTCAAATAGCCCAGTAAGGGTAAAATAAGCGGGTAAGGAAAATCATGAAGATATCGAACATAGGAAATACCATATAACATTTGCATACATGATCAACATTTCACAAGGAAATCATAACATGGAAGATTATGTTTAGAAATCGTATCATAACATCATGACCTAGGTTAACCACCCAGATACCGTATCATAACATAACGTAACATATTATCACTTGGATTGACACTCTCCAGGTGATGTTCTTTACCCAATGCATTGGAGGTCTTTCTGGAACCACCCATTATAAACTTACTTTGTCTAAACATAAGAGGTTATAACAACTTTAACATACATAACATGAGGCATATTATAGAATTCCAATAAAACATTCAAGGTTAACAAGGATAACCATGAATATCAAAATGGTTATCTACCCCAATCAATAGCATAGATTACCAAGAGAGATTAAAAAGAGACTAATCTAATCTTCTCAACAATAAAATGGAATAAGAAATATAAAACTCTTACAATAATAATTCCAAATAAAACAAGATAAAGATGAAGAGAAAAGTAAGAATAAAGAAAAGAAAAACCCTTACTATCCGCTTGTCGTTCTCCGCGTTCTAAACCTTAAAAAAAATATCAAAACACTAAATTAGCATTAATGCTTGAAAAGTTCAATATCACACATATCTCCTTTATATATATATATATATATATATATCATACTTTAACTTATATCTTTTAATAGGCATACCGTGCTTGTGGGGTTGAATATTAATTTGGGTTCCCACTTCTATTGCTGTTCCATATCCTATTTCGATCCCATGCATCATAAGCCTTGAGTTGTGCACTAACTAGGTTATATGCCTTGAGAGTTTTTGAATAAGATTTACTTCTTGTATTGGGTGAACGGAAAAGACGTGCGATAAGCTTATTTTTCCTACGTGTCTTCCATCTTAACCATGAGGGGATATTAGACACGGGTCTAAAGGGAAGATCAGGAGGAGATAAGGATGGGGATAGGCTGTGAGGTTGAAGCATTAAAAATTGGGGTTGCAGAAGAAGAAGGGCGATTGTTGGGGGAATTCATTTTGGAAGTCGTTCCTTACAATCTTCCGATATCTAGAACCTTAAAATAAAAATAAAAACATAAGTTAATATTCTCATCTTTTCACTTGAATTATAGAATGACAACGCTATGATAAAATACTATAATTTAAAATAATTACACAGGTATGTATATGAGGTGGCAAGGCCAACCATGTATGTATATACGAGGTGGTACAACTAATCATATAAATAACATATGTAAGGTGGTAAAACCAACCATGAATATAGTATATATGAGGTGGTAAAACCAACCATATAGATCTACATAATAAATAAGAAGCGACTTAAAAATTTCAAAAAATCTTAAGTATTACCTTTCGTAGAACTTCGACGCTTGGTAAGTACCAAAAGCAAAAGAGGATTTGAGTAGAGTATTTGGGATGTTAAGAGGGCTTAAGGGAGTGTTTTGAGAGGGAAATTTCGTGGTATGGCTTGAGGGATTTGTGCTTAAGAGGAGAGACAAGACACTCCTTATATAGGCAAGGATGGTGGTAGGTGTGTAGTGTGAAAGTAGTGTATGAATTTGACTTTGGCATCAAATTAAATTATGTAAAATATATAAAATACTTTATTTTGTTCCTATTATCCTCTCTTAAAACGTGGGTATCTTCTCCTACCATTTAAAAAATGTTTTAAGACTTTTCAACCTAGAAGGTTCCTTTGGCATCAAAAGTCCACATTGGTGCACTCCCTACTAATTCAATTATAACGTTTTTAATTTTGTAGTTTTTGACAAATGGCCAATTGTATTGCATTACTAACTCAAATATCTACAAATGGGTATCAATTTTATAATTTTTGAATATGTATAACAAAAGTTATTGAATTTTAAAGTCATACTAAAATGTTTACCCGTTCATACTAAACCTATGCGTAGTATTTTAAATTCTGGAATTGATTGGCTCCATATTAAATTCTGAAATTTTTACAAGTTTTAGCTAAGTCATAAATGAACAAATGGGCTTTGGTTTTATATCAATTGGATCTATATAACTCAAGTTATGAATTTTTTAATGGGACCTCCAGAATCTGCCTCATTCAAATTTTTGGGCCTTACCTATGTTTTATACTTTTGGTAAAGTTAAGGCTTGTAATACTTACCTACCCATAGTAATTTGGTTTAAGAAACTAAATGACATAATATATAGCATCTAAAATTTTTATGACATATAAGAAATTATTTTATTATTAATTTTTTTTATAACATATTTAATATTTATGCGGATAAAATAATATAATTGCATAATCAATAAACAATAAAGTAAGATAACATTATAACATAAAATATTATAATCCTAAACATAAACATTAATATCATATTCTATGACCTTCGTAAAATTTCTTGAATTATATTAGCGTATGTGCGTAAGACGTGTTGTGCTTCTGCGAAGAGAGCTGCATAACCCTTCGGCTAACATTGTCGTGGTTGTCCATCGAATAACCTCAAACTTCTCCCTGTATCTCGTTGCATTATATTGCAGCCATTGGACACGAGCATTTAGCTCATCTATAGCAAAGCATAGCTTTGTAACTTCAAGTCGTATTGCTCGCCGATCTTCATCGCGTACACTATTCTCGGATGGCAGTACTTGAGAACTTGATGCCATAACTCTTATTATTATTCTTCTTACTTCTATACTTTCTTATAAATAAAATCTCATGCTCATACCTATTTATGGAAGTCCAAACGGATACTATTCATAACGGACGGATACTATTCATAACGGCTACTTATCACATGCTATTTGAATGACTATATTGGGTGCTTATTTTTATCGTGATAATATCTAAAATATCCTTTCTAACTATTGTTAACAATAACATTATTATTATTTTATTATTATTACTCTTTAAGTAAGAACTTAAATAGCTAAAAATTTTGCGGGTCTTACATCCTACACTCCTTAAAGAAAATTTCGTCCTCGAAATTATTTCGTACCTTCGTTATCACAAAAGCTCATGGTCCCAAGGAGAAAATTATAATTACTTTCTACGGCCTATTCAATATTTCACGAATTGTATCTCGCATAAACCCCGAGGGTTAAGCGAGCTTCTGCAGCAGAGCCACATTGTCCTTCTCCTAACATTGCCGAAGTGGTCGCACGGATGAGATTAGCCTTTTCCCTCATCCTTGTTTGCTCTAATAGTAGCCAATGATTACGGGTCGTCGGTTCATCTACGGTAAAGAGTAGTCTTGTAATCTCAGCCCGCACCCTTCGTCGATCTTCATCTCGCGTGGTGCTAGATTCGAGTATATACACATGAGAGTTGGATGATGCCATATCGTTGCACTGCTTCCTAAAGATTATCTTCTCCTTCTGTTTATATTTTATATATAGCACTTGCTTAGAGTACAGCTAATGATAATGATATTATAATCAATATAGGTTCTCAAATGTCAAAATAGACTTGTTCTATCATCAATCAAAATCATATCAATCACTTCCTATAGATATAAAGTATTGACTAAGATTTGCGGTTTCACATTATAAAACGTGTCCTAGACATTATCATCAATATTATTACTTTTCATTTATTATTTTTATGATATCACTCTTAAAAACTCTAGGGTTCTATGATGACATAGGGTTAAAAGCATAATTTATTTAAAACAAAATAAAATACGTGAAATAAAATACACCATACAGATTTCAAATTATGATGGAGCTAAGCGGTTTTCTAGATGTTGTCTAGATTCGATGATCCAGCTTCAGCTTCCCAAAGGTCCTTTGGAATAGCACCTTCACGTGTTGGCTTATATGCCTCCATTTTCCTTAATAGATCCTTCGTGCTGCTGCTTACGATGATGATCTTCTTTTGTGATGGTTTAATGAAACCTTCTTCGATGGCAATATCGATTTGGGCTATAAAGGGGTTGAAAAATCCACCTATATTAAGTAAGCCTATGGGTTTATCATGGATACCCAGTTGAGCCCAGTGACGATTTCCATGAATTCCTCCATAGCTCCAAGGTCTCCAGGAAGTATAATGAAGCAATCAGAGAGTCTGGCGACTTCTTCCTTTCGTTGCTGGAGTTCAGAGATTGCATTTCCATGCTCTGAATGTGTAGATATATGTCCTCCCGCTGAGCGAACGACTTGAGACAAAAGCGCCAGAAGTCCAATAATTTCGCAATTGCAGACAACGTCTAACCCTTTAGAGACAAGTTCCTCACCGAGTTCTATGGTTGCGATCTTATAACACTCTTTCTTCCCAATGGTTTTTCCTCCAAGAACACCAACTCGTTGGAACCTTGAGTTTCGCGGTAGTTTATAGTAGGAAGCCATTTTTCAACTAAATAGAAATTGTTGTCTAGGTCTAGAACTATGGAAATGGCGCATACTTCCATTTATAGTGCTATTCGTTGGGGTGGGTAAACTTAGCGTGTAAGAAAAAGCAAGCTAAAAGATAACTTGACCGTGTCTTAGAAGCATGGGAGCATTAACTTCTACATATAGCAAGAGCATGGGTGAGTGCCTTTGGCGTGTTTGTATAAGGCATGCATGATATAACGTTAACGTGCGGGAAATCTATACCTATGTAGCTTCAGCGTGCCGCAATATTGAAGTTAGGATTCTTAACTTAAAGCATGGAACAAGATGATAGGTATTTACTTGGGCATTAAAGAAAGGAATATATATCAAAAATAAAATAACCGTGGTATATAAAAAAATATAAGGGTAACTTAAACTTAAAATGGTAACATAAGTTAAACATAACATGTGATAATAGTGATATTTCATAATTTAAATTAAGGGGTCATCATTTATTTGCTTCTCTAACCGAGCATTATAGTCCTTACGTTAAATCGGGCTACTTACTTGTATACTGCTTGGGAGGTGGCCTAATGGTGTCACCTTGTTTGAAGATTCCCAACGTCTTGGTTCGGTTCATATGCGTTTCCTCGCTGGAGTAGTGGTTGATGATTTGCCACTTACGAGGCCTGCTTGTTATCTGAGCTGGTTCGAGCCTAATTACATATACCCGAATTCGGTAGGCCTATAATTGATTTGGGCTAGCAATTATTGTTGAAGTGAACGTGAATCTCCACCTTATTATTTAAAATTCTATTATTATTATTATTTTACTTTTCCTTTTCTATTTTTTTTTTCAACCACATGTTCATACTTTTAACCCTCACCACATATTCTCCATTATAGGCATCTTCAGCTTCGTCGTCCCGCACCCTTTCGGCTACACTAGCTTCGCCGTTCTTCATCTAGCATCACCGACTTCGGCTAATCCATGTTGATGTCGAAGACTTGCTTGGTGATGTTCTTTTCAACCTTGATGACTTGATTTCCTTGCTAACTAACGCTTTACGAACTAGTTTTGATTGCTATCATTTCTCCGACGAACGTGTTATTCTTACGACAGGCTTCAATCCGGCAAAACAACCACTCCTTCCCTTCGCTTACAAAAATGTTTTCCCTTGTCAAGATCTTGTTTACCTTTCTTGTTATTTTTGTAACGTTTTTATTTTTCATGGACGAAGTATTTAGTCCAATTTTCATACCGTTCCTGATGACAATCTATCCGTTCTATATTATCGCAATGTTGGTGTAATTTTCGTTATGTAATATTTCCTTCGAATAAAAATAATTTGTGGTTGTGTGTGATATACACTACTATTATTTTATTTTGTAGCGTGCCGAATGACGTACCTTTCACGAGTGTGTTGTCCTAAAATCACGTTGAAGACTTGATAACATACCTTTCACCGTGTTATTTACTAGAATTTCACCATGTCTCGCTTCTTTCGATATATATACACAAAATACCCGTTAGTCCATCAATAAACGAAATATAATTTCCTAACAATAATCTTATGCGTTTACTTAAAGTTTTATTAATTTTGATTTCTTGTAGCGTGCTATACTTTATTTGTATGCTTTATACAAAATTATCATTCTAAGACCTTCAACTTACGTATCACACTTCATATTTCTAAGACTCAGTCTCTAACCTATACTAAACCTCGCTCGATACCAACCGTAACGCCCCCAAATTTGAAACCTCCAAATTGGGGCGTTAGCGGAAATTAAATATACAAATTTTATATCAATTTCAAACTATTACTTAATTAATCAAACAAACCATTCATTATTACAAATTTCAATCCAAGATCTTTAAGGTTTAGGGGTTTAGAGACTAAGTGTCCATAACCCATTATTACATAACAAAGCACACGAGAAAACAACTTAATAAATCTTTAAAATTTCACACAACTTTATTTCCAAGCACTTCTCGACTCCTTATCCTAGTTTCTCCATCCCTTAATTTCCTGGGGTTGGAAAAGAAATCATAAAAAGGGTGAGCTCAAATAGCCCAGGGAAGGGTAAAATAAGCGGGTAAGGAAAATCATGAAGATATCGAACATAGGAAATACCATATAACATTTGCATACATGATCAACATTTCACAAGGAAATCATAACATGGAAGATTATGTTTAGAAATCGTATCATAACATCATGACCTAGGTTAACCACCCAGATACCGTATCATAACATAACGTAACATATTATCACTTGGATTGACACTCTCCGGTGATGTTCTTTACCCAATGCATTGGAGGTCTTTCTGGAACCACCCATTATAAACTTACTTTGTCTAAACATAAGAGGTTATAACAACTTTAACATACATAACATGAGGCATATTATAGAATTCCAATAAAACATTCAAGGTTAACAAGGATAACCATGAATATCAAAATGGTTATCTACCCCAATCAATAGCATAGATTACCAAGAGAGATTAAAAAGAGACTAATCTAATCTTCTCAACAATAAAATGGAATAAGAAATATAAAACTCTTACAATAATAATTCCAAATAAAACAAGATAAAGATGAAGAGAAAAGTAAGAATAAAGAAAAGAAAAACCCTTACTATCCGCTTGTCGTTCTCCGCGTTCTAAACCTTAAAAAAAATATCAAAACACTAAATTAGCATTAATGCTTGAAAAGTTCAATATCACACATATCTCCTTTATATATATATATATATATATATATCATACTTTAACTTATATCTTTTAATAGGCATACCGTGCTTGTGGGGTTGAATATTAATTTGGGTTCCCACTTCTATTGCTGTTCCATATCCTATTTCGATCCCATGCATCATAAGCCTTGAGTTGTGCACTAACTAGGTTATATGCCTTGAGAGTTTTTGAATAAGATTTACTTCTTGTATTGGGTGAACGGAAAAGACGTGCGATAAGCTTATTTTTCCTACGTGTCTTCCATCTTAACCATGAGGGGATATTAGACACGGGTCTAAAGGGAAGATCAGGAGGAGATAAGGATGGGGATAGCTGTGAGGTTGAAGCATTAACAATTGGGGTTGCAGAGGAAGAAGGGCGATTGTTGGGGGAATTCATTTTGGAAGTCGTTCCTTACAATCTTCCGATATCTAGAACCTTAAAATAAAAATAAAAACATAAGTTAATATTCTCATCTTTTCACTTAAATTATAGAATGACAACGCTATGATAAAATACTATAATTTAAAATAATTACACAGGTATGTATATGAGGTGGCAAGGCCAACCATGTATGTATATACGAGGTGGTACAACTAATCATATAAATAACATATGTAAGGTGGTAAAACCAACCATGAATATAGTATATATGAGGTGGTAAAACCAACCATATAGATCTACATAATAAATAAGAAGCGACTTAAAAATTTCAAAAAATCTTAAGTATTACCTTTCGTAGAACTTCGACGCTTGGTAAGTACCAAAAGCAAAAGAGGATTTGAGTAGAGTATTTGGGATGTTAAGAGGGCTTAAGGGAGTGTTTTGAGAGGGAAATTTCGTGGTATGGCTTGAGGGATTTGTGCTTAAGAGGAGAGACAAGACACTCCTTATATAGGCAAGGATGGTGGTAGGTGTGTAGTGTGAAAGTAGTGTATGAATTTGACTTTGGCATCAAATTAAATTATGTAAAATATATAAAATACTTTATTTTATTCCTATTATCCTATCTTAAAACGTGGGTATCTTCTCCTACCATTTAAAAAATGTTTTAAGACTTTTCAACCTAGAAGGTTCCTTTGGCATCAAAAGTCCACATTGGTGCACTCCCTACTAATTCAATTATAACGTTTTTAATTTTATAGTTTTTGACAAATGGCCAATTGTATTGCATTACTAACTCAAATATCTACAAATGGGTATCAATTTTATAATTTTTGAATATGTATAACAAAAGTTATTGAATTTTAAAGTCATACTAAAATGTTTACCCGTTCATACTAAACCTATGCGTAGTATTTTAAATTCTGGAATTGATTGGCTTCATATTAAATTCTGAAATTTTTACAAGTTTTAGCTAAGTCATAAATGAACAAATGGGATTTGGTTTTATGTCTATTGGATCTATATAACTCAAGTTATGAATTTTTTAATGGGACCTCCAGAATCTGCCTCATTCAAATTTTTGGGCCTTACCTATGTTTTATACTTTTGGTAAAGTTAAGGCTTGTAATACTTACCTACTCATAGTAATTTGGTTTAAGAAACTAAATGACATAATATATAGCATCTAAAATTTTTATGACATATATGAAATTATTTTATTATTAATTTTTTTATAACATATTTAATATTTATGCGGATAAAATAATATAATTGCATAATCAATAAACAATAAAGTAAGATAACATTATAACATAAAATATTATAATCCTAAACATAAACATTAATATCATATTCTATGACCTTCGTAAAATTTCTTGAATTATATTAGCGTATGTGCGTAAGACGTGTTGTGCTTCGGCAGTAGAGCTGCATAACCCTTCGGCTAACATTGTCGTGGTTGTCGCACGAATAACCTCAAACTTCTCCCTGTATCTCGTTGCATTATATTGCAGCCATTGGACACGAGCATTTAGCTCATCTATAGCAAAGCATAGCTTTGTAACTTCAAGTCGTATTGCTCGCCGATCTTCATCGCGTACACTATTCTCGGATGGCAGTACTTGAGAACTTGATGCCATAACTCTTATTATTATTCTTCTTACTTCTATACTTTCTTATAAATAAAATCTCATGCTCATACCTATTTATGGAAGTCCAAACGGATACTATTCATAACGGACGGATACTATTCATAACGGCTACTTATCACATGCTATTTGAATGACTATATTGGGTGCTTATTTTTATCGTGATAATATCTAAAATATCCTTTCTAACTATTGTTAACAATAACATTATTATTATTTTATTATTATTACTCTTTAAGTAAGAACTTAAATAGCTAAAAATTTTGCGGGTCTTACAAGTGTTGGGGCTATTAATCATCTCTATTCCTCTCTCTCTTTCTACTGGTACTGTAATCATGTGTTATTCTGAATTTTCTGGGTTTGTAAACATGATTATGGGGTAAAGCCTTATTTGTAGGGGAGCAATGTAGCCCCCAAGGTCTTGTAATGTTCTGGATTACGGAATTTCACTTGCTGTTATATGAAACTTTGGGTTTTTAATTAGTTCATTAATGTTTTAATGCAAAGTCTGATGTATGCATGGTTAGACTATCTTAGCCCTTGTCTAGGGTGGAAATTGATAAATTAGATTTGACATTACATGACGGACCAAGTCTGTATATGTTGAATTGGTTGTTTTCCTTTGAATACTTTTATTCTCATGGACCAAATGGTTTAAAAGACTTCAACTTCCCTTTTCATGGACCAAGTATTAGGGCAGTAGGTGATAACCATTATAAACTTGGAATTAATTCAATGTCTTTAAGCAAGTGGTAAAACCAAAATATTGCAAGGCTGTGGGAGGTGAAATTGTGAACATAGAATCACTACAACTAGCTGAAAATCTCTGTTGAAGCGTCGGTTAAACCCAACCATTTCCCCAGATTTTGCTGAATTTACAAGTTCTGTAGTTCAACTTAAATTACAAGTGTAATTAATTGTCTGGACATAAGCTTAAGTTTGGTGCTTGGTGCTTGCTGCCTGACAGCAAGGCTACCTCCCTATGGGTTCGACAACCGGAGTCTTAATACTCCATTTTATTACCTGACCAGTGCACTTGCTGCAAAGCCTATCAAACCAATTTGTTTAGGTCGTGACTCCCCTTTACCCACGCGGATGGATAAGGGGTAGGATACAATATTCCACTTGGGATATCACAACATCCTCAATAGATATTCACAAAAATAAAATCATATATTTTTCAGACCACAATAGTTGTCCATCGGGAAAACCACAATACTTTATTAATTTAAAAATCCTTTTACAACATCTCCCCATTGGGGTTACAATAGTGCCATATATTAAAATTAAACAAAGCTATCAAGCAAATAACTGTCTTCCACTTCGGTGTTTCCACCTAATGCCTGTAGGTTCTTGGAAAGAAAACAAAACACAGTAGGAGGGGTGAGCAACCACAGCTCAGTAGGGATCATGTCTCCCCAACCCATCCCATGCTCCTAGCATCTACATGAGTACGTGCACAAGTGCAGTGTCGTAGTATTAATATATAATCAGGTTATAGCCCACATTATTCAATGTCAACACACACACAAACCACAAACAAATACAACTATTTTCGCAGCCACACAGGCTTCCACAACCACAACCACACAGGCTCCACGGCCACATAGGCCCACAACCATAGCCACACAGGCTCCAAAATCAGCTACACAGGCAATCAGCCACATAGGCTCCACAATCAGCCACACAGGCTCAGATTGAGCCACATAGGTTCCACAATCACACTTACAAGCACAGCACAGTGATAAACATTTACATAACATCACCTAACACATGAAATCTACAGTCATCACACCAATCACAATTTACATATCCACATATTAAATTCACAACCAAAACTCCCATGGAAACCACAAGGTTTCTCCATGCGGCCCTACCACAGAACTAATCCTAATGAATCCAACCACAAAACAAACGACGCAGACGACCCAACGGCCCCTAGGGTCCTTTGCCCCGAGAACGAACCCAAAATCCCTCGACCCCGAACTCAACATCATATCCAAACAAAATTTGCCATTGAAGGCCAACATCCATATAGGAAATCACACCTATATGGATTTTTATATATATATATATATATATATATATATATAACAATAACAATCTATGATTTTGTCTACCACCGGGCCTAATCCCGGAATGGGTACTAGAAGAGACAGAAGCCCTACCTCAAGAAGATTCTCCTTGCTCTTGCTCCCACGCTAGTCGTCATCCACCCACACAAGTCACCCCAGCAGCAACGATCAGGAACTCTCTCTCTCTCTCCCCTCTCTGCGACGGCTGACAACAAAAACCCAAAACCTAAAACAAAGAGAGCTTCTCCTCATATAGACACCTCACTTATCAAAATGACGTAGTTTTGATAAGTGAAACCCATCATCGAAATGACGTAGTTTTGATAAATGAAACCCACCATCAAAACAACGTAGTTTTGATAAATGAAACCCACCACCAAAACAACGTAGTTTTGATAAATGAAACCCACCATCAAAAAGATGTAATTTTGATAAATGAAACATGTAATAACCACTCCGCTCCCACATAGGACAAAATACCCACAATTCGAACATGTTCCTTTAGGAAAAGACTATCAGAATGGCAAAATGAAGAAGACGGTGCAAAAACATGGCTGCACGAGACAAAGACCATTGTCACGTGCAAGCTCCAAATGCCCTAGGATTTTGCCACAAGCCTTAGAACTAAGTCTGGAAGGCTCCCATGCAAAAATACCACTGCATGTGACAAGCCATTGTCACGTGCACCCTCTAAAAGTGTCCTCCTGGGTTCATCTCTTGCCTCATGCTTGCTCATCAACAAACAAGGTGTTCTAGCTAATGTGTGTGGGAATAAAACTCCCAAAAAACCTGACAATTGCCACCCAAAGGGCAAAACTATGACTAACTTCTCACATCCCAAAACACTGGTCATTACAGGTGCTACAGGTTTGGGTGGACTAGCAATAGCCATTGGTACCTCCTTTCCACAATTGAGGAGCACATTGCCTGCACGAACAAAACCAACTAGACACTTGGTCTGCATAGGGTAAGTCTGAGCCTTGGCTACTTGGTCTTCAGAAAAACCTAGACCTAAGGCTAGACCTTTGATATTTAGAGTTGTCCTAAAGTGGGTTGCAATCTCAGCGAATCTCTGCTTTAGTTTCTTTTAGTTCCTTTTGAATCAAATCGATGTCTTATTAGCTATTTTTAATTGAGCAGCTTTGTCCAAAAGATCATTGTGTGTGCTTTTCATCTCACTCAATTCAACTCTTAATCTTCTCTCCGTTTTCTCAAAGTCATCTATAGAGTCTCTATATTCACACGAAAGCCTTTCTAATTTCGAGTAGTATCTTTCTTTGTTAGCTTTCATAGGGATAAATTGTTCCTTTATTTCTTTAAGAGCTCTATAGGTGTCTTCATATTCAACATAGATCTGATCATAGGTTCTTACCTTGAGGGGAGTTGTCAACCATGAAGCAGATAAGACCTTTTTCCTTCTTCTCTTCATCTGAAGATTCTTCTTCCACCTCAGTTTCACTGTTGAACTTGTTGATGACAAGGGCCTTCTGACATAAGAAAGCCATGATCCAAGTTCCAGACGATCACATCTTTCGGGGTTTTGGTATGGCGAGTGTAATATACCCAGAGATCATTGTTGGGGATGGTGGGTGTGCAGGCAAGGCTGAAACAGAACCATTGGTCCGTAAGAGTGTCAGCGGGAAGATAGTCGAGGTATTCTCAAGGTCGACGAAGAGGGGGCAACGGCAGTTCCGGAGGAGAGATAGGGACATCAGCCACTACCACATCAATAGTAGCATCAACAGTAGCAGCAACAGCCGGAGAATCATATGCGGGGACATCAACAACAGAAGATGCTGGTATTAGCTGGAGGACAACTTGGCTGAGATGGCCACGCAACCTCAGATAGGTGTGCGCGAATGCTGTGTTGGGAGCCTCGGGAGATGGAAGGAATAGCTATGGACCGAATCCATGAGGACCGGTGGGTAGAACTGACCTCGGGGGCAGAGCTGTCGGCTGGGTCGCTAACCGAGCTACCCTGTTGTTCCGGAGCAGGGAGGAGGCGGATAGCACTAGAAGGCTGGTAGGCCATCATATTTCCGTCAGGCGTTAGATGGCAAATATAGAAGGCCTGGGGAAAAGGGATGACACCATGTCCGTTGAAGTGGGACGGACGCAGATGCCGGGAGACGATGCTGAGTATCTACCTGAAAGATTGATTCTTTGGGTTGTTGCCCAACAGTCGGAACAAGAAAGTCCCCCAATCCATCAGGAGACCCTCAAAGACTCCGTACATCGCTAGAAGCAGGTCGTAAGGGATGGAGTCGAGGGCTATTGTGCGAGCCAAAAAGCATCGACTCAGGAAGTCGCCATACATCTGTAGCGACCCTGGAAGGACTTCAGCTTATATTCCTTCCCATTGTAAGTGCAACCCATGGAAGCTGCCATTTGTTTTGGGTCCAGTTGCTGATGAGGACCGGAGGAGAGATTGAGAGCGGCACGAAGGACGTTTGGGGTGATGACAATGGATTCACCCCTAACGGTGGAACGAATGGAGTTGGTTTTGCAGTGAACAGTGCGATAGAACTCAGCAAATATCATCAATAAGAAGATCTACCGGATCAGAAACGAAGTTTAAAATATGACTAGCTTCCAGTAAAGGGCGTAGCTCCAGAAACCATGCCGGAGGATTAGAAATAGCATGCCAATTGACTAGATGGGTGGGATTGACGCCGGAGAGAGCGGTTCTGGGTGCCATGGGAAATGGATTCAGAGAAAGAAAAGGAAATTTAGGGTTTTGAGAAGATGAAGAGCGATGATGAAATGTGAGAGTGATAAGTCGCTCTTGCGTGAAGGCTTAGGATATATATAGCGAGTCATTGGATGTCGGCGGGTCTACGGTTTAAGCGAAATGAACAGTGAACCACTTGACAATCTGATGTTATTAGACTTGATAGTTGGCGCCCCCAAGTAAAGAGATGACGTGGAGGCAGCAGAACCAAGCATTTATGACAATTGTATGCCTTCTTTCGGAAAATGAAGTGACTAATTACCTGGCTCAAGACGAGCATTTAATGGACCATCATTATCCCTCCTCAAAAATACGCGATGTAAAATAATACTTTGTTTATCGTAATTTGAGAGTTCCAAGAGTTATGAGGAATTGAACCGACTATCATCTGGAGTAAAGATAATCCGGATGAAAAAAAGACTGAGTCCGTAGAAATAGGTGTTGTAAGAGAAAAGTAGATTCTTTGCTGTCTTGAAGTCAAATAGAAAAGAAGTACCACAACACTTTGAATCTGAGACATCAGATAAGATATACATCGGTGAAAATGCAAAGATAATTTGAACCTGTAGCTTCGCAAAGATAGACTAAAAGAACAGAAGACTTGATAGGTTGGAATGAGTACGGATATAAAACAGATACAGAAAAGTCAGCATAATCCAAACTAATGAGAAACAAATAGAACTTATGCATGAAAAATAAAGCGAACACATACATACGAGTTGAGGATCATTTTACTGAAACCAATGCATATGATAGATAAGAAACATATAAGTTTATATTGGTCAACATAGCGAAACCTTCATGCTAAACGACGTAGCTAAGATTAAATAAATCTATATGATTTGGCCAACTTAAATTCATGAGTGAGAATGGATTAAAGAACAGATACCAAAAACAATCAATTGATTATCATATTAAGATGCACAGTTGAAGAAACAAAAGCATTCAATCATGCCACAATTCTGATTCAACAATGCATGCCCAGTCAAATCTAAAAGCGAGAGTTATAGGGTAGAGCATCTGAGACATATCAAGGGGTTATTACTGAAGTAATAGATGAAGTTTGTGCTCCCCCTTAGATCGTGCGATCCTCTCGAGAAAGACTCCCCCTCAGATAGACAACCAGGAAAGAAGTCACGAGACATATAAGGGGGGTATTACTTGTGTAATAGATAACGTATTTTCTCCCCCTTAGACCATGCGATACTCTCGATGGACATTTCCTTCTTAATATTTAGATCTAGAGAAATTACTGTCTATCCTTGAGGAAACTTCACTTCAAAAGCTGATCAGACTGCAACTGTAATTTTATCCACCAGGCATTCCAAGCTAACCCATTTCATTTCTTCAACCACGCATGTTAATATTGCAATCGATATGAAAAAACATTGGACATGTGGTGAGAGATGGAAATTAGAATCATGAAATCCTAAGGAGGTTTTATTCATATATCTTTAATTATGTTAGTTTAAGCGACTTTAGTCTAGAGACGCAAGTATCCTCCCAAACATGAAAGTATGAGAATATTATCAGAAACATAATGCATGACACAAGTAAAGATAATCAACATGAAGTATAATAAGGGTCTAATGCTCATCATGAAGCATGATGCATGTTCTGAAAGTTATACTATTGGATTAATAAATTAAAAACTATGCAGAAAGGTCAAGCATACCTAATTTGAGGAGTAATTTAGAAAACCGTGTATCAGGTAGGGGCTTGGTGAGTATGTCTGTGAGTTGATCATTCATAGAAACATGTTCGAGAGATATGTGCTTTTTTGAGAACATGATCTTGGATGAAGTGATACCTGACTTCAATGTGCGTTGTCTTTGGGTGCATGACAGGATTATTGCTGATGGCAATCGCACTGGTGTTGTCATCGTATAGTGGAACATATGTCATGTTGAAACTGTAGTCAGTAAGTTGACTTTGCATCCAGAGAAGCTGAGCGTAGCAACTCCCAGCAGCTATGTATTTCGCCTCAGTAGTAGAGGTTGATACGAAATTCTGCTTCTTACTGAACCATGAGATTAGTCTGTTTCCAATGAACTGACAAGTACCATTAGTGCTCTTCCTGTTGATGCGACATCCGGCAAAATCAACATCAGAATATCTAGATAAAGAGAAATTTGACTCCTTTGGATACCAAAGTCCCAAATTCACAGTCCCTTTAAGATACCGTAATACCTGTTTGACATGAAGCATGTGTGACTCTTTAGGATTCGCCTGATATCTTGCACATATACAAGTTGCGAACATGATATCTAAGTGACTTGTTGTAAGATACAACAATGATCCTATCATACCTCTATATTCAGTCACATTTACTGATTCTCTGTTGAGATCAGGATCTAACTTGGCACTGACTAGCATGGGAGTGTTCACGGGAGTTGAATTTTGCATTCCGAATATCTTGAGTAAGTCCCGTGTGTACTTAGCTTGGTTGATGAAGATTCCTTCCTTTATTTGTTTAACTTCTATTCCAAGGAAATACGATAGTTCTCCCATCATGCTCATTTCAAACTTGCAAGTCATCAACTTCGAAAACTCTTCACAAAGCTTTGGATTTGATGATCCGAAAATGATGTCATCCACATAGATTTGTACAATCAGAGAATGTCCCTTCTCATTCTATAGGAATAATGTGGTGTCTATCTTCCCTTTTCTAAAGTTGTGTTCGAGCAAGAATTCTGACTGTGTGTCGTACCAGGCTCTTGGAGCTTGCTTCAATCCGTACAAGGCTTTTCGTAGTTTATACACCATATGTTCAACCTTGTGTTCAATGAATCTTGGAGGTTGTTCATCATAAACCTCCTCTTGAAGATCTACATTTAGAAAAGCGCTCTTGATGTCCATTTGATAAACTATGAAGTTTTCATATGATGCATACGCCAGGAACATTTTGATTGCCTCAAGTCTAGCTACTAAAGTAAAGGTCTCGTCATAGTCAATCCCTTCTTCTTGACGATATCCTTTGGCTACCAGTCGAGTTTTGTTCCGGATTACTATTCCATCAGTATCAAGTTTGTTCCGGAATGCCCATTTAACTCCAATAACTTGTTACGACCTTGGCCTTGGTACGAGTGTCCACACTTCGTTCCTCTTGAACTGATTAAGCTCTTCTTGCATAGCATCTATCCAGTTGGAATCTTGAAGAGCTTCATCCACCACCTTTGGCTCTATCTGTGATAGAAAACAAGAATAGAGACACAAGTTGGAGGTGGCTGCCCTTGTTCTTACACTAACAGTAGGATTACCAATCACTTGATCTAATGGGTGGTTTCGAGTCCACCGATAATTTTGCACAAGTGGTGGTGAGTAGTCAATGATTTGAAGCTCTACCTTGGCCTTGGTACGAGTGTCCGTACTTCATTCCTCTTGAACTGATTAAGCTCTTCTTGCATAGCATCTATCCAGTTGGAATCTTGAAGAGCTTCATCCACCACCTTTGGCTCTACCTGTGATAGAAAACAAGAATAGAGACGTTGGAGGTGGCTACCCTTGTTCTTACACCAATAGTAGGATCACCAATCACTTGATCTGATGGGTGGTTTCGAGTCCACCGATAATTTTGCGCAAGTGGTGGTGAGTAGTCAATGATTTGAAACTGTACCAGATCGGGTGGATCATGTATATCGGCTGGTTGAGCTTCTTTTGGGCCAGTGATATCTGTATTATAAACAACTCCAGAAGTACTTTGAGGTTCTTCGGCACTGTGACTCTCAGTATTAACTAGTCCGGATGGACTAAAAGGTTCTCCGGGGTTTTGGATGTCCATTTGAATTAGTCCAGAGTTGAGTGGAAGTCCTGAGTTCGATTCTTCAGAAGCATCATCAATAGCATTTCTTCTTGCTTCACTGGTGCTATGTGATTGATCAATAGTAGTGGCAGGAACATGTTTGAACTGAAAATAATCAATTGCATCCATGTGATCCTGCGCATTTGAATTTGAAGATCCCATACTTGTCCAATCAAGGTTAAATTCATCAAAATCAACATGGATGGATTCTTCAACTATTAAACGTCTTTTATTGAAAATGCGATAAGCCTTGCTATGTAACGAGTATCAGACAAAGATCCTATCATCGGATTTTGTCTTAAATTTACTCTAGGCCTCTTTGCCGTTGTTTAACACGTAGCAAGCACACCCAAAAGCTTTGAAATGAGAGATTGATGGCTTCCTGCCTCTCCACATCTCGTAGGGTGTTTTTATGGTAAACTTATTGGTAAGAGTTCTGTTCTGAACATAGCATGCAGTGGACATAGCTTCAGCCCATAGACTGAGAGGAAGCTTTACCGCTGCTAACATTGATATACCAGCTTCGACTGAAGTGCGATTCTTACGCTCAGAAACTCCATTTTGTTGTGGAGTCCTGGGCGCAGAAAAGTCGTGCTGAATGCCCTGTTCAGAACAATATGATCTTATATCTGAAAATTCAAATTTTATACCATGATCACTCCTAATGCATTTAATGCTCAGTCCTTGTGAATTGCTTATCTAGTTGGAAAGATCTACAAGATGTTGAAATCTTTGATTCTTTGATTTTAGGAACATCACCCATGTATACCTGGTGAAGTCATCGATAACCACGAGGGTATATCTTGCACCGGCAAGGGAAGCAATAGAAATGGGACCATAGAGGTCCATATGAAGAAGTTGCAAAGGAGCAGTTATTGAATTAATTGATTTGCTCTTAAAGCTTTGCTTGGTCTACTTGCCAAGTTGGCTTTCTCAACAGAGTGAATCTCTGGAGTATTTATCTTTGGGCAAACCAGTGACCAAATCACGTGACGCTAGTTTAGACAAGGTTTTAAAATTTAAGTGAGCGCAATGCTTGTGCCATAGCCAACTCTCTTCATTAGATGTTGTAATGAGGAAGCATATAGGGTCAGAAGGATTATTTCTTAAGACCACTGAATATATGTCCCTATCTCTTGATCCGGATAACTTAATATCTCTGGATAAGTTTTCCCTAACTTTGTAGGTGTTGGACATTAAGGAAAGAGTGAATCCTTTGTCACATAAATTACAGACACTCAGCAGATTATGCTTCAGACCCTCAACTAGTGCAACTTTAGTTATTGATATACAGCCATTGGTAAAAGTGCCATATCCCACAGTCTTACCTTTACTGTTGTCGCCATATGATACGGATGGGCCTTGCTGTCAGCAACTTCTATGAGCAGAGACTTATCACCTATCATATGTTCGGAGCATCCGCCATCGAGTATCCACTTGCTTTGATTGATCTTTGACTTCAAGTGGTCTGACAATGAATTCCATAGATGCTCCTGCAAGACAACAGATTACACTTTTGGTGCCCAAACTTGTCTTGGGCGGTTAGAAGAAACAACAATAGTGTCAACAGTTTCGGATTTTGCTTTGCTAGGAACTTTAGCTTTCCATGTTGACTTTACTTTGTTAGTGTCATTTGCTTCTTTTATTTGGGTTTCCTTGGGAGAGTTACTCCTTTGAGATTTAGATTTACATTTGCTAGAAGAACCCTTTGAGAAACAGCCTCATCTCCATCTTAACTGCTCGAGTAAGACAAACACGTTGAGAACCTAAAGCATCTCACACGTGGATCACCCGGATATGTGGACATAACTTTAGCTGAACTTGGGAACTCACAAAGGCACTTATGCTTTGCAAACCCAAGACCTTGAGCTCCACATCTGCAGCACTCAAGGCAGAGAGATTTCCAAGGAACAGTTAGTGTACACATAGTCCGTAACAACAAGTTCCAAGATTGTCTCTCAAGGATATTTCTATATATATTGTAACACTTGTACATTATAAAAGGGTGCTGAAAGTATTGATCGTTTGTGAGTTGAAAAATAAATGTGTACACGAGCTCATTGAGATATAGAGGCTAGTGTGTGAGTTATTTTGTAAGCAGAGTGTAATAGAGTCTTGCAGCAGATCTAGAGGCTTTACAAGCTTTAATCTGCTTTTATTTTGTTGTACTTATTATTTGATAATAAAATAAAATACTTCTACAATCTGGTTATCTTCCACATTGATTCTATCTCTTAACCAGATAAGCACAGTGCCAAAGAGTAAGAAAAGAGTTTTCGATAAGTGCCTATTCACCCCCTTCTAGGCTCCCAAGGACCAACAGATTTTCTAGAAGAACCCTTTTTGATGAACTGATCTTTATTAATAGAAATTTGATTACAAAGCCAGTCATCAAATAAACTCCAACATTCATAGTGATAATCACCTATTTCTCTACAAATTGAGCATACACTACAATGCGGAGTTAAAACTGGGGATACAGGTTTCTTAGGTTTAACAGGTTTTCTACTTTGTTCCCCATGGCCTAGTCATTTGCGATTGGGTGATGTGCTCTTGGCCCTAGATGTGTCAACCTTAGCCTTTCCTTTCTTTCTGGGTAGTACAGTTTCGGCTTTAACTACAGCAACCTTCCCTTCATATTTAGGTACCGGTGCTACTACTTTAGGATTAGCAATAACAACCTCTCTTCCACAATCAGAGACTATGGTGCCACCTGAAATAAAACCATCCAACGGTTTAGATGTATTAACAGGATAAAGGTTGGTTAGTTTCGGAATGAAGTCCGAGGGACACTCAATAGCTTGTGTGGAGGATGATGGGTCGGAGCCAAGGCCAGGTTTAACTCGGATATCATCCGGATCAGTCCTAAACATAGAGGTTATTTCCCCCGAATTTTAGTCACTTACGATTTATTTCCTTTTCCTTTTCAAGTTCATTCTTGAGTCTTTTAAGATTAATAGTTAGGCCATTCAGGTTGGTATTTAGCAAATGATTTTTAGCTCTAAGATCATGATACCCAACCTCTTTACTCCTAAAGTCAGCTATGTGTTTTTCAAGTTTTGCAATAGTATATTCAAGACGGTTAGCCTGACCATTCATATCTTTGTACATTTGAGTAATTATTAATCTCTCATTCTTTTCATGATCACGTTCAATAGTAAGAGATTCTAATCTACTCATAAGCTCAGAGATAGAAGGTACCTTAGTATTTGCCATGAGGCAGACGTTCGGCTTCTCGGTTGGCTCATCGTCAGAGGATTCCTCCTTTTCTTCTGAGCCACTGACGTACTTCATGACGAACGCCTTCCTCTTGTTCTTGCTGTTTTATGAGGTGGAGCGTTGGGGTTTAACCTTGTCACTTTTGTTGGCCGTCTTTGATTTAGATTTACAATCCTTGGCCCAGTGGCCCAGTTTCCCACAGTTGTAGCAGTCTTGGGAAGTAGACTCCGATCACTCCTTCCTTCTAGATGATAATGAGGAGCCTTTTCTGAAACCTTTTATGCATTTCCTCAAGAATCGCTCAAAGGATTTGACCAGAAGACTTATTTCTTCTTCAATGTCTGAGTCAGAGTTCTTTGACTCTTCTATATCATCATCGCGTTGTATGCTCAGACATTCTATACCTTTAAAAGCTACCCCCTTTTCTTTTCGAGCTATTTTCTCATCTCGGTCAGTGTATTTGAATCTGGTGTCATGAGTCCATAGCTCTCCATATAGTTCTTCAAGGGGAGCATACTGCCAGTTCTTGTCAGCTTGCATCTGGAGTTGCTTGGAGTAGTAGCGATCCGGCAAGGAACGGAAATGTCACGCCCCGGATTTCCAACCCGAGGAAACCGGTTCGTGACTCCCCTTTACCCACCCGGTGGGCAAGGGATAGATGTACAAAATCCAACACATTCATAATAATCCACAATAAATAGCAAAAAGGCGAACCACTTATCTTTATTAAGTTCCAAAATCCATTACATCATCTCCAATTGGAGTTACAATAGTCTCAACATAACATTTGACAAAACACTCAAATAACAAAAGGAGTAAAACTACAAGGCAGAAAGTCTTCCACCCTGGTGTTCCACCTAACGCCTGTAGGTTCCTGAAAGAAAACACATCACAGTAGGAGGGGTGAGCAACCACAGCTCAGTAGGGATCAGGTCTCCCCAACCCATCCCATGCTCCTAGCATCTACATGTCGTGTGTACAAGTGCAGTGTCGTGATACAAATATAATAGTAAGCCATCAGCAAGAACAAATATCTCAAACAGCCACACAGGCTAGCACATGAACAGTCCTGGGCTTCCACAGCCACCGGGTTTCCAAGAGCAGTCCCGGGCTTCCACAGCCACCGGGTTTCCAAGAGCAGTCTCGGGCTTCCACAGCCACCGGGTTTCACAAAACAGTCCCGGGCTTCCATAGCCACCGGGTTTCACAAAACATTCCCGGGCTTCCATAGCCACTGGGTTTCACAAAACACAGTACACATAACTACTCAGGCATAAAACCAAACACTTAGTAGGAACACATTCACAAATGTACAAACCCAGCCACTCAGGCATAAAAACAGACACTTGGCATGCACACCTTTACCAACTCACAATTCTAGCCGTACTGGCATATTATCAAACACATACTGGGCATATTCATACAAACATATTCACACAGGCATTTTATCGAACATTTAACATGCACTGCCCACCCAACATCAAAATCACACCAAAATGCCATTGAAGGCCAACATTCATATAGGAGATCACACCTATATGAATTTACATATAAGTATTATAGCATTAACGATAGAAGCTTTACAAAATATGCACAGGGCCTAACCCCATAATAGACCAGGAAAGACAGAACCCCTACCTTGAAAACGTCCTCCTGCTCTTGCTTCCACGCTAGACGTTGTCCAACCACGGGAATGACAACGACAGCCACGAACTGGAGCTCTCTCTCTCAATCTCCCTCTCTCTCTCTCTCTCTCTGCGACGGCTGCGGCGGCTGACAACAAAAACCCTAAACCTAAAATAAAGAGAGCTCCTCTTTATATAGACCTCACTTATCAAAACGACATAGTTTTGATAAATGAAATCCCACCATCAAAATGACGCAGTTTTGATAAATGAAACACAACATCAAAACGACGTAGTTTTGATAAATGAAACACACCATCAAAATGACGCAGTTTTGATAAATGAAACACAACATCAAAACGACGTAGTTTTGATAAATGAAACACACCATCAAAATGACGTAGTTTTGATAAATAAAACATGAACTAACCACTCCGCTTCCACACAGGACAAAATACCCACAATCCGAACATGGTCATTGTCACACGCAGCCTCTACACGCTCCCACTTGAGCTCATTACACTCTCTAACAACCAAGCCATGAAGACTCGTAGAAACACTCCCTCGAAGACTCGCTGGAAACGCGGCCTCGAAGATCTGTCTCGAAGATCTAACTTTCGACCCTTAAACCTTTGAACTTCGACCCTTGGTCTTCGACCCTACGACCCAAATCTTCGGGTGTTCCACCTTTCGACCCAAGCGTTCGCCCAGGGTATTGTTCATCTTCGTTCCAGCATGTTCTACCCAAAACACGGGTTATTACATCCTCTCCCCCTTAAGACTTTTCGTCCTCAAAAAGAAACAACATGCAAGGAAAACAAACACATGCGGCCCATTTGCAAGACAACGAGCCACAATGCCCAGATGGATCACACAACATAATAGGACATCCCAACATAACAGGACATCTCAAACACATTTTGCAATCTCAAAACACATCTCAATAAAAATACCAGTTTACAAGTAGAAATACAAATACACCAAAGCATGAACCACAAGAAAACACATCACTACAGCC
This sequence comes from Taxillus chinensis, assembly GCA_023512835.1. NCBI lineage: Eukaryota > Viridiplantae > Streptophyta > Magnoliopsida > Santalales > Loranthaceae > Taxillus > Taxillus chinensis. The sequence continues at coordinate 17,395,097 of CM042088.1, read as the reverse complement.
ACCTCCCCCCCTTAAGATTGTTCGTCCTCGAACAACTCTGGGTGCTGCTCACACATCACGGACTCACGTTCCCATGTCTCCTCCTCAATGCCACGGTGCTGCCACAGCACGCGAACCAAAGGAATAGCACGACCACGCAAAAGCTTCTCTCGCCGATCGAGGATACGGATAGGGGCTGACAGACAAGATTTTTAGCCTCTCTAAAAGAGCTAGCTAATGTCGTTAAATCTCTCTTCAAAATAATAAATTCCCTAAGTTTGCACTAAAAGAATAGCAGCAAGCAAGGGGTCGAACCCACAGGGATTAGCCTAGTTCTCTAGTTCTCAAATCAAATCACCCAATTACTCTTGTTCTATAAAATGTCTTGGCAAAAAGTTTTCTTTTTTAAACTAAAGATCTAATTTTTATTTGGTTTTCGAATAAACAAAGAAAGTAAACTGGTTTTTAGGGTTAAGTTTCAAGGATTAAAAGCATCTAGGGTCACAATTTCACCTCCCTATGTTATCTCTACTTGGTTCATGATATTAGGGTTGTCGATTGAAAACATGCTAAACATAAGCCAAGGACAACAAATGGTCATTGAGGTCCTTTTAAGAGTTGTACGCCAGAATGGTCATCTAAATACACAAACATGCAAAGCCAATAAATCATACTTGCAAAAGGATAATGATCACACCAATTACAAATAAGTTATGAATCTCAATCTGCCCCAGACTAGGGCTAAGAATACCAAGGTGTACATCCAAAGATAGAATTAAGAACAGATTCATAAAACATGCAAAACTCAATCATCCAAACCCAATATTCATAAACACAAAGAAAGCAACAAGGGGGCTACATTGCTCCCCTAGATTAAAAGACTACTCACGCATGATTACAAGCAAAACCATAGCAGAAAAGCTAAACATCTTCTTCTTGATCACGCGCACAAAGAAAGCTTCAAATCCAGGCTCCAAAATCCGCGACGGCTGCTGCGACGGCAGCGACGGCTGCGACGGCTGCTCTCCTAGGTCAAGGACAGCCTCCAAGACGTGGAGCCTCTCTCTCTCTAAAAAACGTGTAGGGGGTCTAGGGATGGCTAGCAAGGGGCGTGGAGCTCTTATTTATAGAGTTTGGATGGGCTTTGAGGTGTGTACCCTAGCCCATTTATCAAAACGGCGTAGTTTTGATAAGTAACACTCGAAACATTAAAAACTCTATCTTCCATCCACAATTTGGACTTGGGCCTTCAGGAACAAATGATCAGCATGGAAAAACGATTGGATCGGTCCAAAAATATCTCTGCACGCCAATTTGCACGTGATATGGTGAATTCACGTGCACCTCCAAATCAGCTCAAACTTCTCCCCAAGCTTCCTTGCATCCTGTAGAGGCCTGAGAGGCAAAAATAGGCTTGCACGTGAATTGGGTGAATTCACGTGCAGATCCAAATCAGCTCCAAATGCTCTGAAATTTCTGTGGTAGGTAGAGGCCATAATTCTAAGCAACTTTTGTTCTTGCACGCCAATTGTTTGAGGCCATCTACTATGTCAAAAGTGAGGTCCAAAATCTGCCAAAACAGCTTAAAAACGCATGTATTTGCAACTAGCATCTTCCTAGGGGTTAGAGCAAACATATATGATATATGAAGCAATAAGGCTCTAATCATGCTCTTACACATCCTAAATAAACACTAGAATAACGGCATAAAATGCACGTTATCAGGGGCCTCAACAACGGACATGTCATTCTTAATGTCCAATGTCCCCCAATTGATCACATGAGTGGGGTCAGGATGATACTTCCTCAACTGGGACACGTGGAACACATTGTGCACCCGACTCAATCGCGGTGGCAATGCTAACCGGTAAGCTACAGGCCCCACACGAGCTATAACCTCAAATGGACCAATAAACCGGGGAGAGAGTTTGGAACCTCTCCCAAAGCGCCGATGTCCACGTTGTGGAGAGACACGGAGAAACATATGATCGCCCACAGAAAACTCCAAAGGTCGCCACCGCTGATCCGCATAAGATTTCTGCCGACTCTGAGCTGATAACAACCGCTGACGAATCAACTTAACCTTCTCGGTAGCCTCTTGAACCAACTGTGGTCCCAAGAGAGCTGTCTCTCCCACCTCGGTCCAACACAAAGGTGATCAACACGGCCGCCCATACAACGCCTCAAAAGGAGCCATCCCAATGGATGCCTGATAACTATTGTTGTAGGCAAACTCCACCAAAGGAAGGTGAGTTGCCCACGAACCCCCAAAATCTAACACACAGGCCCGTAACATGTCCTCCAATGTCTGATTCGTCCTCTCTATCTGGCCGTCAGTCTCAGGGTGAAAGGATGTACTCAAGTGAAGTTTGGTCCCCATAGCCTCCTGCAAACCTGCCCAAAAACGGAAAGTGAACCTCGAATCCCGGTCAGAGACAACCAATGATGGTACTCCATGCAGTCTCACAATCTCGTTCATGTATAGAGGACTCAAGGTCCCAATAGAGTCCCACTCGCGAACAGCCAGGGAATGGGCCGACTTTGTGAGTCGATCCACAATCACCCAAATCATATCTTTCCTCCTTGTGGTGGGTGGAAGACCCGTCACAAAATCCATCGCTATGTGGTGCCACTTCCACTCTGCTATGGGCAATGGCTGTAACATGCCCGCCGGCCGCTGATGCTCAGCCTTCACCTGCTGACACGTGAGGCACCGCGAAACAAAGGCAGCCACATCGCGTTTCATCCCAGGCCACCAAAAATGTCTCCGAAGCACATGGTACATCTTCGTACCCCCTGGATGCACAGCAACTCTAAACTGGTGAAACTCCCTCATCACCTCATCCCTGAGAGAAGAAGCCACTACTAACCGCCCCTAAAAAGACAACTCATACTCAGGACTCTCTGTCCAGTCCTCAGATAGCTCACTAGCCTCAATACGGGCACGGAGAACCTCACACTCAATGTCACCCAACTGTCCCTCTCAGACGCGCTGGTACAACTCAGGCACAACCACCAAAGGACTCAGGACTGTCCCACCATCACGAACAACAGGCTGCAACTGCAACATTGCCAACTGCTCCATCAGCTTCCACTCTCTCACGGCCACCTCAGCTTTCCCTTTTCTGCTCAACGCGTCAGCCACAACATTACCCTTGCCCGGGGTATAGGCAAGAGTAAAGTCAAAGGTCTGCAAATACTCCACCCATCTCCTCTGCCTCAAATTCAGGTCCTTCTGAGTAAAGATATACTGAAGGCTCTTGTGATCAGAAAACACTACGAACTTTTCCCCCAAAAGGTAATGTTGCCAACTCTTCAAGGCAAAGATGACAGCCGCCAGCTCAAGATCGTGGGTAGGGTAATTCTACTCATGAGGCTTCAGCTGCCTCGACCCATAAGCTACCACACAATGCTCCTGCATAAGCACACACCTCAAACCAACCCTGGACGCATCACAGTATACCTCATATGGGATATCCTCCCGAGGTAACCTCAACACCGGTGCAGTGGTCAAACGGGTTTTGAGAGCCACAAACGCCTGCTGACACTTGTCAGTCCACTCAAACTTTACTCCCTTCCAAGTCAACGCTGTCATAGGCGCTGCCAAGCGGGAGAACCCCTCTACAAAACGACGGTAATAGCCTGCTAAGCCAAGAAAACTACGAATCTCGAAAACATTGGTTGGCCTCTCCCATGATGACACCGCCTCAATCTTGGCTGGGTCCACTCTAACCCCTTCAGCTGACACTACGTGGCCAAGAAAATGGACCTCCTGCATCCAAAACTCGCATTTGCTAAACTTAGCAAACAACCGCTGATCCCTCAAGGTTTGCAACACTGTTACCAAATGCTCCACATGCTCCCTCTCCGTCTTGGAATATACCAATATATCGTCTATAAACACCACAACAAAGGAATCCAAATATGGAGCAAAGACCTGGTTCATCAAATGCATGAACACTAATGGTGCATTAGTGAGCCCGAAAGGCATCACTACCCACTCATAGTGCCCATACCTGCACCGAAAAGCAGTCTTAGGGATGTCCTCCTCCCTAACCCTCAACTGATGATACCCCGACCGTAGATCTATTTTGGATAACCACCGGGCTCCACTTAACTGGTCAAATAGGTCATCGATCCGAGGCAACAGATACTTGTTCTTCACAGTCACCGAATTCAGCTTCCTATAGTCGATGCAAAGGCGTAGCGTGCCATCTGCCTCCTTTGCAAAGAGCACCGGAGCACCCCAAGGTGAGGTACTCGGTCTGATATACCCCTGGTCCACCAACTCCTCTATCCGCTGAAGCTCCCTCAGCTCGGCTGGCCCCATACGATATGCTACTTGGGAGATTGGACCAGTCCCCGGTACCAACTCAATGGTGAACTCTACACTCCTTGTAGGAGGTAAACTCCTCAACTGGTCAGGGAAGACATCCTGAAATTGGTCAACAACTTCTGGCCACACTCTCTTTTCCACCTTCCCTTCCTCAGCAAAGGTCAGGGCTGCCAACCTGTGGGTAATGGCACCCACTGGTCCAACACTGGCCCCGCCCGTCTCGCCTCACAATCTCACTCCCCCTGCAGGGTGCAAGAGATCCCTGCAGGTGTAACGAAGGATACACGCCGCCGATAACAGTCTATCTTGGCCTGGAAAGCCATAAGTCAATCCATACCCAAGATCAGGTCAAAAGCACGCAAGGGCAATACATGCAGGTCGAAGCTCAGCTCCACACTTCCTATGGTTAACACACAGTCATGGCAAACACGCCGCACCTCAATCATACCCCCCACTAGAGACTTAACAACTAGGGGCTTCGCTGCCTCCACACAAGTTAACCCCAAGCTATCTATCACAAGCTCAGCAAAAAAAGAACACGATGCACCCGTATCGAAAAGAACAGAAGCTAATGTACGGGAGATCAAAAGGGTACCTATAACCACCGATGGTCCTGCTCCACCCTCAGCCGGTGGGGGTGGTAGCTCAACCTCCTCCTGGTACATCGCCTCTAGCGCAAACACCCTCCCTTGGCCTGTGCCACTGGTCGGTTCACTCACTGGGCGCTTCCCGCCAAGACTGCCTCCAGCTTCAGTCTGCTGTCGCTCTGGCCTCCCCTGAGGTCGGGTCTGGCTAGATCCTGCCTGGCTGGCCTGCCACTGACGAGCTGGCCTCTCAGCTGGTGTACGGAAGCTAGCATCACTCCTCATGCTGGATGCCACGCCTCCTGCTCCCCTGTTGCCACTCCTGCACACCCGGCTCAAGTGGCCCTCTCGCCCACAGCTGTTGCATTTCCAGTCTTTCTTTGGACACTCCCTCCTGAAGTGGCCTTGCTCCCCACAGCAATGACAACCGCTGAGGAGACCTCCTGCTGGACCTCCCAGTCTGCTACCGCCAGAGCTAGACCTCCCTGGGTGTACCGATGTCTGTCCCCTGCTGTGGGAGGAACTGTTGTCCCTCTCTTCGGTCTTGGGCCTCTTGGGTCCCGAATCACGTTCAGATCCGCCCTGCAACTGGCGACCCTGATGGGCCTGCCTCCCATCATCCAGCTCTCTCTCTGCGATACAAGCCATCTCCATAACCTCAGCATAAGTCCTCAAGCGCAAGATCGCCACCCTCTGCCTAAGGGCTGGCCTAAGGCCCAAAGTGAACTTGTGGGCCTTCAGGTCCTCCTTTGCCACAGTCTCAGGAGCAAACCTACTCAAGCTCCGGAACTCTCGCTCATACTCAAGTACCGTCCTTGATCCTTATTTCAGGCTTCCAAACTCCACCCTCTTCTGCCACCTCAAAGATTCCGGGAAGAACTCATCATGGAAGAGCTGCAAGAACTCCTCCCATAGCATGAACTGCACCGCACGGCTCCCCGTGACACTCAACCACCACTCCAGAGCACTCCCCTCTAGCTGCCGAATGGCCAGTCTCACCTTATCCTCCTCCAGGGGTAGGAGAAAGGAAAATACATGCTCGATCTGTCTCAACCATTGCTCAGCTACCACTGGATCCCCTTCTCCCTTGAACCTTGGAGGTTGTTCCTTTCAGAACCGTGTCACCACGTCATCCTCTGCACGATTCGGTATGCCACTCAACGAACCCTCAGGCTCCCTTGGTAACTCCCCCGCTGGTGGTGGCGATGGTGGTAGCACCACCTGCTGTGCCGCCATCTCACGAAACACCTCCTCCCGGATTTCTTGCCGGATACCCTCCCTCAGCTCTTGGACTTCCAGCCGGATGCCTTCTCGCAGCTGTGCCAGCAACAGTGCATGTCCTCCAACGGACTGCCCCGCACCCGGGCCCTCATGGGCAGATAACTCATCAGCCACTGCCCCGAACGCACGTGTCACTCTCCTCTGTGGCATTCTTACTACATGAAGTAAGAAGCACAAACGTCAGAACGCGTTCGACTACTATCAAGTTTCACTACCTCTACCCTATTATCAAGTCATGTAGTGCATGGCATCACACACATTTTACACATTGCACCAATCAACATCACACACCGTTCAATTCACAGTGCACACAGCTCAAATAAACAAAAACCTTTCCTTGTAGTCATGCTCAAGGTACTTCAAGAAAAATCAGAGTTGCACAGTTCATACCTTATCACATTATTCACATTTTTTTCCATCACGATTACAATTTTAACAGTTATCCACACCTTCACATACAACAACTAATGCAACTAGTGCCCTAATGCCAATGCATGCAAATCCTACCTCAGGTCTAGACTACCCCAAGTACACCTTAGAGGCTCCAAGAGGACCGTGTTGATCAGGCGCGTCCCTCCAGGTTCCTCCAAAGGACTCAAGATAACCAGACCCGCCCACTACCCTAAGCCAACTAGACCATGCTCTGATACCATAATGTCACGCCCCGGATTTCCAACCCGAGAAAACCGGTTCATGACTCCCCTTTACCCACCCGATGGGCAAGGGATAAATGTACAAAATCCAACACATTCATAATAATCCACAATAAATAGCAAAAAGGCAAACCACTTATCTTTATTAAGTTCCAAAATCCATTACATCATCTCCAATTGGAGTTACAATAGTCTCAACATAACATTTGACAAAACACTCAAATAACAAAAGGAGTAAAACCACAAGGCAGAAAGTCTTCCACCTTGGTGTTCCACCTAACGCCTGTAGGTTCCTGAAAGAAAACACATCACAGTAGGAGGGGTGAGCAACCACAGCTCAGTAGGGATCATGTCTCCCCAACCCATCCCATGCTCCTAGCATCTACATGCCGTGTGTACAAGTGCAGTGTCGTGATACAAATATAATAGTAAGCCATCAGCAAGAACAAATATTTCAAACAGCCACACAGGCTAGCACATGAACAGTCCCGGGCTTCCACAGCCACCGAGTTTCCAAGAGCAGTCCCGGGCTTCCACAGCCACCGGGTTCCAAGAACAGTCCCGGGCTTCCACAGCCACTGGGTTTCACAAAACAGTCCCGGGCTTCCACAAGCACCGGGTTTCACAAAACATTCCCGGGCTTCCACAGCCACCGGGTTTCACAAAACACAGTACACATAACCACTCAGGCATAGACCAGGAAAGACAGAACCCCTACCTTGAAAATGTCCTCCTGCTCTTGCTTCCACGCTAGACGTTGTCCAATCACAGGAATGACAACGACAGCCACGAACTGGAGCTCTCTCTCTCAATCTCCCTCTCTCTCTCTCTCTCGCGACGGCTGCAGCGGCCGACAACAAAAAACCCTAAACCTAAAATAAAGAGAGCTCCTCTTTATATAGACCTCACTTATCAAAACGACGTAGTTTTGATAAATGAAATCCCACCATCAAAACGACATAGTTTTGATAAATGAAATCCCACCATCAAAATGACGTAGTTTTGATAAATGAAACACACCATCAAAACGACGTAGTTTTGATAAATGAAACACACCATCAAAATGACGTAGTTTTGATAAATGAAACACAACATCAAAACGACGTAGTTTTGATAAATGAAACACACCATCAAAACGACATAGTTTTGATAAATAAAACATGAACTAACCACTCCGCTTCCACACAGGACAAAATACCCACAATCCGAACATGGTCATTGTCACACGCAGCCTCTACACGCTCCCACTTGAGCTCATTACACTCTCTAACAACCAAGCCACGAAGACTCGTAGACACACTCCCTCGAAGACTCGCTGGAAACGCGGCCTCGAAGATCTGTCTCGAAGATCTAACTTTCGACCCTCAGACCTTCGAACTTCAACCCTCGGTCTTCGACCCTATGACCCAAATCTTCGGGTCTTCCACCTTTCGACCCAAGCGTTCGCCCAGAGTATTGTTCATCTTCGTTCCAGCTTGTTCTCCCCAAAACACGGGTCATTATAGGAAAAACTTGTCATTTATTTGGAATTGAGTGTAATGCTCATTGACAGTTTTGAAGTCGAGAATGAGCTTACCGAATCTCCGATAGATGCTCTCGAGGGATTCACCAAGTTTATGAGTGAAGCTCTCAAAGTTCTATCTGAGAGCACAGATGACGTACTGTATTTGGGACTAACTTCCCTCATAGAGGATTGTCAGTTTATCCCAGACAGCTTTCGCTGTCGTCTAGCCTTGGACGTCTGTGAAAACTTCGGAGTCCAAAGACGATGTTACATATGCCGAGCCTTTTCGCTAGCATACTGCTAGGCTCTTTCCTCGTTGGTGAGTTCAACATTAGTCTTTGGCGTTCTTACACCATTTTCTCCGATAGTCATCGGAATAAGTAGCTCCTGATGAAGAAACGGCCACATGAGATGATCATGACATATCATGAACATTCTCATGTGAGCATTCCACTGGGAGAAAAGCTAAGGTGTGAACTTTGGTGGTTTGGTCAGAGTGAAACCAGAACTCCATTGTTGAGGAGCAATGGGAGCAGCAGGTTGAGAACTTGTGCTTAGATCAATATTTTCGCTACTACTGCGGTTGGGGTGGGGCTTGTTGGTCCCTGGGAGGCTAGAGGGGGGTGAATAGGCTCTTTATTAAGATTCTTTCTCACTCAGGCACAACACTAATTCTGGTTAAAAGAAATATTCAGTGCGGAAGATAACTAGATAGTAGAAGTATTTTATTTTATTATCTAAAGAAAATTACAACAAAAGGCACAGCAATTACAGTTGATTACAACAATACTCTCTTTTTCAAGTCACACACACACTAGCTAGATTATCTCTGTTTTGCACATGTACTCGCGCGTATCAGTTCTTACAATGTATGCACGCACTATAGATATACAACACTACAGATATATATAGACATCCTAGGAATCTATCTTGGAACTATATTTTCCAAGCACTGTGTAAACATTAAGTTCTTCTCGGAAAATGCTTCTGCTATAAATGCTACGGCTGTGGAGCTCGAAATATTGGAAGCATAAGTGTATTGAATTACTTCGCTTGATTCCAATTGCATTTGGGACTGCATCCACATCTCCGAGTGTTCCACGTGTAGGACAGTTTAGTTCTTCAATGAGTTTGTCTTACATCAGGACACAGTGAGCTAATAACATAAATGTGGTATAGAGAAGTTAAAGTAGCGTCTTCTTAGTCCGGTGTAGATTTCCTTACTCCGTATCAACAATGCTCGGATCCTTACTCCGTGTTAGTTGTTGCTTACTCCGTGTAAATGAAGTCCTGAAATCCTTACTCTGTGTCAGTGCTTCCTTACTCCATGTGAGTTCCTTACTCCGCTTGAGTGAAAGATCTGGATGGCTTACTCCATATCAGTGCATCCTTACTCCGCTTGAGTAATGGTTCGAATTACTTATTCTGCATTAGTTGTCCTTACTCCGCACCAGTCATTTCTTACTCTGCTCGAATGAAAGAATCGGATTCCTTAGTCCGTATCTTGACAAACGGGTATTTCGTGAGCGAAACCCAAGTGAGGGTTAAGCTACTGTCGTTTAAATCCCTTCTCAAAATATTAATTCCCTTAACTAATGCTAAATAGAATAGCGACAAGAAAGGGGTCGATCCCACAGAGATTACCAAGTTATCTAGCTTTAACTCAAATCACCAAATTAATCTTGCTTAAAATAATGTCTTGGCAAACAAAATTGTGTTTTAAAATTACTTTACTGAAAACAGAATTGCAATTGAAATAACTAAAAACGTTGGATTTAGAATCAAGGATTAAGGCATCTAGGGTCACAATTTCACCTCCCTATGTTATCTCTACTAGTTCATGGTATTAGGGTTGTCTGATTGAAAACATGGTAAACATAAGCCAAGGACAATAAATGGTCATTGAGGTCCTTTTAAGAGTTGTATGCCAGAATGGTCATCTAAACACACAAACATACAAAGCCAATAAATCATACTTGCAAAAGGATAATGATCACACCAATTACAAATAAGTTATGAATCTCAATCCGCCCCAGACTAGGGCTAAGAATACCAAGGTGTACATCCAAAGATAGAAATTAAGAACAGATTCATAAAACATGCAAAACTCAATCATCCAAACCCAATATTCATAAACACAGCAAAGCAACAAGGGGGCTACATTGCTCCCCTAGATTATAAGAACTACTCATGCATGATTCCAAGCAAAACCATAGCAGTAAAGCTAAACATCTTCTTCTAATCCACGCGCGCAACACGGCTTCAAATCCAGGCTCCAAAATCTGCGACGGGTGACTGTGACGGCTGCTCTCCTAGGTCAAGGAGCAGCCTCCAAGTCGTGAAGCCTCTCTCTCTCTCTAAAAACGTGTAGGGGGGTCTAGGTCTCATAGCATGGGGCGTGGAGCCTCTATTTATAGAGGTTGGATGGGCCTTGAGGTGTGTACCCTAGCCCATCTATCAAAACGACGTAGTTTTGATAAGTGACACTCCATACTTTAAAATCTCTATCTTCCATCCACAATTTGGACATGGGCCTTCAGGAACAAATGATCAGCATGGAAAATCGATAGGATCAGTCCAAAAATATCTCTGCACGTCAATTTGCACGTGATATGGTGAATTCACGTACAACTCCAAATCAGCTCAAACTTCTCTCCAAGCTTCCTTGCATCCTGTAGAGGCCTGAGAAGCAAAAATATGCTTGCACGTGAAATGGGTGAATTCACGTGCAGCTCCAAATGCTCTGAAATTTCTGTGGTAGGTAGAGGACATCATTCTAAGCAACGTTTGTTCTTGCATGCCAATTGTTTGAGGCCATCTACTATATCAAAAGTGAGCTCCAAAATCTGCCAAAACAGCTTAAAAACGCATGTATTTGCAAATAGCATCTTCCTAGGGGTTAGAGCAAATATATATGATATATGAAGCAATAGGGCTTTAATCATGCTCTTAAACATCCTAAATAAACACTAGAATAACGGCATAAAATGCACGTTATCATATCTTCTTTTCCTTAGATAGCTGGAGTGAAAGACTTAATTTCTTTCCCCGCAATAAATCTCTCTGACTCCATATGAGTTATAGACTCGGATTCTCACTCCGCATAAATTAACTTAGTCCAAATAAAAATGCGGATTCCTTAGTCGTTTTGTCAAGTGATTAGTTCGTACGAAGGGTCCTTACTTCGGATGAAGACTCGGTTATTTACCAAGTGTTTGACGACACTCAAGATAATCCGAATCAGGATTATATATCCTTTCCTTCGCTTTGCTCTTTGAGTGTAAGTCCAGTTTAGGATTTTATCTTCTGCAAGCTTAGAATAAACATGAAACATCTCAAATCAAATTACATAGGGTTTTTAACAACATCATACAAATTATGGGTTTGATCCAACAATCTCCCCCAATATGGATATGCCAAACCCTTTGTAACTTGACTTGGTTAGATAGCAAGATATACACAGAGACAAGGATAACAGAAATTTCCACTATGTCAGCAACTGTAATACAAAGTAAGCCTTAGTACAAATGTTATACTAAGAATTGTAAGGCTTACTATACTTGTAGATCTTAGTTGCTGCCTGCTCCCTTAGTCGCTTAGGCTGTTCTTTAGTGCACAAAAAAATAATTCTAGTTAGGATCATACTTCAAATGATGCCTAATAAAGTAGCAGACATAGGCTCCACAGCTTTCTCCGTCAGGTTGTTGGGGAACTTCTCCTTTGCTCAGAATTGTCGAATTGAGAAGAGCATTGGGAGGCAGAGGAGGTTGACCAATTGATTCGAAGAGTCCACTCTGTTTGACAGCATCTGACAAAGTTCGGAGCAGTGGTCCAAGCTGGCTTCTTCTCATTTGGTGTCCCACAACCTGATGGGAGTCATGCAGAACAACTCTCCTATCCTTGATAGAGAAGCCTGCGAGCATGTGATGAGGAGTGCTGATCCTATATGGAATGAGAACAGTTGTAAGGTCTTTCCATGGCTTATTGTTCTCAGTTGTTCTGTCACGCCCCCCGAATTCCAGGGAACCCGGAACCGAGTATATGACTTCCCCTTGCCCGCACCCGATAGGTCAAGGGGTTGGTGACTAGCACCAATAGAGACTACACCGCAGGTGCTGTCTCAAATATACAACCCTGTACAGTCATACATCAAGGGTAATCCTGTACTTTCCCATACATCATCATGCATACAATGAGTCAAACAGTCACACAGACATCATATCATAAACAGTATGCAAATACAACTGTCCACGGACCCATGTCCGGGATACAACACACAATAAAATACAGAATACAATACTGTATCATACATCAGAGTAGTGGGCACGTCCTCCTGGAAGAAAGTCCTCCACTAGTCTCGGGTCACACCTGAAAAGGGGTAAACAACAAGTAGGGGTGAGCGACAAGCTCAGTAGGTGACCCCAAAACTCCACATCATGCAACACATATAAGTCTATACTATATGCTCAGTGTACTCGTGCACCGTGTAGTGTGCACAATCATCAGGACTCAGCCTGCAAACAAACATCAGGACTCAACCTGCCCACACAGGATAGCTTGTCCACGATCCTCCATGGGATCCCAGCTCAGGGCACTCAGCCCTAGCTCCACGAGCTCAATGGCTCAACTCAGGCCTTAGCCTGTCCACAGCGCAATATGCCCAGCCACAGTCGCCACACAGGCCTGCCATCGGTGCATATGCCTGCCACGGCAACCACATAGCACCATCGGTGCATCACGGTGAGAACCCAAATAAGTCACGGAATCCATGCCCCAATACCTCACACCAACATACTAACATTAGTATGGCATGTCATTCTCAACATTTCCTTTAGAACTGTAGCCAGTCTTCACAAATAAATCCTCAATCCTTGATTTATGAAGGAAGTACCCATAGCAGCTAATTTCTTGAAATTAAAAGTCCCGGCATTGGGTTCCCATATCATAAATAAGATAATCTGATTTTTGGGGATTTTTCTGAGATGTCTAACCCCACTTTCCAAAAATTCACCACTACGAACTTTTGGGTTTTTCCGAGATTTTATACTAAAACCCAATTTTCACATTTTGAAATAGTGGGAATTAATTTTTCTAGTATTTTTCTTTGAATCCAAATGGGGGGTATTTTGTTATTTACATAGTAACTTAAGTACAGTACTTAAAATCTGTAGATGGGTATAGGTTACGATGTAAATAGGTCCAGTCCAGTGCTGTTGCACTGCCTTGTAGCTTCAGGACTGCGACTCGTAGCGCGGAACTGCAGCGCGCCTCGGAGACTCGTAGCGGGAGCTGTGACTCGTAGCTGCATAGCGCGCCTCGAAGATTCGAAGCGGGTCTTCGATCTTCGACCTACGAGGCTACGAACTGCGACCTTCAACTACGGGTCTACGAATCTACGAACTACGAACCTTCGAACCTTTGAACTATGAACTACGAACCTACGAACTACGGGTCTACGAACTACGACCTTACGACCCAGAACTTCGGATTTTCGTCAGTTCGACCCAGTAACGCACCCAGGGTACTGTTCATCATCGTTTTTGTCTGTTCTTCGTCTGGAATCAACCCAGCAACCCCCAGACATGCACAAACACGCATTCTACGCAACAGACTGCGATATTTACCTTAAAATCCGTTCAGAACGCCTCTAAATCGCGCAAAAACAACAGAAACACGTATAAAATTCCAAATTTCCATAAATCTAGATCTAAACCCAGAATTTCATGGTTGACTTATCAACCCTCATGAAAAACACAATTAATCAACCCCAAAATCACAGAAACATATATCCACAATGATATAAAACAGTTCTTAACCACAAATCTTATGTTAAACCATTAGATTTAACCCAAAATTGGATTTCCCCAAATTCTAGGGTTCATGCTCAATTTCATGAATCATGATAAATTCGTGCATACCAAGCATAGAATTAAGATAAGAAGTTCAAGGACACCTACTTGAAGTGAATCTTTGAGCTCTACGAACCCAAATCGCCCCAAATCGCCAAAGCCTCCAAGCTCTCTCAAGCTCTCTCTCTCAACGCACAAACGTGAAACGTAAAGTGAAAGCTTCCTCTCTTTTTTTTGTTTTTTTGCTGCTATTTATATTTCTACCAGTCAACTGACCTAGTCAACCATTGACCCAGTCAATAATTGACCTCCAAGGCCCCGAACTCCAAATTGAGTCAAACTACAGTCAAAACACTCGAAATGACGAGCACAACACTAAATAGATATTATTACACCCAAATGACCGCCCAAACGCAAAGTCAACCAATAAACCCCGAAAAGTCAACAATCGGGTCAAATGGGGCCCCGACTCAGAATCGGGCCTAGGTACAGTCAAAATGCTCACATCGACGACTACACTACCGTCCAGATAGTTACACTCCCATAGAATGACTATCTCTCAAAACTATCCAAATACGAGTCTTTACGTGTTCCATTGATGAGGGTCTGAAGGAAGTCCATTTCAGGAAGATAATGATCAAGCCAACAAGGTAGGATATCGATCAGATGCTCTTCTTGGTATATGGTGGGGAACAACATCATCTCTTCCTTCACCGCCAAGGTAAAGTTGTCAATGTCCTCAGTGGAGAACTGTCCTTTCTCCGACAGTAAGGTGCTTATGTCTTCAGGGGAGAAAGAGGACATAGATGACAAAAACCTTTTTGGGGTAAAGGGAGCAGCACTCGCATATGCTAACATGGCTGCATGTACACGCCCATCAGTGTCATATGGGTCCAGTTCCACGTATGATGGGAGAAACATGACTTGCGGAGCCTGAGCGGATGAGGAGGGAGCTGCAGTGGAGGAGCTGGGGTGGTCAGAAGGAGCTGGAGCAGCACTAGACGGTCCAGAGAAGCAGCTGCGTTTGGGAACCGGGAGGCCCGGAGGAAGAGTAAGTACTGGTCTTCAGCTGGGAACATCAGTAGTAGCAGGAGCAGTAGTGGAAGGGGATGGATCAGATGAGGCATTCTCCCCCTGTTTGGCAGATCGGCGAGGAGGGCGAGAGGGATGACCCACAACCTGAGTCAGATCCCGAACGGAAGTGGATAGACCCGAAAGAGATTGGACAATAAGGTCCAGCTTCCGATCCAGTGAGAGAGAGGAGTTGGAGAGAGCAGAAAGGATCTGGGTCCTGATTTTGTCAACTTTATCAGCAATGACCTGGGCCCGGGATCGATTGTCCTCCGCAATATAATCTAGCTGAGCAGAGACTGCGGCTTCGGACAGAATTGTTGCAAAAGAAGCACGCCCAAGGCCAAAATCAGGAGCCTTTGATGACTCCCCCACATGTAGAGGTGCAGGAGTGCGCAGGGCGGAGAAGTCAGCAGGTGGAGAGAACGGTGGGTGAACAGCCGCAGCGGCAGGTGTAGCGGAGCCACTTTGACCGGAGAGGTCAATGGTGGGAATGTCCGCAGGAGTGGAGGGACCAGCCTCAGTAGGGATAGGAGTCCGTGCATCGTGAGCAGGTCTAGAAGAGTCAGCAGCAGTAGGAGGTGCGGCCTAAAGCAGAGACGGCATCAAAAAGCCATGTTCAGAGTTCCAAACAATCGTGGCCTCCGGGGTTTGGGTATGTTTGGTGTAATACACCCGGAGAGTAGATTCAGGGAGGTCTGCAGTGTGGGCGAGGCTGAAACATAGCCAGCAGTTAGTCAGGATGTCGGTGGGAAGATGGTCGAGGTAGTCTTGAGGGTCAACAATGTTTGCGGGAGAGGCGGCTGGAGGAGAGGTAGGTATGTCAGCGATGATAGCAGCAACAGCGGCAGTCACTGGAGAGGCGGGTGTGGGAGCATCAGTAGCAGCATCGGCAATAGCAGCAGGAGGGATAGAAGCAGGGGCATCAGCAGGAGGGGCTGAAGAAACAGTCTCATGATGAAGCGGCTGTGAGGGCCCTGTAGCATCAGAAGGATCAGCACGAGCGCTATGCTGCGAACCGTGGGAGCATGCCGGAGCGACAATGGACCGGATGTGGGAAGACCGGTGGGTGGAGCTAACCTCCTGACCCGAGCTGGAGGCAGGGTCACCAACGGAACTATCTTGATGTTCCGATATAACAACTCGTGCACGAGAAATAGGAAGACGGTGGACAGTGAGCATCCCATCGGAGGTGAGATGACGAAAGTAAAAGTTATGTGGGAAGGGAATCGTCAACTGGTCCTGGAAGTGCGCTAGAAATAGATGTCTGAAAATTTGTGAGAGAATCCGTCCAGAAGACGAATTCCATTTGCCGTTCCGCATCACCCGAAATACAAAATCGCCCCAGTCAAGAGGCAATTGCTCAAAAACCGCGTACATCGTTAGGAGTAAATCGTACGGGACTGAGTCAAGAGCTGTAGAGCGAGCCAGTAAGCACAGGCTGAGTATGGTGGCCATACAGCGATAGGGGCCTTGAAAAGACTTCAGCTTGTATTCCTTCACCTTAGAGGGACATCCCATGGCAGTAGCCATGGTTTGAGCGCTCGACCTGTAATCACTGCCAATTGGGAAATGGAAGAAGTCACGGATCACTTGAGGGATGATCTTAACGGGTTGACCTCGGATACCAGAGACAATAGAGTGGTCACTGGATTCGAAGTGCTCATAGAAAGTCTGGACGTCTGAAATGGGAAGATCAGCCGGGGCGGAGACGATGTCGAGGAGACCACTGGAGGCTAGCAAGGAGCGAACCTCATCGAGCCAGGCAGGAGTGTTGGAAATGCTGGCTCAGTCGACAAGATGGCCAGGAACAACTCCGTATAGAGCGGGAGATGCCATTGTAAATTGAAGATTTGAGGAGAAGGAAAGGGAGGTCTTTCGAGAATAGAGAGCAACGAGGGTTTAGGGTTCTGAGTAGTGAAAGCGATAGGAGATGGGGCAACCATTGAAACAGCTTCCACTAGGTCTCTCCTCACAAGACCCTGCTCTACCAACCAACTGATTAGATGGTCTCTATCTATCATCTGCTTGCCAAAGGCAATCCATGCCTTCCTCAAATCAGCGGGGGTCATATGATTCTTGGCATACTCAACATAAAAGTCTTCTAGCCCAGACTCCCCAAGAGAACTTAACAGAATAGGTGTTGTACCCCTAACCTCTGGGGTTTCCTGTACCGGTGACTGCCCTCCAGCTGCAGGCTCTCTTACCTCTACAGTATCATTGGGCCTATCAACAAGTTGAGCTTCCTCTGGTGTAGGATCAGTGGGGAGACAAGTTCTGACAATATTCTCCACCACTGCAGCTATATGGACCATTGCGGCAGACGCAGAGGATGCTCGAGAAGTCTGGGGAACAGGTGCTGCTCGACGTGGTCTAGGATCTAGGGCTCTAACAGAACTTGCAGTGTCCTCAACAAGACTTCTCATACTCGACCCAGGCCTTTTCATAGGCTTGATCTCCAGCCGGCCATCCTCGTATATGCTCTTGAAAATAAACTTGGCCGGTAGTTGCGCCATGGGTCGGTGACAGAACACGTCGGGGTGAAGGAACCTTAGGACTTTGGTAAGAACCAATCCAAAGTGCCCCTTCTTGCTCTTGATCATGTTGTGTAGTTGAGTTCCCCAGTCTATTCTTCTTCCTTGCAGTACACTACACATGATCTTCATCTGCTCATGGCTTGCAAAGTCATGAGCAGTCTTCTTGCACATTAGGCATTGTCCGGTGACTATAAGAGTCGCCAGTGCCTGACCGGAGAACCCAATTTTCAGGGCTCCCCGACCTTGCTTTCCAGGGTTGGAGTACCCCAGAAAAGACTTACACTCTTCTCTAGAGAGATTAGGTAAGGGATCAAAGTTACCTTTAGGGAGTGGTAGTGCATTGCGAAGTGTTTCGGCTGAGACCCGAATCTTCACTCCTTGTATTGTTCCCACCATGTCATCTCCAGAAATTGCCAAGGTCTTGTGAAATTCCGAGACGTCTTCTACCAGCACATCTTGCATCCCCGAACATACAGATGCAATCCCAGATTGATCGAGGCGATTTCTGAACTCGCTCAACCAGCTGACCTTCACGTCGCCTATTGCTTCCCAGTCGACAATAAAGCCTGGAACGATTTCGCCTAATCCTTCTGCCATCGATGAGCTGGGTCCTACCATAGAGGTTATAGAGAGAGAAAGAGACACTCGTAGAGAGAGATTGTAAGGTTCGAAGGTAATCAAAGGAGAGAGGGAGAGAGAGAGAACGAGAATCGAAGAGAGAGAGCTTAGGGTTAGGGTTCGAGTGTGAAAACGAAGAACGTACCTCTGGGCTCCGTCTCTATCAATGACTTATATATTAGGTGAGAAGTGTACCGTAGAAGTCACACACTCTGTCGGTTCGTCTTCAGGGTCCGCGTCCTTTTCTCTAACCTGTCTCTTTATCTTTCGAATCCACCCATTGGAATACTCCAGCGATAGGTACACGTCACCCCTTATGTCAGTGTATTTTGAATTTTAAGTGCACAGTGACGTGCTGACGTGTCTTCGACGCTTGAGCAGTGAGGAAACTGAATCTGTCTCACTTTGACCCTTTGGAACTGCAACTCTACGAAGCTGCATTTAGGCTGAGTCTATGAATCTCCGAGCTTCGAGGCTTCAAAGCAGCTGTCTTCGAGGTAGCAGTTCTTCGATGCTGTTAGCTTTGTGGTCGACTACGATTTAGCAACAAAGGTGGATTTCTCTGGACTTTTTCAACACTTATCAACACGAAAATGACGCATATGATATCTCATAAATACATGCATGATGAACAGTGCTGTAAGTAGAATTTTGAGTACATGTTCAGAGCTTGACTTCTCACAACCAAAATACCTGGTTTACATGTATGACTACTGTTTGATGACCATTTTTCTTTCCATTAACCTTAGAAATGACTAAGTGCTTCATCATTCAATTCTTTATGTAGGACATTGATCACAATGTCAACATAGCATCCAGTAAACCATAGTCAGTTCATTTCACCAACCCAGTCATGAATTTGATAGTCAGCTCACATATAAGCAAAACTCACTCAGTGAAGGCCTCACCCTCTCACTCTCGGATCAGCATGTGAGTATGATTCAGGAACTAGGATTACATTGTTTGGTATACTCATGGTCAACCAAATCTTACCACAAACCCTGATCCAACAATGATTTTCAGTTCCGCATAGATGATGAGAGATAGGATTGTCCTATTGAGAATCAGAACACACACTCTATCAATGTCTAACTTACAACACAGTACATGTATAGAGTTCGGAGGTTGATCATTCATATCGTCTGTATGAGCTGCCCCTTTTTCTTTGTAGAGCACACATTTTCAGTGCTAATTCATGAACCTTTTCATTGTGACCGAGCTCAACATAAATTCTTTTGGATATCAGATGATCGTACAGTTTGAACTCCAATTATTACTCTGAAGAAAACACACTTGAGGGTAGTAGTGAGGACTCCCCTAAAATAGGCAATCTATTTTATAGTCTATTTTTGCCTTTTTCACCTTGCCTTTTTCCATTGAAAGGTATTGGCTCTTTTTGAGTAATAGGCTTTTTATGATTCTCAAGTTCTACAGTCTCAATCATCCTTAGAGCATTAAATCATTGAGGATCTTTTCCGTGCAAGCCAACATTACCATGAGATACTACAGTTCCTGCTAGTTAATGAATGCAATACCACACAGGTGATATTCACTTAGAAGAAGAATAACATATAATGGGAATATCATTTGATGGTTATAAAAGGAAATGCACTCATTACACTCATGACTTGCAAAATCGTGACAGGTTGCATAAAAGACTTATACGAGGTTCAGAGGTAGCAAGTTTCATCCATGTGATTTCTTAATGTCCCGCAGTAGAAATGTATGAATTACACTTAGGCACTACTAATTTTTATGGAGAGATAACCAGTTATTAACAGTGTCTTACTTATGTTCATGCACAGGTACTTATTTTGAAGTAAGTGAAACATAGGACATGCACTAAGAATTATGGAATTAAATCTAGCATGCCAAGTTTTGTCAGAAGTTGACTGAACCTGGCTTCGTGCAGTGGTTTGGTGAATATATCGGAAAGCTGGTCATCAGTGGATATATACTCAAGGGAAATGTCCTTCTTCAGCACATGGTCACGTATGAAGTGATGTCTGACCTCGATGTGCTTGGTTTTGGGATGCATGACTATATTGTTGGTAATTGTAATGGTGCTTGTACTGTCACAATATAGTCACACAGCCTTCAGGTTAAATCCATAGTCTGAAAGTTGACTGGCCATCCAAAGCAACTGAGCACAACAACTTCCTGCAGAAATATATTCCGCTTCAACTGTTGAAGTTGAAACTGAATTTTGTTTCTTGCTGAATAGGATACAAGTCTGTTGCCGAGCAGTTGGCATGTTCCACTTGTGCTCTTCCTATCAATCCTGCAACCAACAAAGTCTGCATCTGGAAAGCCTCTCAGTTTGAATTCAAACTCCTTTGGGTACCAAAGTCCCAAATTTTTAGTTCCCTTGAGATACCGCATAATCCTTTTGACATGAGACATATGAGACTCCTTGGGATTTGCTTGGTATCTTGCACAGATGCATGCTGCGAACATTATATCAGGTCTGCTTGCTGTGAGATACAACAAAGATCCAATCATGCTTCTGTATTCGTGATATCCACTTCTTTGCCTGCTTCATCCATATCCAATTTGGCGTTTGTAGGAATGGGCGTTTTTGTCACGCCCCGGATTTCTAACCCGAGGAAACCGGTACGTGACTCCCCTTTTACCCACACGGAGGGCAAAGGGGTTAGGATACAAACCAATAATATAACATTTTAAACATCCACAACACATTCAAGAAAGTAACGTTCATTTAAGTAATCCACAATCCAAACCAGTTTTTATTACAACAAAATCCCCTTTTTAATCCATCCCCACTGGAATTACATCAATTCCCACATAATAACATAAATGAAAAACGGTAAAGTAAATAAGGTCTTCCACCTTGGGGTCCCACCTAACGCCTGTAAGTCCCTGGAAAACAAGCAAACACAGTAGGAGGGGTGAGCAACCACAGCTCAGTAGGGATCAAGTCTCCCCAACCCTTCCCATGCTCCTAGCGGCTACATGCACATGCACAGGTGTAGTGACGTGACAGTATTAGGAAAAAGAAAATAAAACATTCCACACAAGTGGGCGTAACCCCAGCCCCAGCCACACTGGCTAACCAACCACATCTCAAGCAAGTAATTTAACCGCCTCTTCAGGCCACTGATTTAACCGCCTCTCAGGCAAAGTAGTTTAACCGCCTCTTCAGGCCACTGGTTTAACCGCCTCTCAGGCAAAGTAGTTTAACCGCCTCTTCAGGCCAGACAGCTCAGTCATGCACACAATACACACCACGGTCACACAGGCATAAAACCAAACACTTGGTATGCACCCGTTCACAAGTGCACAAACCCAGCCATTCAGGCAATAGAACAAATACCCAGCATACATACATACACTAAATCACAAGTCCAGCCACACAGACATATTACCAAACACGTAATGGGCATATACACACAGTTATATTCACACAGGCATTTCATCGAACATATAGCATGTAACAACAGGATCACACCAAAATGCCACTGAAGGCCAACATCCATATCGGAGATCACACCTATATGGATTACAAATATATATAAATAGGTATAACTCTATAATCTGCCCTGGAACCCTAGGACAGAGGAGGATTTGGGAAGAACAGAACCCCTACCTTGTATGTTCTTCTGCTCCCGCTTCCACGCAAGACTCCGACCACCCACGCAAGACGCTCCGGCAGGCACCAGAAGCTCTCCTTCCCTCTCTCTCTCTCTCTCTCTCTCTCTCTCTCTCTCTCTCTCTCTCTCTCTCTCTCTCTGCGACGACTGGTGGAGCAACAAACCCTAAACCTAAAATAGAGGGGCTTCTCCTCCTTATATAGACAACACAACATCAAAACGACGTAGTTTTGATTAAGTGAGTCCCAGCATCAAAACGACGTAGTTTTGATTACACAAGTTACAACCTTTCCGCATCCACACACACCAAAATACTCACTATTCCAACCTGGTCCTTTGGGAAAAGATGATTAGAATGACAAAACCAAGGCAACCATGCAAAAACATGCCTGTACGCCAATTTGCACACCAATTCCCCAATTGGCGTGCAGCTCCAAATGCACTCAAACTTCACCCCAAGCCTCCTTGCATCTTGTAGAGGTCTGAGGATCAAAAATATGCTTGCACGTGAAATGGGTGAATTCACGTGCAGCTCCAAATGCTCTAAAATTTCTATGGTAGGTAGAGGACCTCATTCTAAGAAACTTTTGTTCTTGCACGCCAATTGTTTGAGGCCATCTACTAGGTCAAAATAGCTCTCCAAAACCTGATAAAACAGCCTAAAAGCGCTTGTATATGCATAGCATCTTCCTAGGGCATAAAGGTACGTTACCACTTGTCACATGCACCTCCCAAAAGTACCCTCTTGGGCTTATCTCTTACCTCAAACTTGTGCACTAACCTCCAAGGTGTTTGTGGTTAACTTCTTACACACGGTTTACACACGGGTCATTACATCTCCCGAGAATAGCCCATCCCATACCCGTCACAAGAATTTTGTCCGCTTTGGCCAACCAGTCTTGGGCCTCGCCCTCATGGCCTGCTCCGCACGGTTTTGTCTTTGGGCCTCGCCCAAAACGCGTTCCTGTGAGGTGAGGTATCCATCCCCTCCTATAAGGTGGACTTTGTTCTCCTCACCAAGCAATGTGGGACTAACACCCACTCATGGGTCGTTACAATTTTCATGTGAGTCACATCAGTCATCTTGAATTTCTTCAGAATCTCCTTAGTGTATTTAATTTGACTGATAAAGATCCCATCCTTCAACTATTTGACCTCCAACCCAAGAAAGAATGAAAGTTCTCCCATCATACTCATTTCATATTCACTTTTCATCAAATGGGAGAATTCTTCACACTGCTTTTTATCCCTTGATCTGAATATGATGTCATCAACATAAATCTGAACAATCAAGGGTGATCCTTTTCCTTCCTTGAGAAATAGAGTGGGTTCAATTTTGCCTTTTTTGAACTTGTTTTTGATCAGAAATTCTGACAATGTTTCATACCAAGCTCTAGGAGCTTGTTTTAGTCCATATAGAGCCTTCTTCAATTTGTACACCTTGTGTTCTTGGTTTGGCTCTAGAAATCTAAGAGGTTGTTCAACATAGACTTCTTCTTGGAGGTCTCCGTTAAGGAATGCACTCTTGACATCCATTTGATAAACCTTCAAGTCCTTGAATGCTGCATATGCTAAAAACATGCGGATGGCCTCTAGTCTAGTAACTACTGCAAAGTTTTCATTATAGTCAATTCCTTCTTCTTATCTATAACCTTTTGCCACCAGTCTGGCCTTGTTTCTGATTACAACACCATCAGCATCAAGTTTATTTCTAAAGATCCATTTCACACCAATGACTTGTTGTGATCCAGGCCTGTTGACTAACTCCCATACTTTCTGTCTCTTGAACTAATTGAGCTCTTCTTGCATAGCATCAATCCAATAGTGATCCTTAATTGCATCATCAATTGCTTTTGGCTCCACTTGTGATAAGAGACACATGTATAGATTCTCATGAAGTGTGGCAGTCTTTGTTTTGACCCGTGCAGCAGGATCTCCTATTATTAGTTCAGATGGGTGGTCCTTTAACTTTCTCCTTGCCTTTGGAAGGTCTTATCTTTCTTCATGTTGAATGCTCAACTGCTCTATGTCAGGTTCTTGGGTTGGTGGAGGTGACAAAGACTGAACAAGTTGAATGTTAAGGTCATGATCTTCTATTGATTTTTGATTTGACTCTACAGCAACTGGTTCAGCTCCTTGGTCTTCAGGTTTAGGTCCATCTTCCACTAGTTTAGTTGTTGTAGGATTATCTGTGTCTTGGTCTTCTACTATGATAGTATCCTGCACTTCATTTACATTTTGGTCTCCTTTCTGCATACCATGGTTAGTCTCATCAAAAGAAACATGAATAGAATCTTCAATAGTTTTAATCCTTCTATTAAACACACGATAAACCTTGCTAGTCATGGAATATCCAACAAGATATCCATCATCTGACTTGGCATAAAACTTATTGAAGTAGTCCTTGCCATTGTTCAGAATATAGCAAGTACACCCGAAGATCCTTAGGTGACCAATGTTTGGCCTCCTTCCCTTCCATAACTCATAGGGTGTTTTCATGGCTCATTTGTTAATTAGAGTTCTATTTTGTACATAACAGCTTTAGCCCATAAGGATTTTGGGAATTGAGCTCCTGTCAACATGGTTCTAGCTGCTTCAACTAAAGTCCTATTTTTTCTTTTAGCGACTCCATTTTGTTGTGGAGTTCTAGGTGCTGAGAAATTATGCTGAATACCATGTTCAGTATAAAACTCTAGCATGTCAAAAAATTCAAATTCCTTGCCATGATCCCTTCTGATGCATTTAATAGAGAGACTCGTAACATTAGTTATCTAATTGAAGAGTTCAACAAGATTTTCAAATGTTTCAGTTTTGTTCCTGAGAAACATAACTCATGTATAGTCATTTATTACTGCAAGGAAGTATCATGCACCAGATAGTGAAGACACATTTATTGCTCCACATAGGTCCATGTGTAGAAGTTCAAGTGGTTGTGTGATTGAGGTTTTATCCAAACTCTTAAAAGAGTGTTTCACCTGCTTACCCAGCTGACAATCCCTACAAGGGCATTCTTTCTCATAAACATGCTTAGGTAAGCCCTCAACCAAATCAAGAGACAAAAGATGCCAATTTAGACATAGTCTTAAAGTTTAAATGACCAAATCTCTTGTGCCATAACCAACTAATGTCAGGAGAAGCTTTTGACAAAAAACAAATTAGTTCATTAGATTGAGCATTACCAAAGACCAATTTATAGACATTGCCTTGTTTGTGTCCATTCAGCTTTACCTCTTTGGAGACAGGATCTATAACTGTACAGGTGTGTTTAGTGAACAACACTTCATAAACCTTGTCACACAATTGACTTATGCTCAACAGGTTATGTTTGAGAGCTTGAACAACAGATACATTCTTAATTGAAACAGAACCATTAGAGAGAGTACCCTTACCAACAATCTTACCCTTTTTGTTATTCCCGAATGTGACAAATGAAGCTGTAACCTCCCTTACTTCACTCAACAGAGAGGCATCATCTATCATGTGTACAGAACAGGCACTGTCAAGGTACCACTGGCTAGAATTGATCTTTTGTTCCCGGTGGCAACTTTTAGCTTCATGTACCTGTTCCTGCATAACAGGCACCTAAGTCTTGGGGGCCCAATCGTGCTTGGTCTTTGGGTAAGTGAAAGCTACAGTTAACAATTTTGGTTTCCAATAAGTAGGGGATGATTTGATTTTCCATGCTAACTTATGTGATCCCTCATTAAATTTGTTAGCAATTTTGTTCTTTGGGCTTTTTGTAGATTCTCCTTCCTTATGGTTACTCTTGGCAGCTTTACTAGACACAAAGTTGACATTTTTCTTCACAGGTTTAGTAGTTGGGTTCTTTGGTGAAGCAACCTGTGTGTGCCTGGTTGCTTTCTTCTTCCTATCTGAATTATGAGGTTGCATATTTTCAGTGATGTGTAATTGCTTAAGGCTTACCCTGATTTCTGTAGCAATCTCATTCTTAAGATACTCAGGGTAGAATCTGCACTGATAGGAAAGGTGTCCAACTTCACAGCAGATGGGGCAGTTAACAGGATTGGGTTGGACATTTTGTCTCAAGGGTATAATTGGAGTGTTAAGAGGCTTCCTAGGTTCTCTCACATATCCTAGACCGTTCTTAACTCTCCCACCAAGGACAAACTTAGGCTTAGAGGAAACAACCTTGCTAGATGAGCCAGTCTCAAACGTAGCAGTAAGTCTACTTGAGTTTGTCTCGCATCAATATTACACCCTTACCCTTGCATTGAGATGTAGAGGAAAAGTTTACTAAAGGTTTAGCTTTCAGTTCTATCTGATCAACTGCTGCATCACTGTCCTGAGATGCAACAGTACCCATATCTCTAAGTTCGGGTGTTACAGGTTTGGGTGGACAAGTAACAGCCATTTGTACCTCCTTTCCACAATCAAGAAGCACACTGCCAGCAGGAACAAAGCCAGCAAGACACTTGGTCTGCACAAGGTAGGCTTGGGCCTTGGTTATTTGGTCTTTAGAGAAACCTAGACCTAAGGCTAGACCTTTAACATCTAGAGTAGACCTAAAGTGGGCTGCAATCTCAGTAGAATCTTGCCACTTTTTCCTGATTTGTCTTTCTTTCTCCAATTCCGCTTTGGTTTCAGCTAGTTCCTTTTCAAGCCTATCGATGTCTTTATTAGCCATTTTCAATTGTCCTGCTTTGTCCAAAAGATCATCGTGTGTGCTTCTCATCTCACTCACTTCAGCTCTTAATCTTCTCTCTATTCTTTCATAGTCATCTATAGAGTCTCTATATTCACATGAAAGCCTTTCAAGTTTAGAGTAGTATCTTTCTTTGTCAGCTTTCATAGGAAGAAATTGTTCCTCTATTTCTTTGAGAGCTCTATAGGTATCTTCATATTCAATGTAGAGCTGTTTATAAGTTCTTACCTTGAGGGGAGGACTGTGGTCAGCCATGAAGCAGATCAGACCCTTTTCTTTCTTCTCATCGTCAGAGGATTCTTCTTCCTCCTCAGTTTCACTGTCAAACTTGTTGGTGACAAGAGCCTTCTTCCTCTTGTCATCCTTTCTGCTTGAGGAGCCTTTGGTCTTCTTCTTCTTCTCAGCTGCCTCCTTTTTCTCCCTCTTCAGCTTGTAACAGTCGGCAGCGAAGTGGCCAGGCTGATTGCAGTGGTAACACTGCAACTTCTTCTTAACTTTTCCCTTAAAGAAAGATGAGGATGACTGCTTTGCTTTCCACTTGTAGTTCCCCCTTCTCTTCAGCAGTTTCTTGGTCAGAAATGCCACCTCTTCATCTGAGGCGCTATCTGAAACAAGTTCTTCAGCATCATCTTTTTCTTCTTCTGAAGATGGTTCCCTTGGTTCAGCAGCCGCCTTAAAAGCCACAGACTTCTCCTTTTTCTTGGAAGGGTTCTCAAATGCCTCAAGTTCTTCTTTTTGCATCTCGAACGTCTTGAGGTCCCCATAAAGTGCTTCTAAGGCACAAGTCTTCCATTCCTTCAGCTGACGGATGGCTGATGTCATTATCAGCAGTCTCAAGGGTAGAGATCTTAAAAACTTGTCATTCTTGTCCTTCTAAGAGATCTCAACATTGTAAGTCTTCATCCATTGAATCAGACCTGTGAACCGTTTGTATATGTTGTCCAGTGATTCCTTCGGTTCATATCTGAAGGCTTCATACTCCTGCTTGAGCATGGAGATCTTGTTATCCTGTATTTGTTCATCTCCTTCATAGATGAAACATAGCTTGTCCCATACCTCCTTCGCTGTCTCTAAGTCTTGCATATCCATGAACATGTTGTCATCGAGTGTAGAGAAAAGTATGGCTTTTGCCTTGAAGCCAAGTTTTACTTTCCTCTGCTCCACCTTAGACCACCTGTCTGGGTCCTTCGTCATTAGTCGGCCTCTCTGCATGCTCTTTGGGGTGAAAGGTCCGTTCTTTATTGTTTCCCAGAGATAGGTGTCGAGCATGTCTAGGTGTGCTCTCATTCTTGCTTTCCATTTGGAAAAGTGCCCGGGTGTGCACATAGGTACTTGGGAGGATGAGCCAGGCAGGACGTCGTAGAAGTCTTCTTGTTCTTTCTTGTTACTGCTAGTACTCGGTTCTTCCTGCTCCTGATCTCCAGTCGCTCCTTCTTCTGGAACACGACTAGTTTCAACTTCCTCAATAGGAGTTGGAGCGTGCTCGGGAGCTGGAGCTGCACTGCTAGAATCCATGTCGGCCATTTAGGGATCTCTACGGAGTTGTAGAACCGCTCTAATACCAATTGTAGGTCCCAAAGTGAGTCTAGAGGGGGCCTGAATAGACTTTCTTCGTGCGTAGAAGCTAGACTATTCGCTGGTATGTGGTACGTCTAAGGATAACTATGCTGGAAGTATTTATGGAGAAGATGACAGTAGTAATTTGAGTGATAATGTGAGGCATAATGAACTATCAGACAAATCAAAGATGGGAGTAAATGCTCTTCACTAAACAGATCTCAGATGTAACAGGAATGAACTGTGATAGTTTGGATTGTGGGAAACAACACAGAGATGAGACTTGATGATAGTGCTGGATCTTTGATGAACAAGAGTTTTTGATTCATCAACAGATTTGTTCTTAATCTTGGTTCAACACAGCGCATAGCACTTGGAAGTTCTTTTTCTCTCTCTAAGTCTCTCTCTCTCTTGCATTGGAATACCTCACTGAATTCTTCAAAAGATCTATATTTTAATGTGTGTAAGAATCCTTTTTCTTGTATTCTGTGTATTCCACGCTTTCAGAGAAAGAGACTAACTCTACTTTTTGTCGCTAAGTGTGAGAGAGATATATATTTTAAGTTTAGATTGTTGTGCGCCTAGTTGTCCATCCGACAGACTGACTTCCTGCCACTGGATATGCAGGATGTCAAGGGATGGGTTGATCTACTCTGATTTGTAAATCTGTTGCCCATGCTGCACAGTTGCATGCCCATACTAGCGCAGTCGATCTTGGCCGTTGATCCGTGAAAAGTGGTTGATCGCAATTAATGCGGCATTAATTGCACTCCACCTGCTCGAGACGGCGCAGTCTTACTGTACAAACCCTAGCTGAAAATATCACTAAGTGAATATGCTTAGGTTTTTAAGTATGCCTTGAAGGTGGGTGCCTCAAAGGTTTGATGACTCGAAGGTTTCAGTTAGAGCCTGTTAAGGTTGCGGACGTTTACTTCAGGCTTTACAGTGTTGATATCTGCGAGTCTACGACTCACATATCTTCGAGTCTTCGAGGCTAGAGTTCGAGTTAGATTAAGTCTGTTGTGTCACTCTATTAACTGTAAGTCTGTGACTCTATGAGTCTACGACTCTACAAGTCTGCAACTATCCTAATGGCTCTTAGAGTGATTTCTTCCAAGTGCGCCTAATCTTCCCGTGGTTACAGCTGCAAGTCTACGACCCTAACTCTGCGGGTCTACGACCTTCGGGTTTCTCAGCTTATTTACTTGACTAAGAGGCTCTTCGACTCTGCGAGTCTTCGACCTTGAAAACCTTCGACTCTATGAGTCTTAGACTTTACATTTCTTCCTTAGCCTTTCGCATTTACTCATGTACTGAATTTCTGTATTCTACGAGTCTTCGACTCTACGGCTACGACCCTTCAACTATAACGCTCAGCCTTCCAGATCTCCGAGTCTGTGACATCTGACAATTTCTTTAGATTAACAGTATCTATTTCTACGACCCTTGAGTTACAGTTACACTTGTGTTTACCAGTCATTATTGCTTCGACTCTTTGACCTTCAACCTACGAGCCTGTGAGTCCTATTAACTAAACAGTATTCTAAGGCTTTGACTATATGACCCTTGAGTCTACGAGTCTAGCGGCACTTTAAGTTCTATTAAGTGACTTGAGTGCTCTAGGGACTCTACAGTTCTACGGGCTTCGAGTCTTCGAGTCATTTAAAGTTAGTTACTGTTCTTTAGAATTCTTCGACTCTACGAGTCACTGAATAGTTACTTGCAGTAACCCTTTCTTTTCCGCACTACGACTCTACGACCTTCGACCCTGGATCTACGAGTCGCAATGTGTTCTGTCATATTGTTACTTCGAGTCTCTAGACCCTACGAGTCTTCAAGCCTCTCGCCAATATGTTCTGTGACAGGTTTATTTCTACGAACTTCAACTCTTCGACCCTACGACCTTCGGATCTTCGAGTCTCCAGACTTAGATTGTATTTTGGAAGCTTCATCAAATCATATATTTCCAACACAATAGTTGGAATTATAATATGCTAGTTTTCCTATTACTGGATGGAGACATGCAAAATGTAAAAATCTCGAGAGGCAAAACACAAGCATTCCCCATCTAATTACTTCCAAACTAATTAACACTGGCCTGTTTTCTTAACTAAAATATCCCAATTTTTTTGTCTTTTAAATTGTGAGAAAAACTTGGATAAAGCATAGCTGTAGAAGATACCCGAGCAAAAGCAATTTTACTTGATATTAGTTCACACAATCCAATAATAGATCATAAAACACAAAAACACAGGAAAATTCAATTATGAATGACAGAAAAGTAGAGTACATCACCTACAATATCAGCAATAGTGTGACCATTAGAGAACCTCACATTGGGCAACCCATTGTGAAAATCAATGTCATACCACGGAAGGTTTGCCTTGGTAATGCTTCTTGAAATAACAATCCCAAAAAAAAGAAAAACACAATTGGCAACACGAAATCAAGATGATAAGGCATGGTGATGATGAGAAAGGTGTAAGTGGGTATAAGGAACCTAGCCTGATTGGGGCCTCCAGCATTTTGCACTATTACAGGAATGTTGCAGCAATTTGGATACAGTCCATCTATTGGTGGGTGTGATCCCTTTGGCAACACTTGTAACGTCCGACACAAACCCGGTGTCGAGGATCTCTCCCCATATACATACCGTTCTCTTATATCCCTGGAGTTCGTTTGAGGCAAGAGTAAAATTGACCGACGGTCTTTTCATTTTGTTTACTATATATTAAAAAAAAATATATATCTTTTCTACCTTTTTTTTATTCTAACCAACCATCCCTTTTTTCTACCTTTTTTCTTTCCACCACTTTTCCATCTATTTTTTTACACCCTATTTCCATATCTAGCCAAGCAGAGAATTAGCACCAGGCTCTAACGCCAATTTTGCATACCAAAGTCAATGTTGCCTAAAAAACAAATTAAATTTGTTAAACCTGATTTTAGATTCGTTGAATGAAAGAGATTGTCATCTCCTCGTCTTCAACATCATCTATCATGCAAAATAAATGCCATCATGAAAAAAAGAAGAAGCTTGTAGAACAATTTCAACGCATTATTGCATCCTTATTTATTAAGTTGTGAGATAATTCAATCAGGTCTCTTCTAAAATTATAATTCCTAATTGGACAGACTAGACTAATTAGAATTAGAACTACAAGTGACATATTAGTTAAGAGCATCTCAAATCCATTACCTATAGCAAAATATGGCTAAAATTGTTTTCTAATGGTTTAAGTAAACCTTTTAGCAAAAGCAAAAACAAAAGCTAAATATAGCTTTTGCTTTTCCTTTAGCTAATCTTGCCATGTCAGCACATAAGAAGAAATTACACTTTAGTCTTACATTTTTGTCGCCTGTGTTCCCGTCCCCCACCCCACCAAGCTCCCCCCATCTCCCCCCTCCCCCCGCCCCATGCTCCATCGTTGCCTGTGTTGGACCTTGTCTGGGTTGGACATACTAAGGCCATTTTATATATTTATCTAGCCATGCCATATATCTTGTGAACAGGTCCAAGGAAGTCCAAAATTGGAAACCTCTACTACAAGCACTGAAGTGCCCCAAGGCCAACATTAGGCGATAGAGAATGTAATTTGGAGACTAAGAGCATGTTTGGTTCCATTTTTTCCTGTTTTTTGTATTTAAATGTATAAAATATTGGTCTGTCCTCGTTTTCAGTAGTTTTTTTTTAAAACACTTGATACTTGGATACAAGAAACAGATAATATCTTTTCATTATTTCTAGATGTTTTCAATTTCTCTCTCTACACTGTGACACCCCCTCAACTTGTGCTGCGACAACTCCCTCTCACTTGCGACAATGATAGTCCCCCCCTAGCGATGGCGATGGTGACCACCGGCGACGGCAGTGGCTCCCCTTGACCGATTAATTTATGGTTTACTGCAGTGCACGGGTCAAGTAATAAAGAGAGGTGTATTTCGACCTCAGTGTATCGATCCCACGAGGAATAATTGTATTTTCTAATAAGCACTAAGATTGGAAAACTCTAAATATGTTTGGGAAAATCATTTCTTTTTGATCAAGCAAGGAAATAAATTAACCTAAGCAATGTAAACTAATACTTCAATTAAAGGTAAATGAAATAGCACAATAACAATGATTTAAAAGTCTAGTGGTGAAGCCAATAAAACCAGATTTCTCTATGCCTTACTAATAAATTACTTTCCTATATGATTTTGTTGAGATTAATCCCAACTTTAAATGTAATATCCTTTTCACGTAATAAACACTTTAAGGTTGATTTAATAAAGTTAAATGGGTTTGTTCATTCCTCACTCTTCTTTATTATGCCTTAGCTGTAATTCCGCTAATCATACTAAAATCAGTCCTCTCCATCATTCTTTGTAAGAGAAAGGCATTATGCAACCACCCAAAGCAAATCCAACAAGATAAATATTTAGATGATAATTAACCATTCAAACCATGGCATAGAATAATCCAATCCTAAGTCTTCCTCCCTAGATTGGAGGTTTAGCCTACATGGTTGTCATTTCAATAATCAAAACAAGCATAAATTCCATTAAATAGATTTGAGAAATCAAAGCACAAACTTCAACTAACATAAATTGTTCTTACAATCAATCAATATTCTTCATCCAAAAGAAAAACAAAACTGCTAATCGTCCGCCGTCCCCTCAAACTCTCTATTTAAAACATCACATTATTGTCCTTAAATAGTAGGTTAAAATGTAAAAGCCTGAGTCTAACACAAATAGCCCACGTTGATCACATAACGAAGCACATCGACCAAGTCAATCAATATCTTGGGTCGACCAGCATCGCATCGACCACTTCGCGTTCTCATTCAGCCTCCGCATCAGTCTATAGCGAGCCATATCGATCCACATCGATCTCCTATAGCGCGTCGACCAGACAGATACACTTCACACATCGACCTTATATCAACTCAACTCTCCTCTACATCGATCAAGTCCTGTCAAAAAGAGAGAAAACACTACAACGAACTCCAAAACTAGGTTAGGGGTAAATTTAGGAAATTAAAGTCCCAAACCATACAAAATATAGGGTAAAGCAGGGGTAAATCAGTATAAAACACATGCAAAATTTAGATAGGATGCGATCCTATCAAATCCCCAACACTTGAACATTTCTTTGTCCTCGAGTGAAACCAAAACTAACCCGAGAAGATGGAAGTCACCTTGATAAGATATTAACATACAAATAACACAACTCAAGCATTAAACTAGTTAAGTTCTCATATGGTAAGTGTGTGTGTGTCCTTATACATGCAAGCCATCCTTTTCCCTTACTTTAACCAGAGTCCACGCAACATGGTTCAATAAATATCAAAGAATACAAGCAAACACTTAATAGGACTATAAAAACAATTAGCAAGTTAACCCCAAACTCCAATCATCATGCTATCCCTCATATCCTCACAGTCAATAAAACAACATGAAGCGAGACAAAAAAGACCATGCTCAACTAAGATATGATGAACAACAACATTTGCTTTAGTTCCCTTATCCAATACTTTTGTTTGCTTTTTTTTTACACAAAGGGGTGTATGCCACAGATGTCCTACACGACCTTACTCAGGGTTGCATTTTATGCTCTCCCCTTTGATGGATTATGTAGCCCCATGGTCCATACAATTACTTTCATTCCGTTTCATTTCAAGGCTTTTTTTTTGTAAAGTTAGTAAGCAACTCAATCCCAGACTATCTATGTTGCAACAAAACTGAGCAGTAAAGAGATGAAGAAAAACATAATGATCACAATACGGTACAAAAAACCAAAACTAATAATTAACATGCCTACATAAGAGCGTACATGCAAGCTATGATATATATGGCATCCACATCACCATGGAAATTGGATAAAGAAAAAAAAGGTCGAACATGTTAAGATGTGCATAAAAGTAGCATAATAAGACAACATAATAAGACAACAAAGCTAGATCACAAGAGAATGTTAAAACATTGCTAAATCATAACAAGGTAGGCTCCAACACATCCTGAGTGAGGGAGAAAACTCTCAAGTGTGTAACACCCCCCCCCCCCCACATTTAAACAATGCAGTGTCCTCAATGCATAGAGAAACAAGAATGACAGGAAAAAAAAGAGAAGACAAAGAGAAAAAGATACGGCATATAAAAAAAATCACGAGGTAGGCGCACTGAAGTGGAAGAGTAAACGAGAAACCATCTCACAAGCCTCATGTGGATCAAGCGGTGGTGAATTCGGACCCCAAGTACTACCAAGATGTTGTGAACAAGCTATAAGAAAATAACAAACAAAGGGGCCATAACACACACTATCATCTTGCTGAGGGACATGAGGGGTGACATGCAAGGGGAGCAAACGGACCGGCTTCAACTGTCTACACTACTCAAAGAAACGAAGACCAATAAGAGCTACATTTAAGCACTGACAAAGACGATGAATGCTCTCAGACCGCCGCTTCAAGGACCCCTTGCCCAAGGAGTCATAAATATAAAGACAACGGCAAGTGAGATCAATATGGAGGACAGTAGAATGGCCAGGGACAAACACCGGTAATAAAATAAAGTCCAAATCATCCCAAGGTCGAAAAGGAGGATGGCGTCCATCAATATAATCCTCAAACGGGTTGCTGCGAAGTTCTATAGTTTTCGTGTTAAACAGTGGTAAAATCTCATATTAAGGCCCATAAGGGAAACGGTGCGGGTGAGCCACAATAATCCGTCGTAAAGCATGAACAAAGTTTGTGATATTAGAATCCTCAAACCACTCCGCCGAAACCACATGCCGTAGGATGCTGGGAGAAATATAAGGAAAGGCACCAACAATGCGGCTCAAATCTTCTTGTGAATCGCAGAAAGTTTCATATTCCCCCATGGTAGTAGTGTCATAAATGATATCAGGCAAGGATAACTTTAGTGTAGTCTCAGGCGCAGAGGAGGGTAATGAGGAAGGAGTGGCGAGACGGCGTGTCTTCTTTGAACACCGCTGCAGTGGTGGAATGAAAAACAAAGGAACACTAGCAGCAGCAGATGAAGAAGAGCCAAAAGTAAATGAGGAAGACCCAAAAGGTGTAGAGAAAGGACTAGCTATGGGAACAGCTGAGGCCTGTCGGTCGAGGAAAGCTTGGACGGCCTTCATCTGGCTAGCTAAATCTGTTTGGATGGCAGCTAAACTATCTAACCACTGATCAATAACAGAGAAACATGAGTCCACTGGAGGAGTAGAAAACTAACTAGCGGAAGCAGTGACACTTCTCCACTGATAAGGTCCTCTGCTAGGACTGATCGGAACAGCATAAGGCACGTCCATATACAGTGTGCGGTTCTCTACAGGAATAAGGTGGTGCTGAATGTCCCAATCAACAACATCAGCCCTACTGGCCAAAGACAACCCATAATGGAGCCAAACCCTATGAACCTCTACTTTAAGTCGAGACTGTGCAAATAAAATCCAAAACTGCTCTAACTGACTAACTACAGTCCCTTCCCGATGGTTGTCACCCCTAATAGTGCACGGAAGACGAGAAGAAGGCATGGGCCTCGACTAAGAAGCACTCCCAACATGGATCATAGGGCGACCAACTTTACAGGCATCTATATTCCCATTATCAAAAACATTCTTCAAAATGAGGTTATCAGGGTATGGAATCGTTGGTCTATTGACAAAAACAGAGGGATGTTGAGCTAGCATGATCATGGTGAGTAACCTTCCATACAGACACATCGGCACGCGTTCCTTCCAACTTTCAAAGACAACTGAAGCCCATTTTATATCCAAGCCATGATGCAAACCAAACATACACTGTAAATGTTCATGGGATATGCTATCCACACCCTTAAGCTGACAATATATGCATTTGCCAATGAGAAAGGTAAGGAATCTATCCATCCCATTAAAACCCATTTTCTTAGGGTAGCGCCTATGCACACCCTCAGGTTCCACATAATCAAACGGGGCCATTAATTCAGTTTTGTTCAAAACAGGAAGTGAAAGTGAACCCACTGGAAGATGAAAAACCGTTTGAAGAACGTCTACAGAAACAACAACTTCAACTCCTTGAACGATGGCAACAAATTTATCATAAAAAGAACCCACATTGCAATAGAAAGAAAAGCAATCTTCATCAAGAATAGGGCATGGATCACAACAAATGGTCCGCAATCCACTCGTTTGCAAGAGTTGAAGGGCTTGATCCTTCCAAGGTGCTTCTAACTTCTCTAATGCCGACCAATCCAAAACGTGACCAGGATGAAACATGATAATCAACAAGACAAGAATAGATAAGCTAGAATCAACATTTGGAGCACCCCCACACTTGATCGATGTGAAGAATAGCACTATTGGAGGATAGGGGTTTAGTCGATGTCGCCACTCGGGTTTAGGGTTTAGGCTACGCCGAACAGAATTGTAATGACCCGTGTGTAACCCGTGTGTAAGGAGTTAACCACAAACACCTTGGATGTTGGTACACAAGTTTAAGGTAAGAGATGAGCCCAAGAGGGGACTTTTGAGAGGTGCATGTGTCAAGCGATAGCGTACATTTATGCCCTAGGAAGATGCTATGCGTTTACGGCGGTTTTAAAGTCATTTTTGGCTGATCTTGGAGCTCACTTTTGACCTAGTAGATGGCCTCAAACAATTGGCGTGCAAGAACAAAAGTTTCTTAGAATGAGGTCCTCTATCTACCACAGAAATTTCAGAGCATTTGGAGCTGCACGTGAATTCACCCATTTCACGTGCAAGCATATTTTTGCTTCTCAGGCCTCTACAAGATGCAAGGAGACTTGGGGTAAAGTTTGGGTGCATTTGGAGCTGCACGCCAAGTGGGGAATTGGCGTGCAAATTGGCGTGCAAGCATATTTTTGCATGGTTCCCTTGGTTTTGTCATTCTAAGGAACTTTCTCCAAAGGACCATGTTGAAATTCTGAGTATTTTGGCCTATATGGGTGCGGAAAGGTGGTAACTTGTGTGATCAAAACTACGTCGTTTTGATCCTGGGATTCACTTAATCAAAACTACGTCGTTTTGATGTTGTGTTGTCTATATAAGGCGGAGGAGTCCCTCTGTTTTAGGTTTAGGGTTTGTTGCTTCACCACCGTCGCAGAGAGAGAAAGAGAGGGAAGGGGAGCTCCTGGTTGCCGCCGGGCGTCTTGCGTGGGTGGTCGGTGCTTCGTGGGTGGACGGCGTTCGGCTTGGGATCGGACCGTTCTTTGTGTTGTTGCGTTTTCCTTGAGGTAGGGGTTCTGTTCTTCCTAATCCCTCCTCTGTCCTAGGGTCCTAGGGCAGATTCTGGGCTGTATCTGTTTATATATACATATGTAATCCATATAGGTGTGATCTCCTATATGGATGTTGGCCTTCATGGCGTATTGGTGTGATTTCGAGGTTGGGTGGTTAGTGCATGTTAAGTGTTTGATAAAATGCCGGTGTGGATATGCCTGTATGAATATGCCTGTGTGTATGCTCGAACGTGTTTGAAATAATGCCTGTGAGGCTATGTATATTCCGAGTCCGAAATAATATCTGTGTGGCTGGGATTGTGAGCCTGTGAATATGTGCATGCTAAGTGTTCGACGTTATTCCCGTGTGACTAAGCATATTAAGTGTTTGATGTTATGCCTGTATGGTCTTATGTGCTGTGTGGTTGCTTGTACACCCGGTGGCTGTGGAAGCCCGGGACCGTTTTGTGTTAGCCTGTGAGGCTGTGGAAACTTGGCCTGAAGAGGCGGTTAAATCACTTGGCCTGAAGAGGCGGTTAAATCACTTGGCCTGAAGAGGCGGTTAAATCACTTGGCCTGAAGAGGCGGTTAAATCACTTGGCCTGAAGAGGCGGTTAAATCACTTGTTGTTAAAGTGTTAGCCTGTGTGGCGATGGCAGTGTAATTGTTGATGTGGTTGTTGTTATGTCTGTTGAAATTATTGTAACACGACACCGCACTTGTACACATGGCATGTAGATGCTAGGAGCATGGGATGGGTTGGGGAGACATGATCCCTACTGAGCTGTGGATGCTCACCCCTCCTACTATGGTGTGCTTTCTTGCAGGAACCTACAGGCGTTAGGTGGGAACACCAAGGTGGAAGACTTTATCCATTTTACTCTTCCATTTATGTTGTTTTCTTTTATGGGAACTGATGTAACCCCAGTGGGGATGGGATTGTAAAGAATTCTGTTATAATAAACTGGTTTGGAATATTTTTATGAATATTACTTTCTTGAATGGGTTGTGGATGTTTGAAATGTAAAATTCTTGGTTTGTATCCTAACCCCTTTGCCCTCCGTGTGGGTAAAAGGGGGGGTCACGTGCCGGTTTCCTCGGGTTGGATTGACACTCTCCAGTGATGTTCTTTACCCAATGTATTGGAGGTCTTTCTGGAACCACCCATCATAAACTTACTTTGTCCAAACATAAGAGGTTAACAACTTTAACATACATAACATGAGGCATATCATAGAATTCCAATAAAACATTCAAGATTAACTAGGATAACCACGAATATCAAAATGGTTATCTACCCCAATCAATAGCATAGATTATCAAGAGAGAGATTAAAAAGAGACTAATGTTCTCAACAATAAAATGAAAATAGAAAAATAAGAAACATAAAATAAAATAGGATAAAGAGGAAGTGAAAAGTGATAATAAAGAAGAGAAAACCCCTTACAATAATAATAAAATACAGACTATAATGAAAAAGAAAAAGGGGATGAGAAAAACCCTTACAATCCGCTTGTCGTTCTCTGCGTTCTAAACCTTAAAAAATATCAAACCACTAAATTAGCATTAATGCTTGAAAAGTTCAATATCACACATATCTCCTTATATATATATATATATATCATACTTTAACTTATATCTTTTAATAGGCATACCGTGCTTGTGGGGTTGAATATTAATTTGGGTTCCACTTTTATTCTTTGTTCCATCTCCTATTTCGATCCCATGCATCATAAGCCTTGAGTTGTGCAATAACTATGTTATATGCCTTGAGAGTTTTTGAATAAGATTTACTTTTTGTATTGGGTAAACGGAAAAGACGTTCGATAAGCTTATTTTTCCTACGTGTCTTCCACCTTAACCATGAGGGATATTAGACATGGGTCTAAAGGAAAGATCTAGAGGAGATAAGGATGGGGATAAGTTGTGAGGTTGAAGCATTAACAATTGGGGTTGCGAGAAGAAGAAGGGCGATTGTCGGGGGAATTCATTATCGAAGTTGTTCCTTACGATCCTCCGCTATCTAGAACCTTAAAAATAAA
This sequence comes from Taxillus chinensis, assembly GCA_023512835.1. Classification (NCBI taxonomy): domain Eukaryota; kingdom Viridiplantae; phylum Streptophyta; class Magnoliopsida; order Santalales; family Loranthaceae; genus Taxillus; species Taxillus chinensis. The sequence goes on along the minus strand of CM042088.1, from coordinate 17,355,603 downwards.
AATAAAACATAAGTTAATATTCTCATCTTTTCACTTGAATTATAGAATGACAATGCTATGATAAAATACTATAATTTAAAATAATTACACATGTATGTGAACTTCGAATTTTCAAAATCTTAAGTATTACCTTTCGTAGAACTTCGATGCTCGGTAAGTTCCAAAAAGAAAAGAGGGTTTGAGTAGAGTATTTGGGGTGTTAAAAGGGCTTAAGGGAGTGTTTTTTAGAGGGAATTTCGTGATGTGGCTTGAGGGATTTGTGCATTAAGAGGGGAGGCAAGTCACTCCTTATATAGGCAAGGATGGTGGTAGGTGTATAGTGTGAAAGTAGTGTATGAATTTGACTTTGGCATTAAATTAAATTATGTAAAATATATATAATACTTTTTTTCCTCCTATTATCCTTTCTTAAAATGTGGGTATCTCCTCCTACCATTTTAAAAATGTTTTAAGACTTTTCAACCTAGAAGGTTCCTTTAGCATTAAAAGTCCACATTGGTGTACTCCCTACTAATTCAATTATAACATTTTTAATTTTATAGTTTTTTGACAAACGTCCAATTGTATTGCATTACTGACTGAAATATCTACAAATGGGTATCAATTTTATAATTTTTACAAATGTGTAACAAAAGTTATTGAATTTTAAAGTCATACTAAAATGTTTACCCGTTCATACTGAACCTATGTGTAGTATTTTAACTTCTGGAATTGATTGGTTTCATATTAAATTCTGAAATTTCTACACGTTTTAGCTAAGTCATGTCAATTGGATCTGTATAATTCAAGTTATGGATTTTTGAATGGGACCTCCAGAATCTGCCTCATTCAAAATTTTGGGCCTTACCTATGTTTTATACTTTTGGTAAAGTTAAGGCTTGTAATACTTACTTACCCATAGTAATTTGGTTTAAGAAACTAAATGACATAATATATAGCATCTAAAGCTTTTATGACGTATAAGAAATTATTTTATTTTTATAATGTATTTAATATTAACGCGGATAAATTAATATAATTGCATAATCAATAAACAATAAAGTAAGATAACATTATAGCATAAAATATTATAAACCTAAACATAAACATTAATATCATATTCTATGGCCTTCGTAAAATTTCTTGAATTGTATTAGCGTATGTGCGTAGGACGTGTTGTGCTCTGGCATAGAGAGCCGCACAACCCTTCGGCGAACTTTGTTGTGGTTGTCGCACAAATAACCTCAAACTTCTCCTTGTGTCTCATCGCATTATATTGCAGCCATTGGACACGAGCATTTAGCTCATCTACAAGAAAGCATAGCTTTGTAACTTCAAGTCGTATTGCTCGCCGATCTTCATCTCGTACACTATTCTCGGATGGCGATACTCGAGAACTTGATGTCATAACTCTTATTCTTCTTCTTCTTACTTCTATACTCTCTTATAAATAAAATCTCATACTCATACCTATTTATGGAAGTCTAAACGGATACTATTCATAACGGCTAGTTACTATTCTAACGGCTACTTATTAGTCACATGCTATTTGAATGACTATATTGGGTGCTTATTTTTATCGTGATAATATCTAAAATATCCTTTCTAACTATTGTTAACAATGACATTATTATTATTTTGTTATTATTACTCTTTAAGGAAGAACTTAAATAGCTAAAAATTTTGCGGGTCTTACATCCTACCCTCCTTAAAGAAATTTCGTCCTCGAAATTATTTCGTACCTTCATTATCACAAAAGCTCATGCTCTCAAGGAGAAGATTATAAATACTTTCTACGGCCTATTCAATATTTCTCGAATTGTATCGCATAAACCCTGAGGGTTAAGCGAGCTTCGCAATGAGCCACATTATCCTTCGCTAACATTGCCGATATGGTCGCACGGATGAGATTAGCCTTTTCTCTCATCCTTGTTTGCTCTAATAGTAGCCAATGATTATGCCTGTTAGTTCATCTACGGTAAAGAGTAGTCTTGTAATCTCAACCCGCACCCTTCATCGATCTTCACCTCGCGTGGTGCTAGTTTCGAGTATATACACATGAGAGTTGGATGATGCCATATCGTTGCACTCGCTTTCTATAAAGATTATCTGCTCCTTCTATTTACATTTTATATATATATATATATATATCACTTGCTTAGAGTATGGCTACTTCAACAATGATAATGATATAGGTTCCCAAATGTCAAAATAGGCTTGTTCTATCATCAATCAAAATCATATCAATCACTTCCTATAAATATAAAATATTAACTAAGATTTGCGGTTTCACTTTCTAAAATGTGTCATAAACATTATCACCAATATTATTACTTTCCATTTCTTATGTTTATCGAACATTATCACTTTTAAAAACTCTAGGGTTCTACGATGACATAGGGTTAAAAGCATAATTTATTTAAAAGGAAATATGTGAAATAAAATACACCATACAAATTTCAAATTATGATAGAGCTAAGCATTTTTTTTTCTAGATGTTGTCTAGATTTGATGATCCAGCTTCAGCTTCCCAAAGGTCCTTTGGAATAACACCTTCATGTGTTGGCTTATACGCCTTTATTTTCCTTAGTAGATCCTTCGCGCTGCTGCTTACGATGATGATCCTCTTTTGTGATGGTTTAATGGAACCTTCTTCGATGGCAGTATCGATTTGGGCTATAAAGGGGTCGAAAAATCCACCTATATTAAGTAAGCCTATGGGTTTATCATGGATACCTAGTTGAGCCCAGGTTGACGATTTCCATGCATTCCTCCATAGCTCCAAGGTCTCCAGGAAGAATAATGAAGCAATCAGAGAGTCTAGCGACTTCTTCCTTTCATTGATGGAGTTCAGAGATCACGTTTCCATGCTCGAATGTGTAGATATATGTCCTCCCGCCGAGCGAACGACTTGAGACAAAAGCTCCAGGAAGTCTAATAATTTCGCAATTGCAGATAACGTCTAACCCTTTAGAGACAAGTTCCTCACCGAGTTCTATGGTTGCAATCTTATAACACTCTTTCTTCCCAATGGTTTTTCCTCCAAGAACACCAACTCGTTGGAACCTTGAGTTTCGTGGTAGTTTATAGTAGGAAGCCATTTTTCAACTAAAGAGAAATTGTTATCTAGATCTAGAACTATGGAAATGGCGCATACTTCCATTTATAGTGTTATTTGTTGGGGTGGGTAAACTTAGCGTGTAAGAAAAAGCAAGCTAAAAGATAACTTGACCGTGTCTTAGAAGCATAGGTGCATTAACTTCTACATATAGCAAGAGCATGGGTGAGTGCCTTTGGCGTGCGGTATAAGGCATGCATGATATGGCGATAGATTTACTTATGTAGCTTCAGCGTGCCGCAATATTGAAGCTAGGATTCTTAACTTAAAGTATGGAACAAGATGTTAGGTATTTACTTGGGCATTAAAGAAAGGAGTATATATCAAAAATAAAATAATCGTGGTATATAAAAATATAAGCGTTACTTAAACTTAAAATGGTAACATAAGTTAAACATAACATATGATAATAGTGAGATTTCATAATTTAAATTAAGGGGTCATCATTTATTTGCTTGTCTGACTGAGCGTTATAGTCCTTACGTTAAATCGGATTACTTACCTGGATATTGCATGGGAGGTGGCCTAGTGGTGTCACCTTGTGTGAATATTTTGAACGTCTTGGTTTGGTTCCTATGCGCTCCCACTGGAGTAGCGGTTAATGATTTTCCACTTACGAGGCCTGCTTGTTATCTAAGCTGGTCCGAGCCTAATTACATATACCAAATTTAACATGCCTATATGTAAATATGTATAAACCTCCCACTACACATTAGTTATAGGTTTGCTTTTCCTCTTTTTTTTTCAACCATATGTTCATGCTTTTATTCCTCACCACACGTTCTCCATTATAGCCCTGCCCCGATTCCAAATTCAAGCCTCGTCGTCCCGCACCATTTCGGGCTACTCTAGCTTCGCCAGACTTCAGCGAGCATCACTGGCTTCGAATCCTTCTCATTGGCATCGAAGACCCTACTGGTGAGGTGCTTCCCAACCTTGACGACTTGATCTTCTCACCCGCTACACTCTAATGAACTAGTTGCCGATTGTTTATCATTTCTCCGGCGAACTTGCAGCTCGTATGACAAGCTTCGAATCCGGCGAAACATCCACTCCTTCCCTTCTCTACTAAATGTTTCCTCTCGTCAAGATTTTGTTCACTTGTTCTTGTTATTGTTGTAACGTTCTTATTTTTCATGGATGAAGTGTTTAGTCCAATTTTCATACCGTTCCTGATGACAATCTATTTGTTCTATATTATCGCAATGTTAGTGTAATTTTCTTTATGTAATATTTCCTTATGAAATAAAATAATTTGTGTGTTTGTGTGCGATATACACTACTATTATTTTATAGCATGCCAAGTGACATACCTTTCACAAGAGTGTGCTGCCTTAAATTTACTGTATCGCTTCACAAAATGCACGTTAGTCCATCAATAAATAAAATTTTCTAACGATAATCGCATGCGTTCAATTAAAGTTTTATTGCTTTTAATTTCTTGCAGTGTGCTATACGTTCTTCGAAATTATCATTCTAAGACCTTCCACTTATGTATCGTACTTCATATTTCTAAGACTCAGTCTCTAATCTATACTAAACCATCGCTCTAATACCAACTGTAACGCCCCCAAATTTGGGACCTCCAAACCGGGTGCGTTAGTGGAAATTAAAAATACAAGTTTGATATAAATTTCAAACTTTTTAACTATTTCACCAAACAACTATTAATTATTACAAATTCCAATCCAAGATCTTTAAGGTTTAGCGGTTTAGAGACTAAGTGTTCTTAACCCATTATTACATAACAAAGTACACAAGCAAACAAACTTAATAAATCTTTAAAATTTCATACAACTTTATTTCCAAGCACTTCTCAACTCCTTATCCTAGTTTCACCATTCCTTTAATTACCTGGAGTTGGAAAAGAAATCATAAAAAGGGTGAGCTCAAATAGCCCAGTAAGGGTAAACATAAGTGGGTAAGGAAAATCATGAAAATATCGAACATAGGAAATATCATATAACATTTGCACATTAAACATGATCAACATTTCACATGGGAATCATAACATAGAAGATTTATGTTTGGACATCGTATTATAACATTATGATCCAGGTTAACTACCCAGATACCATATCATAACATAACATATTATCAGCTGGATTGACACTCTCCAGTGATGTTCTTTACCCAATGCATTAGAGGTCTTTCTGGAACCACCCATCATAAACTTACTTTGTCCAAACATAAGAGGTTAACAACTTTAACATACATAACATGAGGCATATCATAGAATTCCAATAAAACATTCAAGATTAACTAGGATAACCACGAATATCAAAATGGTTATCTACCCCAATCAATAGCATAGATTATCAAGAGAGAGACTAAAAAGAGACTAATGTTCTCAACAAAAAAATGAAAATAGAAAAATAAGAAACATAAAATAAAACAAGATAAAGAGGAAGTGAAAAGTGATAATAAAGAAGAGAAAACCCCTTACAATAATAATAAAATACAGGCTATAATGAAAAAGAAAAAGGGGATGAGAAAAACCCTTACAATCCGGTTGTCGTTCTCTGCGTTCTAAACCTTAAAAAATGTCAAACCACTAAATTAGCATTAATGCTTGAAAAGTTCAATATCACACATATCTCCTTATATATATATATATATATATATATATATATATATATATATATATATATATCATACTTTAACTTATATCTTTTAATAGGCATACCGTGCTTGTGGGGTTGAATATTAATTTGGGTTCCCACTTCTATTGCTGTTCCATCTCCTATTTCGATCCCATGCATCATAAGCCTTGAGTTGTGCAATAACTATGTTATATGCCTTGAGAGTTTTTGAATAAGATTTACTTTTTGTATTGGGTGAACGGAAAAGACGTTCGACAAGCTTATTTTTCTTACATGTCTTCCACCTTAACCATGAGAGATATTAGACATGGGTCTAAAGGAAAGATCTAGAGGAGATAAGGATGGGGATAGCTGTGAGGTTGAAGCATTAACAATTGGGGTTGCGGAAGAAGAAGGGTGATTGTCGGGGGAATTCATTGTCGAAGTTGTTCCTTACGATCCTCCGCTATCTAGAACCTTAAAAATAAAAATAAAACATAAGTTAATATTCTCATCTTTTCACTTGAATTATAGAATGACAATGCTATGATAAAATACTATAATTTAAAATAATTACACATGTATGTGAACTTCAAATTTTCAAAATCTTGAGTATTACCTTTCATAGAACTTCGACGCTCGGTAAGTTCCAAAAAGAAAAGAGGGTTTGAGTAGAGTATTTGGGGTGTTAAAAGGGCTTAAGGGAGTGTTTTTAGAGGGAATTTCGTGATGTGGCTTGAGGGATTTGTGCATTAAGAGGGGAGGCAAGACACTCCTTATATAGGCAAGGATGGTGGTAGGTGTATAGTGTGAAAGTAGTGTATGAATTTGACTTTGGCATTAAATTAAATTATGTAAAATATATATAATACTTTTTTTCCTCCTATTATCCTTTCTTAAAATGTGGGTATCCCCTCCTACCATTTTAAAAATGTTTTAAGACTTTTCAACCTAGAAGGTTCCTTTGGCATTAAAAGTCCACATTGGTGTACTCCCTACTAATTCAATTATAACATTTTTAATTTTATAGTTTTTGACAAACGTCCAATTGTATTGCATTCTCGACTGAAATATCTACAAATGGGTATCAATTTTATAATTTTACAAATGTGTAACAAAAGTTATTGAATTTTAAAGTCATACTAAAATGTTTACCCGTTCATACCGAACCTATGTGTAGTATTTTAACTTCGGAATTGATTGGTTTCATATTAAATTCTGAAATTTCTACACGTTTTAGCTAAGTCATGTCAATTGGATCTGTATAATTCAAGTTATGGATTTTTGAATGGGACCTCCAGGAATCCGCCTCATTCAAAATTTTGGGCCTTACCTATGTTTTATACTTTTGGTAAAGTTAAGGCTTGTAATACTTACTTACCCATAGTAATTTGGTTTAAGAAACTAAATAACATAATATATAGCATCTAAAGCTTTTATGATGTATAAGAAATTATTTTATTTTTATAATATATTTAATATTAACGCGGATAAATTAATATAATTGCATAATCAATAAACAATAAAGTAAGATAACATTATAGCATAAAATATTATAAACCTAAACATAAACATTAATATCATATTCTATGGCCTTCGTAAAATTTCTTGAATTGTATTAGCGTATGTGCGTAGGACGTGTTGTGCTTTCGAGTAAGAGCCGCACAACCCTTCGGCGAACTTTGTTGTGGTTGTCGCACGAATAACCTCAAACTTCTCCTTGTGTCTTGTCGCATTATATTGCAGCCATTGGACACGAGCATTTAGCTCATCTACAAGAAAGCATAGCTTTGTAACTTCAAGTCGTATTGCTCGCCGATCTTCATCTCGTACACTATTCTCGGATGGCGATACTCGAGAACTTGATGCCATAACTCTTATTATTCTTCTTCTTACTTCTATACTCTCTTATAAATAAAATCTCATACTCATACCTATTTATGGAAGTCCAAACGGATACTCTTCATAACGGCTAGTTACTATTCTAACGACTACTTATTAGACACATACTATTTGAATGACTATATTGGGTGCTTATTTTTATCGTGATAATATCTAAAATATCCTTTCTAACTATTGTTAACAATGACATTATTATTATTTTATTAATATTACTCTTTATGGAAGAACTTAAATAGCTAAAAATTTTACGGGTCTTACAAGAAGAATGACAATGTGTCAATACCTCTTGAACTTCCTCTTCAGGTACACATCTCCTGAGAAGTTGATCCGGACCTCTTTTAAAAAGTAATTGATCATCCCAAATATACTGTCTAACTTGGAGTAAGAACCTCTTCTTCTGCTCCCAAGAAAAATGAGCAGGAATTACTCCACAAGCCAAATAATTTACTATATCGGCATACCATGGGAGTGAAATTGCACAAGAAAGGACTTGTTCATCAGGGAACTCAGCTTGAATAATCTTCTCTTTGTCAGATGTAACATCATGTTCCAATCGAGAAAGATGATCGGCTACTTGTTTTGATGTCCCTTTGGTATCCTTGATTTCTAAATCAAATTCTTGCAAGAGAAGGATCCAACATAGCATGCATGGTTTAACATCTTTCTTGCTGAATAAATATCTCAAAGCTGTATGATCTGTAAATACTATTACCTTAGTTCCCAAAAGATAAGCTCTGAATTTCTCACAAGCAAACACTACTACCAGCAACTCCTTCTCGGTTGTGGTGTAATTTTGTTGAGTTGACCCAAGAGTTTTGCTTGCATAATAAATAGGTCTGAAAATCTTGTCCTTTTGCTGCCCCAAAATAGCTCCCACTGCAAGGTCACTAGCATCACACATAAGCTCAAATGGTTGTGACCAGTCTGGAACTATCATAATCGGGATTGAAATGAGCCTTTGTTTCAGTGTTTCAAAGGCTGTAAGGCAATCATCTGTAAATTCAAATTTTGCTTCCTTCTCAAGCAATGCATATAGGAGTTTGAGAATTTTAGAAAAATCCTTAATGAATCTTCTGTAAAACCCTGCATGCGCTAGGAAGCTACGAATACCTTTCACATTAATTGGAGGTGGTAAGCTTTCAATAGTAGAGATCTTAGCAAGATCAACCTCCAAACCCAATGCTTAAATTTTATGGCCAAGAACAATACCTTCTTGCACCATAAAGTGACACTTTTCCCAGTTCAACGCTAACTCTTTCTCCTTACATTGAGTTAACACTGCTTCAAGATTAGTCAAGTAATGATCAAAAGAAGAACCATAAACTAAAAAATCATCCATGAATACCTCCATAATCTCTTCCATGATTCCGTGAAAAATTGCCATCATACACCTTTGAAATGTCACAGGTGTATTACACAATCCAAATGGCATTCTTCGAAAGGTATAAGTTCCAAACGGGCAAGTGAAAGTAGTCTTCTCTTGATCCTCTCGTGCTATGGGAATTTGATTATAACCAGAATACCAATCTAGGAAATAATAATAAGAACATCATCAAGTCTATCTAACATTTGATCAATAAAAGGCAATGGAAAATGATCTTTTCGTGTTGCCTTGTTGAGTTTCCTGTAATCAATACAAACTCGCCAACCAGTCACTGTTCTCATAGGAATGAGCTCGTTCTTCTCATTGATAATAATAGTCATTCCTCCCTTCTTGGGTACCACTTGCATTGGACTTACCCAAGAACTATCAGATATGGCATAAATGATTCCAGCCTCTCTCCATTTCAAGACTTCCTTTTTGACAACTTCCTTTATGGCGGGATTTAAACGGCGTTGGCATTCAACAGAAGGAGTGTAGGTATCTTCCATTAGGATTTTATGCTGACAGATGGCAGGACTAATTCCCTTGATATCGTCAATATTCCAACCCAAGGCCGACTTGGGTGCTGTGAGAACTTTAAGCAATTTTATTTTCTCTTCACTATCCAAATGAGCCGAGATAATTACTTGGAATCTCTTGCTCTCATTCAGAAATGCATATGTAAGATGGGCTAGTAATTGCTTCAGTTCAGGAGGTGGTGGTAGTGAAGAGTTTTCCTATGTAATGACTTCACCTAACTCCACCCCTGTTGGAAATTCATCATCTGCATCCACCACTAGTGTTGGAAACTTCTCAATTGCAGTTTCTGTGCTAGGCTGTCCTGCAAGTATTCCTCCACTAATGAAGTTACATCATTTATCCAAGTAGCAACTAGGATCATCTTCTAGTTGCAAAGCATATGACATATTAAAGATAACTTGTTCATCATCCACTCTTAAGGTAAGTGCCCCTACATGAACATCTATAACTGCATGGCCTGTATGAAGTAGAGGCCTTCCCAAGATCAGTTGTATCCCTTTATCATTTTCCATATCAAGGACCACAAAATTTGCTGGAAATATGAACTTATCCACATTGACTAGTACATCTTCAATAATTCCTTCAAGCTTTCTTGCTAATCTGCCTGCTAACTATAATGAAATAGAAGTGGGTTTCATCCCAAGATAAACCCGATTCTTTGATAAACCGCAAGTGGAATCAGATTTATACTTGTGCCAAGATCACATAAAGCCCGTGTGAACTGTGATTCTCCAATAGTACAAGGAAGAGTAAAACTCCCAGGGTACTTTAACTTTGGAGGCAAGACATGTTAGACAGCAGCACTAGTTTCCCTGGTTAAAGTAACTATCTCACAATCTTCTAGCCTCCTTCTTTGAGATATAAAGTCTTTTAAATACTTTGCTACTTTAGGCATACTCCGTAACACATCTACAAGAGGGATATTAATTTCTAACTTCTTGAAGAGTTCTAAAAACTTAGCAAAACCTGCATCCACCTTTTGTTTTTTAACTCTCTGTGGAAATGGTAGAGGTATCTTCAAAATAGGAGGTTTGTCTACAAAACGAATACCCGGTTGATAAACCTCAAACCTCTCTTCAATAGGCTTGGAAGTTTCCTTTACTATTTCATCTTCAAGTGCTACTTCTTTTATGCTCTGCCCTGATTCTTGCTCTTCATTGTGTTCTAACCGTTCAGGAATTGGTTGTTATGATTCTTTGTTGACTTGGGGTGGCAACTCTTTCCCACTTCTCAATGTGATCGCCTTGCAATACTCCTTTGGATTCATTTCGGTGTTATTGGGAAAGATCCTTTCGTTGTGCATTAACTATATTGGCAAGTTGCCCCAGTTGTTACTCTAACCCTTTCATAAGTACCTAAATCACTCACCCCGGCTTTCATTTCATTAAGTTTAACATCTGTGTTCTCAAGTCGAGAGTGGGTTTGCTATGCAAATTTATAGAAAAACCGCTTTATCTCATCATCTCGAAACATTCCCTTTTCCTGGTTGTTATTGGTATTCGGCTCGAGGCTGAAATTGTTGAGGTTGAGCTTGCTCTTGTTCAAACCCCGGTGGTTTTGCAGGGAATGGCCGAGGGTTTAAAGTATTCTTCTGATTCGACCATGAAAAATTCTCATGATTCCTGTTGCTTGGATGATAAGTTTGAGGAGGTGGGCCACCATGAAAATTCTACTTCCGATAATACCCCTTGCCTCCCACATATAAAGCCTCCTCAACTGGAATCATGGTAGAAAAATTATACTCCAAAGCTATATTATCAATAGGACCTCTCATTCTCACTGCCATAGCTGTTATGTGTTGTGTAAGAAGATCCACTTTATTTGTGAGTTCACCCAGTTGATTATCAGTTACTGCAGCTACACTCTTACCAGGAGCAGGGCCTCTCTCATTTGGCCATTGATAATTGTTAAGAGCCATTCTCTCTAATAGCTCCTGTTGGATCAAACCCAGGAATTTGGATAATGCCGTTAAAGCCTTATGTAATTTGATCTGAGATCCTTTGTGTTTATTTGATCATTGCAGAAGGTATGTCACTAATCCAAAGATGCACTCGTGAGAGCAAAGCTAAGGACAGGATACATAATCCTGATCCGGACAAGAGTTAGTGTCGTCAAACACTTGGTAAATAACCAAGTAACAATAAGTGCGGAGTAAGGAAAATAAATGCGGAGTAAGGATAAGTGCGGAGTAAGGAAAATAAGTGCGGAGTAAGGAAAATAGATGCGGAGTAAGGAATCCGGACTTATTACTCGCCCGGAGTAAGGAACTTACATACGGAGTAAGGAACTTACATACGGAGTAAGGAACTTACACACGGAGTAAGGAACTTACACACGGAGTAAGGAACTTACATACGGAGTAAGGAACTTACATACGGAGTAAGGAACTTACATGCGGAGTAAGGAACTTACATACGGAGTAAGGAACTTACATGCGGAGTAAGGAAGTCACGACACGGACTAAGGATTCCAAGATGAATAGATACGGAGTAAGCAACCAATGACACGGAGTAAGGTTCCAGCTTCATTAACTACGGAGTAAGGAAAATTACACCGGACCAAGAAGACAATTGCTCCAATGAAACCGCATTTAAAGTTATCGGCTCGTGCTGTCCCGATGTAAGAAGAATGCATTTAGATCAAGAAGAATCTTACACGTGGATCATCCGGATATGTGGACACAACCTTAATTGTATCTCGGAACTCACAAAGACACTTATACTCTTCAAATCCAAGATCTTGAGCTCCACAATCCGCACAGGGTCAAGGGGCAGTTACGAGGGATAGTTAGTGCGGAACGCATTCCGGAACTTCAAGTTCCAAGGTTGTCTCCTAGGAATGTTTTGTATAAATATTCATACTTATACTTCTTGTAGAATGAGCTAAAATAGAGAGAGCTAGAGCGAAGAAGTGCAAAAATAGAAAAGGCACTTGGCTAGTGTGTGAATTCAAAGTTGTAAACGAGTGTAAGAGAGTGTTTGCTTCTATTTTGTTGTAATCACTTTGTGATAATAAAACAAAATACTTCCACTAAAATTGTTGGATCAAACCCAGAATTTGGATAATGCCGTTAAAGCCTTATGTAATTTGATCTCGAGATCCTTTGTGTTTATTTGATCATTGCGAAGGTATGTCACTAATCCAAAGATGCACTCGTGAGAGCAAAGCTAAGGACAGGATACATAATCCTGATCCGGACAAGAGTTAGTGTCGTCAAACACTTGGTAAATAACCAAGTAACAATAAGTGCGGAGTAAGGAAAATAAATGCGGAGTAAGGATAAGTGCGGAGTAAGGAAAATAAGTGCGGAGTAAGGAAAATAGATGCGGAGTAAGGAATCCGGACTTATTACTCGCCCGGAGTAAGGAACTTACATACGGAGTAAGGAACTTACATACGGAGTAAGGAACTTACACACGGAGTAAGGAACTTACATACGGAGTAAGGAACTTACACACGGAGTAAGGAACTTACACACGGAGTAAGGAACTTACATACGGAGTAAGGAACTTACATACGGAGTAAGGAACTTACATGCGGAGTAAGGAACTTACATACGGAGTAAGGAACTTACATGCGGAGTAAGGAAGCTCGATACCACTTGATGGTCCCTTGGAGCCTAAAGGGGGGGGGGGGGTGAATAGGCTCTTATTCGAACTCTTTCTTTTCTCTCAAGACACAAAGACTTATCTAGTTTAAGTGATAATATCACTGCGGAAGATAACCAGGATAGTGGAAGTATTTTGTTTTATTATCACAAAGTGATTACAACAAAATAGAAGCAAACACTCTCTTACACTCGTTTACAACTTTGAATTCACACACTAGCCAAGTGCCTTTTCTATTTTTGCACTTCTTCGCTCTAGCTCTCTCTATTTTAGCTCATTCTACAAGAAGTATAAGTATGAATATTTATACAAAACATTCCTAGGAGACAACCTTGGAACTTGAAGTTCCGGAATGCGTTCCGCACTAACTATCCCTCGGTAATCTGTCCGCCTTGACCGGCTGCGGATCGTGGAGCTCAAGATCTTGGATTTGAAGAGTATAAGTGTCTTTGTGAGTTCCGAGATACAATTAAGGTTGTGTCCACATATCCGGATGATCCACGTGTAAGATTCTTCTTGATCTAAATGCATTCTTCTTACATCGGGACAGCACGAGCTGATAACTTTAAATGCGGTTTCATTGGAGCAGTGTCTTCTTGGTCCGGTGTAATTTTCCTTACACCGTAGTTAATGAAGCTCGGAACCTTACTCCGTGTCGGTGGTTGCTTACTCCGTATCTATTCGCACTGGAATCCTTAGTCCGTGTCGCTTCCTTACTCCGCATGTAAGTTCCTTACTCCGTATGTAAGTTCCTTACTCCGCATGTAAGTTCCTTACTCCGTATGTAAGTTCCTTACTCCGTATGTAAGTTCCTTACTCCGTGTGTAAGTTCCTTACTCCGTGTGTAAGTTCCTTACTCCGTATGTAAGTTCCTTACTCCGTATGTAAGTTCCTTACTCCGGGCGAGTAATAAGTCCGGATTCCTTACTCCGCATCTATTTTCCTTACTCCGCACTTATTTTCCTTACTCCGCACTTATCCTTACTCCGCATTTATTTTCCTTACTCCGCACTTATTGTTACTTGGTTATTTACCAAGTGTTTGACGACACTAACTCTTGTCCTGGATCAGGATTATGTATCCTGTCCTTAGCTTTGCTCTCACGAGTGCATCTTTGGATTAGTGACATACCTTCGCAATGATCAAATAAACACAAAGGATCTCAGATCAAATTACATAAGGCTTTAACGGCATTATCCAAATTCTGGGTTTGATCCAACAATCTCCCCCAATTATGGATATGCCTAAACCCTTTGTAATCCGATCTGGTAAGCGATGCAAACGAATATCATACGGAATATACACCACAACCAATTTCATTGATCAGCAACTAAATACAAATCAGCCTTAATACAGATTTTTCACTAAGGTACATAAGGCTTACTATACTTGAAGATCATAGTTGCCGCCTCTCTCTTAGCTCCATTGTCTGTCGCATCGTAAAGGTGGAGTGTTGGCTCCAATGTTTGTCCACGATTAAGAACGATTTGATGAAATGACAAACAAAGGCTCGCAGCCTATCTCCATCCCATTTGTTGTGGCACTTGCTTCTTGCCCCGGAATGTCGCCTTGAGTTTCTCAGTAGAGCGCAGGGGTGTGATACCCAACTCTTCATATAGTCCGGCTTTCTTCACGGCTTCAGTTAGTCTGAGACAGAGAGGTTCCCATTGATTCTTCCTAACGAAGTGCTCCACAATCTGATGAGAATCAATGAGAATCATCTGCTTGGAATGAATCATGAAGACAGCCATCATGAAGTGTGGCGACATGATCCGGTACGGAATGAGGATGGTTGAAAGAGTTTTCCATGGCTTGCTATCTTGACGTTCCTGTCGATGTAAGTCCGAATTAACTCCACACCTGGGAAGATAGCCCTCATTCCAACATGGCAGAACTTCAAACAAGTGCCCATCTTCGTAAAGAGATGGAAACAGCCTCATCTCCATTTTAGCGACCCTCGAGAAGTTGTCAATGTCTTCCGGGTAGAAAGAGTCCTTTCTCCGAACAAAGAGTCCGAATGTCGGCCGGAGAGAAAGGATACATTTCGAAAGACATCTTCTCTCGGCGAAGACGCAGATAGGCTTTCATTGCCTTGCGCAAGTTTCCATCCGCATCGGGACGGGTCAAACTCCGCATAGGATGGGAGGAAGGTATCAAGTGCGGATGAGGAGGATGGAGGAGGAGCTCGAGGTGCGAGAGAGGAGCTTGGTTGAGAGAAGCGGCTTCGTTTGGGAATTTGAACTCCCTGGAAGCACCGAAGTGGCAGGCCGCTTCTCGGTCCGGGAAGATGGTTGTGGGGCGGAAGGAGTAGACGGATCGGATGACACTTTCTCCCCCGGTTTGGCAGATCGTCGGGAAGCAACGGGAGGACGAGCCATCGTATGCGCCGGATCCGCGAAGGAAGTAGACGGTGAATGAACGGAGGTGGCAACAAGATCCATTTTCTGCTCAATGGAAGTAGAGGAGTCGGTGAGGGCCGAGAGGAGTTGGGCGCCGAGGGCATCGACTTTGGCAGCTATGGCGGAGATTTGGACGCTTTGAGCGTGGGCATGGCGGTCCAGTGAGCGGAAAGCAAAGCATCGAGTGGACCGTGCCAAAAGAGGCACGCCCAAGTGCTAACTCCGGAGCTTTGGAGGACTCCCCCGCATGAACGGGAGCAGGAGTGCGGTGGGCAGAGGAGTCCGCAGAGGAGCAAGAAGCAGCAGCAACATCCGGAGCATCGGAGGCATCCGGAGCTTCGGAGGCATCCGGAGCATTGGAGGCATCCGGAGCAAGAGACCCGCTTTGACCCGGACAAGTCAACTACAGGAATCGCGGCGGCAGGGAAGAGGGCCCAGCCTTAGCAAGAGAGGGACTTCGGGTAGCAGGGACCGGGCCGGAGGGTGTAGGGAACGACACATCGGGAATGGCGGCCGGCGTAAGAAAGCCGTGGTCCCGATTCCGGATGATCATAGTCTCCGGGGATTGGGTATTGCGGGTGTAAAATACCCGGAGATCGGTGTCAGGAATGGAAGAGGTGTGGGCTAGGCTGAAACGGAGCCGGAGGTCCGTTAAGGTGACGGCGGAGAGATGGTCAAGGTAATCTCGGGGTTGAGGTAGAGGAGGCAAGGGGGCTTCGGGAGAAGCGGCCGGGACATCGGCGGTGGCGGCGGCAACAGCGGTATCAACCGCAGCGGCTATAGCGGATGTGGAGGGAGTGGGGACATCAGCAGAGGGGGCCGAGGAAACGGCTCTCGACGCATCTGCGCCGAGAGGGCCCCGCAACCTCGGACGGTTCAGCACGGACGCTTGGGCGGGAAGCCCGTGAGTGGGAGGGCGCAGCTACGGACCGAATCCGGGAGGATCGGTGTCTGAACCGACCTCGGGGGCTTGGGCGTCGGAGGGGTCACCAGCGAGCCGCCTTGTTGTTCCGCGGCAGGGAGAGTGCGGAGAGCTACGGTGGGTCGGCGGGCGGTCATGTTTCCATCCGGCGTAAGGTGACGAAGATAAAGAGCCGAGGGAAACGAGACAAGCATCAACTTGGGCGAAATGGTCCGGACGAAGATGCCGGAAGACAATGCTGAGGATGCGCCCATAGGAATGGTTTTTGTGACCAGTCTGAAGAAGCGAAATAAGAACATCCCCCAATCCATTGGAAGACCTTCAAAGACGCCGGACATGGCCAGGTAGAAGATCATACGGAACCGAGTCCAGGGCTGATGTGCGAGCCAGTAGGCATCGACTTAGAATAGTCGCCATACATCGATAGCGACCCTGGAAGGATTTCACCTTGTATTCCTTCCCCTTGTTCGTGCACCCCATAGAAGCCGCCATCGGATCGGCATCCGGACGCTGTGGTTCACCAAGAGGAAGGTGGAGAGCAGCGCGGAGAACAGCCGGAGTGATGACGATGGATTCACCGCGGACATAAGAGGTTATGGAATCTTTGGTGCGGCGAATCCGTTGGTAATACTCAAGAATGTCATCGATAAGAAGATCGATGGGATTGGAGACCAGGTTGAGTATGTGCGAGGCTTCAAGAAGAGGGCGAAGGCTGGAGAAACCAATCCGGAGGATCGAAAACAACATTCCAATCCACTAGATGGCCAGGAGTAACGCCGGAAAGAAAGATTCTGGGTGCCATTGCAGATTAGATGGGAAGGAAAAGAGGAAAGGTGAGGTCTTGACAGTTGAAGGAGCAACGAGAGGGTTAGGGATTTGAAATGAGCAATACTCGTGCTTCGCAGAATGATCGTAACAAACGACTTCAGTCGGGAAACGCAAGCATCCTTAGGAACTTACACACGGAGTAAGGAACTTACATACGGAGTAAGGAACTTACATACGGAGTAAGGAACTTACATGCGGAGTAAGGAACTTACATACGGAGTAAGGAACTTACATGCGGAGTAAGGAAGCTCGATACCACTTGATGGTCCCTTGGAGCCTAAAGGGGGGGGGGTGAATAGGCTCTTATTCGAACTCTTTCTTTTCTCTCAAGACACAAAGACTTATCTAGTTTAAGTGATAATATCACTGCGGAAGATAACCAGGATAGTGGAAGTATTTTGTTTTATTATCACAAAGTGATTACAACAAAATAGAAGCAAACACTCTCTTACACTCGTTTACAACTTTGAATTCACACACTAGCCAAGTGCCTTTTCTATTTTTGCACTTCTTCGCTCTAGCTCTCTCTATTTTAGCTCATTCTACAAGAAGTATAAGTATGAATATTTATACAAAACATTCCTAGGAGACAACCTTGGAACTTGAAGTTCCGGAATGCGTTCCGCACTAACTATCCTCGTGTCATCCGCCTTGACTGCTGCGGATTGTGGAGCTCAAGATCTTGGATTTGAAGAGTATAAGTGTCTTTGTGAGTTCCGAGATACAATTAAGGTTGTGTCCACATATCCGGATGATCCACGTGTAAGATTCTTCTTGATCTAAATGCATTCTTCTTACATCGGGACAAAGACGAGCTGATAACTTTAAATGCGGTTTCATTGGAGCAAGTGTCTTCTTGGTCCGGTGTAATTTTCCTTACTCCGTAGTTAATGAAGCTCGGAACCTTACTCCGTGTCGGTGGTTGCTTACTCCGTATCTATTCGACTGGAATCCTTAGTCCGTGTCAGCGCTTCCTTACTCCGCATGTAAGTTCCTTACTCCGTATGTAAGTTCCTTACTCCGTATGTAAGTTCCTTACTCCGTGTGTAAGTTCCTTACTCCGTATGTAAGTTCCTTACTCCGTGTGTAAGTTCCTTACTCCGTATGTAAGTTCCTTACTCCGTATGTAAGTTCCTTACTCCTGGGCGAGTAATAAGTCCGGATTCCTTACTCCGCATCTATTTTCCTTACTCCGCACTTATTTTCCTTACTCCGCACTTATCCTTACTCCGCATTTATTTTCCTTACTCCGCACTTATTGTTACTTGGTTATTTACCAAGTGTTTGACGACACTAACTCTTGTCCGGATCAGGATTATGTATCCTGTCCTTAGCTTTGCTCTCACGAGTGCATCTTTGGATTAGTGACATACCTTCGCAATGATCAAATAAACACAAAGGATCTCGAGATCAAATTACATAAGGCTTTAACGGCATTATCCAAATCTGGGTTTGATCCAACAGCTCCCTTGCTTCTGCTGGTGCTTTTAACATAAAAGCCCTTCCTGCTGCTGCGTCAACATTACCCTTCATTTGAGGTGTTAAACCCACAAAGAAAGATTGAATTTGAAACCATTCTGGGAACCCATTAAGGGGGCATCAGCGTACTAGATCCTTGAATCTTTCCCAAGCTTTATAAAGAGATTCAGTATATGTTTGTCTGAAAACCCCAATTTCTCCTCTCAACTGTATCAGCTTAGCTGGGGGAAAGAACTTGGATAAGAATTTGTGTGCAAGATGTGTGAATGCTACCCAGCCGTAATGAGTGTAGCCATTGCTTAGCTCTATCCTTAAGAGAAAAAGGAAAGAGTTTAAGCCTTAAAACATCTTCAGAAACACCATTCATTCTTAAAGTATCACATATTTCCAGAAAATGGTGTAAATGGCTATGCGGATCCTCAACAACCATGCCTCCATACTGTTGCTGACTGACCATATGAATTAAGGAGGGCTTCAACTCAAAATTAGCTGCTTGCACTGGCTGCCTATGAATGCTTGAGCATTGATCAGAGATGGTTGGTCGAGCAAAATCCAGCAAGGTCCGTGGCTGAGTGTCACCATTGTGAGTCTCCCTATTATGATCCTTTCCTTCTGCCATATTGTCTAGAACAGGTAGAGTATAGATGTCACGCCCCCAAATTCCAGGGAACCCGGAACTAGGAACATGACTTCCCCTTGCCCGCACCCGAAAGGTCAAGGGGTTGGTGACTAGCACCAATAGAGACTACACCGCGGGTGCTGTCTCAAATATGCAACCCTGTACAGTCATACATCAAGGGTAATCCTGTACTTTCCCATACATCATCATGCATATAATAAGTCAAACAGTCATACAGACCACATCACAAACAGTATGCAAATATAACTGTCCACGAACTCATGTCCGGGATACAAACATAATACAATACACAATACAGAATACAGTATTGTATCATACATCAGAGTAGTGGGCACGTCCTCCTGGAAGAAAGTCCTCCACTAGTCTCGGGTCACACCTGAAAAAAGTAAACAACAAGTAGGGGTGAGCGACAAGCTCAGTAGGTGACCCCAACACTCCACATCATGCAGACATACAAGTTTATACTACATGCTTTGTGTACTCGTGCACTGTGTAGTGTGCACAATCATCAGGACTCAGCCTGCAAACAAACATCAGGACCCAGCCGCCTATACAGGACAACTTGTCCACGATCCTCCATGGGATCCCAGCTCAGGGCACTTAGCCCTAGCTCCACGAGCTCAACGGCTCAACTCAAGCCTTAGCCTGTCCACAGCGCAATATGCCCGGCCACAGTCGCCACACAGGCCTGCCATCGGTGCATATGCCTGCCACGTCAACCACATAGCACCATCGGTGCATCACGGTGAGAACCCAAACAAGTCACGGAACCCAAGTCCCAAATCCACAAACCAACATACCAACACCAATATGGTCTTAAGGTGTATAACACTCCCTTTAGAACTGTAGCCAGTCTTCACAAGTCGATCTTCATTCCTTGACTAAGGAAGGAGATACCCATAACAACTATTTTCTTGCAATAAAAAGTCCCGGCATTGGGTCTCCATATCATAAATAAGATAATCTGATTTTGGGAGATTTTTCTGAGATGTCTAACCCCACTTTCCAAAAATTCACCACTACGAACTTTTAGGTTTTTCCGAGATTTTACACTAAAACCCAATTTTCACATTTTGAAAGAGTGGGAATTAATTTGTCTAGTATTTTTCTTTGAATCCAAATGGGGGTATAATACTTAAATGTGGAGAGGCATAATGGTTACAATGTAAATGGTCCAGTCCGGTCCACACCTGAACCGCACCGTCTAATCGCTCAAATCGCTCGCTCGAGACACCTTGCTCGATGCTCTGCTCGATGCTGCTCGACACTCTAGGCTCGAGCATCATCCCTGCTCGACGCTCCTGCTCGACGCTCTGCTCGTTGCTGCTCGACGCTCTGCTCGATGCTGCTCGACGCTCTAGGCTCGAGCATCATGCTCGAGCCTCCTTGCTCGAGGCCTCCGCTCGAGACTAGCCTCGAGCAGTTCTCCAGTCGCGAATTTCCGACTACGTTCTTCCCCAATTCGTCCCAAAACCCAATTATACTCGTTAAATCTCCATTTTTATGCAACAATTCATCCCTATGAAGGGTTTCTAACATCATCTAGCCATATTAGGCTACCAAACAACCTAAATCATCTAGGTTTCATGCTCAATTTCCATTTTCCCCAATTTCTAGGGTTCATCACGAATTTGCATGATTTCATCAAATTCTTACATGTTAATCCAATAAAACAGCAAGAAAAGGGTGAAAAATCAATGGAACACCTACCTGGAATGATTCTTGATGCTTGAACGAGCTCAAAATGCCCCAAATCGAAGGCTCCAAGCTTCCTTCTCTCTTTCTCTCTCTAAGCTCTCCAACGCAGATGTAGAAACGCTGAAATGTAATGTGGAAGCTCTCTTTCCCCTATTTATATTTCTGTATTTTCTTTCATTAATAAATCCCAAAAATATCAATTGACCTCCCGAGGTCACGAACTCCAAATTGAGCCCAATTACTGTCAAAACGCTCGAAATGACGAGCACATCACTATCCAGATATTTTCCAACCAAATTGACTGCTCAAATGCAAGGTCAACCAATAAACCCCGAGAAAGTCAACAATCGGGTCAAACGGGGCCCCGACTCAAAATCGGGCCCAAGTACAGTCAAAATGCTCACATCGACGGCTACACTACCGTCCAGATAGTTATATTCCCATAGAATGACTATCTCTCAAGACTGCCCAAATACGAGTCTTTACAAGAGATGTCAGAAAATTAACGTCTAATTGGTCACGCTGCCTCTGTCTTAACCTAGCTCTCAATGTCCTCTCAGGTTCTGAATCAAATGCCACTAAATCTCACAACCGAGATCGGTGCATGAACTGAATGAAGCACTGAAGCAAATGAAAATAACTACAAAAACAAAACAAAGAAAAGAAAAGAAACCCAATGATATTGCTCAACAAAGAAGTAAAAGAAAATCAATGCAAAAACAAAATATAAACAACCCAAAGCACAAATATTATTCTTAGTCTTAATGTTATTAAAATTAACACAATTGTTCTTCGACAACGGCACCAAAAACTTGACCGATTAATTTATGGCTTATTGCAGTGCACATGTCAAGTAATAAAGAAAGGTTTATTTCGACCTCAGTGTATCGATCCCACGAGGAATAATTGTATTTTCTAATAAGCACTAAGATTGGCAAACTCTAAATATGTTTGGGAAAATCGTTTCTTTTTGATCAAGCAAGGAAATAAATTAACCTAAGCAATGTAAACTAATACTTCAATTAAAGGTAAATGAAATAGCACGATAACAATGATATAAAAGTCTAGGAGTGAAGCCAATATAACTGGATTTCTCTATGCCTTACTAATAAATTACCTTCCTATATGATCTTGTTGAGATTAATCCCACCTTTAAATGTAATATCCTTTTCTCGTAATAAACACTTTAAGGTTGATTTAATAAAGTTAAATGAGTTTGTTCATTCCTCACTCTTCTTTATTATGTCTTAGCTGTAATTCCACTAATCATGCTAAAATCAGTCCTCTCTATCATTCTTTGTAAGAGAAAGGCATTATGCAACCACCCAAAGCAAATCCAACAAGATAAACATTTAGATGATAATTAACCATTCAAACCATGGCATAAAAAAATCCAGTCCTAAGACTTCCTCCCTAGATTGGAGGTTTAGCCTATCATGGTTGTCATATCAACAATCAAAACAAGCATAAATTCCCTTAAACAGATTTAAGAAATCAAAGCACAAACTTCAACTAACATAAACTGTTCTAACAATCAATCAATATTCTTCGTCCAAAAGAAAAACAAAACTGCTAATCGTCTGTCGTCACCTCCAACTCTCTATTTAAAACATCACATTATCATCCTTAAATAATAGGGTTAAAATCTAAAAGCCCGAGTCTAACACAAATAGCCCATGTCAATCATATAACGAAGCACATCGACCGCGTCGATCAATATCTCGGGTCGACTAGCATCGCATCGACCACTTCGCATTCTCATTTAGCCTCTGCATCGATCTACAGCGAGCCATATCGATCCACATCGATCTCCTATAGTGCATCGACCAGACAGATACACTTCACACATCGACCTTATATTGACTCAACTCTTCTCTACATTGATCAAGTCCTGTCAAAAAGAGAGAAAGCACTACAACGAACTCCAAAACTAGGTTAGGGGTAAAATTGGAAAATTGAAGTCCCAAACCATGCAAAATATAGGATAAAGTAGGGGTAAATCAGTATAAAACACATGCAAAATTTAGATAGGATGCGATCCTATCACCCCCCCCATCCCACGACCAACCCCCTCTAACGACCCCTCCTCCCGCGACAACTACGGTGGTACCCCCTCCCCGGCGATAGATCCCCCCGATCCCGTGACCTTCCCCCCCTTCCCGACGACAGACTGATGTCCATCCCCATCCCGACTCCACCCTCCCACGATAATAGATCCTGGCCCCCCCCTTCCTAGTGATAGATCCTGGATCCACCCCATCCCGACCCCTCCTTCGGTGGCCACTACCGTGGCACTCCCCCCCCTCCCTAGCGACAGATCCGGCACTCCTCATCTTGCAACCTCCACCATGCAACACTCGCCGGTGACGATAGAAACAGACGGAAAGAGATGGAAACAATTTTCTTTTCGAAACTCCTACCAAACAAATTACATGTATTCAATTCACATGAAAACAAATTCTAAATACAATTTTTGGAAACAGTTTTTGAAAACAAAAAATTGAATTCGAATGCCAAACAAGCTCTAACGCACTTGACCGTGCTCAATTTCGGCTTAAAACAAAGAATTTATGGCCAAAACAATTTTCATCGAAAAAAGTCAAACTTGCTAAAAGATGGTCAATACCCCTGGTTAAACAGCCTGCAAATGTGACCATGCGCAATTCTCCAAAATGACTATTAAGGCGAATACGGGGCTTCTCAAACTATTCCCAAAAGCTCGTCCATTTTGGCATTTTGGGTGGGGCTAAAAGGCTAATTAAAAAAACTAGACTCGAAGACTCGAAGGCCTGAAGTCTTCGACCATCGACCCGTTGACCTTCAAGTCTTCGATGGTTGACCTCCAAGCCTTTAACCCTTCGACCCTTGATCTCCAACCCCTCGACCTTCAACCCTTGATCTCCGACCCCTCAACCTTCGACCTTTGACCTTCGACCCTTTGACTTTTGACCTCTAACCTGTTGACTATTAACCTTCAACCCTGCTGACATTTCAAACCTTTGACCTTTGTAGTCACGAGGCGTGTTTTTATTAGTTGGCCAAATGTTAGAGATGCTTTTCAACGCTAGTTAGTCACATGTGCTTACACAGAAATAAAAACAGGCAATTATACGTCGTCAGTCCACCCGACAAAAGATAGCATCTAGAAATAAAAAATGATGACATTAATAATGCAACAATAATGGGTGACATCCAAGGCATTAATAGGGAGTCTTTCCCCTCACACAAAAAATAGAGAGATTCTGCCAAAAAAATGAAAATATCTATGCTATTTTGCCATCTGTTTAGTTTTCACACCCAACTCCCTAATCCCAAAAAAAAAAAAAAAGAACGCCCAGATTAAGCCCATACGAATTTTTGCCATTTTCCAAATACTTCGTCCCACTCTCTCCATCATTCCAAAAAAAGAAAAGACATTCTCCCTCTCTCCCACGTTTTCTGCCCAAAATCTAAATTTTTTTTCTTTTCATCTTCTCTCAACTCCAACATACCACTGCAGTCTTCACATTAAACCCATGATGATTTTCAAAATTTGTACTACTGGATTTTTTTATTCTATTTTCGATCAGAAGACTATCGGCGTGGACTGGATAGCTCAAATGAAAGGCCAATGTTGAAGTCCTATCCAAACCAAAGTCGGTTCACTTTTTAGTTAATTTGTATTTGTTTATTTATTACTTTTTTAGTTTATTTATATCTAACTTGTAATCCTTAGCATTTTCCTTTTTTATGTTATTGTATATGTTGTATGTTCTAATATGTAAAGTATAGTAAAAAAAAGAAAAAAAAATATAAAAAAAGAAAAAGAAAAAAAAGAAAAAGTGAGTTTTTATTTGTGGATGTCACAATCACACACATCATGTTTATTTTAATATGCCCTTACTCTTAATATTCACTAGTAAAAAAAGGGGGGTGAGATTTTTCTCTAATACATCATATTTATAAAACACTAAAAAATAAAACATCTTTAGTTATTCATTTATTTGTGTTCACTACTAATTTTTCTTATTTTCAAAACCAAATAAAAAAAATTCTCTAAAAAAGAGGATCTCGTTTAAATTATTTTGTCTCAACAAACATTTTCAAAAGATTTTTTAGTTTAGGATGTATTTTGCAAACATTAAAACCAAAAATATTTTTTAGAATAATATGTTAAAAAAAGATAAAAACAAAAAAACATTTTCAATAAAAATGACAAAAAAATGTTTAAAAAAACAAAAAACAAAAAAACAAAAAAACATAACAAAACCTCTAGGATCTCCTTTAGCAACTTAGGGTAAATCGAATTTAATCCTAACTTTGACAAATAACTTAGCTAAATAAAATGCGTAGATTTTTAGGGAAACAATAGTGTCTTCACTCAGTCAAAGCAGTAAAACAAATCGAAACCTCCTCCTCCCAAGATAGATACTAAAAGGGTGCTATAGGGGTGCTAATCATTCCCTACACGTAACCAACTCTCGAATCTTTCTCCGATAACGCAGACCACATTTTAACTACTTAAGGTAGAGGGTATCCAACTATATCCCAAAAACAGTTGGTGGCAACTATATTTCTCACTATTGGTTTCGATTGAACCCACCCCAAACGGGCCCAGACGAAAACCAGTGATAACGCCTGTCGCCCTACATTCCTTATCACACGCCCCCTACTCCTTTCCTCCCTCGTCGCACGCACTCTGCCCCAAGCTACCCCATCTCGTGTCCCCCACCCCATGCTCCCTGCCCAACGTCTGTCCAATCCTTCATTAGAGATTTGGAATTTGGGAAAGGTAATGTAGGAGTAGATAGAAAAAAATAATTGTTAAGAAAAAATATATAGTATACTATTAAAGTACTATTAGTTAAAAGTTTACTGTAATAAATTAAATATAACTTTAGTAATTTAGCTTGCTTTGAAAATGCTTAAGAGAATTAAAAAATTAAAAATTTAAATAAAAATATTCAAAGAACATTGAAACTTTTGGGGGGAATTTGGTGCATCTTTAAGATTAGAGTTGAATCCGACACGCCAAATAGTAAAACAGAAGTAAATAAATAAACAAACAATTAAAATTGTTGATGCCTGAGGATAACATATATATATATATATATATATATATATATATATTAAAGTTAGAGGCAGGGAATATACGCTATCTACACCGGAAAGGGCAACCACCCGACTTTGGATCATTTTATCCGCGCGTTCAGAGTCCGCGGTTTCCAACCACTGTTTCCGCCTCTATAAATTATTCCCATCTATCTGCCCACTTAAAACGCAGCTCACTAAATATGCACTAACTGTTCAGAGTCTGCTCTAGCAACTCCGCTTCCAATCCGTCATGTCTCTCCTAGATCTCATCAACCTCGACCTCAACCCTACCGACGAGATCATCGCCGAGTACATATGGTCTGTTGTTCCTCGATCCGTCTTCTCTAAATTTCTCATACACTGTGATACTGTCTTTTCATCTCGTTGTTTTTTTTTTCTTCTTTATTCACTACTCTCTGCTTCGACCGTTTGGTGGAATAGGATTGGTGGATCTGGCATGGACCTTAGGAGCAAAGCCAAGGTAATTTCTCAACGCCACCCCACACCCCCCCCCCCCCCCCCCCCCTTGTTTTTTTTTTTCTTTTTATTTTTTAGGGACTTGGGGGTTTCTCTGGTCCACCACTCGCTTGTGCTTCTGTATTTATTCGAATATGTTGCTCTTCCCAACAAAATAGACTCTATCTGTACCTGGACCTGTTTCGGATCCTGCGACGCTTCCCCGGTGGAACTATGATGGTTCCAGCACCGGCCAAGCCCCTGGAAAAGACAGTGAAGTCATTTTATAGTACGTGTCCTCTCCCACTCCCTGTTCGTGTGTTTGTGTGCTGTGTGTGTGTTGAAATGTTTACATGGTCTTTCGGTAATGCAGTCCTCAAGCCATATTCAAGGACCCGTTCAGAAGGGGCAATAACATTCTCGTGAGTGCTCTTCTATATTTGGTCACACACTTGAAATTTATTTTCCTGTCCACTAGCTAATATATGTTACTATTTGTTTGCTGTTATTTGATTTCTTTATGCAATTTTTATTTTCATTTTTTCAATTATTAATTTTATAGGTTATGTGTGATTGCTACACCCCGGCTGGAGAGCCGATTCCCACAAATAAGAGGTTTAATGCTGCAAAAATTTTCAGCCATCCAGATGTCACTGCCGAAGTACCTTGGTACGTTTTTTTTAAGCGTATTTGGGCCCTAATGTTTTTGGGTCACTCTGCGTTGCTTAATATTTAGTTTGTACCATTTTTAGGAACTTTTGTTTTATACTGCATCTAAACAGGTATGGTATAGAGCAGGAGTACACCTTGTTGCAGGAAAAGGTGAATTGGCCACTTGGGTGGCCCGTGGGTGGTTTTCCTGGACCGCAGGTAATCTAAACTTTTGCATCCCAAGTTTGTTTCTTTGATTTGTTTTCACATTGGTCATTTAATATCACTAGTTTTCCTTTTTTCTGTTGTTTTCCCGGATTATTCTATGTTGGTCCTTGAGTAAGTGTGTGTTTATATATATAAAAGTAATTCAGCTTCAAAGTTTTACCTGATTGTTTACCAAAGTATTTCTTTGGGTCTATGGCGGGTTTAAAACTTACTCTTCAGTATTGACCACCTTTCTACTTTAGGGCTATTTCTTGGTGACAGTTCTACAGCGTTAATCATTATTATTATTATTAACGTCAGTGTATTGGTTATCAATTGAATGGGAAAGGTCTCTTGACTACATGTGCAGTAATATGACATTGATTTCATATAGTTTGTTTCTCTAGAAACTATATATATTGATCTGGCTTTTCAGCTCTTGGGGCTTGGTACTATATTGAATCTAGCTTTCAGTTGAACCTGATTTACTACAAGTTTTCACTGCTCGCTCATTCTTGCATTTTACTCTTGGGTTTTTATTAAACATCTTTGCTCAGGAGTTTTGGCTGGCTTAAACAGGGACCATACTACTGTGCAGCTGGTGCCGATAAAGCATTTGGACGTGACATTGTTGACGCCCACTACAAGGCTTGCCTCTATGCTGGGATCAAAATTAGTGGTATCAATGGAGAAGTGATGCCTGGCCAGGTAAAAAGAATAAGTGAAGGGACTTCTAATTTGTGTTTTTTGGGTGATAAGGTTTTTTTTTTTTCTTTTTTTGTTCTCACAAGCTTTTGAAAAAAAAAAACAACGTAGTGGGAATTTCAAGTTGGCCCTTCTGAAGGCATTCGTGCTGGAGATGAGCTATGGGTCGCACGTTACATTCTTGAGGTTTTTCTGTGCTGTTAATGTTTCTCTCCTTAATTTTTTGTTTGCATGTTTATGTATATATTATGATCCTTCGATTGTTGTGAAGGCTCACTTAACTTACTGCGGTACTTGACAGAGGATTACTGAGATTTCTAAGGTGGTTCTTTCCTTCGACCCTAAGCCTATCCCAGGCGACTGGAATGGAGCTGGTGCCCACACAAATTACAGGTAAAATTATGTGATTTTGTGACCAACACTTTTTTTTGATTGTGTGATCTAATGAAGCTATATATATTGTGGTTGCGTGGTTCAGCACCAAGTCCATGAGGAATGATGGAGGGTACGAGATTATCAAGAGGGCCATAGAGAAACTCAAGTTAAGGCACAAGGATCACATTGCTGCTTATGGCGAAGGAAATGAAAGGCGTCTTACTGGGCGTCATGAGACAGCTGACATTGACACTTTCTCTTGGGTAAACATTTCTTCGACACCTAATTGTTGGTCCATATTCAGAAATTTCAATGTAACAACTGGTTGATTGGCAGGGCGTGGCAAACCGAGGAGCCTCTGTGAGGGTTGGCCGGGCCACTGCGCAAGAAGGCAAAGGTTACTTCGAAGACAGGAGGCCTGCTTCCAACATGGATCCCTATGTCGTCACCTCTATGATTGCGGAGACTACCATCCTCTGGAAACCATAAGTTTCGTTGCCGTTCCATATGCCTATCAAATCCTCAAGGCGACACGCTATGGCACTTTATAGGGGTGGCATTGTCAATGGAATTGCACTATTGTATCTTTTGTTTCGGTACATTAAATCCTGTTTGATATTATATTATATCATGAATTTGCTCTTTGCTGTTTGCTGTTTGCTGAAGTTGTTCTTGATGTTGCCCACATTGTCTGTTTTTGGCAATCTAGTGGGTGCAAGGTGTTGGTGTTTCTTTTTTTTTTTTTTTGTTTTTTTTTTCATCCGTGACATACTGCCCCTGACATTTTAAAGTTTTTTTTATTGGTACACTTCTATTATACTGTGAGGATGTTGTCTATGTTTTTGAGTAGTATATCTGAAATTTCAGATTTTCATTAAACAAAATTGAGTACTATAATTTTACTTTTAAAAACTATTTTGCTTTAATTAAATTTATTATTATATTAACCATAATTTCGTTTTAAAATAGTATTATTTTATATTAAACATAATTTATTATTATGTTTTTGTAATTAAATATAATTTGTGATGTTTTAAGTGTAATATTTGACTATGTAACTTATATGTTTTAATATTTAATACTAGTATTATTTTTTATCATCCAAATTAGAAATATATATATAATTTTTAAAAAGTTAAATATATGTATGAAAAGTTAGTTTAATTTGCAGTGTAAAAGATACATATAATGTTTTAAAAAAGAAAGAAAAGAAAAGTGGAGCCTAGGAGGGGTGTGCCATGAAGAAGAATTGAGAATAGCATGACGTGAGAAAGAAATAAAATGAAATATATATTCTCATTTCCAGAATTGATTTGCCATACTCAATGGAATATCTCATTTTCGGGAGAATTTAAATTTCTAATTTTATAAATAGGTATATTTCATTTCTCCCATCAACTTTTAGACCATTTTCTTGATAAGAGAATCAATTTTTGGTACTGTCTTCCACGTTCCTTTTTCTCTTTAAAAAAACAATCACCCTCCAGTGTTGCCAAGTTTTCCTATTGTCATAGATGTCATCGCCAAGGAAAGTAATTGTCGTTATCCATCCAAGCCGAGCCATTGTCATCCTCAATCGTCTCTAGTCGGCTGCACATCTCTAGTAACTGTTTTAACAATAGAGAGAAGAAGCAAAAGAAAGAGAAAGTTGCAAAGAAAGAGATAGACATGAAAATAAGCGATCTATGATGTGTTGGGGGAGGTGGTAGCCACATCGCAAAGTTCTATATATGTTAATGTCATCATTCGTTTTTGACCGGGCTCGTTATTGGCTTTTGTGAAAGGATTCCATGCTAGTTCATTCCATTGATTCTAGAGTTATTCCTGTATAAGGCTCGCACAAACCATTAAAGAAAAGAAAAAAACAGAGTCACCACTAAACAAATTAGAGGTGTGATTGGGTACCTAGAAAAAGAAAAGTCTACGGTTCCAGAGAATTAGGTTCGAGAGTCGATTACGTGTGGGGAAGAAAGAAAAACTCTTGCACTC
Source organism: Taxillus chinensis (assembly GCA_023512835.1). Taxonomy (NCBI): domain Eukaryota; kingdom Viridiplantae; phylum Streptophyta; class Magnoliopsida; order Santalales; family Loranthaceae; genus Taxillus; species Taxillus chinensis. Next base: position 17,325,089 of record CM042088.1, on the reverse strand, counting down.
CCACGACGCCCACAATTGGTACATAGTCTTGATCTATGGGTGTTTGCTTGCATTATTCAAAAAGAAGTTATTTTTTTTATATTTTTTAATTTTCGAGAAAGGAGAGTTTTTAGGATCTAGGCTTTAAAACAACAAAAAGGGATTTTAAAAGAAATAAAAAGAAACATTCTAATTTTAGAAAAAGAATATGGGATCTAGGCTCATGTGACAGTATTGCATTTCTTTTAGAAAATAAAAGTGATTTTCTTTTTTAGAAAGAAAACAAAAATCATTTGAAATGAAAGATGAGAATACTACCACAATTGATATTGGCTTAGATAGACTAGGATATGAGTATCTAAGGCTCAACCCTCATGACCATCGAGGCCTTGTTTTAATTTTTCTAGAAAATGTGTTCTTTTGATTTTCCTTTTTTATTTTTGAAGAAAAAAGGAATGAGAGTTAAAAGGGAAATCGTTTTACTTCAAAACATTTGAGAAAAGAAGTTTTAGCAGTTTAAATATGAAGAAATTAAAGGAAAGAACCTGGTGGTTTTATGGCCGAGCTTGGAAATCCTTCTTCAAAAAGTTTCCCTGAAAACACAAAGGTTAGAAAGAAAAATGCAGCTTCCTCTTCATTTCTTCTCCAAATTTCATTTTCTATCACTTGTTCTTGCCTTGGGGCATTTAAGGTTTCCCAAAGTGGTCCTTTGTCTTATGGTCTTTCGCCGAGTACGATTATAATCTCACTCGGTCAAAATGGGATTAAACAACTAGGAAGGGAAGCTGCATTTTTCTTTCTAACCTTTCTGTTTTCAGGAAAACGTTTTGAAGAAGGATTTCCAAGCTCGGCCATAAAACCACCCAGGTTCTTTCCTTTAATTTCTTCATATTTAAACGGTTAAAACTTCTTTTCTCAAATATTTTAAAGTGAAACGGTTTCCCTTTTAACTCTCATTCTTTTTTTCTTCAAAAATAAAAAAGGGCAATAAAAAGAACACATTTTCTAGAAAAATTAAAACAAGGCCTCAGTGGTCATGAGGGTTGAGCTCTAGATGCTCATATCCTAGTCTGCCTGGGCTGTCACGCCCCGAATTTCCAACCCGAGGAAAACGGTTCGTGACTCCCCTATACCCAACCCGGTGGGCAGGGGGTAGATGTACAAAACAAATATTCATACAGGTCAACGTATACATTCACCACTGATAATCACAAAGATGTAAATTAAATATCTTTATTAATCTTCAACCCATAATAAATGTTCACAACCACACATGTCTTTATTACATTCCAAATCCTTTTACAATATCTCCCCACTGGGGTTACATCAATTTCCATAAAATAACATAATCGAAAAGAAACGATAAAGCAAATACAGTCTTCCACCTCGGGATTCCACCTAACGCCTGTAGGTTCCTGAAAGAAAACACATCACAGTAGGAGGGGTGAGCAACCACAGCTTTGTAAGGACCCGTACCTTGAGTTAGTCAGTTTTGCCTCCTGAGTAGAGTTTTTCTAGATTTTGACCTAGTAAATGGACTCCAATGAATTCACGTGCAAAAGGAAAGATGCTTAGAATGGTGTCCTCTATCTACCACAGAAGTTTCAGGCCAAATGGACATGTACGTGAGGTGCACGTGATATGGGTCCAATTCACGTGCAAGTGTGGTTGTCTTCTAAATGATGCAAGGAGGCTAGGGGTGAAGTTTGAGAGCATTTGGAGTGCATATGGAGTTGCACGTGAATTGGGGAATTCACGTGCAAATTGGCGTGCGAGCATATTTTTGCATGGTTCCCTTGGTTTTGACATTCTAAGGAACTTTCTCCAAAGGACCATGTTGAAATTCGAGTATTTTGGCCTATATGGGTGCGGAAAGGTGCTAACTTGTGTGATCAAAACTACGTCGTTTTGATCTGGGATTCACTTAATCAAAACTACGTCGTTTTGATGTTGTGTTGTCTATATAAGGAAGGAGAAGCCCTCTGTTTTAGGTTTAGGGTTCTCTTCGTTCTCTGCCGCCGTCGTGGAGAGAGAGAGAGCTAGAGAGAGAGAAGGAAGGGGGAGTTCTTTGGTTCTTTGCCGGAGCATCTTGCGTGGGGAGGACGGCGTTTAGCGCGGGAGCAAGGAAGATCTGTTTTAAGGTAGGGATTCTGTTCTTCCTAAATCCTCCTCTCGTCCTAGGGTCCTAGGGCGGAATATATCTGTTATATTATTTATATGTAAATTCATATAGGTGTGACCTCCTATATGAATGTTGGCCTTCAATGGCGATTGTGGTGTTCCTGGTGTTTGTGTGATGCATGAAAAATGTTTGATAAGATGCCTGTATGACATGCCTGCTACATGTTTGATGAAATGCCTGTGTGAACTTAGCTGTGTGTATATGCCCATTAAGTGTTTGGTAATATGTCCGTGTGACTGGACTTGTGGTTTAGTGTATGTATGTATCTTGGATGTTTGCTCTATGGCCCGAATGGTTGGGTTTGTGCGCTTGTGAACGGGTGCACACCAAGTGTTTGGTTGTATGCTTGAGTGACCATGTGTGTTGTGTGCTTGATTGTGGTATCGGCCTGAAGAGGCGGTTAAATCACTTGGCCTGAAGAGGCGGTTAAATCACTTGGCCTGAAGAGGCGGTTAAATTACTTGGCCTGAAGAGGCGGTTAAATCACTTGGCCTGAAGAGGCGGTTAAATCACTTGTGGTTAAAATGTTAGCCTGTGTGGCAGTGGAAGATTGTAAATTGTTGATGTGGTTGTTATTATGTCTGTTGAAATTATTGTATCACGACACTGCACTTGTACACATGGCATGTAGATGCTAGGAACATGGGATGGGTTGGGGAGACATGATCCCTACCGAGCCGTGGTTGCTCACCCCTCCTACTGTGTTTGTTTGTTTTCCAGGGACTTACAGGCGTTAGGTGGATACACCAAGGTGGAAGACCCTCTCCACTTTATTGTTCATTTCAGTAATGTACTTTTATGATTTATGTAACCCCAGGGAGGGGAATATACTAAGGGATTGAACTGTAATCAGGGACTTGGTTGTTTTGTGAACCTTTGATGTTTTGGAATTAAATAAAGATGTGGCTTATTTGATTTATTGTAATTGTTAGACTTGCTTGTGTGGCATCCAGTAATCCAACCCCATTGCCCTCTGTGTGGGTGAATGGGGAGTCACGTACCGGTTTCCTCGGGTTGGAAATCCGGGGCGTGACAATATGGTATCAGAGCATGGTCTAGTTGGCCTAGGGTAGTGGGCAGACTTGGTTATCCTAAGTCCTTTGGAGGAGCCTGGAGGGACATGCTTGATCAACATGGTCCTCTTTGAGCCTCCAAGGTGTACTTAGGGTAGTCCAGTCTTGTGATAGGATTTGCATGCATTGGCATTAGGGCACTAGTTGCATTCTTTGTGAATGTATGCTAAACCGTGGATAAGATCACATGATTAAGTGCAATGTGCAACTCGATTTGTTTGGCAACGTGTCCTGGATCGTGAACCGTGAAATGTGATTGATGCAATGTATGTGTGTAATGTCATGTGTTAGTGAAATTGATCAGTGGGGTAGAGGTAGTGACGCGATAGATTATCAAAATTTGTTTTGACGTTGTGCTTCTTACTTCGTGTAGTAAGAATGCCGCCGAGAAGAGTGACACGTGCGTCCGGGGCAATGGGCGATGAGTCATCTGCCCATGAGGGTCCGGGTGCGGGGCCATCCGTTGGGGGGCATGCGTTATTCGGCACGGCTACAAGAAGGCATCCGGCTGGAGGTACGAGAGCTACGGGAGGGACTCCGGCAGGACGTTCGGGAGGAGGTGCGCCGTGAGATGGCAGACACGGCAGGTGGTGCCACCACCACCACAGTAGGAGGGCTGCCTCGTGAGCGTGAGAGTTCGCTGGGTGGTGTACCGACCCGTGCGAGAGGATGACGTGGTGACACGGTTCCGAAAGGAACAACCTCCGCGATTTAAGGGGGGAGAAGATCCTGTGGTAGCTGAGCAATGGTTGAGGCAGATTGAGCATGTGTTCTCCTTTCTCCTGCCCAGGGAGGAGGATAAGGTGCGACCGGCAATTCGGCACTGGAGGGGGGATGCTCTGGAGTGGTGGACGAGTGTTGCGGGGAGCCGTGCGGTGCAACTCATGTTTTGGGAGGAGTTCTTGCAACTCTTCCATGATGAGTTCTTCCGGAATCGGTGAGATGGCGAGAAGAGGGAAGAATTTGGCAGCTTGAAGCAGGGATCCAAGACGGTACCTGAGTATGAGCGGGAGTTCCTGGAGATTGAGTAGGTTTGCTCCTGAGACTGTGGAAAAGGAGGACCTGAAGGCCCACAAGTTCACTCGGGTCTTAGGCCAGCCCTTAGGGAGAGGGTGGCGATTCTACGCTCGAGGACCTATGCTCGAGGCCGTGGAGACGGCCCGTATAGCCGAGAGAGAGCCGGAAGGTGGGAGGCAGGCCCATCGGGGGCGCCGGTTGCAGAGTGGGCCTGATCGAGATGCAGGGTCCAAGAGGCTCAAGACGGAGGAGAGGGATAGCAGTTCTTTTCGCGATCAGGGTCGGACATCCGTGAACCCTGGGAGGTTCACCTTTGGCGGTGGAAGACAGGGTGGTCCATCTCGGGAGTCTACCGAGTAGATGCCACCGTTGTGGAGAGCAGGGTCACTTCAAAGGAGAGTGCCCCAAGAAGGACCGGCGATGCAACAACCGTGGACGAGAGGGACATTTGCGCCGGGTTTGCAGGGAGTGGCAACAGGGGAACGGGGGCGCGGCATCCGGCGTGAGGAGTGATGCTAGCTTCCGTGCACCAGCCCGAGAGACCGACTTGTCGGTGGCAAGCCACCAGGCAGGATCTAGTCGGACCCGACCCCAGGGGAGGCCGGAGCGGCAAGAGACCGAGGCCGGAGGCAACCTTAGCGGGAAGCGTCCGGTGAGTGAGCCGACAAGTGGCACGGGCCAAGGAAGGGTGTTTGCGCTGGAGGTGACATACCAGGAGGAGGCCGAGCTACCGCCCCCACCAGCGAGGGTGGAGCAGGACCATCGGTGGTTAGAGGTACCCTCTTGATCTCCCGTACATTAGCTCGTTCTTTTTCGATACGGGTGCATCATGTTCGTTTGTTGCCGAGCTTGTAATAGACGGCTTGGGGTTAGCTTTGTGTGGAGGCCGCGAGGCCCCTAGTTGTGGAGTCTCCGGTGGGAGGCATGATTGAGGTACGGCGAGTGTGTCGTGGCTGTGTGTTAACCATAGGCGAGGTGGAGCTGAGTTTTGACTTGCATGTGATGCCTTTGAGGACGTTCGACCTGATCTTGGGTATGGATTGGCTTATGGCTTTCCAGGCCAAGATAGATTGTTATCGGCGGCGTGTGACCTTCGTGACACCTGCAGGGACCTCTTGCACCCTGCAGGGGGAGTGGGATTGTGAGGCGAGTCGGGCCGGGCCAGTGTTGGACCAGTGGGGTGCCATTACCCACAGGTTAGCAGCCCTGACCTTTGCTGAGGAGGGTAAGGTGGAAAGGAGGGTGTGGCCCGCTATTGTGGACCAATTTCAGGATGTTTTTCCTGAAGAGTTGAGGAGTTTGCCACCTAAGAGGAGTGTGGAGTTCACCATTGAGTTAGTGCCAGGGACGGGTCCGATTTCCCAAGTAGCGTATCGTATGGGACCAGCCGAGTTGAGGGAGCTGCAGAGGCAAATCGAGGAGTTGGGGGACCAAGGGTATATCAGACCAAGTACCTCACCTTGGGGGTGCCCCGGTGCTCTTTGCTAAGAAGGCTGATGGCACGCTTCGTCTCTGCATCGACTACAGGAAGCCGAATTCGGTGTCAGTGAAGAACAAGTACCCGTTGCCTCGGATAGATGACCTGTTTGACCAATTGAGTGGGGCCCGGTGGTTTTCCAAAATAGATTTACGGTCGGGGTATCACCGGCTCGGGGTTAGGGAGGAGGACATCCCTAAGACGGCTTTTCGGTGCAGGTATGGGCATTATGAGTGGGTAGTGATGCCTTTCGGGCTCACTAATGCGCCAGAAGTGTTCATGCATTTGATGAACCAAGTCTTTGCCCCATACTTAGACTCGTTCGTGGTGGTGTTTATCGACGATATCTTGGTGTATTCCAAGACCAAGAGGGAGCATGTGGAGCACTTGGCAACGTGTTGCAAACCTTGAGGGACCAGCAGTTGTTTGCTAAGTTTAGCAAGTGTGAGTTTTGGCTGCAGGAGGTTCACTTTCTTGGCCATGTGGTGTCAGTGAGGGAGTTAGGGTGGACCCGGCCAAGATTGAGGCCGTGGCATCGTGGGCGAGGCCAACCAACGTTTTTGAGATCCGTGGTTTTCTTGGTTTGGCGGGGTACTATCGTCGTTTTGTAGAGGGGTTCTCCCGTTTGGCGGCTCCTATGACGGCGTTGACTAGGAAAGGAGTGAAATTTGAGTGGACGGACAAGTGCCAGGCGGGCGTTTGAGACTCTCAAAACCCGTTTGACCACCGCACCTGTGTTGAGGTTGCCTAGGGAGGATATTCCATATGAGGTATACCGTGATGCGTCCAGGGTTGGTTTGGGGTGTGTGCTTATGCAGGAGCACAGTGTGGTAGCTTATGGGTCAAGGCGTTGAAGCCTCATGAGCAGAATTATCCTACTCATGACCTTGAGTTAGCGGTCGTTATCTTCGCCCTGAAGAGTTGGCAGCACTACCTCTTGGGGGGAAAAGTTTGTAGTGTTCTCGGATCACAAGAGCCTTCAGACATCTTTACTCGAAGGACTTGAATTTGAGGCAAAGGAGATGGGTGGAGTATTTGCAGACCTTTGATTTTACTCTTGCCTATACCCCGGGCAAGGGTAATGTTGTGGCCGATGCATTGAGCGGAAAAGGGAAAGCCGAGGTGGCCGTGAGAGAGTGGAAGGCGATGGAGCAGTTGGCGATGTTGCGGCTGCAGCTTGTTGTTCGTGATGGTGGGACAGTCCCGAGTCCTTTGGTGGTAGTGCGGAGTTGTACCGGCGCGTCCGGGAGGAACACTGGGTGACATTGAGTGTGAGGTTCTCCGTGCCCGTATTGAGGCCGGTGAGCTATCCGAGGACCGGACGAGAGGGTCCCGAGCATGAGTTGTCATTTCAGGGGCGGTTGGTAGTAGCTTCTTCCCTCGGGGACGAGGTGATGAGGGAGTTTCACCAATCTAGAGTTGCTGTGCATCCAGGGGGTACGAAGATGTACCATGCGCTTTGCGGACATTTTTGGTGGCCTGGGATGAAACGCGATGTAGCTGCCTTTGTTTCGCGGTGCCTCACATGTCAGCAGGTGAAGGCTGAGCATCAGCGGCCGGCGGGCATGTTACAGCCCTTGCCCATAGCAGAGTGGAAGTGGGACCATATCGCGATGGATTTTGTCACTGGTCTTCCACCCACAACTGGGAGGAAGGATATGATTTGGGTGATTGTGGATCGACTCACAAAGTCGGCCCATTTCCTTGCTGTTCGCGAGCGGGACTCTATTGGGACCTTGAGTCGCGTACATGAACGAGATTGTGAGATCGCATGGCGTACCCTCATCGGTTGTCTCAGACCGGGATTCGAGGTTCACTTCCCATTTTTGGGCCGGTTTGCAGGAGGCTATGGGGACCAAGCTTCACTTGAGTACAGCCTTTCACCCTGAGACTGACGGTCAGACTGAGCGGACGAATCAGACCATGGAGGACATGTTGAGGTCTTGTGTGCTAGATTTTGGGGGTTCGTGGGCAACTCACCTTCCCTTGGTGGAGTTTGCCTACAACAACAGTTATCAGGCATCCATTGGGATGGCTCCTTTTGAGGCGTTGTATGGACGGCCGTGTCGATCCCCTTTGTGTTGGACCGAGGTGGGGGAGACGGCTCTCTTGGGACCGCAGTTGGTTCAAGAGGCTACCGAGAAGGTCAAGTTGATTCGTCGGCGTTTGTTGTCGGCTCGAGTCGGCAGAAATCTTATGCGGATCAGCGACGGCGACCTTTGGAGTTTTCTGTTGGTGATCATGTGTTCCTTCGTGTCTCTCCACGTCGTGGACATCGACGGTTTGGGCGAGGTTCCAAGCTATCTCCGCGGTTTATTGGTCCTTTTGAGATTCTGGATCATGTAGGGCCTGTGGCCTACCGGTTAGCGTTACCGCCGCGGCTGAGTCGAGTGCACAACATGTTTCACGTGTCCCAGTTGAGGAAGTATCACCCTGACCCCACTCATGTGATTGATTGGGGGACGTTGGACATTGAGGATGACATGTCCGTCATTGAGGCCCCTATCCGTATCCTCGATCGGCAAGAGAAGCTTTTGCGTGGTCGTGCTATTCCTTTGGTTCGCGTCTGTGGCAGCACCGTGGCATTGAGGAGGAGACATGGGAACGTGAGTCCGTGATGCGTAAGCGATACCCGGACTTGTTCGAGGACGAACAATCTTAAGCGTGGGAGGTGGTGTTGGCCAAGGGTGTGATGTGTTTTGTGTTTTCTTGTATTAGTTGATGTATTTGTATTGTCTTTTAAAGACATGTGCTTAATTGTGATGTGCTTTGAGATGTGTATTCGTGCCATGCGGACATGTGTTATGTGCATTATTGTGGTTATGGATTATGGTGGTACTGTTATGTGCCGTTGTGCTGTGTGTGGTGTATGACCCATTTGGGTGTTGTGGCTCGCCGTGTGGCAAATGGGTAGCTTGTGTTTGTTTCCCTTGTATGTCATTTCTTTTCGAGGACGAAAAGTCTTAAGGGGGAGAGGATGTAAGGACCCGTACCTTGAGTTAGTCGGTTTTGCCTCCCTGAGTAGAGTTTTTCTAGATTTTGACCTAGTAAATGGACTCCAATGAATTCACGTGCAAAAGGAAAGATGCTTAGAATGGTGTCCTCTATCTACCACGAAGTTTCAGGCCAAATGGACATGTACGTGAGGTGCACGTGATATGGGTCCAATTCACGTGCAAGGGTGGTTGTCTTAAATGATGCAGAGGCGGGTGAAGTTTGAGAGCATTTGGAGTGCATATGGAGTTGCACGTGAATTGGGGAATTCACGTGCAAATTGGCGTGCAAGCATATTTTTGCATGGTTCCCTTGGTTTTGACATTCTAAGGAACTTTCTCCAAAGGACCATGTTGAAATTCCGAGTATTTTGGCCTATATGGGTGCGGAAAGGTGCTAACTTGTGTGATCAAAACTACGTCGTTTTGATTGCTGGGATTCACTTAATCAAAACTACGTCGTTTTGATGTTGTGTTGTCTATATAAGGAGGAGAAGCCCTCTGTTTTAGGTTTAGGGTTCTCTTCAGCTGTTGCGGCCGTCGTGAGAGAGAGAGAGAGCTAGAGAGAGAGAAGGAAGGGGGAGTTCTTGGTTGTTCTTCAGGAGCATCTTGCGTGGGGAGGACGGCGTTTAGCGCGGGAGCAAGGAAGATCTGTTTTAAGGTAGGGATTCTGTTCTTCCTAAATCCTCCTCTGTCCTAGGGTCCTAGGGCAGAATATATCTGTTATATTATTTATATGTAAATTCATATAGGTGTGACCTCCTATATGAATGTTGGCCTTCAATGGCGATTGTGGTGTTCCTGGTGTTTGTGTGATGCATGAAAAATGTTTGATAAGATGCCTGTATGACATGCCTGCTACATGTTTGATGAAATGCCTGTGTGAACTTAGCCGTGTGTATATGCCCATTAAGTGTTTGGTAATATGTCCGTGTGACTGGACTTGTGGTTTAGTGTATGTATGTATCTTGGATGTTTGCTCTATGGCCCGAATGGTTGGGTTTGTGCGCTTGTGAACGGGTGCACACCAAGTGTTTGGTTGTATGCTTGAGTGACCATGTGTGTTGTGTGCTTGACTGTGGTATCTGGCCTGAAGAGGCGGTTAAATCACTTGGCCTGAAGAGGCGGTTAAATCACTTGGCCTGAAGAGGCGGTTAAATCACTTGGCCTGAAGAGGCGGTTAAATAACTTGGCCTGAAGAGGCGGTTAAATCACTTGTGGTTAAAATGTTAGCCTGTGTGGCAGTGGAAGATTGTAAATTGTTGATGTGGTTGTTATTATGTCTGTTGAAATTATTGTATCACGACACTGCACTTGTACACATGGCATGTAGATGCTAGGAACATGGGATGGGTTGGGGAGACATGATCCCTACCGAGCCGTGGTTGCTCACCCCTCCTCCTGTGTTTGTTTGTTTTCCAGGGACTTACAGGCGTTAGGTGGATACACCAAGGTGGAAGACCCTCTCCACTTTATTGTTCATTTCAGTAATGTACTTTTATGATTTATGTAACCCCAGGGAGGGGAATGTACTAAGGGATTGAACTGTAATCAGGGACTTGGTTGTTTTGTGAACCTTTGATGTTTTGGAATTAAATAAAGATGTGGCTTATTTGATTTATTGTAATTGTTAGACTTGCTTGTGTGGCATCCAGTAATCCAACCCCATTGCCCTCCGTGTGGGTGAATGGGGAGTCACGTACCGGTTTCCTCGGGTTGGAAATCCAGGGCGTGACAAGCTTAGTAGGGATCAAGTCTCCCCCAACCCATCCCATGCACCTATCATCTATATGTGAGCGTGCACCAGTGCAGTAACGTGACATAGACATAACAAGGAATTCACACCACACAAATGGCACAACCTCAGTCCCAGCCACAGGCTAACACTTTAACCACCTCTCAAACAAGTAATTTAACCGCCTCTTCAGGCCAAGTGATTTAACCGCCTCTTCAGGCCAAGTACCAAACAGACAAGCTCACAACATACACCTTGGTCACTCAGGCATAAAACCAAACACTTAGCATGCACACATTCACAAGTGCACAAACCCAGCTTCTCAGGCATAAAAACAAACACCTAGCATGCACGTGTTTACAAACCCACAAATCCAGCCTCTCAGGCGTAAAAACAAACACTTACTAGGCATATTTACACAAACATAATCACACATGCATTTTATCGAACATGTAACATGCACTAACAACCCAACATCAGACACACACCCAGGGCGCCATTGAAGGCCAACATCCATATAGGAGATCACACCTATATGGATTTATATATAAATATTATAACAATAGCCATAGAAACTCTGTAAAACCTCTATGCAGGGCTAACCCTGGAACAGACCGGAAAAGACAAAACTCCTACCTTAAAGAAGATCCTCCTTGCTCCCGCGCTAGACGCCATCTTCCCCACGTATGACGCTCCGACAGCAACCAGCAGCTCTCCTTCCTTCCCTCTTTCTAGCTCTCTCTCTCTCTACGACGGCTACAGTGGCTGAAGAGAACCCTAAACCTAAAACAGGGAGTCTTCACCTCTTTATATAGATAACTAAAACCTCAAAACAACGTAGTTTTGATTAAATGAATCCCAGCATCAAAATGATGTAGTTTTGATGATAGACTATAACCTTTTTGCAACCACACAGGACAAAGCACTTATAATTTCACCATGGTCTTTTAGCAAAAGAGGATCAAAACAACAAAACAAGGGTAATGGAGGCTGCACGTGAGAAAGCATTCTCACGTGCATTCTCACGGGCACCTCCGAATGCTCTATAATTTCACCACAAGACTTGGAACAACATCAGGAAGACTCCCATGCAAAAATCTCCTTGCACGTGAAAAGCATTCTCACGTGCACTCTATTGGGCTCAAACTTTGCCTCTTGCTTGCTCATCAACATACAAGATGATTAAGCCAAGGTGTATGGAAAGAAAACTCCCTAAAACCCAACAATTTCCACCTAAAAGGCAAAACTGACTAACTCCTCACATCCCAAAATACGGGTCATTACATGGGCCAATATCAATTATGGCAGTATTCTCATATTTCAATTCAAATGATTTTTGTTTTCTTTTCTAAAAAAGAAAATCACTTTTGTTTTCTAAAAGAAATGAAATACTGTCACATGGGCCTAGATCCCACATTCTTTTTCTAAAATTAGAATGTCTCTTTTTTTCTTTTAAAATCTCTTTTTGTTGTTTTAAGGCCTAGATCCTAAAAACTCCCCTTTCTCGAAAATAAAAAAATATAAAAAAATAACTTCTTTTTGAATAATGGAATCAAATACCCATAGATCAAGACTAGGTACCAATAAAGAAGATAGAAGCAACAAAATCAAGGAGAGCTAAATAGAACAAGAACTAGTAAAGGTATTGTAATTACACGTGTATCTAGGTGTGATACATTAAGTAGCCTTTATAGACTTTTTTACAAAAGACCTGTGTAAATGTAATTCCATATCCTTCCCTAATATTCCCCCCAAGACGACTTATATGGATCATGTACAGTGTTAAGTTTCCACAAGTGTATGAATCTTATAAGTAATAAAGTAGATGAGAGTCTAGATGTCAAATCCAAGGAAGGTTGAGATAAATTATTAAATCTTAACTAGTTGAAAAAATAAGTTGGTTGATTTTAGATTTCAAGGTTTGCTTAATTAAAATGCCAAAACTACAAATTAAAGCAAGTAATGGTAATGATTGTTAAAGGTAAGTATAAAAGTGGGGTTCAGACTTCATTTCATGCATTTGACAAAAGATACATTCTTGTTTGCTTAACTCAATTACTTCCTTTTTAATTCTACACTCAACTTCAATGGTAGAAACTAGCTTCTCTCGAGTGTTCTAGTCGCAGACTACCTCATCGTAGGATGCACTACAAAAAATCAAGCCTTAAGTAAGACATAAAATGTATTACCATAGGATACCGTAACACTTTTTGAGGTGTTAGATCTGCTTGGCTTATATAAAGTCTCCCATCTTTCGATAACACTTTTTGGTGTGTTATAATTTTATGTTACGGTAGATCATACAATAACGCATGTTATTGTCTTATGAAACATTTCCGTAAGCTTTTTTTAAGCTTACTATAGCACTCTTTACTTAATACTTTTTATTATGTTACAATTATATGTTGTCAAAAATCATACAATATGAACTTTTTTGTGTTACAGAAAATAACTGACATACCATAAGCCAAGCAGACCTAACACACCAAAAAGGCTAACAGTAGATGACACAAAAATATAACAATTATTGGTTTCAATTTCATAGATACCATTATAGTTCAAAAACTACAAATATTCAAAGAAACAAACCATCAAAAATATTAATAATATATTCCCCCCCATTAAAAAAGAGTATTCTGAAGTGTTACAATCCAAAATAACCAATTTAAAATATTTTACGAACCATAATATAAAATTTAAAATGTCTCAAAACAAAACCCCTAATGGCATCTTCATTCCACGGCAGAATAAGTATGTGACTTGAACATCTTCCCATAGTTGCAAAAACAAATGGATACAAATTGAGATTATAAATGTAAAATAGAGAAATTAAGACTCACTTGTTTTGGAAGTTAAGACTAACTCAGTGGTTTTGGTTTGGACAAACCCATATAATTAAAAAAAGCAAAGATCTGAAAATAGAAAATATAAACAATGATAAATAGAAGCAGAGATATGAGAAAAGCTAGCTTTATGTCATGTGCAAGACAATATAAAATGAGTATGTAACAATCATAAAAATAAAAGTAATAACAATAATGATGGATAAGTATTATTAATTTTGAATAATAAAGGGAAAAAATAAAAAGGCTGGCTTGTGGAATATTGTCAATACAATCTCCAATGAAGATTTCTTTGTTACTAGATGCAAATCAGTAGGTATCTGCAAGATAAGCATCAAAAATGAAACCAATAAGGATGAACAAACACTCATTCCAAGCCATACTAAAAGATATATGCTTTTAAGCAATCATATAATCATTACAAAAATCACCCAACGATATGGAAGCAATAATAATGCATATATAAAGCAAGTAAAGCAACAGAATATAGTACAATTGTGTAATAACCCGTGTTTTTGGGATGTGTGAAGTTAATCACAGTTCTAAAGCTTGTGGCAAAATCCTAAGTCATTTGGAGCTTGCACGTGACAATGGCCTTTGTCACGTGCAGCCAAGTTTTTGCACTGTCTTCTTCGTTTTGCCATTCTGATAATCTTTTCCTAAAGGACCATGTTCGAATTGTGGGTATTTTATCCTGTGTGGAAGCAAAAAGGTTAATACATGTTTCATTTATCAAAACTACGTTGTTTTAATAAGTGAGGTATCTATATAAGGAGGTTGAGGTCTCTTGTTCTTAGGTTTAGGGTTCTTCTTTTGTTAGCCGTCATAGAGAGAGAGAGAGAGAGAGAGGGAAACATAGAGAACTCTCCTGATTGTTGCTGTTGTGGTGTTTCGTGTGGGTGGACGACGTCTAGCGTGGGAGCAAGAGCGAGGAGGATCCTTCTGAGGTAGGGGTTATGTTTTTTTCTTGTACCCATTCTAGGGTTAGGCCTTGTGGTATACTTTTGTGGATTTATGTTTATATATATATATAAGTAAATTCATATAGGTGTGATCTCCTATATAAATGTTGGCCTTCAATGGAAAATTATGTTTGGATATGTCGTTTGAGTTTAGGGTCTGGGCATTTCGGATCCATTCTCATGGCAGTGGACCTTGGGGGTCGTTGGGGTGTGCACTGTCATTTCGTGGTTGAGTTCGTTAGGATTAGTCTTGTAGTAGGGCCGCGAGGGGAAACCTTGAGTTTTTCCAGGGGAGTTATGCTTGAAGATATAATATGTAGATATGATAATTATATTTCACGTGATAATTGGTGAATACTTGTGTTATACTAGATGTGTTGCGATTGCATGATATTGTGTAGTGATTGTTAGTGTGCCTGTGTGGCCGTGGAGCCTGTGTGGCTGTGAATGTGGAGCCTGTGTGGCTGTGGATGTGGAGCTTGTATGGCTGTGGCTGTGGTTGTACCTGCCCCTGTGGCTTGTTTGTGTTGACATATTTTTAAATGTTGATTATACCTGTTTACATATTATTGCCATGACACTGCACTTGTGCACGTCCTTACGTAGATGCTAGGAGCATGGGATGGGATGGGGAGACATGATCCCTATTGAGCTGTAGTTGCTCACCCCTCTTACTGTGATGTGTTTTCTTTCAGGAACCTACCGGCGTCAGGTGGAATCCCAAGGTAGAAGACCATATTTGTTGTTTAATTATTTTTTTAATTATGTTATTTTGGGGAAAATGATGTAACCTAGTGGGGAAAGATTGTAAAAGGGATTTGACTGTAATAAAGACATGTTGTTTGGTTTATAGACGTTTATTGTGGTTTGAATTTAATAAAGATATGATTTTTTTTGTGAATATCTATTGTGGAAGTTTGTGATGTCCTGTGTGGAGTTATATTATCCTAACCCCTTATCCACCGCGTGGGTAAAGTGGAGTCACGAATTGGTTTCCTCGAGTTGGAAGTCCGTGTCGCGACATTATGGTATCAGCGCTTAGTCTAGTTGGCCTAGGGTAGTGGGAGGATCTGGTTATCTTAAGTCATTTGGAGGAGCCTGGAGGGACGTGCTTGATTAACATGGTCATCTTTGTGCCTCTAAGGTGTACTTGGGGTAGTCCAGTCCTGTGGTAGGATTTGCATGCATTGACATTAGGGCACTAGTTGCATTTGTTGTTTATGTGTGATTGTATGGATAACTGTGAGAAAGTTTTAAATGTGATAAGGAAAATATGAATAACATGATAAAATTTTAATTGTGCAACTCTAATTTTTGTGATAACTTGAGCATGATTACGAAGAAAAGAATGTGTGGTATGGAATTGTATATTAGTGGAATTAATACTTGTGCAATGTGAACAAACTAAATAGTAATAATAATGTTGATATTCTGAGAGTGACTATGTGAGATATATGAATGATTAAATATGTGCCTTTGTATGGTATTGTGTGGAATAAGCGATGTTGTGTTCAAAATGATGAGATATTCACTTGAGTATAAGTAATATGTGTAATGTGATAAGGTGTGAACTTGTATAGTCTGTGAAATGTGAATTTATGAATTTATGTGGTCATAATGCATGCTTTGAAATTAGTTATAGCTCCAAACGCCTAGTTGGTAATGGTATTGAGATCATTGAGTGTTAACCTAGAGCGCTACCTTTTCGTGTAGCCAATGTCTCCGAAAATTATGACACGTACGACTAGTGAGGTAGCAGAGGAGCCCGCCACTCAGGTTGGGCAAGTGGGAGAGCTACAAGCTGTAAGTAATGATCTAACCATGGCAGAGGTTGGCATCTTAAGCTTGATTATTTAAGAGTTGAGGGATGAGATTCGACAACTGATTAAGAGCGAGGTATGCTGAGAGCTGTCAATCCACATCATTGGGGGGAGCTTGGGTGAGGATCAACTGAAGCAAAGTTGTCCTGATCAACAAAAAGGACCCAAAGAGGTAGAGGGCGCAATCAGAGGACGGCCACAAGTTTCGAGACGAGGGTCAACCCCCAACAAATGCATTTGAGCCCAGTTTCCCAAAGGGTTGTTCTTGCTGTGGACAACAGGGACATTGGAAAAGAGGGTGTAGCAGGAAGCAGTACCAGTGTCGCATTTGTGGAAAAGTAGGACATCTCCAGGTAGTTTGTTTTAGTAAAGCAAGGCATAATGCTAGAGGACTGGCTCAGCGAGCAAGGGATAAAGCAAATTCAAGCCTTGATTGGGGCCAATGACTACCTAGTGAGGCCAGTAGGAGAGCATGGGAGAACTTTCCTTAGTCAAGGGTACGATTTCAATTCTCGCGTGTTAAGATTTCTGTTGTATTGGTGGTATCATGTCCCTTTAACGATAGTGATCAGTTGAGTCTCGTACTTGCTTAAGTGAGGATGGGTGAACCTTTGATTACTGAGTTCCTAGCAATTGAATTAAGACGCTTGTGATAGAGGGCTCTTGAGTCATAGTTTTATGTTAGGTGAGGCTTAGAAGGTCGTTTGAGCTACCATTTCTAACGGACGTGGTTGGTGACCTACTAGAGAATAAATAAGTAAAATGAATAAATAAATGTATGACACCAAAAGAATAATAAATTACTAACAGTTATGATAATAAATAGTTGTTATAAAGAGTTTGATGGTTTTAATGTGGTCTAAAGTGTTAATCGTATCTTTGTATGGTAGTTATTTTTTGCACTAGTGTGTAAGGAAAGTAATAAATGCTACTGTGTTACCCTTAATGCTTTAGTGTAAGTGAGATTACCTCTAAACTGGCTAGCCTAGAAAATTTAGCATAAATTAGTGGCTTGTGGGTAATGTGTGACCCCTCCGTGGCAACCTTGAATAATGGAAATATGTTTTCGTGTGAGTAGAGGTATGTGTAGAAGTGCTACTTGAGAGGGATGTTTTTTTGGTAACCTTTCCAAGTGTCGGGGTTGAGGGAGGAAATTGCCACTATTATAACTCACTCCTTGAGTCATTGAGATCTCAATTGGTTGGCAAGAGTGGTATGTGATTTTAAGGTTCTTGTGGAGGTCCTGTGGAGACGGCTGCAAATTCTTGGGTGGCCAAACATTGACCACATGTCATGCTTGTCGCGTGTGAAAGACCTTGAGTAATGTTCATAAGATATGTTGTGAAATGGGTATGCACATGTATTAAATGTGAATTGTTTTGGAACTAAACTATCCAATCAGTACAAGTAGGCAAGTAGGCAAGCGAGTGAATCCAATAAAATGTATAAAATGTATAAAATGTATAAAATGTATAAAATGTATAAAATGGCTATGAGTGGGTTTATAGGATCGTGCCCAGTGAATCCAATCAGTACAAGTAAGCAAGCGAGTGAGATTGGGCAGGCTTTGTTCGGGCTTTTCCCCACATTTGGGAGACATCTTTCGAGGGGTTGAGGATGTACTTCTGGTGGTAGGACCATTCCATTAAACCATGTCTTGTGGGTAATAGGCTTAAAAGAGGCGAGGAGGTGGGAGGCTAGTATGTTCTCTCTTACATGTGTTCTGCACCGTAGTTTATTTTGTGTGTTTGGGTTGCTTTGTTTTGTTGCATATGTGCTAAAGGTGTATAACAAAGTTCTTATGTGTGGGTATCGTGACATACATTTGCAGAGGAGCAGGAGGTGATGCATTAGCATAATATATGCAGTGTGAGGATGAGGAGGGGTGTTATGTGTGATGTTGTTGATGTTATTCCTTGTCATATTTGATGACATGCTAAGTTAGTGTTAAAGTGTTGATGAGTTGGGAAAAGGTTGTTTGATTCACAAAGTTGAGTTAGTTGTGAGTTTTTGCTTGGAAGGGGTATTAGTGCTACTCCTTTGGGGGACATTTCTGTCGTGCTACATATGTTCTTCTTGAAAGTCTTTCATGTGCATTATTATCACACCATCACGGTGTTAATATGTTTGGGTTCTCTGAGCGTCTCGAATTAGGTGTTTACATGTATTGTTTTTTGTACTTACTAGGAGGAATTGTGGTGACCACTTTAAGCTGAGGCTATAACTTGAGTATTTCGTAGTTAATTTGAGTGTTTTCCTAGTGTGTTAAGGAAAAAGGCACGTTTTTTTGTTATAGGGGAGTTGGTGGCCTATGAGGTGGAGTATGTCATGGAGGCAAAGTGTTGGGCCCTATTTTGTCCGGGTTGGACATACTAACCCCATGTTTTTCTATATACCATTCTGCCCATGTCGTATACCTTGTTGAATAGGTCCATAAATGAATACACTTACACGAACGGGGAAGCCGAAAATGTATAACCTTTGCTACAAGTCCCGGAAGTACCCCAAGACCAATACCAGGGGATAGAGGAGGAAATTTGGAGAATAACACACTTGACTGAGCTCAATTCCGATGAAAAATGAAGAAGTTATGGCCAAAACAGCTTTCGTTGGAAAAAGTCAAACTTGCCAAAAAACGTTCAATGCCCCTGGTCAAATTGCCCGAAAAATGACTATGCAAAATTCTCCAAAACGTCTATTTAGGCAAATACAGATCTTCCCAAACAATCTTCAAAAGGCTTCAATGCCTCGAAGCCTCGAAGACTCGAAGACTCGAAGCCTCAGAGCCTGTGAGTCTTCGACCATGGACTTCGACCGTTGACTTCGGCTTGTGACCTACGACCCTTTGGCCCGCGGATCTTTGAGGAGCGACCTCCGACCTGCCGACACTTCGACCCTTGGACCTTCGACCCTTCACCCCTATGATCTTCGACCCTTGAGCTTCGAGGGTTGACCTTCGACCCGTTGACCGTTGACCTACGACCTGTTGACCGTTGACCTTCGACCCATTAAAACTTCGACCCTGTCAACACTCCGATCCTCTGACCTCTGACCTTCGCTGTTTGCCCTCTCTTGCTGGCTTTCTCGTTGTTTGTTCATGGGACACGTTTTTAGGCGCTGGCCATTTGACAAAGCTGTTTTCAACGTCTGTCGGTCACATGTGTTAACAAAAATAAAAAAAGGACAATCACAAGCTGCACAAGTCGCCTTTCCTTCTGACAAAAGGCAGAATCTGGAAATAAAAAAATAATGGCATCAATAATATAGCATTAAATGCTACAATCAATGCAATACAGCCAACCCTTTTAAATCAATCTCTTGTCCACGTGAAAAAAAAGAGGGAAAAAAAAAAAAACCTAAGGACTCTGACGAAAAATTGATGCTCATTCTCTCTCAATTTCGCCTCACTCCTGCATTCAAAAAAAAAAAAAACAAAAAAACAAAAACACACACAATTTGATTCCTTTTTCTCGTTTTCTCTCCTTTTCTCCCCACTTCTCTCCTCACTTTTGCAATACTCATACATACACTCTTCCCCATCTCCAACCTAGAAATTTCTGAAACTCCCTTTTCATTCCCCCCAGTTTCGTTTTTGTTTCTTTTCCTTATATTTCCAATAATAAAAAAACAAAAAAAGCGACAATAAGAGTGGTACAAGTCCATTTCCAGTTCCAGTCCGTGGCGCCCAACCTACGGCTCAATTCCAACCGACTAACCTTTGAAGTCTCCTCCTCAAAGACGCATTAGTAGTTCTGTCCAACGCCAACGTTCTTACTCGTAGTTCTAGCCATCGTTGCCGCACCTGAAGTCAAGAAGAATCACAACATCGTCTAAGCTCAAGAAAAGTCGGTCATTATTATTATATATATCTATATTTTATCTTCACATATTCTTATCACTTGTGTTATGATTTTCGTTGGCCTGTTTCATTTATTGTTTTCATTATTTAGTTGTTATTTTCTCCATTCTATTTGTAATATGTAATAACTAATAGTAAAAAGGGAGAAAAAGAAAAAAGGAAGAAAAGAAAAAAAAGAGTGAGTTGTTATTTCATTTGTGGATGTCACAATCACACACACAACTTGATATATATTAACCATTGTTAGTTCATAATTTTATCCTTTCAAACAAAAAAAAACAAAAAAAGGAGAACACGTTTTCAAAAGAAAAAAAATGTGTTAATTCTTAGTTTTAGCTACTTAAAAAAAAACAAAATAAATGAATAAAACAAAACAAACAAAAATCATTTTCCAATAAATAAAAATAAATAAATAAATAAAACAAAAAAAAACAAAAAACAAAAAAAACCAAAAAAAACAAAAAAAAAACAAAAACAAATTGTTGTTAACAAAACACAAAAACAAAAAAACAAAAAAACAAACAAACAAACAAACAAAAATAAAAACAAAAAAAACCAAAACAAAAACCTTTGGATTTCATCTTCCACTTCAAACAAAAAACCAAAACTTTTAGGATTCCCTTTAATTTAGGGTAAATCAATTTTAACTATAACTTTAAATAAATAACTCAGCTAAATAAAAAGCATAGATTTTATATGAAACTTGACCCAATTGACAGACAAGATTTTTAGCCTCTCTAAAAGAGCTAGCTAATGTCGTTAAATCTCTCTTCAAAATAATAAATTCCCTAAGTTTGCACTAAAAGAATAGCAGCAAGAAAGGGGTCGAACCCACAGGGATTAACCTAGTTCTCTAGTTCTCAAATCAAATCACCCAATTACTCTTGTTCTATAAAATGTCTTGGCAAAAAGTTTTCTTTTTTAAACTAAAGATCTAATTTTTATTTGGTTTTCTGAATAAACAAAGAAAGTAAACTGATTTTAGGATTAAGATTCAAGGATTAAAGGCATCTAGGGTCACAATTTCACCTCCCTATGTTATCTCTACTAGTTCATGGTATTAGGGTTGTCTGATTGAAAACATGCTAAACATAAGCCAAGGACAACAAATGGTCATTGAGGTCCTTTTAAGAGTTGTATGCCAGAATGGTCATCTAAACACACAAACATGCAAAGCCAATAAATCATACTTGCAAAAGGATAATGATCACACCAATTACAAATAAGTTATGAATCTCAATCCGCCCTAGACTAGAGCTAAGAATACCAAGGTGTACATCCAAAGATAGAATTAAGAACAGATTCATAAAACATGCAAAACTCAATCATCCAAACCCAAATATTCATAAACACAGCAAAACAACAAGGGGGCTACATTGCTCCCCTAGATTAAAAGACTACTCACGCATGATTACAAGCAAAACCGAAGCAGAAAAACTCAACATCTTCTTCTTGATCACGCGCACAGCAAAGCTTCAAATCCAGGCTCCAAAATCCGCGACGGCTGCTGCGACGGCTGCTCTCCTAGGTCAAGGAGCACCTCCAAGTCGTGGAGCCTCTCTCTCTCTCTAAAACGTGTGGGGGGTTTAGGCATGCATAGCAGAGGGCGTGGATGCCGTATTTATAGAGGTTGGATGGGCCTTGAGGTGTGTAACCTAGCCCATCTATCAAAACGACGTAGTTTTGATAAGTAACACTCGAAACATTAAAAACTCTATCTTCCATCCACAATTTGGACATGGGCCTTCAGGAACAAATGATCGGCATGGAAAAACGATTGGATCGGTCCAAAAATATCTCTGCACGCCAATTTGCACGTGATATGGTGAATTCACGTGCACCTCCAATTCAGCTCAAACTTCTCCCCAAGCTTCCTTGCATCATGTAGAGGCCTGAGAGGCAAAAATATGCTTGCACGTGAATTGGGTGAATTCACGTGCAACTCCAAATTAGCTCCAAATGCTCTGAAATTTCTCCTGGTAGGTAGAGGACATCATTCCAAGCAACTTTTCTTCTTGCACGCCAATTTTTTGAGGTCATCTACTATGTCAAAAGTGAGGTCCAAAATCTGCCAAAACAGCTTAAAAACGCATGTATTTGCAACTAGCATCTTCCTAGGGGTTAGAGCAAATATATATGAAATATGAGGCAATAAGGCTCTAATCATGCTCTTAAACATCCTAAATAAACACTAGAATAACGGCATAAAATGCACGTTATCAAATACACCACACTTGAACCATTGCTTGTCCTCAAGCAAAAACATACAAGCAGACAAAAATAAAATAAACACGCAGTCAAACAGAAGAAAAATAAAATAACAATCAAGGAGAATCATGGTTTCCTAAGCATGCAACTCTATCATGATGAAATGGGAATTTAAGCATCAAAATGAGTCATAACTTAGTTCATTCATGTCCATATCCCTAGTCCAACAACCATGTAATATCTCCACTTAAATTTCAGATATGAGCAAGCAATCCATGATAAAATAGCACCTAGTTTCCCTTTAAGTTCTTACCAAGGATAAGCAGCCTCACTCAAATATAATAATGCTCAAGCCCAATACCTAACAATGAACAATGGATGGAAAACTCTATCTCTACACTCGTCATCGGCTATTGATTAAGTACTTGCCAAGCAATCATGAGAGTTCCCTATTGTGCTCATCAAAGAAAACACACTCTCTATTCTACTTTATTTGAACTCACACTCTATTCTAAACTCAATAAACTCACACTCTATTCTAATAACCGATAAAACAAAACCATGAGCTAAAGAATTGAGCTCAACACTCTCAAAACAAAACACAATTCAGCCAATGTGGCTTCACAAATCTAAACAATCACACATAAACATCAAGCCATTGTGGCTTTTATTCGAATCTTTCTTTTTTTTTTTTTTTTTTTTTTTTTTTCTTTTTTTTTTTTTTTTTTAAGTAATAACCTTACAAGGTTGCATTTTATGCTCTCCCTTGATGGATTATTCACTCCTTTTTTTTTTACTCACATAACACATAAATAAGACCGATTTTTCTAATGCATACCCTTGCCATTTTGCTACAATAAGGAGAGACAGAAATTCATTGATGTCTCACATCCCATTTTCCAATTAAGTGATGGCTTTTTCACATTCTATATCACAGCCTTTTCCAATAATATCACACAATAAAGAAAAGAATGCAAAGACAACATCTGATGACTTAGAGGTCTTGCATCCTAACTAAACACCAAACACCGAGCACTAACAAGTAATCACATGCTTACTTGACTCCTACCATTAAATAACCAATGTTGAATGCAAGAAGAGTATCAAATCAAACTATTACCCATAAACCATAAATGTCACTCAAGGGCTAAAAAGAAGGCTGTTCTCATTTTTCATTTCTTTTTCACTCAACTTTAAGGGTTACTTAGGTCTATCATAGCATTTCATGCTCAGCTAATATTCAAAACTCAGCTCCAAAAACATGGTGATATCATTCAAAAGATAAAGACATGATTAAACCAATTCAGAGCACATTTTAACTACTTTAACACCCTTATCACAACATGATACTAATGTGGCATAAAAATTAAATTTTAAGCCAAAATTGCATACTTAATATCCATGCCTCCACAAGCAAATCATTCAAGCAAACAACTCAAACAATCATGCAACTAAAAACAGTTTTTGTTTTTTTTTTTTTTTTTTTTTAAATAAAACATGCAATCACAACATAAAAGACAAGCAAGTGGCTCAAGTCACTCCCCATACACCACACTTAAAATATGCTATGTCCGCATGGCATAAAAGAAGGAGTAGGAAAAACAGTTACCCCTGGTTTGGCACACTTGTAATAGTAGATGACATTGGCCACCATTCGTCGCACCTGAGCCACAAAGTCGCCCGACGTCTCGCTTCTCTAATACTCGGATCCGGAGTGATTTTGGTGTGGAAGCCTTTGAAGATGGCCTCCCTTTATATAGCGTGCAGAAGGAAAGAGGCTCCAATTGGCGTGATACACGTGCCCCTAACTTTTCGAGTGTTCGACCAAAATACCCTCTCGCACGTGAATTGGCTGAATTGGCGTGCAGGTCGAATCGTCCCAAACTTTGGTGGTAGGTCCCCACCGAGCCGGCAAGCAATACTTCCTTTCGCACGTGAATTGTAGGAAGCTTCTAGGAGGGCTAAAATCGGTATTTTGCACTTTTGGGCCTCCATATGACAACTATCAATTCGCGTGCAAGAGTAAACGTGATTCACATGGTCTTCATCTACCATTCCAGAAAGTCACAGCTCAAAACAAGGTGCACGTGAATTGGGCAATTCACGTTCAAATTCACGTTCAGGCCCAAACTGGCCCAAATTTCTCCACTGAGTTGCTTATGCATTATGGATCATCTTTAAGTCTTGCACGTGAATTGTTTGAGCCCATCTTCAAGCACTTTTGGGCTTCACTTGCTCCTTGCTCCTTGACTTTGACTTTAAAAATAATTCCACAAGTTCAGGACCCAAAAATTTGCTCATCCTGCACATGGTTAGCTAAGAAAGGAACAAAGTCTCCTGCACAATGGTTAGCTTGCAAACAAATTTATTGAAGAAAACAAATAAGAGAAAATAACATAAAATAAAACACAGTAATAAACATTGGGTTGCCTCCCAACCAGCGCTTTATTTAAAGTCTGTAGCTAGACTTTCAGTGATGATCATGCAATGGTGAAAGAGAGGGAATCAACTATCTCCCTCTGAGTTGAATCAAAGTAAGGTTTCAGCCTATTGCCATTCACCCAAAATTTCTTGCCATCTATAGCTTGGAGCTCAAAGCTCCCATATGGCTTCTTATCAACTATCACAAAAGGTCCCATCCACTTGGACCTTAATTTGCCAGGAAATAACCTCAACCTTGTGTTAAATAAAAGAACTTTCTGTCCTAAGGTTAAAGGTTCATTGTTGAGTTGCCTATCATGCCATTTCTTAGTTCTTTCTTTGTAAAATTTAGCACTATCATAGGCATCCAACCTAAGCTCATCTAACTCAATTAATTGAGTCATCCTAAGTTCCTTGATCTCTTGTGGGTTGAAATTTAACTTCTTCAAGGCCCAATGAGCCTTGTGTTCTAGTTCCACAGGCAAGTGACATGCCTTACCATATAGAATACGGTAAGGTGACATCCCAATGGGAGTTTTGTAAGCTGTCCTATATGCCCATAAGGCTTCATCAAGCCTTTGAGACCAATCTTTCCTATTGGCTCCAACAGTTTTCTCTAAAATGGCCTTAATCTCCCTGTTGGACACTTCGCTTGTCCATTAGCTTGTGGGTGGTAAGCTAAAGACTTCCTATGAGTGACACCATACTTGTTCAACAATTTGTCAAACAATTTGTTGCAGAAATGACTACCCTCATCACCGATTATAGCCCTTGGTGTCCCAAAACGGCTAAAGATGTTCCTAGTAAGGAAGTGAGTCACAACCCTAGCATCATTCACTCTAGTAGGAATAGCTTCTACCCACTTAGACACATAATCCACAGCAAGCAAAATGTATGAGTACCCATCGAATTGGGGAATGGTCCCATGAAGTCAATGCCCCAAATGTCAAAAATTTCAACTGGAAGAATTCCAGTTAATGGCATCTCATTTTTCCTAGATAGACCACCTACCCTTTGACATCTATCACACTTTTTGATGTAGACATAGGTGTCTTTCACCATGTGAGGCCAATAAAAGCCACACCTGCATGATCTTAGCCACAGTTCTTTGCACCCCAAAGTGGCCCCCATAATGTGATGCATGACAATGATGTATTATGTCATCTACCTCCTCCTCAAGGACACACTTTCTAATGATTTGGTCTGGACACCTCCTATAAAGAATTGGGTCTTCCCAAATGTATTTCCTAGCATCCACTACCAATTTCTTTCTCTGGTGATAGTCTAACCGCTTGGGTATGAACCCGGTGGCTAAATAATTTGCTATGTCAGCAAACCAAGGAAGATGATGCACCTCAAACAACTTCTCATCAGGAAAGTCATCTACAATGGGTAGAGACTTAGGTGCATTCTCCACACGGGAGAGGTGATCAGCCACGAATTTAGGGCTCCCTTTGTGTCTCTAATTTCAAGGTCAAATTCCTGTAAGAGGAGAACCCATCTAATCAAGCGTGGCTTAGCTTCTTTTTTAGCAAACAAATATTTCAATGCAGCATGATCAGTATAAACAATGACTTTAGACCCCAAAAGGTAGGGTCTAAACTTGTTGCAGCCATAAACCACGGCTAACAACTCTTTCTCAGTGGTGGTATAGTTCTGTTGAGCATCATCTAAGGTCTTACTAGCATAGTAAATGACCCTAAACACCTTTTCTCGCCTTTGCCCTAAGACTACCCCCACAAGATAATCACTCGCATCGCACATTAGCTCAAAAGGTTGAGCCCAGTCAGGTGTGACTATAACAAGTGCAGTGACTAACTTACCCTTGAGGATGTTAAAAGCTTCTAAGCAATCTTCATTAAACTCAAAGCTTGTGTCTTTTTCTAGCAACCTACTCATGGGTTTTGCAATTTTTGAGAAGTCCTTAATGAATCTCCTATAAAAGCCAGCATGGCCAAGGAAACTTCTCACTCCTTTTTCATTAGTTGGAGGTGGCAGAGTCTCAATAGTGGAGATTTTTGCCTTGTCTACCTCCAAACCATGTGCAGACACCTTGTGCCCTAGAACTATCCCCTCTGTTACCATGAAATGGCATTTCTCCCAATTTAGGACTAGTTCCTTCTCCTCACATCTCTCTAAGACCACATCTAGATTTTTCAAGCACCGTTGGTAAGAGGAACCAAACACCGAGAAGTCATCCATGAAGACCTCCATGATCTCCTCAACCAAACCCTGAAAAATAGCCATCATACACCTTTGAAAGGTGGCAGGGGCATTACAAAGCCCAAATGGCATTCTCCTAAATGCAAATGTGCCAAAAGGGCACGTGAAGGTGGTCTTTTCTTGGTCCTCGGGCTTAACCATGATCTGATTATACCCGGAATAGCCATCTAAAAAGCAGTAGTGACTATAGCCAGCTAACCTATCCAACATTTGGTCAATGAAAGGAAGAGGAAAATGATCCTTCCTAGTGGCCTTGTTCAGCTTCCTATAGTCAACACACACTCTCCATCCCGTCACGGTGCGAGATGGGATCAATTCATTTTTCTCATTCTTAATCACAGTCATGCCCCCTTTCTTGGGCACAACATGCAATGGACTCACCCACTCACTATCCGAAATAGCATAAATTATACCCGCATTTTTCCATTTTAAAATTTCTTTTCTAACAACTTCTTTCATAGCAGGGTTTAATCTTCTTTGTCTTTCAGCAGTGGGTTTAAAATCATCATTCATCAAAATCTTATGCATGCAAATCCCTGGACTAATACCCCTAATGTCTTCAATGTTCCATCCTAGGGCCTTTTTGTGTTTCCTAAGGACTTCTAGCAATTGAGTACACTCCACATCATTCAAATTAGAAGCAACTATAACAGGGAATTGATTTGTAGAGTCTAGAAATTCATACCTTAGGTGTCCAGGCAGCTCCTTCAGTTCTGGAGCTGGATGCACGTCATCTTCTTTCTCCTCCTCAGCTTGCTCCAAAGAGTTTGTAATTTGCTCATCTTTCTCAGCCGTCAAGTACATCTCTTCATCTTGTTGAGCTTCTATAAGTTGAAGGGCTTCATCATTGGTGGTGGTAATTTCTTCTGCCAAGTAATCTTCCACCAATTCCTCAAGGTCTTCAACCCAAAGGCAATCCTCCTCCTCTTGATCTTGCAGAGCCTTCCCCATGTGGAAGACTAAGGTCTCCTCATTAATTCTCGAGTTAGCTGCCCTTGAGCAACATTAATCAATGCACAACCCGTTCGAGAAACGGTCTTCCAAGGAGTAGCTGAACTCCTCTATCTTCTTCCATCTCCAAAACAACAAAATCCGCTGGAAATATGAAGGAACCCACTTTGACTAGCACATCTTCAATAATTCCTTCAGGCCTTCCAGGTGGACCGGTCCGTGAACCGCAATGATATGGAAGTGGGCTTCATGCCCTTAAGCCCAAGCCGCTTATACAAAGCAAAGGAAATCAAATTGATGCTGGCCCCTAAATCACATAGGGCCTGCTTCTTGCGGTGCATTGCCAATCACACAAGGGAGATTAAAGCTGCCCGGATCTTTATGCTTGATGGGCAAACTCGTTGAACAACACTTGCTCACCTCGTTAAGGATCGCCACCGTCTCATGATCCCCATATTTCCTCTTCTTTGTCACAAAATCTTTGATGTATTTTTCGTACCTAGGCATCTGCTCCAAAACTTCCACAAATGGAATGTTAATCTCAAGCTTCTTGAACAAACTCAGGAAGCGCTCATACTCTTCTTCAACCCTCTGGTTCCTCGGCCTCTGAGGAAATGGCATAGTAGGCCTGAGCTCTTGCCTTTGTTCTTCGACTATTCTGTCTTGACTCACTGCTTGTCCTTCTTCTCTTGCACTCTTTCTTCACTTTATCTCGATTGTCCTTGGTCATCGGCTTCCAAGGGTCCGCTTTGTTCTTCTGGAATTGCCTTCTTCTTAGGCTCTTCAGCTTCATTCAGTGTCTTCCCGCTCCTTAGAGTTATAGCCTTGCAACTCTCCTTGGGGTTCACCTCGGTGTCACTTGGAAAAGTATTGGTTGACACCCCTTGATTTACATTTGAGCCAAACTCACAAGCAGCTTTTCTATATTCTTCATTCTTTCCTCCAAACTATCCTCTCTTTTGGTTGGCTCATCCACATTCTCGATATACCCTTCCTCTTTCTTCGTTGCGGCCGAGGTCATTTCCGCTCGAATCCTGGAGGTGGGTGTAAATAATTATCCGTAGCATACGGATTCTGGCTTCATCCCCTGGGGGCACATATTTGTCTTGAAATGAGGTATCTCCCCCTCGGTTCGAGTTCTCCGAAATGGTTGAGATTGCCGCTGATTCTGGTTGTACCCTAGTTGTTGTTGTTGAGGATAAAATTGTTGTTTTCTGGTACAAGCCCTTTCCTCCAACATAATTTGCTTCTTCAGCTCCACTCCAGCCCCGCTCAACTCCTGGTAAAGCTTGTGATCCTTCAACTTTAAGAGCCAATACTTCCATGCCTTTCACTAAAGCTTGAATCGTGCTTGCACATCATTGGAAGAATTTTCAACTGAAGCAATCTTCTCCCTTGGCTTTGAAGTACGCACATTAGACCACCGCCAATCGGCTAATGACGCCTCTCCAAGAGCTGCGCTGTCGCGCCAGGCTCTAGATTCATCAAGCATCCTCCAAGCACTGCATTCACCTTGTCTTGTGAATGGGACCGAAGACCTGTGTAGAAAGATTCAATTTGAATCCACCTGGGGCCTTCCATGATCAGGGCATCTTCTCACTAAGTCTTTGAAACGCTCCCAAGCTTCATGAAGAGTCTCCATCTCATCTTGCCTGAACCTCGCTAATCTCTCCTCTGAGCTGGATCACCTTGGAAGGAGGGAAGTACTTTGACATGAACTTGGTCCGCATCTCCTCCCAAGTGTTGATTGAACTCCGTGGCGATCGTTGAACCAGCCAAGAGCTCTATCCCTTAAAGAGAAAGGGAAAAGCCTTAGCTTTATTGCCTCCTCCGACACATTGTTAATCTTTATGGTGTCGCACATCTGGTAGAACCTCATCAAATGCTGGTGTGGATCATCCACAGCTGTTCCTCCAAACGCGTTGTTGCTCACCATGTTGATCAACGCTGGCTTCAGCTCAAAGCTATTTGCTTGGACTCTTGTCTGCCGAATCCCAGAATAATGGTCTGACATCATCGGCCTTGCATAATCTAAGAAGGTTCTGGGCATAAACCTATTACCCTCTTCTTCTGGATATTGGCCATTGTAATTGGCCCCTCCTTGCGGTGCACCACCATCAGGTCCGAGATCCGCCATCGGATCGCCTACGGATTGCTCCAAGCCTTGTAGTGCTTCTTCCGCCTCACGTGCCGCTTCCCTAGCTGCTCTACGACGAGCTCGAACAACCTTTCAGGTTCCCGCGTAAATTGTATATCCTCCTCTCTTTGCATGCACAACTAGGAATCCTTGATGTATGTCCTGTAAACAACAACAAGAACACACCCAGCGCTCCGAACAATGCAAAATAAACAAATAAAGAACGCAAAATAACAGAAAATAAAAGACAAAATAAATCACCAAGATCGAATTCAAACAATTTCACTCAATGTTGATTTTAAAAACTAGTTAACCGTCGATCCCCAAGCAACGGCGCCAATTTGACAGACAAGATTTTTAGCCTCTCTAAAAGAGCTAGCTAATGTCGTTAAATCTCTCTTCAAAATAATAAATTCCCTAAGTTTGCACTAAAAGAATAGCAGCAAGAAAGGGGTCGAACCCACAGGGATTAACCTAGTTCTCTAGTTCTCAAATCAAATCACCCAATTACTCTTGTTCTATAAAATGTCTTGGCAAAAAGTTTTCTTTTTTAAACTAAAGATCTAATTTTTATTTGGTTTTCTGAATAAACAAAGAAAGTAAACTGATTTTAGGATTAAGATTCAAGGATTAAAGGCATCTAGGGTCACAATTTCACCTCCCTATGTTATCTCTACTAGTTCATGGTATTAGGGTTGTCGATTGAAAACATGCTAAACATAAGCCAAGGACAACAAATGGTCATTGAGGTCCTTTTAAGAGTTGTATGCCGAATGGTCATCTAAACACACAAACATGCAAAGCCAATAAATCATACTTGCAAAAGGATAATGATCACACCAATTACAAATAAGTTATGAATCTCAATCCGCCCCAGACTAGAGCTAAGAATACCAAGGTGTACATCCAAAGATAGAATTAAGAACAGATTCATAAAACATGCAAAACTCAATCATCCAAACCCAAATATTCATAAACACAGCAAAACAACAAGGGGGCTACATTGCTCCCCTAGATTAAAAGACTACTCACGCATGATTACAAGCAAAACCGAAGCAGAAAAACTCAACATCTTCTTCTTGATCACGCGCACAGCAAAGCTTCAAATCCAGGCTCCAAAATCCGCGACGGCTGCTGCGACGGCTGCTCTCCTAGGTCAAGGAGCACCTCCAAGTCGTGGAGCCTCTCTCTCTCTCTCTAAAACGTGTGGGGGGTTTAGGCATGCATAGCAGAGGGCGTGGATGCTGTATTTATAGAGGTTGGATGGGCCTTGAGGTGTGTAACCTAGCCCATCTATCAAAACGACGTAGTTTTGATAAGTAACACTCGAAACATTAAAAACTCTATCTTCCATCCACAATTTGGACATGGGCCTTCAGGAACAAATGATCAGCATGGAAAAACGATTGGATCGGTCCAAAAATATCTCTGCACGCCAATTTGCACGTGATATGGTGAATTCACGTGCACCTCCAATTCAGCTCAAACTTCTCCCCAAGCTTCCTTGCATCATGTAGAGGCCTGAGAGGCAAAAATATGCTTGCACGTGAATTGGGTGAATTCACGTGCAACTCCAAATTAGCTCCAAATGCTCTGAAATTTCTCTGGTAGGTAGAGGACATCATTCCAAGCAACTTTTCTTCTTGCACGCCAATTTTTTGAGGTCATCTACTATGTCAAAAGTGAGGTCCAAAATCTGCCAAAACAGCTTAAAAACGCATGTA
Organism: Taxillus chinensis; assembly: GCA_023512835.1. Lineage (NCBI taxonomy): Eukaryota > Viridiplantae > Streptophyta > Magnoliopsida > Santalales > Loranthaceae > Taxillus > Taxillus chinensis. The sequence goes on along the minus strand of CM042088.1, from coordinate 17,293,485 downwards.
TTTGCAACTAGCATCTTCCTAGGGGTTAGAGCAAATATATATGAAATATGAGGCAATAAGGCTCTAATCATGCTCTTAAACATCCTAAATAAACACTAGAATAACGGCATAAAATGCACGTTATCACCAATCACAGCAGTAGAAACAAATAGAAAACCTCCTCCTCCGAAAATAGATACCGAAAGGGCGCTATAGGGGTGCTAATCCTTCCCTACACATAACCAACTCCCGAACCCTTCTCTGATGACTCAGACCGCATTTTTTACTACTCAAGGTAGACGGTATCCAACTGTACCCCAAAAACAGTTGGTGGCGACTCTAAATTTCTCACCGTTGGTTTATTTTGAGCCCACCCCAAACAGGCCCAGATGAAAACCAGTGACGACTAGCGACTCCGTTGGGGAAATACACACTTTAGAGAGTTAAGTCTAGAACTAGGAATAGGAGGTTATTTTAATTCTACTATTGTATATATGTAACTGTCGTGATAGTTGTTTTTTGTTTTCTAGCTGTAACTGTGATTTACTTATTTTTATTTAACTCCCATTATAGTTGTTGTTTTATTTTTTAACTGCAATTTATTTATACGCTTTAACTACCATGACAGTTATGATTTACTGCTTTCCCCACTTGTTGCATCCATGCATAACCCTATACCCGGGTTTAGCACAATCTAGGTTAGCGAGGTTCAGTACGGTCCCCAGCGCGTTGATCATTATTCGCAATGGGGCCTCGGACTCCTCACTCAAACTTGAGGTTCTTTTAAGGCTCATCCTTTTAAGACCTCCCTCTGGTAAATCCCATGGTGTACGGAGCCCTCTATTGAGGAAGTTTGGGAACCAACGAATAAGATAGGTCTAGCAATATAAACCCATTAGGGGCATTGACCCACATGTTGTTTGCTCATTTCATGCCATGCTAACCTTTGTTTTGTAGGGTAGTCCTTAAGTCATCCCTTGCACATATTGTTATTGGTTTATTCTTTTATCCTGTCTATTTGCCTTGATGTGTGTTTAACTGCCATAACTGCCATCCTAACCTGTCATCATGCATAACACGACATTCATATAGGCATGACAACTTTCAGTCATCTCTTAAAAGGCCTTCAGGATAAAGAGGCTATCGCAGTAGTGGCGCAAGCATTTGGGGACATCCAACTTCGCCTTGGAGATTTTCCACCAAGAGAAGCCCACAAGGCAGAACATGTCATCACAGAAGATCAGTTGGACTACACGAAGGAGGTACAGACAATATGGGGGCAGTGGTTAGACGAAAGGAAAAGTATCTATACATAGCAGTTTGGGGATTTGCTCCATGTAACCGAGCTACTAGCCGACAAGGATATGCTTGGGGCAGCCATATATTTCTGGGAGCCTCGACGGCGGTGTTTTGACTTCAACGGTGTAGATCTTGTTCCCACCATAGAGGAATATAGAAGATTACTGGATATCCCAGTTGAAGAAAACAAAAGGAAGATTTATTTACCGGAACCCAGAAGATCATGTCGAAGGGCCTTTGCTGAGAAAATGGGAAAGCCAGTATGGGACACACCGGCGGCCACAACCTATGGTGGGCGGGAATATTTTCCATAGGAAACAATCAAAGAAATGATACAGACTGCAACAGAAGCTGGGGCACACAAATTGCTTACGCCAGCTATATACATGCTAGTCATTTTCTCGAGGATACCGGCCCACATCGATGGAGCAATTGTAGATTTGGTCTAACAGGTGCTCAAAGGATGTGACCCTACTCCTGCAATATTGGCTGAAACCATTCGATCTCTCACTTATCTGAGGATTAAAGGCTCGGGACAGTTCATGGGGTGCCTGCCTCTTCTATGCACCTGGATGCAAGGTCATTTCCCTTATAGTGTTCCTCATTTTCCTGCTGTTTATCAGTTACTGGCCACAACACTATTGGATATTCTTCTCAGTAAATGCAGTTTACCTCAAGACTTTGAAGGCTGGAAGAAGAAGTTATAGAACCTCATAGAAGCTGACATTACTTGGACTGTTCCTTGGATGCCGGTGGTCTCCATGACTTATAGCTACGGGGACTATAATTGGGTCCCACTTTTAGGTCCTTGGGGAGGAACTGCATATGCACCACTGCAGGGTGGAAGACAAGTTAGGCATCATCAGATTATCCCTGTGCTATTCGGCATGGAAGATTGTGACTTCACCTATGACAAAACCATGCTCACAGAAAAAGGCAAAAAGATGTATCAGGCATGGTCCACCCCACACAAGATCTAGCCCAATAGTCCAAAACCTGGTGTTTATCCTGTATACATATCTTGGAGGGCACAACACAAGCCACAGTTAACTACAGACATGAGAGCTGTCCTCCAGGAAAATCAGACCCTAAGGTAGCAGATTCAGAGGTTAGAAGCATCTCTAGAAGGAGCTCTACAGAGGTTGTAGCTGAGGGAAAAACAGATCGAGACCATATTAAAGCAAAGGGAGAAGGCAGGTGAGTGACCACCCCAGAGGAAGAGGCACCGTGCTACTTAGGAGATGATTAGGAGAATGCCTTAAGATCATGTAGTAATAGCTTTCATTTTACATGGCATTTCAGCATTGTATGTTTGTATTGTGTGTTTGTATTATGTGTTTTGTTTGCAATAAAGTTGTTTGTTTCTCTAACCTTTTGCATATACATTTATGCATACATGCATATCAAATGAAAAATCAAATAAAAATTTCCTTGTACCCAAAGTGGGTAGCAGCCTTTCTCCAGGATTGCGCTCTCTTACAATCTCAGATCTCAATGCAATAAGGTATCACAGCCACAACCAATGGCAAACGAAGCTGAGAACAGACTCATGGGTTTAGAACAATCACAACAAGCCCTGCAAGGGCAAATGGCTATGATAATGGACATGCTCACCAAGCTAACTGAAGAAAGAGAAAGAATCCCGGTAGGAGGAACCCCAAATGACCAACAAGAACAGGGGTAGGAGGCAGTTCTGCCACCTAATCTGGGTCCAAGTCAGGCACCCATATATCAGCCCGCCATGGCACAACCCCCTACTCCATATCAAACTCATTTCACTATGCCCGCGACAGGAAATATAATGGAAGCGGTGGGTTGCCCAGCTCCTAAGGAAAATGTTGAGTCTCCTGCTCTGAGATGACTGGAGGAAAGACTGAAAGCTATAGAAGGCATTGATAGCTATGGCATGATTAGCCCACAAGACTTATGCTTAGTCCCTGGAGTGGTGTTGCCACCAAAATTCAAGATGCCGGAGTTTGAGAAGTTCAATGGAACCCGTTGTCCGAGGACACACCTAGCCATGTATTGTCAAAAGATGGCAGCCTATGCAGGCGAAGATAAGCTGCTTATGCATTATTTCCAGGAAAGCCTAACTGGGGAATCCCTCCACTGGTACTTTTAGTTGGATGGCAACCGTATCAAGACTTGGAAAGAATTGGCCACATCCTTCTTGGCTCAATACAAACACGTCACCGAGCTAGCGCTAGACCGACTGACCCTGTAGTCCTTGGAAAAGGGGTCCGACGAAAGTTTCAAGGATTATGCGCGGAGATGGAGAGAGACTGCTGTGGAGGTCCAACCTCCCCTTACAAAAAGAGAACTCACTACTCTTTTTATCAACACACTAAAAGGCGTCTACTACGAGAAGTTGATCGGTAACGTCTCCAGCAGCTTTGCAGACTTGGTTGCATCCGGTGAACGTGTAGAAAGTGGAATTAAAGGAGGAAAGCTAAAGGGTGATGCGGCTGAGGCATCAAAATGGTTTCAACCACCAGCAAAGAAGAAGGAAAATGAAACCAACTTGGTATACCAATCGCACCCGCTAATACAACCAACATTCTACCAAGCACCAGGGTGCTACAGAGGGTCACCGGTAGCTGCCTATGCTGCACCTGCTCTCGCTCCCTAATTCGCTCCCTATTTACCACAAGGTGGGGTTCCATTTCCATATCTAATGGCACTAAACCCATTTTAACCGAGAGCACCATACCAAGAGCAACCAAGGGCGTCAGCTCCAGACGGACCGAGACCCGCATTCCAAGGACAGGGGCAACCAAGGGCCCAAACTTAACATGCAGGAGCGAATTAGGCTCCTCGGTGGTCATGACAAGAGTTTGACCCTATTCCAATGACATATGCTGAATTATACCCTAAGCTTTTAGAAGCAAGCCTGGTACTTCCTACACCCTTGGGAGAAATAAGGTCTCCTCCCCCCGGCTTAGTATAAACCAGGATGCCGGATGTGAGTATCATGTTGGTGGAGCAGGGCATGATATTGAAAATTGCATGGCGTTCAAAAGGAAAGTCCAGGCTTTGAAAGATGCAAATTAGTTGGATTTTTCCACCATGACGGGGATGCCAAATGTGAACAGCAACCTTCTCCCCGAACACTTTAATAATGTTGCTGGTATCGAGAATGAAGGACGACTAAAGAAGGTCTCCCAAGTACAAATTGAGAAGACATATTTGTTTTACCCTGCTATAGGAACATGGGTATATACTGACTAAAGACACACCCAAGGCAGGAAAAGCAATAAACGGGGAGAAACAATGCCCTTATCACAAGATGTCGCGGGGACATGATATCGCAAAATGTAGTGAGTTTTCCAAGGTGGTGCAAAAACTCATGGACCAAAGGATGATTGAATTCTCCAGGGGAGAGACGGACAATCAAAGCCACATGATCTAAGGAGACATGTCATATAAACCATCATGGGTGCCAACCCCCCTTGTCTTGAATGTTAAGACTACGAAATCCCACTATCGCCTCATGGAATTACACCTCTCACCATACGTGTCCTGCCCCTTTCCCCTACAAGACAGATAATGCAGTCCCATGGAACTACAACTATGAGGTAGTTCGGAGAGCCACCGCAGCGAGAAATGAAAACCAAGAGTGGTCGTGTTTATGCCCCCGAAAACTAGGTAGAGCCGAACCGGACATTGAGCCAACACTAGAGGCAACAAAGAAAGGAGCACAGGTCACCGAAAAAGAGAACATAATTTTTGAAACTCATGAAACAGAGCGAGTATAACCTTGTGGACCAGTGAGTCGACAACCGGCTCGCATCACATTGCTCTCGTTAATGATGGATTCTCAACCTCACCGAGAAGCACTAATGAAGGTTTTGAGACAAGCTTATGTTCCTCTAACCATCCTAGTGGCGAATGTGGATGGACTAAAGAATAACCTCATCATGAACAACGTCATCGGCTTTGGAGATGACGAGCTGCCCCAGGAAGGAAGAGGACATATAAAAGCTCGCACATCACAGTCAAATGTAAGGAGCACACCATAGCTCGAGTACTTATCGACAACGGCTCTGCCTTGAACATTATGCCCTTACACATACTGCAACAACTGCCAATCGATGCATCCTATATGCATCCCTTTACAATAAAGGTACGGGCATTCGATGGAGGCAAACGTGATGTGGTGGGAACTCTAGACATTCCACTCCAAATTGGGCCAGTGACTTTTACAATGGAATTTCAGGTGATGGACATTACGCCCTACTATAGTTATTTATTGGGAAGACCCTGGATCCACATGGCAATAGCAGTGTCGTCAAGCCTCCACCAAAAGATGAAATTTGCAATGGGAGACCAACTCATTTGTATCTCTAGAGAGACATGTTTCCTCGTCACTAAGCCGGCATCAGTCCCCTATACTGAAAACAAATGAGGATGTTCCAGAATGCTCCTATCGGGCGTTTGAGATGGTGAATGTCACTTCGGCCCCAAACCATTATCTCTCGAAGGCTGCAAAAATGGTTGCAGCCACCATGATCAAACAGGGATATAAACCGGGGCAAGGATTAGGCCCAAAGGCTCAAGGAATCCAGAAAGCATTGACCATCCAAGAAAATATTGAGAAGTTTGGGCTAGGCTACGTGCCTACAAGGGATGACAGACAGAGGGAAGTTGCCAAAAAGAGGAAATTAGAATGGCAAAGTTACAAAAAAGGCTAATACACGAAGAAAAGAGGAAACTGAGACTGGACTATAGCTGCATTGGACACAGACGAGCATGCACTGAGCAGGATGGTTCTGTTGGTGCGAGAGAATCCCAACCAACTGTTGAGCAATTAGACCAGCCTGGACCTCCCCATAATGTAATGCTTAAGGAATCACCGGGATTTAATGTATTCTATTTCAATGTCTTTTGAAGTTGTGAACATTTGTTTTTATTAAAAGCTTTCCAATAAAATGTACTCTTTCAAATCTTCGATGGTGCATTCCATTCATAACATATGCATATCATATTTGGTTACCAACTTATCATTCTCTTATAAGCAGGTATCACAATGTTAATGAAAACATAGTATGCGAAAGCGAAACGAGATGCCTAAGGTTTGACCAAAGTCCAAACTGGGAGCAACCGGTGTTTGAAGTTGAGGAGAGTGAGGTAGAGACACCCGAGCTATCGGGAGAGATCATATGCCTATTGGAAAGGCACGATCGCTTGTCCATTCTAAATGAAGACCCAGTAGAAATAGTGAATTTGGGGACAACAACTGAACCAAGAGAATTGAGGGTAGGGTCCTTGATACGGAGTAAAGAATCCGAACCTGTTACTCTTGCGGAGTAAGTGTAATGACCCGTGTTTGTGGTATGTACGAAGTTAACCACAGATGCCCTATGAGTGGAAATTGTTAAGTTTTAGGGAGTTTCCTTCCCACACACTTTAGCTAAAACACCTTGGATGAAAGGACCCGTGTTTTGAGTTAGGCGGTTTGCCTTCCGAATGGGAACTTTCTAGATTTTGACCTAGTAAATGGGCTCGGATGAATTGGCGTGCGGACCAAAAGATTCTTAGAATGATGTCTTCTATCTACCACGAAGTTTCAGGCCAAACGGACGTACACGCCAATTGGACCCATTTGGCATGCAAGGTTTTTATTGCATGGATGTCTTTTACATGGTGCAAGGAGGCTTGGGGTAAAGTTTGAGTGCATTTGGAGCTGCACGCCAATTGGGGAATTGGCGTTCAAATTGGCGTGCAAGCATGTTTTTGCATCGTTACCTTGGTTTTGTCATTCTAAACATCTTTTCCCAAAGGACCATGTCAGAATTGTGGATATTTTGGCGTGTATGAATGCGGGAAGGTTGTAGCTTGTTCCATCAAAACTACGTCATTTTGATCTGGGGTTTCACTTAATCAAAACTACGTCGTTTTGAGGTTGTGTTGTCTATATAAGGAGGAGAAGCCCTCTGTTTTAGGTTTTAGGGTTTGTTGTTCCACCACCGTCGCAGAGAGAGAGAAAGGGAGGGAGAACTGTTGGCTTGTTTGCCTGGAGCGTCTTGTGTGGGGAGGACGGCGTCTAGCGCGGGAGCAAGAGCAGGAGGACGTTTCCAAGGTAGGGGTTCTGTCTTTCCTGGTCTGTTCTGGGGTTAGGCCCTGTATGGATGTTTTGTAAGGTTCCTATTGTTAATGCTATAATATTTATATGTAAATTCATATAGGTGTGATCTCCTATATGAATGTTGGCCTTCAATGGCATTTTGGTGTGATTCGATGTTGGGTGGGCGGTGCATGTTAAATGTTCGATGAAATGCCTGTGTGAATATGTTTATATGAATATGCCCATTATGTGTTTGATAATATGCCAGGACGGCTAGAATTGTAAGTTGGTAAAGGTGTGCATGCCAAGTGTTTGTTTTTATGCTTGAGTGACTGGGTTTGTACATTTGTGGATGTGTGCCTACTAAGTGTTTGGTTTTATGCCTGAGTGGTTATGTGTACTCTGTTTTGTGATACCCGGTGGCTGTGGAAGGCCGGGACTGTTTTGTGAAACCTGGTGCTGTGGAAGCCGGGACTGGTTTTGTGGAACCCGGTGGTTGTGGAAGCCCGGGACTGTTCTTGGAACCTGGTGGTCGTGGAAGCCCGGGACTGTTCTTGGAACTCGGTGGCCGTGGAAGCCCGGGAATGTTAATGTACCATCCTGCGTACTATTGTATTTTCTGCTATGGCCTATTATTATATCTTGGTGAAATAATTGTATCACGACACAGCACTTGTACACATGGCATGTAGATATTAGGAGCATGGGATGGGTTGGGGAGACATGATCCCTACTAGCCGTGGTTGCTCACCCCTCCTACCATGTTGTTTTCTTTACAGGAACCTACAGGCATTAGGTGGGAACACCAAGGTGGGAGTCCTGCTTGTGGCTTGCTTATTATTTGAGTTATGCTGTTTTTTTTGTGTAAGCTTTGTAACCCCAGGTGGGGAGATATTGTAATGTGGAGTTTAATGTAATAAAAGCATGTTTTGGACACATTTGTCATGTTTGGACTCAATAAATATAAAATTGGTTTCGAATAGAAAGTGTGAAGTGTATGTTGTATTCTAACCCCTCTATCTAACTTGGGTAAAGGGAAGGTCACGTTCCGGTCTCCTCGGGTTGGAAATCCGGGCGTGACAATATGGTATCGAGCATGGTCTAGTTGGCCTAGCGGAGTGGGCGGATCTGGTTATCTTGCGTCCTTTGGAGGAACCTGGAGGGACGTGCCTGATCAACACGGTCCTCTTGGAGCCTCTAAGGTGTACTTGGGGTAGTCCGGACACTGAGGTAGGATTTGCATGCATTGGCATTAGGGCACTAGTTGCATTGGTTGTTGTATGTGAAGGTGTGGATACCTGTTAAAATTGTAATTGTGATAAAAGAAAAATGTGACTAATGTGATAAGGTGTGAATTGTGCAACTCGATTTTACTTGTACTACCTTGAGCATGACTACAAGGAAAGGTCCTTGTTTATTTGAACCGTGTGCAATGTCGATTGGTGCAACGTGTATGTGTGATGCCATGTACTACTTGACTTGATAGTGGGGTAGAGGTAGTGAAACCCGATAATTGACGAACGCGTTCTGACGTTTGTGCTTCTTACTTCTTGTAGTAAGAATGCCACCGAGGAGAGTGACGCGTGCGTCCGGGGCAATGGGTCGATGAGTCATCTGCCCATGAGGGCCCGGGTGTGGGGCGGTCTGTTGGAGGACATGCTCTATTGCTGGCGCAATCGCGAGAAGGCATCCGGCAAGAAGTCCTGGGAGGAGGTGCGCCGTGAGATGGCGGCACACAGGTGGTGCCACCCCCACCGCCACCACCAGCGGGAGAGCTACCCCCGGGAGCGTGAGGGTTCTCCGCGTGGTATACTGTCACGCCCCGAATTTCCAACCCGAGGAAACAGGTACGTGACTCCCCATTCACCCACACGGAGGGCAACAGGGTTGGATTACTGGATGCCACACAAACAAGACTAACAATTACAATAAATCAAACAAGCCACATCTTTATTTAATTTCAAACATTTAAGGTTTACAAACCAACCATGTTCCTTACTACAATTCAATTCCCTTAGTACATTTCCCCCTTGGGGTTACATAAATTAAGAAATTACATCACCGAAGTGAACAATAAAATGAAGATGGTCTTCCACCTTGGTGTATCCACCTAATGCCTTGTAAGTCCCTTGGAAAACAAGCAAACACAGTAGGAGGGGTGAGTAACCACAGCTCAATAGGGATCAAGTCTCCCCAACCCTTCTCATGCTCCTAGCGGCTACATGCATGTGCACAGGTGTAGTGACGTGGCAGTATTAAGAAAAATAAAGCATTCCACACAAGCGGGCGTAACCTCAACCCCAGCCACACTGGCTAACAAACCACATTTCAAGCAAGTAATTTAACCGCCTCTTCAGGCCATCGATTTAACCGCCTCTTAGGCTAAGTAATTTAACCGCCTCTTCAGGCCACTGGTTTAACCGCCTCTTCAGGCCAGATACCACGGTCATGCACACAACATACACCACGGTCACTCAAGCATAACACCAAACACTTGGTGTGCACCCGTTCACAAGTGCACAAACCCACTGTTCAGGCAATAGTACAAACACTCAGCATGCATATATACACCAAAATCACAAGTCCAGCCACACAGGCATATTACCAAACATGTAATGGGCATATACGCACAGCTATATTCACACAGGCATTTCATCGAACATATAGCATGCAACAACAGGATCACACCAAAATGCCATTGAAGGCCAACATCCATATAGGAGATCACACCTATATGGATTACATATATATATATATAAATAGATATAATCCATAGACTACCCTAGAACCCTAGAACAGAGGAGGATTTAGGAAGAACAGAACCCCTACCTCAAGTAAAATGCAACAACACCGCAATACTGTTCCCATGCCGAATGTTGTCCGCCCACGAGACACCGATCACCCACGCAAGACGCCCGGCAGCAACCAGGAGCTCTCCTTCCCTCTCTCTCTCTCTCTCTCTACGACGACTGGTGGAGCAACAAACCCTAAGCCTAAAATAGAGGGGCTTCTCCTCCTTATATAGACAACACAACATCAAAACGACGTATTTGATTAAGTGAATCCCAGCATCAAAATGATGTAGTTTTGATGGAACAAGCTATGACCTTCCCACATCCATATACACCAAAATATTCACCATTCCAACATGGTCCTTTGGGAAAAGATGATTATAATGACAAAACCAAGGTAACCATGCAAAAACATGCTTGCACGCCAATTTGAACGCCAATTCCCCAATTGGCGTGCAGCTCCAAATGCACTCAAACTTGACCCCAAGCCTCCTTGCATCTTGTAGAGGTCTGAGAAGCAAAAATATGCTTGCACGTGAAATGGGTGAATTCACGTGCAGCTCCAAATGCTCTGAAATTTATGTGGTAGATAGAGGACCTCATTCTAAGCAACTTTTGTTCTTGCACGCCAATTGTTTGAGGCCATCTACTATATCAAAAGTGAGCTCCAAAATCTGCCAAAACAACTTAAAACCGCATGTATATGCATAGCATCTTCCTAGGGCATAAATGTACGTTACCACTTGTCACATGCACCTCCCAAAAGTCCCCTCTTGGGCTCATCTCTTACCTCAAACTTGTGCACCAACATCCAAGGTGTTTGTGGTTAACTTCTTACACACAGGTCATTACATATACCGATTCGTGCGAGAGGATGACGTGGTGACACGGTTCCGAAAGGAACAACCTCCACGATTTAAAGGGTAGGAGGACCCAGTGTTAGGCGAGCACCTGGCTAAGGCAGATCGAGCATGTGTTTTCCTTTCTCCTACCCCGGGAGGAGGATAAGGTGAGACCTGGCCATTCGGCACTGGAGGGGAATGCTCTGGAGTGGTGGTTGAGTGTCGCGGGGAGCCGTGCGGTGCAGTTCATGCTTTGGGAGGAGTTTCTACAGCTCTTCCATGATAAGTTCTTCCCGGAATCTTTGAGATGGCAGAAGAGAGAAGAATTTGGCAACCTGAAGCAAGGATCAAAGACGGTGCCCGAGTATGAGCGGGAGTTCCGGAGCCTGAGTAGGTTTGCCCCCGAGACTGTGGCAAAGGAGGACCTGAAGGCCCACAAGTTCACCTTGGGCCTTAGGCCAGCTCTTCGGTAGAGGGTGGCGATTCTGCGTTTGAGGACCTATGCTGAGGTTGTTGAGACATCACGTATAGCTAAAAGGGAGCTGGAGGATGGGAGGCAGGTCCATCAGGGTCGCCAGTTGCAAGGTGGGTCTGAACGCGATTCGGGGTCCAAGAGGCCTAAGACTGAGGAGAGAGATAGTAGTTCCTTCCGCAGCGGGGGACAAACATTGGCAGACAGGGAGGTCCGGCAGGAGGTCTCCCTAGCGGTTGTCATTGCTGTGGGGAGCAAGGCCACTTTAGGAGGGAGTGTCCAAAGAAGGACCGGAAATACCATAGTTGTGGACGAGAGGGCCATCTGAGCCGGGTTTGCCAGAGTGGCAACAGGGGAGTTGGAGGCATGACATCCAGCACAAGGAGTGATGCCAGTTTCCGTGCACCAGCAGAGAGACCAGCTCGCCAGTGGCAGGCTAGTCAGGCAGGATCCAACCAGACCCGACCCCAGGGGAGGCCGGAGCGGCAGTAGACTGAAGCTGGAGGCAGCCTTGGCGGGAAGCGCCCAATGAGTGAGCCGACCAGTGGCACGGGCCAAGGGAGGGTGTTTGCGCTGGAGGCGACGTACCCGGAGGAGGCTGAGCTACCACCTCCACCAGCGGAGGGTGGGGCAGGACCATCGGTGGTTAGAGGTACCCTCTTAATCTCTCGTACGCTTGTTTCTGCACTTTTTGATACGGGTGCATCTTGTTCGTTTGTCGCTGAACTTTTGATTGAGGGATTGGGGTTAGCATGTATTGAGGCAGAGAGACCCCTAGCAGTAGAGTCTCCGGTGGGAGGCATGGTTGAGGTGCGGCATGTTTGCCGTGACTGTGTGTTAACCATAGGAGATATGGAGCTAAGTTTTGACTTGCATGTAATGCCCTTACGTACATTTGATCTGATCTTGGGTATGGATTGGCTTATGGATTTCCAAGCCAAGATAGATTGTTACCGGCGGCGTGTATCCTTTGTGACACCCGTAGGGACCTCTTGCACCCTGCAGGGGGAGTGGGACTGTGAGGCGAGTCGGGCTGGGCCAGTGTTAGACCAGTGGGGTGCCATTACCCACAGGTTGGCAGCCTTGACCTTTGCTGAGGAGGGGAAAGTGGAGAAGAGGGTGTGGCCACTGTCGTTGATCAATTTCAGGATGTCTTTCCCGACCGGTTGAGGAGTTTACCTCCTAAGAGGAGTGTAGAGTTCACCATTAAGTTGGTACCGGGACTGGTCCAATCTCCCAAGTAACATATCGTATGGGGCCAGCCGAGCTGAGGGAGCTTCAGCGGCAGATAGAGGAGTTGGTGGACCAGGGGTATATTAGACCGAGTACCTCACCTTGGGGTGCTCCGGTGCTCTTTGCAAAGAAGGCAGATGGTACGCTACGCCTTTGCATCGACTATAGGAAGTTGAATTTGGTGACTGTGAAGAACAAGTATCCGTTGCCTCAGATCGATGACCTGTTTGACCAGTTGAGTGGAGCCCGGTGGTTTTCCAAGATAGATCTACGGTCAGGGTATCACCAGTTAAGGGTTAGGGAGGAGGACATCCCTAAGACGGCTTTTCGGTACAGGTATGGGCACTATGAGTGGGTAGTGATGCCTTTCGGGCTCACTAATGCACCAGCAGTGTTCATGCATTTGATGAACCAAGTCTTTGCCCCATACTTAGACTCGTTCGTGGTGGTGTTTATAGACGATATCTTGGTATATTCCAAGACCGAGAGGGAGCATGTGGAACATCTGGCAACAGTGTTGCAAACCTTGAGGGATCAGCAGTTGTTTGCTAAGTTTAGCAAATGCGAGTTTTGGATGCAGGAGGTCCATTTTCTTGGCCATGTAGTGTCAGCTGAAGGGGTTAGAGTGGACCCAGCCAAGATTGAGGCGGTGTCATCATGGGAGAGGCCAACCAATGTCTTCGAGATTCGCAGTTTCCTTGGCTTGGCAGGGTACTACCGTCGTTTCGTGGAGGGATTCTCCCGTTTGGCAGCTCCTATGACCGTGTTGACTCAGAAGGGAGTGAAGTTTGAGTGGACTGACAAGTGTCAGCAAGCGTTTGAGGCTCTCAAAACCCGTTTGACCACTGCACCAGTGTTGAGGTTACCTCGGGAGGATATCCCATATGAGGTATATTGTGATGCGTCCAGGGTTGGTTTGGGGTGTGTTCTTATGCAGGAGCACAGTGTGGTAGCCTATGGGTCGAGGCAGCTGAAGCCTCATGAGCGATTACCCTACCCATGATCTTGAGTTGGCGGCTGTCATCTTTGCCTTGAAGAGTTGGCAACATTACCTTTTGGGGGAAAAGTTTGTAGTGTTTTCTGATCACAAGAGCCTTCAGTACATCTTCACTCAGAAGGACTTGAATTTGAGGCAGAGGAGATGGGTTGAGTATTTGCAGACCTTTGACTTTACTCTCGCCTATACCCCGGGCAAGGGTAATGTTGTAGCTGACGCGTTGAGCAGGAAAGGGAAAGCTGAGGTGGCCGTGAGAGAGTGGAAGCTGATGGAGTAGTTGGCGATGTTGCAGCTGCAACCTGTTGTTCGTGATGGTGGGACAGCCCTGAGTCCTTTGGTGGTTGTGCCTGAGTTGTACCAGCGCGTCCGGGAGGGACAGTTAGGTGACATTGAGTGTGAAGTTCTCCGTGCCCGTATTGAGGCTGGTGAGCTATCTGGGGACTGGACAGAGGGTCCTGAGCATAAGTTGTCTTTTCAGGGGCGGTTAATAGTGGCTTCTCCTCTTAGGGATGAGGTGATGCGGGAGTTTCACCAGTCAAGAGTTGCTATGCATCCGGGGGGTACGAAGATGTACCATGTGCTTCGGGGACATTTTTGGTGGCCTGGGATGAAACGCGATGTGGCTGCTTTTGTTTCACGGTGCCTCACGTGTCAGCAGGTGAAGGCAGAACATCAGCGGCCGGTAGGCATGTTACAGCCATTGCCCATAGTGGAGTGGAAGTGGGACCACATAGCAATGGATTTCATGACTGGTCTTCCACCCACCACAGGGAGGAAAGATATGATTTGGGTGATTGTGGATCGACTCACAAAGTCGGCCCATTTCCTTGCTGTTCGCGAGCGGGACTCCATTGGGACCTTAAGTCAGCTATACATGAACGAGATTGTGAGACTGCATGGTGTACCATCATCGGTTGTCTCTGACCGGGATTTGAGGTTCACGTCCCGTTTTTGGGCAGGTTTGCAGGAGGCTATGGGGACCAAGCTTCACTTGAGTACAGCCTTTCACCCTGAGACTGACGGTCAGACTGAGAGGACGAATCAGACCATGGAGGACATGTTGAGGGCTTGTGTGCTAGATTTCGGGGGTTTGTGGGCAACTCACCTTCCTTTGGTGGAGTTTGCCTACAACAATGCTTATTAGGCATCCATTGGAATGGCCCCTTTTGAAGCATTGTATGGGAGGCCGTGCCGCTCACCCTTGTGTTGGACTGAGGTAGGAGAGGCAACTCTCTTGGGACCACAGTTGGTTCAAGAGGCTACTGAGAAGGTCAAGTTGATTCGTCAGTGCTTGTTATCAGCCCAGAGTCGACAGAAATCTTATGCAGATCAACGGCGGCGACCTTTGGAGTTTTCTGTGGGCGATCATGTGTTTCTCCGTGTCTCTCCACGACGTGGCCATCGGCGCTTTGGGAGAGGTTCCAAACTCTCTCCTCGGTTCATTGGTCCATTTGAGGTTATAGCTCGTCTGGGGCCTGTAGCTTACCGGTTAGCATTGCCCCCGCGATTGAGTCGGGTGCACAATGTGTTCCACGTGTCCCAGTTGAGGAAGTATCATCCTGATCCCACTCATGTGATCGATTGGGGGACATTGGACATTGCGGATGACATGTCCGTTGTTGAGGCCCTTATCCGTATTGTCGATCGGCAGGAGAAGCTTTTGCGTGGTCGTGTTATTCCTTTGGTTCGCGTGCTGTGGCAGCACTGTGGCATTGAGGAGGTGTAATGACCCGTGTGTAACCCGTGTGTAAGGAGTTAACCACAAACACCTTGGATGTTGGTACACAAGTTTAAGGTAAGAGATGAGCCCAAGAGGGGAATTTTGAGAGGTGTATGTGTCAAGCGATAGCGTACATTTATGCCCTAGGAAGATGCTATGCGTTTACGAAGCGGTTTTAAGTGTTTTGGCTGATCTTGGAGCTCACTTTTGACCTAGTAGATGGCCTCAAACAATTGGCGTGCAAGAACAAAAAGTTTCTTAGAATGAGGTCCTCTATCTACAACGAAATTTCAGAGCATTTGGAGCTGCACGTGAATTCACCCATTTCACGTGCAAGCATATTTTTGCTTCTCAGGCCTCTACAAGATGCAAGGAGACTTGGGGTAAAGTTTGAGTGCATTTGGAGCTGCACGCCAATTGGGGAATTGGTGTTCAAATTGGCGTGCAGGCATCTTTTTGCATGGTTACCTTGGTTTTGTTATTCTAATCATCTTTTTCCAAAGGACTAGGTTGGAATAGTGAGTATTTTGGTGTGTATGGATGCGGAAAGGGTGTAGCTTGTGTAATCAAAACTACGTCGTTTTGATCCTGGGTTTCACTTAATCAAAACTACGTCGTTTTGATAATGGGAGGTCTATATAAGGATGAGGAGACTCCTTGTTCTAGGGTTAGGGTTCTTTTCAGCCGTCGCAGGGAGAGAGAGAGAGAGAGAGAGAGAGAGAGAGAGAGAGAGAGAGAGAGAGGGAGAGAGAGAGAGGGAAGGAAGGAGAGCTGCTGGCTTGCTGCCGGAGCGTCGTGCGTGGGGAAGACAACATCTAGCGTGGAAGCAAGAGCTGGAGGACGTTTTCAAGGTAGGGATTTTTTTCTTCCTAAATCCTCCTCTGTCCTAGGGTCCTAGGGCAGAATATGAGTTATATCTGTTATATTATGTATATGTAAATTCATATAGGTGTGACCTCCTATATGAATGTTGGCCTTCAATGGCGATTTTGGTGTTTCTGGTGTTTGTGTGGCGATTTTGGTGTTTCTGGTGTTTGTGTGATGCATGAAAAGTGTTTGATAAAATGCCTGTATGACATGCCTGCTACATGTTTGATGAAATGCCTGTGTGAACTTAGCTGTGTGTATATGCCCATTAAGTGTTTGGTAATATGTCCGTGTGACTGGACTTGTGGTTTAGTGTATGTATGTATCTTTGGATGTTTGCTCTATGGCCTGAATGGTTGGGTTTGTGCGCTTGTGAACGGGTGCACACCAAGTGTTTGGTTGTATGCTTGAGTGACCATGTGTGTTGTGTGCTTGATCGTGGTATCTTGGCCTGAAGAGGCGGTTAAATCACTTGGCCTGAAGAGGCGGTTAAATCACTTGGCCTGAAGAGGCGGTTAAATAACTTGGCCTGAAGAGGCGGTTAAATCACTTGTGGTTAAAGTGTTAGCCCTGTGTGGCGGTGGAAGATTGTAAATTGTTGATGTGGTTGTTATTATGTTTGTTGAAATTATTGTATCACGACACCGCACTTGTACACATGGCATGTAGATGCTAGGAACATGGGATGGGTTGGGGAGACATGATCCCTACCGAGCCGTGGTTGCTCACCCCTCCTCTTGTGTTTGTTTGTTTTCCAGGGACTTACGGCGTTAGGTGGATACACCAAGGTGGAAGACCCTCTCCACTTTATTGTTCATTTCAATAATGTACTTTTATGATTTATGTAACCCCGGGGAGGGGAATGTACTAAGGGATTGAACCGTAATCGGGGACTTGGTTGTTTTGTGAACCTTTGATGTTTTGGAATTAAATAAAGATGTGGCTTATTTGATTTATTGTAATTGTTGAGACTTGCTTGTGTGGCATCCAGTAATCCAACCCCATTGCCCTCCGTGTGGGTGAATGGGGAGTCACGCACCGGTTTCCTCGGGTTGGAAATCCGGGCGTGACAATATGGTATCGGAGCATGGTCTAGTTGGCCTAGGGTAGTGGGCGGACTTGGTTATCTTGAGTCCTTTGGAGGAGCCTGGAGGGACATGCCCGATCAACATGGTCCTCTTGGAGCCTCCAAGGTGTACTTGGGGTAGTCCAGTCTTGTGGTAGGATTTGCATGCATTGGCATTAGGGCACTAGTTGCATTGGTTGTTGTATGTGAAGGTGTGGATACCTGAAAAAAAAAATTAAAAAAAAATAATTGTGATAAAAGAAAAAATATGAATAAGGTGATAAGGTGAGAAATGTGCAACTCGATTAACTCGATTTTATGACAACTTGAGCTGTGTGCTTGTGGAATTCTTTGTTTGTGCAATGTGGATTAATGAGAACTAAAATGTGTGCAGTGTGTGTAATTGTATGGATAAATGGTTGAACGTGATAAAGTTTCAATTGTGCAACTCGAAATTTTGTGATGATTCGAGCATGAAAACATGGAAAAGAATTTGTGGTATTGAAACCGGCGTTTGTGAACGTGAAGCTTGTGAAATGTGAACGAACAAAAATAAAATAAAATAAAATAAAATACAATAATGTTGGTGTTCGTGAATGATTGAGTATGTGCCTTTGTATGGTGTTGTGTGGAGGAAGCGATGTTGTGTTCAAAACGATGAGATATCCACTTAAGTATAGAATTATATGGGCAATGAAAAGGTGTGAACTTGTTGTAAGGGTGTGAACTTGTATAGTTTGTGATGTGCATCCATGAATTTGTGTGGTGATAATGCATGTTTTGAGGTTAGTTATAGTTCAGAATGCCTAGTCGGTAATGGTATTGAGATTATTGAGTGATAACCTAGAGCGCTGCCTTTTCGTGGAGCCAATGTCTCCGAAAATTGTGACCGGTACGACTATTGAGGTAAAGCAAAGAAGCCCGCCCCCAGGCTGGGCAAGTGGGAGAGCCGCAGGATGTAAGTAATGATATAATCATGGCAGAGGTTGGCATCTTAAGCCTGGTAATTTAAGAGTTGAAGGATGAGATTCGACAACTGATTAAGAGCGAGGTACGTCGAGAGCTATCAACCCACATCATCGGGGGGATCTTGGGTGAAGATTAATTGAAGCATAGTTGTCCTGATCAGCAGAAAGGGGCTCAAGAGGTAGAGACCAGTTTCCCAAAGGGGTTGTTCTTGCAGTGGACAACCGGGACATAGGAGAAGAGCATGGCAGAACTTTCGTTAGTCAAGGGTACGATTTTGATGATAGTGATCGGTTGAGTCTCGTGCAGGATTAGGTGAGGCTGGGTGAACCTTTGATTGTTGCGTTTCTAGCAATTTAATTAAGACACTTGTGATAGAGGGATATTTTTATTGGGTGGGCTCTTGAGCCACTGTTTTATGCTAGGTGAGGCTTAGAAGGTCGTTTGAGTTACCATTTTGGATGGACGTAGTTGGGGACCTACTGGAGAATAAATGAGTAAAATAAATAAAAATATACATATGATACCAAAAGACTAATAAATTACTAATGGTTATAAACAGTTGTTGGAAAGAGTTGGTGGTTTTAATATGGTCTAAAGTGTTAATTGTATCTTTGTGTGGTAGTCAATTTTGGGCGCCCGTGTGTGAGGAAAGTAATAAATGTTACCGTGTTACCCCTAATACTCTAGCGTAGGTGAGATTACCTCTCGGCCTAGCTAGCCTAGGAAGCTGGAGGCATGAGTTAGTGGCTTGTGGGTAGTGTATGACCCCCGCGTGGCAACCTTGAGTAATAGAAATGTGTTTTCATGTGAGTAGAGGTTTCGTAGATGTGCTACTTAAGAAGGATGTTCTTCGGGTAACCTTTCCAAGTGTCAAGGTTGAGGGAGGAAATTGCCACTAGTATAACCCACCCCTTGAGTCATTGAAATCTAAATTTAATTGGCGAGAGTGGTATGTGGTTTTAAGATTCTTGTGGGTGTCCTGTGGAGATGGCTGCAAATTCTTGGGTGGCCAAACATTGACCACGTGTCATGCTGGTGGTGTGTGAAAGACCTTGGGTAATGTTCATAGGATATGTGGTGAAATGGGTTTGCGTATGTATAAAAAATGTGATGAGTTCTGGAACTAGGTTACGAGTGAGTTTATAGGATCGTGCCCAGTGAACCCAATCAGTGTAAGCAGGCAAGCGAGTGAGATTGGGCAGGCCTTGTTTGGGTTTTTCCTCATAATTGGGAGACACCTTCCGAGGGGTTGAGGATGTACTCCTGGTGGTGGGACCATTCCGTTAATCCATGTCGTGTGGGTAATAGGCTTAAAAGAGGCGAGGAGGTGGGGACTAGTATGTCCTCTCTTACATGTGTTCTACACGTAGTTTATTTCGTGTGTTGTGGTTGCTTTGTTTTGTTGTGTGTGTTACATATGTGCTAAAGGAGTAGCAAAGTTCTTATGTGTGGGTCTCGTGGCATTCATATGCAGAGGAGTAAGAGGTGATGCATGCGCATATTATGTGCGGTGAGGGATGAAGAGGGGTGTTATGTGTAATGTTGATGTTATTCCTTGTCACATGTGATGGCATGCTAAGTTAAAGTGTGAAAGTATTGATGCGTTGTGATTCACTAAATGGAGTCGGATGTGAGTTTTGCTTGTAAGGGGGTATTAATGCTACCCCTTTGGGGGAGACTTGTGTCCTGCGGCTATCATGGGGTCCTCATGCTACATATGTTCTTCTTGAAAGTCTTTCGTGTGCGTTTTGATGCGGTAAGTGAGATGGTCCACGCCATCAAAGTGTTGGTGTGTTTGGGAGCTACATGAATGTCCCGAATAAGGGGGTTTGCATGCCTCGTTTCTCAAAGTCGGTCCATTTGAGTGTTTTCTTTGGTGTGTTGAGATAAAACGTAATAGTTGATATAGCGGAGTTGGTGGGCCATGAGGTGGAGTATGTCTTGGAGGCAAGGGATTTTCTTGTGACCTGTGAGTGGTGACATAGAGGATTCCATTGTGGTCAGGTTGCAGATAGGAGAGTTTTCAGTGTAGGGGGGGACTAGGTTGTTCACAGCTACTCGGCGTCAAGGGATTCCTATCGTGTGGTCCGTCTGCTGACTTGGTAAGGCATCATCTCTTGGGCTGTACGGTAAGCCTTAGTTGTGAAGGCAATGTGGGACCTTGGCGATCTCTATTTGGCCGTGATCAAGGAGGTCGCTTCTCAAAGTCGGTGATTAGTGATAGCCCGATAGTGGGTTTTGGTCTTACCATGGTTGTGTGTGTGGTGATGCATTTCTCGTTTTTAGTGCATCCTTGGACTTCGTTGGGCGCCAGGTTGACTGCAACCGAGTGGTTAAGGGCACACTCCATTCTCGTGTTTCTATGTCTAGGCTTGTATTCCGTTCTGCGTCCCCATTGGTGTTGGTGGGGTTTCAATGTTCCTTACTTGAGTGAGGTGGTTTTCGCAGTGATGATGGTGCTGCTGAGATGAGCTCCCTATGTGGGAATGTGATTGTGGTTTGCATAATGCTATCCTATTTGTTTGTGTTTCATTGTGACCTCATTGTGCTTGCTGTTAGGGTGAGGTCTACCTATGGGCTGCGGCTGCGTTGACTTCAAATCCCAATTGTTGGGTATTTTCCGTTGTGGAGTGTTGGTCCCATCGTGCCGCGAGTTGGCATCTCCAACATTTGTGGTAATGACTGCCTTATGTGTTGCTTTTAATCTTATCGCGTTGTTTACTATTTGGTTTCCCTTTTCGGGGACGAAAGGTCTAAAGGTGGGACGGGTGTGAGGAAACTCCCAACGGCTGGGTTTGTATGGTATTGGCGGACGGGCAAGTGGAACGTTAAACGTGTAGTAGTGTTTTGTTTATGCCTTGTTCCTTGTAGTGGTGTTTATGATGTGAGTTGGTCCGTGACTAATGTGATTTGTTAAACGTACGTGTTGGGGATGGGCGTATATGTCGTACACCGTCGTGACGTGAATACTTGACATGGGTGAGGAGAACAAGGGTTGTTGGTGAGATTAGAATATGTGTTTCCTTATCATGCTGTGTTGTATTGGGTCTGTGGGTACGTGCCTTCATGTGTGTTATTGTGTGATATCTTCATTCGCGGGTATGTGAATGGTTGTGGACGATGTGCATCAGCATGTGCATTATGGAAAGTGTATTGTCTTTTCGCGGACGACACGTCCTATGGAGGAGATATGGAAACGCGAAACCATGATGCGTGAGCATCCCTTGAGTTGTTCGTGGACGAACAATCTTAAGGGTGGAGGGGTGGTTGTTGGCTGGTGTATTTGTATTTCCTTTCGACTTTTGACTTTAATTTATATTGAATGTGTTAATGAAATGTGCTTGTGATGGATATTTGTGACATGTGGATGTGTTTATCTCTACTAGTTCATGGTATTAAGGGTTATCGATTGAAAACATGCTAAACATAAGCCAAGGACAACAAATGGTCATTGAGGTCCTTTTAAGAGTTGTATGCCGGAATGGTCATCTAAACACACAAACATGCAAAGCCAATAAATCATACTTGCAAAAGGATAATGATCACACCAATTACAAATAAGTTATGAATCTTCAACCGCCCCTGACTAGAGCTAAGAATACCAAGGTGTACATCCAAAGATGAATTAAGAAATCGCATTCATAAAACATGCAAAACTCAATCATCCAAACCCAAATATTCATAAACACAAAGAAAACAACAAGGGGGCTACATTGCTCCCCTAGATTAAAAGACTACTCACGCATGATTACAAGCAAAACCGGCGTAAAACTCAACATCTTCTTCTTGATCACGCGCACAAAGCAAAGCTTCAAATCCAGGCTCCAAAATCCGCGACGGCCGCTGCGACGGCCGCTCTCCTAGGTCAAGGAGCACCTCCAAGTCGTGGAGCCTCTCTCTCTCTCTAAAACGTGTGGGGGGTTTAAGCATGCATAGAGGGCGTGGATGTCGTATTTATAGAGGTTGGATGGGCCTTGAGGTGTGTAACCTAGCCCATCTATCAAAACGACGTAGTTTTGATAAGTAACACTCGAAACATTAAAAACTCTATCTTCCATCCACAATTTGGACATGGGCCTTCGAGGAACAAATGATCAGCATGGAAAAACGATTGGATCGGTCCAAAAATATCTCTGCACGCCAATTTGCACGTGATATGGTGAATTCACGTGCACCTCCAATTCAGCTCAAACTTCTCCCCAAGCTTCCTTGCATCATGTAGAGGCTGAGAGGCAAAAATATGCTTGCACGTGAATTGGGTGAATTCACGTGCAACTCCAAATTAGCTCCAAATGCTCTGAAATTTCTCCTGGTAGGTAGAGGACATCATTCCAAGCAACTTTTCTTCTTGCACGCCAATTTTTTGAGGTCATCTACTATGTCAAAAGTGAGGTCCAAAATCTGCCAAAACAAACTTTAAAACGCATGTATTTGCAACTAGCATCTTCCTAGGGGTTAGAGCAAATATATATGAAATATGAGGCAATAAGGCTCTAATCATGCTCTTAAACATCCTAAATAAACACTAGAATAACGGCATAAAATGCACGTTATCACCAATCACAGCATGAAACAAATAAAAACCTCCTCCTCCGAAAATAGATACCGAAAGGGCGCTATAGGGGTGCTAATCCTTCCCTACACATAACCAACTCCCGAACCCTTCTCTCGATGACTCGGACCGCATTTTTTACTACTCAAGGTAGACGGTATCCAATCAGTACCCCAAAAGCGGTTGGTGGCGACTCTAAATTTCTCACCGTTGGTTTATTTTGAGCCCACCCCAAACAAGCCCAGATGAAAACCAAATGACGACTAGCGACTCCGTTGGGGAAATACACACTTTAGAGAGTTAAGTCTAGAACTAGGAATAGGAGGTTATTTTAATTCTACTATTGTATATATGTAATCGTCGTGATAGTTGTTTTTTGTTTTCTAGTTGAATCGTGATTTACTTATTTTTATTTAACTCCCATTATAGTTGTTGTTTTATTTTTTAACTGCAATTTATTTATACGCTTTAACTACCATGACAGTTATGATTTACTGCTTTCCCCACTTGTTGCATCCATGCATAACCCTATACCCGGGTTTAGCACAATCTAGGTTAGCGAGGTTCAAGACGGTCCCCGCAACGTTGATCATTATTCGCAATGGGGCCTCGGACTCCTCACTCAAACTTGAGGTTCTTTTAAGGCTCATCCTTTTAAGACCTCCCTCTGGTAAATCCCATGGTGTACGGAGCCCTCTATTGAGGAAGTTTGGGAACCAACGAATAAGATAGGTCTAGCAATATAAACCCATTAGGGGCATTGACCCACATGTTGTTTGCTCATTTCATGCCATGCTAACCTTTGTTTTGTAGGGTAGTCCTTAAGTCATCCCTTGCACATATTGTTATTGGTTTATTCTTTTATCCTGTCTATTTGCCTTGATGTGTGTTTAACTGCCATAACTGCCATCCTAACCTGTCATCATGCATAACACGACATTCATATAGGCATGACAACTTTCAG
This sequence comes from Taxillus chinensis, assembly GCA_023512835.1. Classification (NCBI taxonomy): domain Eukaryota; kingdom Viridiplantae; phylum Streptophyta; class Magnoliopsida; order Santalales; family Loranthaceae; genus Taxillus; species Taxillus chinensis. The sequence continues at coordinate 17,269,669 of CM042088.1, read as the reverse complement.
TCATCTCTTAAAAGGCCTTCAGGATAAAGAGGCTATCGCGGTAGAGGGCGCAAGCATTTGGGGACATCCAACTTCGCCTTGGAGATTTTCCACCAAGAGAAGCCCACAAGGAGAACATGTCATCACGGAAGATCAGTTGGACTACACGAAGGAGGTACAGAGACAATATGGGGGCAAGTGGTTAGACGAAAGGAAAAGTATCTATACATAGCGATTTGGGGATTTGCTCCATGTAACCGAGCTACTAGCCGACAAGGATATGCTTGGGGCAGCCATATATTTCTGGGAGCCTCGACGGCGGTGTTTTGACTTCAACGGTGTAGATCTTGTTCCCACCATAGAGGAATATAGAAGATTACTGGATATCCCAGTTGAAGAAAACAAAAGGAAGATTTATTTACCGGAACCCAGAAGATCATGTCGAAGGGCCTTTGCTGAGAAAATGGGAAAGCCAGTATGGGACACACCGGCGGCCACAACCTATGGTGGGCGGGAATATTTTCCATAGGAAACAATCAAAGAAATGATACAGACTGCAACAGAAGCTGGGGCACACAAATTGCTTACGCCAGCTATATACATGCTAGTCATTTTCTCGAGGATACCGGCCCACATCGATGGAGCAATTGTAGATTTGGTCTAACAGGTGCTCAAAGGATGTGACCCTACTCCTGCAATATTGGCTGAAACCATTCGATCTCTCACTTATCTGAGGATTAAAGGCTCGGGACAGTTCATGGGGTGCCTGCCTCTTCTATGCACCTGGATGCAAGGTCATTTCCCTTATAGTGTTCCTCATTTTCCTGCTGTTTATCAGTTGCTGCCACAACACTATTGGATATTCTTCTCAGTAAATGCAGTTTACCTCAAGACTTTGAAGGCTGGAAGAAGAAGTTATAGAACCTCATAGAAGCTGACATTACTTGGACTGTTCCTTGGATGCCGGTGGTCTCCATGACTTATAGCTACGGGGACTATAATTGGGTCCCACTTTTAGGTCCTTGGGGAGGAAGCTGCATATGCACCATTGCAGGGTGGAAGACAAGTTAGGCATCATCGGATTATCCCTGTGCTATTCGGCATGGAAGATTGTGACTTCACCTATGACAAAACCATGCTCACGAAAAGGCAAAAAGATGTATCAGGCATGGTCCACCCCACACAAGATCTAGCCCAATAGTCCAAAAACCTGGTGTTTATCCTGTATACATATCTTGGAGGGCACAACACAAGCCACAGTTAACTACGGACATGAGAGCTGTCCTCCAGGAAAATCAGACCCTAAGGTAGCAGATTCGAGGTTAGAAGCATCTCTAGAAGGAGCTCTACGAGAGGTTGTGGCCGAGGGAAAAACAGATCGAGACCATATTAAAGCAAAGGGAGAAGGCGGGTGAGTGACCACCCCGAGAGGAAGAGGCACCGTGTTACTTAGGAGATGATTAGGAGAATGCCTTAAGATCATGTAGTAATAGCTTTCATTTTACATGGCATTTCAAGCATTGTATGTTTGTATTGTGTGTTTGTATTATGTGTTTTGTTTGCAATAAAGTTGTTTGTTTCTCTAACCTTTTGCATATACATTTATGCATACATGCATATCAAATGAAAAATCAAATAAAAATTTCCTTGTACCCAAAGTGGGTAGCAGCCTTTCTCCAGGATTGCGCTCTCTTACAATCTCGGATCTCAATGCAATAAGGTATCAGACCCACAACCAATGGCAAACAAGCTGAGAACAGACTCATGGGTTTAGAACAATCACAACAAGCCCGCAAGGGCAAATGGCTATGATAATGGACATGCTCACCAAGCTAATCGAAGAAAGAGAAAGAATCCCGGTAGGAGGAACCCCAAATGACCAACAAGAACGGGGGTAGGAGGCGGTTCGCCACCTAATGGGTCCAAGTCAGGCACCCATATATCAGCCCGCCATGGCACAACCCCCTACTCCATATCAAACTCATTTCACTATGCCCGCGACAGGAAATATAATGGAAGCGGTGGGTTGCCCAGCTCCTAAGGAAAATGTTGAGTCTCCTGCTCTGAGATGACTGGAGGAAAGACTGAAAGCTATAGAAGGCATTGATAGCTATGGCATGATTAGCCCACAAGACTTATGCTTAGTCCCTGGAGTGGTGTTGCCACCAAAATTCAAGATGCCGGAGTTTGAGAAGTTCAATGGAACCCGTTGTCCGAGGACACACCTAGCCATGTATTGTCAAAAGATGGCAGCCTATGCACAGCGAAGATAAGTCGCTTATGCATTATTTCCAGGAAAGCCTAACTGGGGAATCCCTCCACTGGTACTTTTAGTTGGATGGCAACCGTATCAAGACTTGGAAAGAATTGGCCACATCCTTCTTGGCTCAATACAAACACGTCACCGAGCTACGCTAGACCGACGTGACCTGTAGTCCTTGGAAAAGGGGTCCGACGAAAGTTTCAAGGATTATGCGCGGAGATGGAGAGAGACTGCTGTGGAGGTCCAACCTCCCCTTACAAAAAGAGAACTCACTACTCTTTTTATCAACACACTAAAAGGCGTCTACTACGAGAAGTTGATCGGTAACGTCTCCAGCGCTTTGCAGACTTGGTTGCATCCGGTGAACGTGTAGAAAGTGGAATTAAAGGAGGAAAGCTAAAGGGTGATGCGGCCGAGGCATCAAAATGGTTTCAACCACCAGCAAAGAAGAAGGAAAATGAAACCAACTTGGTATACCAATCGCACCCGCTAATACAACCAACATTCTACCAAGCACCAGGGTGCTACAGAGGGTCACCGGTAGCTGCCTATGCTGCACCTGCTCTCGCTCCCTAATTCGCTCCCTATTTACCACAAGGTGGGGTTCCATTTCCATATCTAATGGCACTAAACCCATTTTAACCGAGAGCACCATACCAAGAGCAACCAAGGCGTCGGCCTCCAGACGGACCGAGACCCGCATTCCAAGGACGGGGGCAACCAAGGGCCCAAACTTAACATGCAGGAGCGAATTAGGCTCCTCGGTGGTCATGACAAGAGTTTGACCCTATTCCAATGACATATGCTGAATTATACCCTAAGCTTTTAGAAGCAAGCCTGGTACTTCCTACACCCTTGGGAGAAATAAGGTCTCCTCCCCCGGCTTAGTATAAACCAGATGCCAGATGTGAGTATCATGTTGGTGGAGCAGGGCATGATATTGAAAATTGCATGGCGTTCAAAAGGAAAGTCCAGGCTTTGAAAGATGCAAATTAGTTGGATTTTTCCACCATGACGGGGATGCCAAATGTGAACAGCAACCTTCTCCCCGAACACTTTAATAATGTTGCTGGTATCGAGAATGAAGGACGACTAAAGAAGGTCTCCCAAGTACAAATTGAGAAGACATATTTGTTTTACCCTGCTATAGGAACATGGGTATATACTGACTAAAGACACACCCAAGGCAGGAAAAGCAATAAACGGGGAGAAACAATGCCCTTATCACAAGATGTCGCGGGGACATGATATCGCAAAATGTAGTGAGTTTTCCAAGGTGGTGCAAAAACTCATGGACCAAAGGATGATTGAATTCTCCAGGGGAGAGACGGACAATCAAAGCCACATGATCTAAGGAGACATGTCATATAAACCATCATGGGTGCCAACCCCCCTTGTCTTGAATGTTAAGACTACAGAAATCCCACTACTGCCTCATGGAATTACACCTCTCACCATACGTGTCCTGCCCCTTTCCCCTACAAGACAGATAATGCAGTCCCATGGAACTACAACTATGAGGTAGTTCAGAGAGCCACCGCAGCAGAAATGAAAACCAAGAGTGGTCGTGTTTATGCCCCTGAAAACTAGGTAGAGCCGAACCAGACATTGAGCCAACACTAGAGGCAACAAAGAAAGGAGCACCAGTCACTGAAAAAGAGAACATAATTTTTGAAACTCATGAAACAGAGCGAGTATAACCTTGTGGACCAGCTGAGTCGACAACCGGCTCGCATCACATTGCTCTCGTTAATGATGGATTCTCAACCTCACCGAGAAGCACTAATGAAGGTTTTGAGACAAGCTTATGTTCCTCTAACCATCCTAGTGGCGAATGTGGATGGACTAAAGAATAACCTCATCATGAACAACGTCATCAGCTTTGGAGATGACGAGCTGCCCCAGGAAGGAAGAGGACATATAAAAGCTCTGCACATCACAGTCAAATGTAAGGAGCACACCATAGCTCGAGTACTTATCGACAACGGCTCTGCCTTGAACATTATGCCCTTACACATACTGCAACAACTGCCAATCGATGCATCCTATATGCATCCCTTTACAATAAAGGTACGGGCATTCGATGGAGGCAAACGTGATGTGGTGGGAACTCTAGACATTCCACTCCAAATTGGGCCAGTGACTTTTACAATGGAATTTCAGGTGATGGACATTACGCCCTACTATAGTTATTTATTGGGAAGACCCTGGATCCACATGGCAATAGCAGTGTCGTCAAGCCTCCACCAAAAGATGAAATTTGCAATGGGAGACCAACTCATTTGTATCTCTAGAGAGACATGTTTCCTCGTCACTAAGCCGGCATCAGTCCCCTATCCGAAAACAAATGAGGATGTTCCAGAATGCTCCTATCGGGCGTTTGAGATGGTGAATGTCACTTGGCCCCAAACCATTATCTCTCGAAGGCTGCAAAAATGGTTGCAGCCACCATGATCAAACAGGGATATAAACCGGGGCAAGGATTAGGCCCAAAGGCTCAAGGAATCCAGAAAGCATTGACCATCCAAGAAAATATTGAGAAGTTTGGGCTAGGCTACGTGCCTACAAGGGATGACAGACAGAGGGAAGTTGCCAAAAAGAGGAAATTAGAATGGCAAAGTTACAAAAAAGGCTAATACACGAAGAAAAGAGGAAACTGAGACTGGACTATAGCTGCATTGGACACAGACGAGCATGCACTGAGCAGGATGGTTCTGTTGGTGCGAGAGAATCCCAACCAACTGTTGAGCAATTAGACCAGCCTGGACCTCCCCATAATGTAATGCTTAAGGAATCACTGGGATTTAATGTATTCTATTTCAATGTCTTTTGAAGTTGTGAACATTTGTTTTTATTAAAAGCTTTCCAATAAAATGTACTCTTTCAAATCTTCGATGGTGCATTCCATTCATAACATATGCATATCATATTTGGTTACCAACTTATCATTCTCTTATAAGCAGGTATCACAATGTTAATGAAAACATAGTATGCGAAAGCGAAACGAGATGCCTAAGGTTTGACCAAAGTCCAAACTGGGAGCAGCCAGTGTTTGAAGTTGAGGAGAGTGAGGTAGAGACACCCGAGCTATCGGGAGAGATCATATGCCTATTGGAAAGGCACGATCGCTTGTCCATTCTAAATGAAGACCCAGTAGAAATAGTGAATTTGGGGACAACAACTGAACCAAGAGAATTGAGGGTAGGGTCCTTGATACGGAGTAAAGAATCCGAACCTGTTACTCTTGCGGAGTAAGTGTAATGACCCGTGTTTGTGGTATGTACGAAGTTAACCACAGATGCCCTATGAGTGGAAATTGTTAAGTTTTAGGGAGTTTCCTTCCCACACACTTTAGCTAAAACACCTTGGATGAAAGGACCCGTGTTTTGAGTTAGGCAGTTTTGCCTTCTGAATGGGAACTTTCTAGATTTTGACCTAGTAAATGGGCTCAGATGAATTGGCGTGCAGACCAAAAGATTCTTAGAATGATGTCTTCTATCTACCACAGAAGTTTCAGGCCAAACGGACGTACACGCCAATTGGACCCATTTGGCATGCAAGGTTTTTATTGCATGGATGTCTTTTACATGGTGCAAGGAGGCTTGGGGTAAAGTTTGAGTGCATTTGGAGCTGCACGCCAATTGGGGAATTGGCGTTCAAATTGGCGTGCAAGCATGTTTTTGCATCGTTACCTTGGTTTTGTCATTCTAAACATCTTTTCCCAAAGGACCATGTCAGAATTGTGGATATTTTGGCGTGTATGAATGCGGGAAGGTTGTAGCTTGTTCCATCAAAACTACGTCATTTTGATGCTGGGTTTCACTTAATCAAAACTACGTCGTTTTGAGGTTGTGTTGTCTATATAAGGAGGAGAAGCCCTCTGTTTTAGGTTTTAGGGTTTGTTGTTCCACCAGCCGTCGCAGAGAGAGAGAAAGGGAGGGAGAACTGTTGGCTTGCTGCCGGAGCGTCTTGTGTGGGGAGGACGGCGTCTAGCGCGGGAGCAAGAGCAGGAGGACGTTTCCAAGGTAGGGGTTCTGTCTTTCCTGGTCGTTGCGGGGTTAGGCCCCGTATGGATGTTTTGTAAGGTTCCTATTGTTAATGCTATAATATTTATATGTAAATTCATATAGGTGTGATCTCCTATATGAATGTTGGCCTTCAATGGCATTTTGGTGTGATTCTGATGTTGGGTGGGCAGTGCATGTTAAATGTTCGATGAAATGCCTGTGTGAATATGTTTATATGAATATGCCCATTATGTGTTTGATAATATGCCAGTACAGCTAGAATTGTAAGTTGGTAAAGGTGTGCATGCCAAGTGTTTGTTTTTATGCCTGAGTGACTGGGTTTGTACATTTGTGGATGTGTGCCTACTAAGTGTTTGGTTTTATGCCTGAGTGGTTATGTGTACTCTGTTTTGTGATACCCGGTGGCTGTGGAAGGCCGGGACTGTTTTGTGAAACCTGGTGGCTGTGGAAGCCCGGGACTGTTTTGTGGAACCCGGTGGCTGTGGAAGCCCGGGACTGTTCTTGGAACCTGGTGGCTGTGGAAGCCCGGGACTGTTCTTGGAACTCGGTGGCTGTGGAAGCCCGGGAATGTTAATGTACCATCCTGCGTACTATTGTATTTTCTGCTATGGCCTATTATTATATCTGGTGAAATAATTGTATCACGACACAGCACTTGTACACATGGCATGTAGATATTAGGAGCATGGGATGGGTTGGGGAGACATGATCCCTACTGAGCTGTGGTTGCTCACCCCTCCTACCATGTTGTTTTCTTTACAGGAACCTACAGGCATTAGGTGGGAACACCAAGGTGGGAGTCCTGCTTGTGGCTTGCTTATTATTTGAGTTATGCTGTTTTTTTTGTGTAAGCTTTGTAACCCCAGTGGGGAGATATTGTAATGTGGAGTTTAATGTAATAAAAGCATGTTTTGGACACATTTGTCATGTTTGGACTCAATAAATATAAAATTGGTTTCTGAATAGAAAGTGTGAAGTGTATGTTGTATTCTAACCCCTCTATCTAACTTGGGTAAAGGGAAGGTCACGTTCCGGTCTCCTCGGGTTGGAAATCCGGGGCGTGACAATATGGTATCAGAGCATGGTCTAGTTGGCCTAGCGGAGTGGGCGGATCTGGTTATCTTGCGTCCTTTGGAGGAACCTGGAGGGACGTGCCTGATCAACACGGTCCTCTTGGAGCCTCTAAGGTGTACTTGGGGTAGTCCAGACCTGAGGTAGGATTTGCATGCATTGGCATTAGGGCACTAGTTGCATTGGTTGTTGTATGTGAAGGTGTGGATACCTGTTAAAATTGTAATTGTGATAAAAGAAAAATGTGACTAATGTGATAAGGTGTGAATTGTGCAACTCTGATTTTACTTGTACTACCTTGAGCATGACTACAAGGAAAGGTCCTTGTTTATTTGAACTGTGTGCAATGTCGATTGGTGCAACGTGTATGTGTGATGCCATGTACTACTTGACTTGATAGTGGGGTAGAGGTAGTGAAACCCGATAATTGACGAACGCGTTCTGACGTTTGTGCTTCTTACTTCTTGTAGTAAGAATGCCACCGAGGAGAGTGACGCGTGCGTCCGGGGCAGTGGCTGATGAGTCATCTGCCCATGAGGGCCCGGGTGTGGGGCAGTCTGTTGGAGGACATGCTCTATTGCTGGCGCAACTGCGAGAAGGCATCCGGCAAGAAGTCCGGGAGGAGGTGCGCCGTGAGATGGCGGCACAGCAGGTGGTGCCACCCCCACCGCCACCACCAGCGGGGGAGCTACCCCGGGAGCGTGAGGGTTCTCCGCGTGGTATACTGTCACGCCCCGAATTTCCAACCCGAGGAAACAGGTACGTGACTCCCCATTCACCCACACGGAGGGCAACAGGGTTGGATTACTGGATGCCACACAAACAAGACTAACAATTACAATAAATCAAACAAGCCACATCTTTATTTAATTTCAAACATTTAAGGTTTACAAACCAACCATGTTCCTTACTACAATTCAATTCCCTTAGTACATTTCCCCCCTTGGGGTTACATAAATTAAGAAATTACATCACTGAAGTGAACAATAAAATGAAGATGGTCTTCCACCTTGGTGTATCCACCTAATGCCTGTAAGTCCCTGGAAAACAAGCAAACACAGTAGGAGGGGTGAGTAACCACAGCTCAATAGGGATCAAGTCTCCCCAACCCTTCTCATGCTCCTAGCGGCTACATGCATGTGCACAGGTGTAGTGACGTGGCAGTATTAAGAAAAATAAAGCATTCCACACAAGCGGGCGTAACCTCAACCCCAGCCACACTGGCTAACAAACCACATTTCAAGCAAGTAATTTAACCGCCTCTTCAGGCCACTGATTTAACCGCCTCTTAGGCTAAGTAATTTAACCGCCTCTTCAGGCCACTGGTTTAACCGCCTCTTCAGGCCAGATACCACAGTCATGCACACAACATACACCACGGTCACTCAAGCATAACACCAAACACTTGGTGTGCACCCGTTCACAAGTGCACAAACCCAGCTGTTCAGGCAATAGTACAAACACCCAGCATGCATATATACACCAAAATCACAAGTCCAGCCACACAGGCATATTACCAAACATGTAATGGGCATATACGCACAGCTATATTCACACAGGCATTTCATCGAACATATAGCATGCAACAACAGAATCACACCAAAATGCCATTGAAGGCCAACATCCATATAGGAGATCACACCTATATGGACTACATATATATATATATAAACAGATATAATCCATAGACTACCCTAGAACCCTAGAACAGAGGAGGATTTAGGAAGAACAGAACCCCTACCTCAAGTAAAATGCAACAACACCGCAATACTGTTCCCACGCCGAATGTTGTCTGCCCACGAGACACCGATCACCCACGCAAGACGCCCGGCAGCAACCAGGAGCTCTCCTTCCCTCTCTCTCTCTCTCTCTACGACGATTGGTGGAGCAACAAACCCTAAACCTAAAATAGAGGGGCTTCTCCTCCTTATATAGACAACACAACATCAAAACGACGTATTTGATTAAGTGAATCCCAGCATCAAAATGATGTAGTTTTGATGGAACAAGCTATGACCTTCTCACATCCATATACACCAAAATATTCACCATTCCAACATGGTCCTTTGGGAAAAGATGATTATAATGACAAAACCAAGGTAACCATGCAAAAACATGCTTGCACGCCAATTTGAACGCCAATTCCCCAATTGGCGTGCAGCTCCAAATGCACTCAAACTTGACCCCAAGCCTCCTTGCATCTTGTAGAGGTCTGAGAAGCAAAAATATGCTTGCACGTGAAATGGGTGAATTCACGTGCAGCTCCAAATGCTCTGAAATTTATGTGGTAGATAGAGGACCTCATTCTAAGCAACTTTTGTTCTTGCACGCCAATTGTTTGAGGCCATCTACTATATCAAAAGTGAGCTCCAAAATCTGCCAAAACAGCTTAAAACCGCATGTATATGCATAGCATCTTCCTAGGGCATAAATGTACGTTACCACTTGTCACATGCACCTCCCAAAAGTCCCCTCTTGGGCTCATCTCTTACCTCAAACTTGTGCACCAACATCCAAGGTGTTTGTGGTTAACTTCTTACACACAGGTCATTACATATACCGATTCGTGCAGAGGATGACGTGGTGACACGGTTCCGAAAGGAACAACCTCCACGATTTAAAGGGTAGGAGGACCCAGTGTTAGCTGAGCACTGGCTAAGGCAGATCGAGCATGTGTTTTCCTTTCTCCTACCCCGGGAGGAGGATAAGGTGAGACTGGCCATTCGGCAGCTGGAGGGGAATGCTCTGGAGTGGTGGTTGAGTGTCGCGGGGAGCCGTGCGGTGCAGTTCATGCTTTGGGAGGAGTTTCTACAGCTCTTCCATGATAAGTTCTTCCCGGAATCTTTGAGATGGCAGAAGAGAGAAGAATTTGGCAACCTGAAGCAAGGATCAAAGACGGTGCCCGAGTATGAGCGGGAGTTCCGGAGCCTGAGTAGGTTTGCCCCCGAGACTGTGGCAAAGGAGGACCTGAAGGCCCACAAGTTCACCTTGGGCCTTAGGCCAGCTCTTCGGTAGAGGGTGGCGATTCTGCGTTTGAGGACCTATGCTGAGGTTGTTGAGACATCACGTATAGCTAAAAGGGAGCTGGAGGATGGGAGGCAGGTCCATCAGGGTCGCCAGTTGCAAGGTGGGTCTGAACGCGATTCGGGGTCCAAGAGGCCTAAGACTGAGGAGAGAGATAGTAGTTCCTTCCGCAGCGGGGGACAAACATTGGCAGACAGGGAGGTCCGGCAGGAGGTCTCCCTAGCGGTTGTCATTGCTGTGGGGAGCAAGGCCACTTTAGGAGGGAGTGTCCAAAGAAGGACCGGAAATACCATAGTTGTGGACGAGAGGGCCATCTGAGCCGGGTTTGCCAGAGTGGCAACAGGGGAGTTGGAGGCATGACATCCAAGACAAGGAGTGATGCCGGTTCCGTGCACCAGCAGAGAGACCAGCTCGCCGGTGGCAAGCTAGTCAGCAGGATCCAACCGGACCCGACCCCAGGGGAGGCCGGAGCGGCAATGGAGATCGGCGGAGGCAGCCTTGGCGGGAAGCGCCCAATGAGTGAGCCGACCGGTGGCACGGGCCAAGGGAGGGTGTTTGCGCTGGAGGCGACGTACCCGGAGGAGGCCGAGCTACCACCTCCACCGGCGGAGGGTGGGGCAGGACCATCGGTGGTTAGAGGTACCCTCTTAATCTCTCGTACGCTTGTTTCTGCACTTTTTGATACGGGTGCATCTTGTTCGTTTGTCGCTGAACTTTTGATTGAGGGATTGGGGTTAGCATGTATTGAGGCAGAGAGACCCCTAGCAGTAGAGTCTCCGGTGGGAGGCATGGTTGAGGTGCGGCATGTTTGCCGTGACTGTGTGTTAACCATAGGAGATATGGAGCTAAGTTTTGACTTGCATGTAATGCCCTTACGTACATTTGATCTGATCTTGGGTATGGATTGGCTTATGGATTTCCAAGCCAAGATAGATTGTTACCGGCGGCGTGTATCCTTTGTGACACCCGTAGGGACCTCTTGCACCCTGCAGGGGGAGTGGGACTGTGAGGCGAGTCGGGCTGGGCCAGTGTTAGACCAGTGGGGTGCCATTACCCACAGGTTGGCAGCCTTGACCTTTGCTGAGGAGGGGAAAGTGGAGAAGAGGGTGTGGCCAGCTGTCGTTGATCAATTTCAGGATGTCTTTCCTGACCAGTTGAGGAGTTTACCTCCTAAGAGGAGTGTAGAGTTCACCATTAAGTTGGTACCGGGGACTGGTCCAATCTCCCAAGTAGCATATCGTATGGGGCCAGCCGAGCTGAGGGAGCTTCAGCGGCAGATAGAGGAGTTGGTGGACCAGGGGTATATTAGACCGAGTACCTCACCTTGGGGTGCTCCGGTGCTCTTTGCAAAGAAGGCAGATGGTACGCTACGCCTTTGCATCGACTATAGGAAGTTGAATTTGGTGACTGTGAAGAACAAGTATCCGTTGCCTCAGATCGATGACCTGTTTGACCAGTTGAGTGGAGCCCGGTGGTTTTCCAAGATAGATCTACGGTCAGGGTATCACCAGTTAAGGGTTAGGGAGGAGGACATCCCTAAGACGGCTTTTCGGTACAGGTATGGGCACTATGAGTGGGTAGTGATGCCTTTCGGGCTCACTAATGCACCAGCAGTGTTCATGCATTTGATGAACCAAGTCTTTGCCCCATACTTAGACTCGTTCGTGGTGGTGTTTATAGACGATATCTTGGTATATTCCAAGACCGAGAGGGAGCATGTGGAACATCTGGCAACAGTGTTGCAAACCTTGAGGGATCGGCGGTTGTTTGCTAAGTTTAGCAAATGCGAGTTTTGGATGCAGGAGGTCCATTTTCTTGGCCATGTAGTGTCAGCTGAAGGGGTTAGAGTGGACCCAGCCAAGATTGAGGCGGTGTCATCATGGGAGAGGCCAACCAATGTCTTCGAGATTCGCAGTTTCCTTGGCTTGGCAGGGTACTACCGTCGTTTCGTGGAGGGATTCTCCCGTTTGGCAACTCCTATGACCGTGTTGACTCAGAAGGGAGTGAAGTTTGAGTGGACTGACAAGTGTCAGCAAGCGTTTGAGGCTCTCAAAACCCGTTTGACCACTGCACCAGTGTTGAGGTTACCTCGGGAGGATATCCCATATGAGGTATATTGTGATGCGTCCAGGGTTGGTTTGGGGTGTGTTCTTATGCAGGAGCACAGTGTGGTAGCCTATGGGTCGAGGCAGCTGAAGCCTCATGAGCAGAATTACCCTACCCATGATCTTGAGTTGGCGGCTGTCATCTTTGCCTTGAAGAGTTGGCAACATTACCTTTTGGGGGGAAAAGTTTGTAGTGTTTTTCGATCACAAGAGCCTTCAGTACATCTTCACTCAGAAAGACTTGAATTTGAGGCAAGAGGAGATGGGTTGAGTATTTGCAGACCTTTGACTTTACTCTCGCCTATACCCCGGGCAAGGGTAATGTTGTAGCCGACGCGTTGAGCAGGAAAGGGAAAGCCGAGGTGGCCGTGAGAGAGTGGAAGGCTGATGGAGTAGTTGGCGATGTTGCGGCCGCAACCCGTTGTTCGTGATGGTGGGACAGCCCTGAGTCCTTTGGTGGTTGTGCCTGAGTTGTACCAGCGCGTCCGGGAGGGGACAGTTAGGTGACATTGAGTGTGAAGTTCTCCGTGCCCGTATTGAGGCCGGTGAGCTATCGGGGACTGGACGAGAGGGTCCCGAGCATAAGTTGTCTTTTCAGGGGCGGTTAATAGTGGCTTCTCCTCTTAGGGATGAGGTGATGCGGGAGTTTCACCAGCCAAGAGTTCCTATGCATCCGGGGGGGTACGAAGATGTACCATGTGCTTCGGGGGACATTTTTGGTGGCCTGGGATGAAACGCGATGTGGCCGCTTTTGTTTCACGGTGCCTCACGTGTCGGCAGGTGAAGGCGAACATCAGCGGCCGGTAGGCATGTTACAGCCATTGCCCATAGTGGAGTGGAAGTGGGACCACATAGCAATGGATTTCATGACTGGTCTTCCACCCACCACAGGGAGGAAAGATATGATTTGGGTGATTGTGGATCGACTCACAAAGTCGGCCCATTTCCTTGCTTGTTCGCGAGCGGGACTCCATTGGGACCTTAAGTCGGCTATACATGAACGAGATTGTGAGACCGCATGGTGTACCATCATCGGTTGTCTCGACCGGGATTTGAGGTTCACGTCCCGTTTTTGGGCAGGTTTGCAGGAGGCTATGGGGACCAAGCTTCACTTGAGTACAGCCTTTCACCCTGAGACTGACGGTCAGACTGAGAGGACGAATCAGACCATGGAGGACATGTTGAGGGCTTGTGTGCTAGATTTCGGGGGTTTGTGGGCAACTCACCTTCCTTTGGTGGAGTTTGCCTACAATAACAGTTATTAGGCATCCATTGGAATGGCCCCTTTTGAAGCATTGTATGGGAGGCCGTGCCGCTCACCCTTGTGTTGGACTGAGGTAGGAGAGGCAACTCTCTTGGGACCACAGTTGGTTCAAGAGGCTACTGAGAAGGTCAAGTTGATTCGTCAGTGCTTGTTATCAGCCCGAGTCGACGGAAATCTTATGCGGATCAACGGCGGCGACCTTTGGAGTTTTCTGTGGGCGATCATGTGTTTCTCCGTGTCTCTCCACGACGTGGCCATCGGCGCTTTGGGAGAGGTTCCAAACTCTCTCCTCGGTTCATTGGTCCATTTGAGGTTATAGCTCGTCTGGGGCCTGTAGCTTACCGGTTAGCATTGCCCCCGCGATTGAGTCGGGTGCACAATGTGTTCCACGTGTCCCAGTTGAGGAAGTATCATCCTGATCCCACTCATGTGATCGATTGGGGGACATTGGACATTGCGGATGACATGTCCGTTGTTGAGGCCCTTATCCGTATTGTCGATCGGCAGGAGAAGCTTTTGCGTGGTCGTGTTATTCCTTTGGTTCGCGTGCTGTGGCAGCACTGTGGCATTGAGGAGGTGTAATGACCCGTGTGTAACCCGTGTGTAAGGAGTTAACCACAAACACCTTGGATGTTGGTACACAAGTTTAAGGTAAGAGATGAGCCCAAGAGGGGAATTTTGAGAGGTGTATGTGTCAAGCGATAGCGTACATTTATGCCCTAGGAAGATGCTATGCGTTTACAGGCGGTTTTAAGCTGTTTTGGCTGATCTTGGAGCTCACTTTTGACCTAGTAGATGGCCTCAAACAATTGGCGTGCAAGAACAAAAGTTTCTTAGAATGAGGTCCTCTATCTACAACAGAAATTTCAGAGCATTTGGAGCTGCACGTGAATTCACCCATTTCACGTGCAAGCATATTTTTGCTTCTCAGGCCTCTACAAGATGCAAGGAGACTTGGGGTAAAGTTTGAGTGCATTTGGAGCTGCACGCCAATTGGGGAATTGGTGTTCAAATTGGCGTGCAGGCATCTTTTTGCATGGTTACCTTGGTTTTGTTATTCTAATCATCTTTTTCCAAAGGACTAGGTTGGAATAGTGAGTATTTTGGTGTGTATGGATGCGGAAAGGGTGTAGCTTGTGTAATCAAAACTACGTCGTTTTGATCCTGGGTTTCACTTAATCAAAACTACGTCGTTTTGATAATGGGAGGTCTATATAAGGATGAGGAGACTCCTTGTTCTAGGGTTAGGGTTCTTTTCGGCCGTCGCGAGGAGAGAGAGAGAGAGAGAGAGAGAGAGAGAGAGAGAGAGAGAGAGAGAGGGAGAGAGAGAGAGGGAAGGAAGGAGAGGCTGCCGGCTTCTTGCCGGAGCGTCGTGCGTGGGGAAGACAACATCTAGCGTGGAAGCAAGAGCCGGAGGACGTTTTCAAGGTAGGGATTTTTTTCTTCCTAAATCCTCCTCTGTCCTAGGGTCCTAGGGCAGAATATGAGTTATATCTGTTATATTATGTATATGTAAATTCATATAGGTGTGACCTCCTATATGAATGTTGGCCTTCAATGGCGATTTTGGTGTTTCTGGTGTTTGTGTGGCGATTTTGGTGTTTCTGGTGTTTGTGTGATGCATGAAAAGTGTTTGATAAAATGCCTGTATGACATGCCTGCTACATGTTTGATGAAATGCCTGTGTGAACTTAGCTGTGTGTATATGCCCATTAAGTGTTTGGTAATATGTCCGTGTGACTGGACTTGTGGTTTAGTGTATGTATGTATCTTGGATGTTTGCTCTATGGCCTGAATGGTTGGGTTTGTGCGCTTGTGAACGGGTGCACACCAAGTGTTTGGTTGTATGCTTGAGTGACCATGTGTGTTGTGTGCTTGACTGTGGTATCTTGGCCTGAAGAGGCGGTTAAATCACTTGGCCTGAAGAGGCGGTTAAATCACTTGGCCTGAAGAGGCGGTTAAATAACTTGGCCTGAAGAGGCGGTTAAATCACTTGTGGTTAAAGTGTTAGCCCGTGTGGCGGTGGAAGATTGTAAATTGTTGATGTGGTTGTTATTATGTTTGTTGAAATTATTGTATCACGACACTGCACTTGTACACATGGCATGTAGATGCTAGGAACATGGGATGGGTTGGGGAGACATGATCCCTACTGAGCTGTGGTTGCTCACCCCTCCTACTTGTGTTTGTTTGTTTTCCAGGGACTTACAGGCGTTAGGTGGATACACCAAGGTGGAAGACCCTCTCCACTTTATTGTTCATTTCAGTAATGTACTTTTATGATTTATGTAACCCCAGGGAGGGGAATGTACTAAGGGATTGAACTGTAATCAGGGACTTGGTTGTTTTGTGAACCTTTGATGTTTTGGAATTAAATAAAGATGTGGCTTATTTGATTTATTGTAATTGTTAGACTTGCTTGTGTGGCATTCAGTAATCCAACCCCATTGCCCTCCGTGTGGGTGAATGGGGAGTCACGTACCGGTTTCCTCGGGTTGGAAATCCGGGGCGTGACAATATGGTATCAGAGCATGGTCTAGTTGGCCTAGGGTAGTGGGCGGACTTGGTTATCTTGAGTCCTTTGGAGGAGCCTGGAGGGACATGCCTGATCAACATGGTCCTCTTGGAGCCTCCAAGGTGTACTTGGGGTAGTCCAGTCTTGTGGTAGGATTTGCATGCATTGGCATTAGGGCACTAGTTGCATTGGTTGTTGTATGTGAAGGTGTGGATACCTGAAAAAAAAAATAAAAAAAAAATAATTGTGATAAAAGAAAAAATATGAATAAGGTGATAAGGTGAGAACTGTGCAACTCTGATTAACTCTGATTTTATGACAACTTGAGCTGTGTGCTTGTGGAATTGCTGTTTGTGCAATGTGGATTAATGAGAACTAAAATGTGTGCAGTGTGTGTAATTGTATGGATAAATGGTTGAACGTGATAAAGTTTCAATTGTGCAACTCGAAATTTTGTGATGATTCGAGCATGAAAACATGGAAAAGAATTTGTGGTATTGAAACCGAGCGTTTGTGAACGTGAAGCTTGTGAAATGTGAACGAACAAAAATAAAATAAAATAAAATAAAATACAATAATGTTGGTGTTCGTGAATGATTGAGTATGTGCCTTTGTATGGTGTTGTGTGGAGGAAGCGATGTTGTGTTCAAAACGATGAGATATCCACTTAAGTATAGAATTATATGGGCAATGAAAAGGTGTGAACTTGTTGTAAGGGTGTGAACTTGTATAGTTTGTGATGTGCATCCATGAATTTGTGTGGTGATAATGCATGTTTTGAGGTTAGTTATAGTTAGGAATGCCTAGTCGGTAATGGTATTGAGATTATTGAGTGATAACCTAGAGCGCTGCCTTTTCGTGGAGCCAATGTCTCCGAAAATTGTGACCGGTACGACTATTGAGGTAGCAAAGAAGCCCGCCCCCTCAGGTGGGCAAGTGGGAGAGCTCGCAGGATGTAAGTAATGATATAATCATGGCAGAGGTTGGCATCTTAAGCCTGGTAATTTAAGAGTTGAAGGATGAGATTCGACAACCGATTAAGAGCGAGGTACGTCGAGAGCTATCAACCCACATCATCGGGGGGGATCTTGGGTGAAGATTAATTGAAGCATAGTTGTCCTGATCAGCGAGAAAGGGGCTCAAGAGGTAGAGACCGGTTTCCCAAAGGGGTTGTTCTTGCAGTGGACAACCGGGACATAGGAGAAGAGCATGGCAGAACTTTCGTTAGTCAAGGGTACGATTTTGATGATAGTGATCGGTTGAGTCTCGTGCAGGATTAGGTGAGGCTGGGTGAACCTTTGATTGTTGCGTTTCTAGCAATTTAATTAAGACACTTGTGATAGAGGGATATTTTATCTGGGTGGGCTCTTGAGCCACTTGTTTTATGCTAGGTGAGGCTTAGAAGGTCGTTTGAGTTACCATTTTGGATGGACGTAGTTGGGGACCCTACCTGGAGAATAAATGAGTAAAATAAATAAAAATATACATATGATACCAAAAGACTAATAAATTACTAATGGTTATAAACAGTTGTTGGAAAGAGTTGGTGGTTTTAATATGGTCTAAAGTGTTAATTGTATCTTTGTGTGGTAGTCAATTTTGGGCGCCCGTGTGTGAGGAAAGTAATAAATGTTACTGTGTTACCCCTAATACTCTAGCGTAGGTGAGATTACCTCTGGCCTAGCTAGCCTAGGAAGCTGGAGGCATGAGTTAGTGGCTTGTGGGTAGTGTATGACCCCCGTTGTGGCAACCTTGAGTAATAGAAATGTGTTTTCATGTGAGTAGAGGTTTTCGTAGATGTGCTACTTAAGAAGGATGTTCTTCGGGTAACCTTTCCAAGTGTCAAGGTTGAGGGAGGAAATTGCCACTAGTATAACCCACCCCTTGAGTCATTGAAATCTAAATTTAATTGGCGAGAGTGGTATGTGGTTTTAAGATTCTTGTGGGTGTCCTGTGGAGATGGCTGCAAATTCTTGGGTGGCCAAACATTGACCACGTGTCATGCTGGTGGTGTGTGAAAGACCTTGGGTAATGTTCATAGGATATGTGGTGAAATGGGTTTGCGTATGTATAAAAAATGTGATGAGTTCTGGAACTAGGTTACGAGTGAGTTTATAGGATCGTGCCCAGTGAACCCAATCGGTGTAAGCGGCAAGCGAGTGAGATTGGGCAGGCCTTGTTTGGGTTTTTCCTCATAATTGGGAGACACCTTCCGAGGGGTTGAGGATGTACTCCTGGTGGTGGGACCATTCCGTTAATCCATGTCGTGTGGGTAATAGGCTTAAAAGAGGCGAGGAGGTGGGGACTAGTATGTCCTCTCTTACATGTGTTCTACACAGTAGTTTATTTCGTGTGTTGTGGTTGCTTTGTTTTGTTGTGTGTGTTACATATGTGCTAAAGGAGTAGCAAAGTTCTTATGTGTGGGTCTCGTGGCATTCATATGCGAGAGGAGTAAGAGGTGATGCATGCGCATATTATGTGCGGTGAGGGATGAAGAGGGGTGTTATGTGTAATGTTGATGTTATTCCTTGTCACATGTGATGGCATGCTAAGTTAAAGTGTGAAAGTATTGATGCGTTGTGATTCACTAAATGGAGTCGGATGTGAGTTTTGCTTGTAAGGGGTATTAATGCTACCCCTTTGGGGGGAGACTTGTGTCCTGCGGCTATCATGGGGTCCTCATGCTACATATGTTCTTCTTGAAAGTCTTTCGTGTGCGTTTTGATGCGGTAAGTGAGATGGTCCACGCCATCAAAGTGTTGGTGTGTTTGGGAGCTACATGAATGTCCCGAATAAGGGGTTTGCATGCCTCGTTTCTCAAAGTCGGTCCATTTGAGTGTTTCTTTGGTGTGTTGAGATAAAACGTAATAGTTGATATAGCGGAGTTGGTGGGCCATGAGGTGGAGTATGTCTTGGAGGCAAGGGATTTTCTTGTGACCTGTGAGTGGTGACATAGAGGATTCCATTGTGGTCGGGTTGCGAGATAGGAGAGTTTTCGGTGTAGGGGGGGGGACTAGGTTGTTCACAGCTACTCGGCGTCAAGGGATTCCTATCGTGTGGTCCGTCTGCTGACTTGGTAAGGCATCATCTCTTGGGCTGTACGGTAAGCCTTAGTTGTGAAGGCAATGTGGGACCTTGGCAGATCTCTATTTGGCCGTGATCAAGGAGGTCGCTTCTCAAAGTCGGTGATTAGTGATAGCCCGATAGTGGGTTTTGGTCTTACCATGGTTGTGTGTGTGGTGATGCATTTCTCGTTTTTAGTGCATCCTTGGACTTCGTTGGGCGCCAGGTTGACTGCAACCGAGTGGTTAAGGGCACACTCCATTCTCGTGTTTCTATGTCTAGGCTTGTATTCCGTTCTGCGTCCCCATTGGTGTTGGTGGGGTTTCAATGTTCCTTACTTGAGTGAGGTGGTTTTCGCAGATGATGATGGTCTTCTTGAGATGAGCTCCCTATGTGGGAATGTGATTGTGGTTTGCATAATGCTATCCTATTTGTTTGTGTTTCATTGTGACCTCATTGTGCTTGCTGTTAGGGTGAGGTCTACCTATGGGCTGCGGCTGCGTTGACTTCAAATCCCAATTGTTGGGTATTTTCCGTTGTGGAGTGTTGGTCCCATCGTGCCGCGAGTTGGCATCTCCAACATTTGTGGTAATGACTGCCTTATGTGTTGCTTTAATCTTATCGCGTTGTTTACTATTTGGTTTCCCTTTTCGGGGACGAAAGGTCTAAAGGTGGGACGGGTGTGAGGAAACTCCCAACGGCTGGGTTTGTATGGTATTGGCGACTGGGCAGTGGAACGTTAAACGTGTAGTAGTGTTTTGTTTATGCCTTGTTCCTTGTAGTGGTGTTTATGATGTGAGTTGGTCTGTGACTAATGTGATTTGTTAAACGTACGTGTTGGGGATGGGCGTATATGTCGTACACCGTCGTGACGTGAATACTTGGACAGTGTTAGGTGAGGAGAACAAGGGTTGTTGGTGAGATTAGAATATGTGTTTCCTTATCATGCTTGTGTTGTATTGGGTCTGTGGGTACGTGCCTTCATGTGTGTTATTGTGTGATATCTTCATTCGCGGGTATGTGAATGGTTGTGGACGATGTGCATCAGCATGTGCATTATGGAAAGTGTATTGTCTTTTCGCGGACGACACGTCCTATGGAGGAGATATGGAAACGCGAAACCATGATGCGTGAGCAACCCCCAGAGTTGTTCGTGGACGAACAATCTTAAGGGTGGAGGGGTGGCTGTTGGCTGGTGTATTTGTATTTCCTTTCGACTTTTGACTTTAATTTATATTGAATGTGTTAATGAAATGTGCTTGTGATGGATATTTGTGACATGTGGATGTGTTTCCATAGATTGTGATGCATGTAGTTATGGACTGTGGTGGCACTATGTTATGTGCTATTGTGTACAATGTGCGGTGTATGACCCATTTGGGTGTTGTAGCTCGCCGTGTGGCAAATGGGTAGCTTGTGTTTGTTTTCCTCGTATGTCATTTCTTTTCGAGGACGAAAAGTCTTAAGGGGGAGAGGATGTAATGACCCGTGTGTAACCCGTGTGTAAGGAGTTAACCACAAACACCTTGGATGTTGGTACACAAGTTTAAGGTAAGAGATGAGCCCAAGAGGGGAATTTTGAGAGGTGTATGTGTCAAGCGATAGCGTACATTTATGCCCTAGGAAGATGCTTATGCGTTCTAAGGCGGTTTAAAGTTGTTTTGGCTGATCTTGGAGCTCACTTTTGACCTAGTAGATGGCCTCAAACAATTGGCGTGCAAGAACAAAAGTTTCTTAGAATGAGGTCCTTTATCTACAACAGAAATTTCAGAGCATTTGGAGCTGCACGTGAATTCACCCATTTCACGTGCAAGCATATTTTTGCTTCTCAGGCCTCTACAAGATGCAAGGAGACTT
Source organism: Taxillus chinensis (assembly GCA_023512835.1). Taxonomy (NCBI): domain Eukaryota; kingdom Viridiplantae; phylum Streptophyta; class Magnoliopsida; order Santalales; family Loranthaceae; genus Taxillus; species Taxillus chinensis. The sequence goes on along the minus strand of CM042088.1, from coordinate 17,248,500 downwards.
GGGGTAAAGTTTGAGTGCATTTGGAGCCGCACGCCAATTGGGGAATTGGTGTTCAAATTGGCGTGCAGGCATCTTTTTGCATGGTTACCTTGGTTTTGTTATTCTAATCATCTTTTTCCAAAGGACTAGGTTGGAATAGTGAGTATTTTGGTGTGTATGGATGCGGAAAGGGTGTAGCTTGTGTAATCAAAACTACGTCGTTTTGATCCTGGGTTTCACTTAATCAAAACTACGTCGTTTTGATAATGGGAGGTCTATATAAGGATGAGGGAGACTCCTTGTTCTAGGGTTAGGGTTCTTTTCAGCCGTCGCAGGGAGAGAGAGAGAGAGAGAGAGAGAGAGAGAGAGAGAGAGAGAGAGAGAGAGAGAGAGAGAGAGAGAGAGAGGGAAGGAAGGAGAGCTGGCTGGCTTGCTGCCGAAGCGTCGTGCGTGGGGAAGACAACATCTAGCGTGGAAGCAAGAGCTGGAGGACGTTTTCAAGGTAGGGATTTTGTTCTTCCTAAATCCTCCTCTGTCCTAGGGTCCTAGGGCAGAATATGAGTTATATCTGTTATATTATGTATATGTAAATTCATATAGGTGTGACCTCCTATATGAATGTTGGCCTTCAATGGCGATTTTGGTGTTTCTGGTGTTTGTGTGGCGATTTTGGTGTTTCTGGTGTTTGTGTGATGCATGAAAAGTGTTTGATAAAATGCCTGTATGACATGCCTGCTACATGTTTGATGAAATGCCTGTGTGAACTTAGCTGTGTGTATATGCCCATTAAGTGTTTGGTAATATGTCCGTGTGACTGGACTTGTGGTTTAGTGTATGTATGTATGCTGGATGTTTGCTCTATGGCCTGAATGGTTGGGTTTGTGCGCTTGTGAACGGGTGCACACCAAGTGTTTGGTTGTATGCTTGAGTGACCATGTGTGTTGTGTGCTTGATCGTGGTATCTTGGCCTGAAGAGGCGGTTAAATCACTTGGCCTGAAGAGGCGGTTAAATCACTTGGCCTGAAGAGGCGGTTAAATAACTTGGCCTGAAGAGGCGGTTAAATCACTTGTGGTTAAAGTGTTAGCCTGTGTGGCAGTGGAAGATTGTAAATTGTTGATGTGGTTGTTATTATGTTTGTTGAAATTATTGTATCACGACACCGCACTTGTACACATGGCATGTAGATGCTAGGAACATGGGATGGGTTGGGGAGACATGATCCCTACCGAGCCGTGGTTGCTCACCCCTCCTACTTGTGTTTGTTTGTTTTCCAGGGACTTACAGGCGTTAGGTGGATACACCAAGGTGGAAGACCCTCTCCACTTTATTGTTCATTTCGGTAATGTACTTTTATGATTTATGTAACCCCAGGGAGGGGAATGTACTAAGGGATTGAATCGTAATCGGGGACTTGGTTGTTTTGTGAACCTTTGATGTTTTGGAATTAAATAAAGATGTGGCTTATTTGATTTATTGTAATTGTTAGACTTGCTTGTGTGGCATCCAGTAATCCAACCCCATTGCCCTCCGTGTGGGTGAATGGGGAGTCACGTACCGGTTTCCTCGGGTTGGAAATCCGGGGCGTGACAGGAGGAGACATGGGAACGTGAGTCTGTGATGCGTGAGCAACACCCAGAGTTGTTCGAGGACGAACAATCTTAAGGGTGGGAGGTGGCTGTAGTGATCTGTAGTGATGTGTTTTCTTCTGTAGTGATGTGTTTTCTTGTGGTTCATGATTTGGTGTATTTGTATTTCTACTTGTAAACTGGTATTTTTATTGAGATGTGTTTTGTGATTGCAAAATGTGTTTGAGATGTCCTGTTATGTTGTGTGACCCATTTGGGTGTTGTGGCTCGCCGTGTGGCAAATGGGTAGCTTGTGTTTGTTTTCCTTGTATGTTGTTTCTTTTCGAGGACGAAAAGTCTTAAGGGGGAGAGGATGTAATGACCCGTGTTTGTGGTATGTACAAAGTTAACCACAGATGCCCTGTGAGTGGAAATTGTTGGGTTTTAGGGAGTTTCCTTCCCACACACTTTAGCTAAAACACCTTGGATGAAAGGACCCGTGTTTTGAGTTAGGCAGTCTTGCCTTCTGAATGGGAACTTTCTAGATTTTGACCTAGTAGATAGGCTCAGATGAATTGGCGTGCAGACCAAAAGATTCTTAGAATGATGTCTTCTATCTACCACAGAAGTTTCAGGCCAAACGGACATGCACGCGAATTGGACCCATTTGGCGTGCAAGGTTTTTATTGCATGGATGTCTTTTACATGGTGCAAGGAGGCTTGGGGTAAAGTTTGAGTGCATTTGGAGCTGCACGCCAATTAGGGAATTGGCGTGCAAGCATGTTTTTGCATGGTTACCTTGGTTTTGTCATTCTAAACATCTTTTCCCAAAGGACCATGTCAGAATTGTGGATATTTTGGCGTGTATGAATGCAGGAAGGTTGTAGCTTGTTCCATCAAAACTACGTCGTTTTGATGCTGGGTTTCACTTAATCAAAACTACATCGTTTTGAGGTTGTGTTGTCTATATAAGGAGGAGAAGCCCTCTGTTTTAGGTTTTAGGGTTTGTTGTTCCACCAGCCGTCGCAGAGAGAGAGAAAGGGAGGGAGAACTGCTGGCTTGCTGCCGGAGTGTCTTGCGTGGGGAGGATGGCATCTAGCGCAGGAGCAAGAGCAGGAGGACGTTTCCAAGGTAGGGGTTCTGTCTTTCCTGGTCTGTTTTGGGGTTAGGCCCTGTATGGATGTTTTGTAAGGTTCGTATTGTTAATGCTATAATATTTATATGTAAATTCATATAGGTGTGATCTCCTATATGAATGTTGGCCTTCAATGGCATTTTGGTGTGATTCTGATGTTGGGTGGGCAGTGCATGTGTAATGACCCGTGTGTAAGAAGTTAACCACAAACACCTTGGATGTTTGAGGTAAGAAATGAGCCCAAGAGGGGACTTTTGGGAGGTGCATGTGACAAGTGATAACGTACATTTATGCCCTAGGAAGATGCTATGCATATACATGCGGTTTTAAGCTGTTTTGGCAGATTTTGGAGCTCACTTTTGGTATAGTAGATGGCCTCAAACAATTGGCGTGCAAGAACAAAAGTTTCTTAGAATGAGGTCCTCTATCTACCACAGAAATTTCAGAGCATTTGGAGCTGCACGTGAATTCACCCATTTCACATGCAAGCATATTTTTGCTTGTCAGACCTCTACAAGATGCAAGGAGGCTTGGGGTGAAGTTTGAGTGCATTTGGAGCTGCACGACAATTGGGGAATTGGCGTTCAAATTGGCGTGCAAGGCATGTTTTTGCATGGTTACCTTGGTTTTGTCGTTCTAATCATCTTTTCCCAAAGGACCATGTTGGAATTGTGAATATTTTGGTGTGTATGGATGTGGGAAGGTCATAGCTTGTTCCATCAAAACTACGTCATTTTGATGCTGGGATTCACTTAATCAAAACTACGTCGTTTTGATGTTGTGATGTCTATATAAGGAGGAGAAGCCCCTCTGTTTTAGGTTTAGGGTTTATTGCTCCACCAGCCGTCACAGAGAGAGAAAGAGAGAGAGAGAGAGAGAGAGGGAAGGAGAGCTTCTGGTGGCTGCCGGAGCGTCTTGCGTGGGTGGTCGGAGTCTTGCGTGGAAGCGGGAGCAGGAGAACATACAAGGTAGGGGTTCTGTTCTTCCTAAATCCTCCTCTGTCCTAGGGTTCTAGGGCAGATTATGGAGTTATACCTGTTTATATATATATGTAATCCATATAGGTGTGATTTCCTATATGGATGTTGGCCTTCAATGGCGGTTTTTGATGTATTCTGGTGTTGGATAGTGAGTGTATATTAAGTGTTCGATAAAATGCCTGTGGATATGTCTATGTGAATATGCCTAGTAGGTGTTTGATAATATGCCTGTGTGGCTGGGTTTGTGGGTTTGTGAATGTATGCATGTTAAGCGTTTGGTAAAATACCTGTGAGACTCTGCATGTCAAGTGTTTGATTTTATGCATGATGGGCTGTGCGAACTAAGTGTTTGGTATTATGCCTGTGAAAGTGTGTATGCTACGTGTTTGGTTTAATGCCAATGTGACGTTGTATGCTGTGTTTGTGGAACCCGGTGGCTGTGGAAGCCCGGGACTGGAGCTGTTAGCCTGTGTGGCTAAGCCTATATGGCTGTGGATATGTTAGCCCGTGTGGCTAAGCCTGAGTGGCCGTGGATATGTTAACCCGTGTGGCTAAGCCTTAGTGGCCGTGGATATGTTAGCCGTGTGGCTAAGCCTTAGTGGCCGTGGATATGTTAGCCTATATGGCTAAGCCTATATGGCTGTGGATATGTGTGTACCATGTGTGTGGAATACAACTTGTTTATATTTTATTGTCACTACACTGCACATGTACACACTCATGTAGACGCTAGGGGCATGGGATGGATTGGGGAGACATGATCCCTACTGAGCTGTGGTTGCTCACCCCTCCCTCTATGTTGTGTTTTCTTTCAGGAACATATAGGCGTTAGGTGGGACCCCAAGGTGGAAGAACTTATTGATTTTACTGTCTTCCATTTATGTTATTTTTATGGGAATTGATGTAACCCTAGTGGGGATGAATTGGAAAGAGGATTTTGTTGTAATGAAGACTGGTTTGGATTGTGGATTGCTTTTATGAACATTACTTTCTTGAATGTGTTGTGGATGTTTAAAATGTTATATTCGGGGTTTGCACCCTAACCCCTTTGCCCTCCGTGTGGGTACAAGGGGAGTCACGTACCGGTTTCCTCGGGTTGGAAATCCGGGGCATGACAGCATGTTAAATGTTCGATGAAATGCCTGTGTGAATATGTTTGTATGAATATACCCATTATGTGTTTGATAATATGCCAGTACAGCTAGAATTGTAAGTTGGTAAAGGTGTGCATGCCAAGTGTTTGTTTTTAGGCCTGCATGGCTGGTTTTGTACATTTGTGGATGTGTGCCTACTAAGTGTTTGGTTGTATGCCTGAGTGGTTATGTGTACTGTGTTTTGTGAAACCCGGTGGCAGTGGAAGCCCGGGACTGTTTTGTGAAACCCGGTGGCTGTGGAAGCCCAGGACTGTTTTATGGAACCTGGTGGTTGTGGAAGCCCGGGACTGTTCTTGGAACCCGGTGGCTGTGGAAGCCCGGGACTATTCTTGGAACCCGGTGGTTGTGGAAGCCCGGGAATGTTAATGTACCAGCCTGTGTACTATTGTATTTTCTATTATGGCCTGTTATTATGTCTGGTGAAATAATTATATCACGACACAACACTTGTACACATGGCATGTAGATATTAGGAGCATGGGATGGGTTGGAGAGACATGATCCCTACTGAGCTGTGGTTGCTCACCCCTCCTACCATGTTGTTTTCTTTACATGAACCTATAGGCGTTAGGTGGGAACACCAAGGTGGGAGTCCTGCTTGTGGCTTGCTTATTATTTGAGTTATGCTGTTTTTTTTTGTGTAAGCTTTGTAACCCCAGTGGGGAGATATTGTAATGTGGAGTTTAATGTAATAAAAGCATGTTTTGGACACATTTGTCATGTTTGGACTCGATAAATATAAAATTGGTTTCTGAATAGAAAGTGTGAAGTGTATGTTGTATTCTAACCCTTCTATCCAACTTAGGTAAAGGGAAGGTCACGTTCCGGTCTCCTCGGGTTGGAAATCTGGGGCGTGACAGTAAGGATGTGCTGATACAGAGTAAGCTATCCAGTCCTTTAACTCACACGGAGTAAGGAAACTAGATGCGGAGTAAGGAAGCGCTGATGCGGAGTAAGCACTCCGACCTTCTCATTCATACGGAGTTAAGGAAGCGCTTACTCGGGATAAGGATTCCAGTTCAAAATTGATACGGAATAAGCAATCATTGCTACGGAGTAAGGATCCGAGCTTAGTTTAACACGGAGTAAGGAACCTTACACCGGATTCAAGATGACGCTGCTTCAACTTATCTCCTCGTATTCAAAGTCACCAGCTCACTGCTTCCCGACGTAAGACAAACTCATTGAGAACTTAAAACATCTTACATGTGGATCATCCGTATATGTGGACACAACTTACACTGAACTTGGGAACTCACAAACACACTTATGCTTTGCAAACCCAAGACATTGAGCTCCACATCCGCAGCACTTAAGACAGAGAGGATTCCGAGGAACAGTAATTGTGCACATTGTCCGGAACAACAAGTTCCAAGATTGTATCTCAATAACGTGCTATAAATATTATGTAAACCTTGTGCATTAAAAAAAAGAGTGTGTGTATGAAATAGAGCTCAAGAAGATCATAGAGGCTAGCGTGTAAGTGCATTGTAAACAGAGTGTTAGAGAATTGTTAGTAGATCTAAAAGCTCCTTAAGCTTTAATCTGCTTCCATTTTGTTGTACTTATCATTTTGATAATAAACAAAATACTTCCACTATATGGTTATTTTTGGCATTGATTCCATCTCTTAACCAGATAGGTGTTGTGCCAAAGAGTTAGGAAGGAGTTTCGATAAGAGCCTATTCACCCCCCGCCCTTTCTAGGCTCCAAGGGACCAACAAGTGGTATCAAAGCAAGTTCTCTCTGCTCAAAGTAGAGATCCCACTCTCTCTCTCTCTCTCACCAATGGCCGAAGAAAGCAGTAAGCTATTCAACACACGCCTGAACTCCGGAGGTGCACAAGAGCCCCTCCCTAATTGAAGCTGTAGTGAAAATGTCGATCCGCCTCAACCTGCTACTGCTGTTGCTCCTCAACAACGGAGTTCTGGTTTTACTCTGACCAAATCGCCAAAGTTCACACCTGAGCTTTTCTCCAAGTGGAAAGCTCGCATGAGAATGTTCATGGTCTGCCATGATCATCTCATGTGGCCATGTCTCCATCAGGAGATATGCACTCCAATGACGATTGGAGAACATGGAGTTAGAAGGCCAAAGACCGATGCTGAACTCACCAATGATGAAAGAGACTGGCAATGTGCTAACGAAAAGGCTCTGGCATATGTTACATCATCTTTGGACTCCGAAGCTTTCACGGACGTCCAGGGCTGCACGACAGCAAAAGCTGTCTGGGATAAACTGACGATCCTCTATGAGGGAAGTCAGTCCCAAATGCAGAATGTCATCTGTACTCTCAGGCAGAATTTTGAGAGTTTCAATCACAAACCTGGCGAATCCCTCGAGAGTATCTATCGGAGATTTGGCAAGCTCATCCTTAAGCTAAAAACTGTCAATGAGCACTACTCTCAATCTCAAATCAATGACAAGTTTTTCCGCTCTCTGCCAGATCGCTACTACTCCAAGCAGCTCTAGATGCAAGCCGACAAGAACTGGCAGTATGTTCCCCTTGAAGAACTATACGGAGAGTTACGGACTCACGAGGTCAGGTTCAAATACTCTGACCGAGATGAGAAAATAGCTCAGAAAGAAAAAGGGGTAGCTTTCAAAGCTACGGAATGTCTCAGCATACTGAGGAATGATGATTCGGATGAATCAGAGAACTCTGACTCTGAAGCTGAAGAAGAAATAGCACTTCTGGTCAAATCCTTTGAGTGATTCCTTCGTAAAAGTAAAAAGGGATTCAGAAGAGGCTCATCATCATCATTCCAAAGGAAGGAGCGATCAGAGTCTATTTCCCAGGAATGTTATTGTTGGAAATATAGGATTTGATGAAGCTGCCACAAATAGTCTAAGTCCGAAGACTCGAAGAACCGACGGTCGTAGGATCAGAGAGTCGAAGTTCATAGAAGTGAAACTGTCATAGGATGTATTGGCAAGAGACTCGTAGACTCGTAGAGTCTGGAGACTCAAGGAGAAATAGTGACAGAACATTGTGACTCGTAGATCCAGGGTCGAAGGTCGTAGAGTCATGGTACGGAAAAGAAAGTGTTACTGTAAGCGTCAACGAAGTTTGGAGACTCGTAGAGTCGAAGCAGTGTTAAGAACAGTAACCAACACTAAATGACTTGTAGACTCGTAGACTCGTAGAGTCCCCACAAACACTTCAACTAACAGATCTTTCAATTGCCACTTAACTCGAAGACTCGTAGAGTCGTAGGGTTGAAACCTTTGAACACTGTTAAGAAAACAGGACTCGCAGACTCGTAGATCGGAAGTCATAAAGTCAAAGCCGTTGAACACGGTTAAGAAAACTGGACTCGTAGACTCGTAGGTTGAAGGTCGAAGAATCGACGCTGTAAAGACTAGCAAACAAATGAAATTGTAACTCAAGAGTCGTAGAGTCGAAGACTCGTAGACTCAAGGGACACAGTCACTATAGAGAAATTGACATACTTCCAGACTCGGAGATTGATGGCGGAGAGTTGGAGCTAAAGGGTCGTAGCTATAAAGGACCTCAGTTTATGAACCTCTGTGAAAGACTAAGGAAGAAAAGCGAAGTTGAAGACTCGTAGAGTCGAAGATTTTCAGACCACCTAGTCAAATATAGTAAACTGAGAGACCCGAAGGTCGTAGACCCGCAGAACTAGAGTCATAGACTCGTAGCTCCAATAATAGGTAGATCAGCTGTAATCGAAGAAGTCACTCTAAGCGCTATTCGAAGAGTCGCAGACTCGTAGAGTTGTAGGCACGCAGAGTCGTAGACTTTAGTTAACAGAGTGACACTAAAAGGCTAATCCAACTTAACCTCCAGCCTCGAAAATTCCAGCCTCGAAGACTCGAAGATGTGAGTCGTAGGCTCGCAGAAACACCATAAAGCCTGAAGCAAGACGTCGCAACTTTCTATAGGTGCTAGCTGAAATCTTCGAGTCTCCGAACCTACGAGGCATCCACCTCCGAGGCAAACTTACAACCCTAAACACAGCCACTTAGCGATATTGTCGGCTAGGGTTTGTACAGTAAGCCTGTGCCGTCCCGAGTAGTTGAGCGCATTTAATGACGCATTAATTACTGCCAACTACCATCCACAGAGATGAACGGCCAAGATCGACTGCATGCCAAAAATGCAGTATGGGCATCTGATCTGTAAATCAGAGCAGATCAACCCATCCCCTGACATTCCGCATTTTCAGTGGCGGGAAGTCAGTCTATCGGGATGGACATCATGGCGCACGAGCACTGTAATCTTAAAGATATATCTCTCACGCACTTAACGACAAGATTGTGAGTTTAATCTCTCTCTCAAAAGAAGGAAACACACAGTACACAAGAAAATGGCTCTGACACACTTGATATAAACTATCCTTTACAGAACCAAAGAACAGAGTGAGTTCCAACAACGAAAGAAAAAGACTCTGAGAGAAAAATAGAAGAAATGTTGTGCGCCGTGTTGAACCAAAAACAAGAGTAATCTCTCTAATCATTAAGAACCTCTTGTTCATCAAAGATCCAGCACTTTCATTAAGTCTAATCTCTGTGTTGTTTTCCACACGTCGATCTATCATTAACCACCACTTTCATAACTGAGATCTGTTGAAGAAGAAAAGAAAAAAAAAAGAGGGCATTTATCTTTATCTCAGTTTTGTCCAATAGTTCATCATCACTCACGTTATCACTCATAATACTGCTGTCGTCTTCTACATAAATACTTCCATCATAATCATCTGTAGAGTAATCCAAAACCAGCTAACAGTCTAGCTTCCGCAAACGAAGAAAGTCTATTCACCCCCCCTCTAGACTCACTTTGGGACCTACAATTGGTATCAGAGCAAGTTCTACTACTCTATAGAGATCCCTACTAGCTGACATGGATTCCAGCAGTGCAGCTCCAGCTTCCGGGCAAGCTCCAGTTCCTGTTGAGGAAGTTGAAGCAAGTCGTGTTCCAGAGGAAGGAGCGATGGGAGACCAGGAGCAGGAAGAACCGAGTACCAGCAGCAACAAGAAAGAACAAGAAGACCTCTATGATGTTCTACCTGGCTCTTCCTCCTAAGTACCTATGTGCACACCTGTGTGCTTTTCAAAGTGGAAAGCAAGGATGAGAGCTCACCTAGACATGCTCGACACTTATCTCTGGGAAACAATAAAGAACGGACCTTTCACACCAAAGAGTATGCAAAGAGGTCGACTAATGACAAAAAATCCAGATAGTTGGTCTAAGGTGGAGCAGAGGAAAGTAAAGCTCGGCTTCAAGGCAAAAGCCATACTTTTCTCTGCACTCGATGATGACATGTTCACAGATGTGCAAGATCTTGAGACTGCTAAAGAGGTATGGGACAAGCTCTGTCTCATATACGAAGGAGATGAGCAAATACAGGACAACAAGATCTCCATGCTCAAATAAGAGTATGAAGCCTGCAGATGTGAACCGAAGGAGTCATTGGACAGTATCTACAAACGGTTCACAGGTCTGATTCAACGGATGAAGACGTATAACGTTGAGATCTCTCAAAAGGACAAAAATGACAAATTTTTGAGATCTCTACCCTTGAGACTGTTGATAAAGACATCAGCCATCCGTCAGCTGAAGGAATGGAAGACTTGTGCCTTGGAAGCACTATATGGGGACCTCAAGACGTTTGAGATGCAAAAAGAAGAGCTTGAGGCATTTGAGAATCCTTCCAAGAAAAAGGAGAAGTCTATTGCTTTTAAGACTGCTACTGAACCACGGGAACCATCTTCAGAATAGGAAGAAGATGAAGCTGATACACTTGGCTCTTATAGTGCTTCAGATGAAGAAGTGGCATTTCTGATCAAGAAACTGCTGAAGAGAAGGGGGAACCACAGAAGGAAAGCAAGGCTGTCTTCCTCATCTTTCTCTAAGGGAAAAGATAAGGACAAGTTGCAATGCTATCATTGCAACAAGCCCGGCCATTTTGCTGCTGACTGTTATAAGCTGAAGAGGGAGAAAAAGGAGGCAGCTGAGCAGAAGAAGAAGACCAAAGGCTCCTCAAGCAGAAAGGATGACAAGAGGAAGAAGGCTCTTGTCACTAACAAGTTTAACAGTGAAACTGAGGAGGAAGAAGAATTGTCAAATGAGGAGAAGAAGGAAAAAGGTCTCATCTGCTTCATGGCTGACCATTCACCTCCCCTCAAGGTAAGAACTTATGAACAGCTCTATATTGAATATGAAGATACCTATAGAGCTCTTAAAGAAATGGAGGAACAATTTCTTCCTATGAAAGCTGACAAAGAAAGATACTATTCTAAACTGGAACGGCTTTCATGTGAATATAAAGACTCTATAGATGATTATGAAAGAACAAAGAGAAGATTAAGAGCTGAAGTGAGTGAGATGAGAAGCACACACGATGATCTTTTGGACAAAGCTGGTCAACTAAAAATGGCTAATAAAGACATCGATAGGCTTGAAAAGGAACTAGCTGAAACTAAAGCAGAACTGGAAAAGGAAAGACTAATCAGTCAAAAGTAGCAAGACTCTGCTGAGATTGCTGCCCACTTTAGAACTACTCCAGATGTTAAAGGTCTAGCCTTAGGTCGAGGTTTCTCTGAAGACCAAATAGCCAAGGCCCAGACCTATCCTGTACAGACCAAGTGTCTTGCTGGCTTTGTTCCTGCTGGCAGTGTGCTCGTTGATTGTGGAAAGGAGGTATCACTGGCTGTTACTAGTTCACCCAAGCCAGTAACACCCGAATTCAAAGACCTAGGTACCATTGCATCTAAGGACAGTGATGCAGTAGTTGCAATGAAAGAACTGAAAGCTGAACCTTCAGCCAACCTGTCCTCTACATCCCAATGCAAGGGTAAGGGTGTAGTTATCTCAGAGACAAAACCAAGTAGAAACACGACTACTTTTGAGACTGTTCATCTAGCAAGGCTGCTGCATTCCAACCTAAGTTTGTCTCTAATGGAAGAGTTAAGAACAGTCTAGGATTTGTGAGAAAACCTAGGAAACCTCTTAACACTTCAGAAAAACCCTTGAGATAGGATGTTCAACCGAAATCTGTCACATGCCCCATCTGCTGTGAAGTTGGACACCTCTCCTATCAGTGCAGATTCTACTCTGAGTATCTTAGGAAGGAGATTGCCACTGAAATCAGGGTAAATCTTAAACAGCTTAATTTCACTAACAATCTGCAATGCCACAGCAACTCGATAGGAAGAAACATACCAGGCACACACAGGCTATTCCTTCAAAAGACTTAAAAATCAAACCTGTGAAGAAAACTGTCAAACCTGTGCCTATTAAAGCTGCCAAAGATAACAATAAGGAAGGAAAACGTGCTAAAGATCTAAAGGCTAATCCTGCTAATAACTCTAATGAAGGATCACCAAGATTAGCATGGAAAGTTAAATCTGCCCCTTCTTATTGGAAACTTAAATTGTCACCTGCAGCTTTCACTTACCCAAAGCCCAATCTTAATTGGGCCCCCAAGACTTAGTTGCTTTACGTGCAGGAACAGGTACCTGAAGCTGAAAGTAGCTACCGGAAACAAAAGATCAATTCCAGCCAGTGGTATCTTGACAGTGCCTGCTCTGTGCACATGACAGATGATGCCTCTATTGAGTGAGGTAAGGGAGGTTGCAGCTTCATTTGTCACTTTCGGGGACAATAAAAAGGGTAAGATTGTTGGTAAGGGTACTCTCTCTAATGGTTCTGTGTCCATTCAGAATGTATCTGTTGTCCAAGGTCTTAAACATAACCTGTTGAGCATAAGTCAATTGTGTGACAAAGGTTATCAAGTGTTGTTCACTAAACACACCTGCACAGTTATGGATTCCCTCTCCAAACAAGTGAAGCTAAATGGACATAGACAAGGCAATGTCTACGAGTTGGTCTTTGGCAATGCTCAATCTGATGAACCAATTTGTTTTCTGTCCAAAGCTTCACCTGATATTAGTTGGTTGTGGCATAAGAGATTTGGCCATTTAAACTTTAAAACCATGTCTAAACTGGCATCTCTGGAATTGGTTGAGGGATTACCCAAGCATGTTTATGAGAAAGAACACCCTTTTGCGGACCGTCACTGGGTAAGCAGGTTAAACATTCTTTTAAGAGTATAGATAAAACCTCAATCACACAACCACTTGAACTTCTGCACATGGATCTATGTGGACCAATAAATGTGTCTTCCTTATCTGTTGCACGATACTTTCTTGCAGTAGTAGATGACTATACCAGATACACATGGGTCATGTTTCTCAAAAACAAAACTGAAACTTTTGAGAATCTTGTTGAACTCTTCAATTGGGTCACTAATGTTAAAAGTCCTCTATTAAGTACATTCGTAGCGATCACGGCAAGGAATTTGAATTTTCTGATATGTTAGAGTTTTGTACTGAACATGGTATTCAGCACAATTTCTCAGCACCAAGAACTCCACAACAAAATGGAGTAGCTGAAAGAAAGAATCGAACATTAGTTGAAGCAGTTAGAACCATGTTGACAGGAGCTCAGTTCCCAAAATCCCTATGGACAGAAGCTGTTGCCACTGCTTGTTATGTACAAAACAGAACTCTAATTAACAAACGAGCCATGAAAACACCCTATGAGTTATGGAAGGGAAGGAGACCAAACATTGGTCACCTAAGGATCTTCGGGTGCACTTGCTACATTCTGAACAATGGCAAGGATTACTTGAACAAGTTTGATGCCAAATCGGATGATGGATATCTTGTTGGATACTCCATGACTAGCAAGGCTTATCGTGTATTTAATAGAAGAACGAAAGTTGTTGAAGAGTCTATTCATGTTTCTTTTGATGAGACTAACCATGGAATGCAGAAAGGAGATCCAAATATAAATGAAATGCAGGACATTGTCATTATAGAAGATCAGGACACAGATAAGCCCACGACAACAGAAACTATGGAAGATGTACCTGAACCTGATGAACAAAGAGCTGAACCGGTTGCTGCGGAACCAAGTCAAAAATCAACAGAAAATCATGACTCTAACATTTAACCTGTTCAGACTTTGCCACTTCTACCAGCCCAAGAACCTGACATTGAGCAATTAGGCATTCATCATGAAGAAAGAGAAGACCTTCCAAAGGCAAGAAGAAAGTTAAAAGACCATCCTTCTGAACTGATAATTGGAGATCCTGCTGCACGAGTTAAAACAAGGGCTGCCACACTTCATGAAAACCTATATATGTGTTTCCTATCACAAGTGGAGCCAAAATCAGTAAATGACGCAGTTCTGGATCACCATTGGATTGATGCAATGCAAGAAGAATTAAATCAGTTCAAAAGATAGGAAGTATGGGAGTTGGTCAACAGGCCCAGATCACAGCAAGTCATTGGCGTGAAATGGATTTACAGAAACAAACTTGATGCTGATGGTGCTGTAATCAGAAACAAGGCCAGACTAGTTGCAAAAGGATACAGACAAGAAGAAGGAATCGACTATGATGAAACCTTTGCACCAGTTGCTAGACTGGAGGCCATTCGCATGTTCTTAGCATATGCAGCATTCAAGGACTTCAAAGTTTATCAGATGGATGTCAAGAGTGCTTTCTTGAATGGAGACCTCCAAGAAGAAGTCTATGTTGAACAACCACCCGGATTTCTAGAGCCAAACCAAGAGCACAAGGTATACAAACTAAAAAAGGCTCTTTATGGACTAAAACAAGCTCCCAGAGCTTGGTATGAAACACTGTCAGAATTTTTGATCAAAAACAAGTTCAAAAAAGGTAAGATTGACCCCACACTGTTTCTCAAGGAAGGAAAAGGATCACCCTTGATAGTCCAAATCTATGTGGATGACATCATATTCGGATCAAGGGACAAAAAGCAATGTGAAGACTTCTCTCATATAATGAAAAGTGAATATGAAATGAGTATGATGGGAGAACTCTCATTCTTCCTTGGATTGGAGGTCAAGCAGTTAGAGGATGGGATCTTTATCAGTCAAACCAAATACACAAAGGAGATTCTGAAGAAGTTTAAGATGACTGATGTGACACACATGAGAACTCCCATTCCTACAAACGCCAAACTGGATATGGATAAAGCAGGCAAGGAGGTGGATATTTCAGAATACAGAAGCATGATTGGATCCTTGCTATATCTGACAGCAAGCAGACCTGACATAATGTTTGCAACATGCATCTGTTCCAGATACCAAGCTAATCCCAAGGACTCCCACTTGTCTCATGTCAAGAGGATCATACGGTATCTGAAGGGAACTGAGAATTTGGGACTATGGTATCCAAAAGAGTCTGACTTTAAACCGAGAGGATATTCGGATGCGAGACTTTGCCGGATGCAGGATTGATAGAAAGAGCACAAGTGGAACATGCCAACTCTTAGGCAACAGACTTGTATCCTGGTTTAGCAAGAAACAGGGTTTCAACCTCCCTCCAAAATGCTGAATATATTGCTGCGGGAAGCTGTTGTGCTCAATTGCTCTAGATGGCCAGTCAACTATCAGATTATGGTTTTGATCTAAAGGTCATTCCTCTGTATTGTGACAATACAAGTGCCATTGCAATTTCAAACAATCCTGTTATGCATCCCAAAACCAAGCACATTGAGGTCAGACATCACTTTATACGTGATCATGTGCTAAAGAAAGACATTTCCCTGGAGTATATATCCACTGATGACCAGCTTGCCGACATATTCACCAAACCTCTACAAGAAACCAGGTTCAGTGAACTTCTGACAAAACTTGGAATGTTGGATTTAAATTCATAAGACTCACCGCATGTCTTGTGTTTCATTTCAACCTAATTATCTATGCGATTAACATAAGTATGACACTGTTAATAACTGATGATGTCTTCATGAAAATTAGTAATGACTACGTGTGATTCATGCATATCTGCTGCTAGAAAGTGAGAAATCACATGGATGAAACTTGCTACCTCTGAACCTGGTTCACGTCAGTTGGGCAACCTGTCATAAACTCTCAAGTCTTGAGTGAAATGAGTGCAATTTCCCTTATTTTCATCAGAAGATATTCCCATTACCTGTTATTTTTTTTCTGTGAGAATATCACCTGTGTGGCATTGCATTCATTAACTAGCAGGAATTGTTGTATCTCATGGTGTTGTTGGCCTGCACGGAAAGGATCCTCAATGATTTAATGCTCAAAGGATGACTGAGGCTGTAGTATTTGAGAATCATAAAAAGCCTATTACTCAAGAAGAGCCACTACCTTTTTACTGAAAAAGGCAAGGTCAAAAAGGAAAAATGATAATAGGTAATAGATTGAATGCCTATCTTAGGGGGAGTCCTCACTGTTCCCAGATTGTGTCTCTATTATAGCAATAGTTGGAGATCAAAATGTATGATCATGTGATTCAAAAAGATACTGTGTTGAGCTCTGTCCTTGTAAAAAGACTCATGTAAAGCACCAAAACATTGTGCTCCACAAAAGAAAAGAGACAACTCACAGGGACCAATTTGAATGATCAAACTCCAAACTCTACCTGTACTTTGTTGTGTTGTAAATCTTACATCGATAGAGTGTGTGTTCGATTCTCAATAGGGCCATCCTGTCTCTCAAGTCATCTATCTTTGAACCGAAAATCATTGCTTGGATCAGGGTTGTGGTAAGATTCAGTTGACCATGAGCTTACTTATACAGTATAATTCTAGTTCCTGAATCAAGCTCACATGCTGATCCGAGGGTGAGAGGGTGAGGCCTCCGCTGAGTGAGTTTTGCTGAAAAGTAAGAAGACTCAGATTTTATGACATGGTTGTTAAAATGGATAGATCATGGTTTACTGGATGCTATGTTAACATAGTGATCACCTTCTGACACATGATGCTGTATGATGATATACTTAATCATTTCTAAGGTAATTGGAGACTTCAATGGTAGTGATACAGTTGCCATACATGTAAATTAGACATTCGGTTGAAATAAACCAAGCTCTGGACATATGATCTCAATTCCACTCACAACATTGTTCATCATGAATAATATCATGTGAATTGTCATATGTATCTCATGTGTGTTGTTAAGTGTTGAAAAGTCCAGAGAAATCCACCGCTCGCTGCATTCGCAGTCGACCTCAAAGCAACTACATCAAAGAAGTGTGGGATCGAAGAAGTGCATATCATGTGCTGCCTCAAAGCTTTGAGGGTCGTAGCCTCGAAGCATCCAGCTTCGTAGCGTCGCAGTTCAAAAGATCGTAGCGAGATGGAGTCTGTCACTTACTATTCAAGCCTTGTAGACATGTCAACACGTCACTGTGCACTTAAAATGGAACCTACACACCGACATAAGGGGTGACGTGTACCTATCGCTTGAATCTTCCAACGGATGGATCCAGGAGATAAAGAGACGGGTCAGAGAAAAGAATGCGGACCTGAAGACGAACTGACAAAGTCTGTGACTTCTACGGTACGCTTCTCACCTCATATATAAGTTACAGATGGAGACGGAGCCCAAAGGTATGTTCGTCGTTTTCACACTCGAACCCTAACCCTAGATCTCTCTCTCTCACTCTTTGACTCTGTCTCTTTCTCTCTTCCTCTTTCCTTTGACCACCTTCGAAGCTCACAATCACTCTCTACGAGTGTCTCTTTTTTTCTCTCTACAAGCTCAATGGCCGAACCAAGCTCATCGATGGCAGACAACCTACACAACATCGTCCCGGGATTCATCATAGACTGGGAAGCCATAGGCGACACCAGAGTCAGCTGGCTGGATGAATTCAAAAATCGCCTTGATGAAACCGGTGTTGCATCTGTTTGCTCAAGGATGCAAGACTTGCTGATAGAAGATGTTGCAGAATTTTATGAGACTATGGTACTCACTGGAGCCGACCTTGTGGGAACTGTACAAGGAGTGGAGATTCAAGTTTCTGTCGAAACACTTCGAAATGCACTCTCGCTCCCAAAAGGTACCTTTGATCCTCTTCCCAATCTTTCTAGAGAAGAGTGTAAGTCTTTCCTTGGATACTCCGATCCCGGAAAGCAAGGTCGTGGAGCCCTGAAGATGGGTTTCTCCGGTCAGGCACTGGCGACTTTGATAGTCATTGGACAGTGCCTACTGTGCAAGAAGACGGCTCATGACTCTGCAAGTCTAATCCGTATAACTTGTGTCTATAGGTTTTGCAGCAAGTGCACTGGTCAAGTAATAAAATGGAGTATTAAGACTCCGGTAGTCGAACCCACAGGGAGGTAGCTGATGCTGTTAAGCAGCAAGCACTAAGCTAATAAGTTGATTTTATGTCTGGACAATTGATTTTTGTTGTACAAATAGTTTGAATGAAGAATGATTAAATCAGAATGTTGGCAAGCTATTGGTATTGAAATTTCAGTGATTAAGGATCTAGGGTCACAATGTTTACCACCCAATCGATTGTAATAGTCTGGTTATGGCTCTTGTTCTTGATTTATGTTCTAGTTCATGTTCATGTTGATTATCTCCTACTTATCTTACATTTGGTCCATGCTAAGATAGATTTTAGGCTTTTATCCTATTTGGTCCATGTGAATAAAAGTGATCAAGGTAGATAAACAATCTAATAGTTGCAGACTTGGTCCATCATGCAATATTAAATCTAATTCACTAGTGTTCCACCCTAGACAAGGGCTAAGATTACCTAATTATGCATAAACTAGGCATTTTCATACAAGCAAGTGAATTAAACAAGAACTGAATTCTATTTTATTGAACAACCATAACCGAACTGAATACAATTTATTGGGGGCTACATTGCTCCCCTAGACTAATAAAACTACTCCATAATCATGACAAAAGCAATAACAATTATAGGAAAGAACATGATTACAGTACCAGGACAATAAAGGAAGACCCCAAGATGAACCAGAACTCTAGCCTCCAAAGACTCCAGCGTCTGCTACCCAAAATCACTCCTTGCCAAGGATAATCCGATCTTTTAGCAATGGCTATAGCTCTTTTCAGAACTCAGATCAGATTCTCCCTCTCAAGATGCTTTACAATGCCTCCCAAGCCCCCTATTTATAGGTTTTACTGGGCCAAATTAGGGTTACAAAAAGTGTGCCCTAAGTATAAATGTGGTCGCAGCCAAAACGACGTTGTTTTGGTTAGTGACAATAGTCGACGTTCTAGGCGAAATAAAACTCAAACTACACCAAATTTGACCCCAGTTCTTTAGAGGAAAATGATTAAAACAACAAAACACATCATTTGGAGCTCAAAAATGCTTGCACGTGAGAATGCACGTGAGAAAACCCTTTTCACGTGTAGCTCCAATTTGACTCAAATTTGCTCCAAAGCTTCCTCTTGAGTTGTAGAAGGCATCCATGCAATAAAATCCTTGCACGTGAGAATGCACGTGAGAAAGCTTTTCACGTGCACCTTGATTTTGCCTTCATTTTGCTTCCATCTTCTTCTTATAGCTTCCTCTTGAGTTGATGGAGTGATCTAGCGAAAGTGTGTGGGAAAAGGTTGCTTCAAAACCTGCCAAAAACACTCAAAAAGTACCGCTATACACCAAACAGGGTCTTCCTAGGGGTTAGAGCAAATATGTGAAAAATATCATGCAAATAGGGACAAAACATATGCTAAAACACCCTATATAAGGTCTAGGATAACGGCATAAATGCACGTTATCAAATTCCCCCATACTTGAACCTTTGCTTGTCCTCAAGCAAAAAGAAATAAACACACAGTCAAACGGAAAAGAACGAATAAACGAACAAACAAGAGAGGCATGGTTTCCCAAGGCATACAATTCTATCATGATGAAGTAGACATTCCAATAGCTAAAAATGAATCATAAGTTAATCGAAACATACCCTTACTATCAAGTCCAACAACCATGTAATATCGTTACTAACAGTTCAGACAGAAGCAAACATGCAAGGATAAAATTAACTTAGCTCCCCCTAAAAGTCCTCACGAAGGTTAGAGCAGCCTCACTCAAATATAACTTTCTTTTCTCTCCTCTCAGGCCCTACTATCAATGCCTAACAACTAAGGGTTTACTCTTACACCCACTACTAGCTATTGATTAAGTTTTTGCCAAGTAAACATGTGATTCCCCATTGTGCTCGTCAAGGAAAACACACACTCTATTCTACTTACTGATAAACACTTGGAGCTAAAGATTTAAGCTCACATTTGTGACACAAATTGCACAGCAAAACAACTTAGCCATTTTGGCCGCAACACGAAAACAAAAACACATATAAACAGTAAGCCATTGTGGCTTTTATTCGGGCAAACACTTTTTTGTTTTTTTTGTTTTTTTTGGTTTTTTTTTTTTTTTTCACACTTCTTTTTAGTATTAACCTTACAAGGTTGCATTTTATGCTCTCCCTTGATGGATTATTCACTCTACTATTGTCCTCATACAAGCCCTTTTGTTTTGTTTTTTTTTTAAACAAACTGAACGGGAATACTTGAATCACTAACACCATACACGAAACACTGAGCACGAACAGGTTCTTCTTATGCCTAAGTAACTCCAACCATTAAATAGCTAGTGATGAATATTAAGAGCAAATTGAGAACCCAATAACCCATAAAATACACTCAAAGGCAAGATAATGGTGCTCTCAAAAAGTATATGCCTATTCTGCACTTCACTTCAGGGTTTACAAAGTTCATCCTATCATAACATGCTCAGCTAACTATTCAAATGTCAGCTCCAAAATCATGGTGATATCATACGAAAAGTAAAGACATGCTTAACTACCTTATAACACACCTTAATAATTGAAACATCGTTATCACAACAAGATACTAAGGTGGTCAATATAGTTAACCAGAATTTGCATACCTTGGTAGCCATGCACCTCACAGCGAACATACATTCACAACAACAACATAAAAGAACAATGAAACATTCATGCAAACAAACAAACAACCAGTTCAAGGGAACCCCCCCCCCCCCCCCCACACTTAAATGATGCGATGCCCTCAGAGCATGGGAAAAGGAAAAAAAGTAGAAGACCGTTACCGGTTGATGGGAACACTATAGTAGAAGATAACATGGGCCACCATTCTTCTAAGACGTGCAACAAAGTCAGCCGAGGTTTCTCCTGTGAGTGCCCAAGTATCCTTATGCTGCAACAGAGCTATCAAATAATAGCAGACAAAAATCCCACAACTGAATTGATTAGGTTGTTGGGGAAGCTCCATTTCATTAAAGTGCACCAGAGGAAACTTGGATGTCAATGACCCTTCTTTTTCGAGTGCGTTTTTTGATTTTTTTTCAAGAAACCATGGACAAGCTTCTTCTTTCGTGTGGAAAACCCATGGGCTTGGCTCGGGTCATCAAGGACGACATGGCCCACAGTCAGGTCCAATTGCAAGAGTACAAAGTGTCGATCAAGGAGGACCGGTATAAGAACCTCATGGACCTGGTGCCAAGAGCGATGTCCTTCTGCTGCTCCATTCATCCGCCGGCGGAAGATATGCTCTTCTAACGGCTGCTCATATATCTCACACAGCATGATAGAGGTATACTGAGCCATAGGATAGTCGTTGGGCTCAGCCTCCACCACGTGTCACATCGTACGGCAGAATAAGTCAACGTCATCGGAAGATAAATACTCATCAGCTAGGATACGCTGCAAATAAGATGACGTGAAGACTTCTGAATCACGCGTAAAACGTGCGTACAAGGTGTCTCCATAAGTAAACTGCTGAAAAGCAGCTGTGGCATCAGCAGTGGGGAGGGCCGGATGAAGATGAATATAGATGGGCGCCCCGAGGTTATCTTCCTGGGGAGCTTCTGATGATGTGCCAGACCACCATTGCAACGGCTGGATTAAGGGAACTAGGGCCTGTGAAGAGCTGGGCCCTGCTGGTGGTGTGAAATAAACAGGAACTGCTGGAGGGAAAGGTGGAGCGGTGTAGGGCTCCGCCTCTTGCGGATACTGGGGATACTCCGGTGTCTCTTCGCTATGTGCAGCGTGCTGCTGTACCAGAGGTGACGGTGCGTCAAATGGATCCTCCACAGGAGGTGTAGGAGTTTTCTTCTTCTTCTTCCCTAGGGCTTTCCAGATCTTACCAAGCAGCCCTTTGACTTCCTTCTGCTCCTTGAGGATAAGAGTTTGATTTTTCTTCAGTAGCCCGATCTCCTGAACGGTTTCCGCCTGTGCCTCTTGTAGTTGAGCAGTTTGCTGCCGTAAGTCTTCATAAGAAGCAGCAGGAGTTGGCTCCAGGGCTTCCCATGGTCGGGCAGATGGACGAGACGTTGCTTGTTGATCTTGAGTGATGTACTCGAGCAGCTCATCCAGCTGAAGTCTTGTGATGTGGCCATTAGTGAAGGACCAGTTAAGAACGTCAACTTCACTGATAACTTGGCCACTGATGCCTTGGAAGAAATTGTAGATTTCCTCCTTGTGAACATCGAACTGCATGTACATGGCAGTCAACTGGAAGATGTGCTGTCGCCGGGCATTCATGGGCGTGGAGGTGTCCCTAAACTGGTCAGTGGATCGCTCCATATGCACGCTGTAACGTGAAGGCTGTGGTGCGACATGGATACTATCTCCCCATTTGCCCTTGTAGCTAACTCCTAAGGCACCCTCTGGATGGAGAACTCGTAACCGTAGGTTATTCGGGAAAACAGTGGGGACTACTTGAGCACTGAGATGACCATATTGATATTGCAGAAGCATGCTAAGTAGTCGATCATATAAACATTTGTGAATGTCCCGTTTCCACAATTTAAAATTTTCAGCAGCCCAATTAATGTGTAATTGACGATCGATGCAAAACATAAACTCCAAATAGGACTTAGGGACTGAGTCTACGCCACTAGTCTGTAACAGTAAGCACCTCCCTACCAAATTAGCAAGGCAACGGTACTTTCCATGAAATCCATTTTTAGTAAATTGCCGACGTTTCCCAAATTCCTTATTATACTGTAAAGCTCTACCATAATCTCCTAAGGTCAACGCAGGCTTTGCATGCATGGGATTTGGCGATCAAAGCGCTCTCTCAACATAGCAGGAGAAATAGAAATTAAGACACCTTGAACTTCCCCAATTATCTCATCATCTTCCTCATTGACATAGACCGAATTATAAAAGTCTAACATGGCAAGGTAATACAAATCATCTGCGAGCGCATACTAACCTTCTCGGTCCCAACGCTTGCAGCTTGGTCATAATTTCTTCAGTCCAGTCAAGGGTGGAGGACTCCAGGATCTCCCAATCAAGCAGATTCCCCACGAAGATGGTGTCGGCGTCTCTCAATGCCGAAGGCATAGAGGTGGCAGAGGCTTCAGGACTGCCTTCTCCTTGGCGGGCTCTCCTTGTGTGCACCATGACTAACCAGAGAAGAATTTTGCTCTCAGCAAGAAAGGAGAGGAAAGTATGAGATGTGAGTTTGAAGCTTGGAACTCATCCCTATTTATAGTGATTCGCCACAAGTGTAAAAGACGAAAAGGACCCTCTTAAAGTGCTCCATCGTTTTCACATGCAGAACAAAGAAGACTCTAGAAGATGCCAGCTAGCTCCCACCGAAATTTCAGCTTGATTGGACAACTGTAGGTGTGCACGTGAAAAACGCCTTCGCACGGGCAAGGCTTGGATGAATCTAGACACGTCCAGCTGGCTTCCACCAAATTTTTGGCTTGAAAAGACGCTTCTATCCTTGTGCACGCGAAAAGCCTTCTCACGGTCAGGTCTCAGAAAGGTCTAGTGGATGCCAGTTGCCTTCGTGCAATTTTTCAGATCAATTGGACCATCCTACCCTTGTGCACACGAAAAGTCTTCTCACGGTCAGGGTCTTTTTGGTCCAAATTTCACCAGCAGGTAGCGAATGAACTGTAGAGTCAGTATACATGTGCACGTGACAGACTCTTTTTCACGGGCAAGCTGGTTGACACCCTTATTGAAGCCCAATGTTGTTGAAATTTGACAGACTAGTAGCCCATCTCCCAAGGACAAAAACGTGTCAGTTAGTGGGCCCAAAATACCATCTCATAAACCATAACTTCATCTCCTTGGGTTGGCAATAGATTAGAGTGGGCCCCTCTGATTCAATTCAACTGGGCTTGGATGTGGGCCTTAGAAAAGTTATCTAAAGTTTTGATACACCAGCCCAAGTAAGCCCAAGCAGACATAAGTTCCATCAAGAAATATGGGCCTAGGCCCTGGTTCAAATGCTGCAAATAAAATTAAAACAAAGCAGATATGTACTCCCTACAGACTATGGGTTAAGGCAAAAACAAAAATAAATAAAAATAAAATCAAATAAAAAGGAAAAGAAATCACCATGGGTTGCCTCCCATGAAGCGCTGAGTTTAGGTCTTTAGCTTGATCGTCCCCTCTGTCAAGTTGTGCTCAGAGTGAAATGATCAACCTCCTTAATGTGATCCTGAATGTAGTATGGCTTCACACGCTGATCATTTACTTTGAATATTTGCCCAGAGGTTGATTGGAGTTCAACACTACCATATGGGAAAACCTTTGTAACAGTGAAAAGCCCCATCCATTTAGATCGCAGCTTCCCAGGGAAGAGTTTAAGTCTGGAATTAAAGAGAAGCACCTTCTGCCCTGGTTCAACAGTAGAGGGGCTGATCTTCTTATCATGCTGGAGCTTAGACCTCTCCTTGTACAGCTTAGCACTCTCATAGGCATTGAAGTGAAATTCCTCCAACTCATTTAGTTGGTGCAATCGTAGTTCAGCAGCAACATTGGGATCCATGTTCAGCTTTTTAACTGCCCAAAATGCTTTGTGTTCCAATTCAACAGGCAAATGGCAGGCCTTTCCGTACAAGAGACGATAGGGAGACATTCCAATGGGCATTTTGAATGCTGTGCGGTAAGCCCACAACGCCTCATCGAGTTTTAGAGACCAATCTTTTCGGTTGCCTCCCACTGTCTTTTCCAAAATGTGCTTGATCTCACGGTTAGAAACTTCAGCTTGACCATTTGCTTGTGGATGATAGGCTAAGGTGCGCCTATGTTGAACTCCATATTTGTTTAAGATCTTGTCGAAAAGCTTATTGCAGAAGTGACTCCCTTCATCACTGATAATTGCTCTAGGTGTTCCAAACCCGTTGAATATGTTCGGCGAAGGAACTTGGTAACCACTTGAGCATCATTCTTCCTAGTGGGTATAGCTTCAACCCACTTCGAGAGGTAATCAACAGCCAGAAGGATGTACGAAAATCCATCTGATGGTGGGAAAGGTCCCATGAAATCGATTCCCCATATGTCAAAAAGTTCTACTGCATAATGCCAGTTTGGGGCATCTCTTGCTTCCTTGTAATCCCTCTTGTTCTTTGACACTGATCACATGACTTAACAAAGGTGTATGTGTCTGTGAACATGGTTGGCCAGTAAAACCCACTTTGTAGGATCTTTGCCACCGTTCTTTGCACTCCTAAATGTCCAGCATAGTCAGATGAATGACAATGCTTCAGTATGTTATCCACTTCCTCTTCTGGCACACATTTTCTGATGATCTGATCAGCACATTGCCTGTATAGAACAGGCTCATCCCAAATGTATCTTCTTGCATTAAAGAGGAACCTCTTCTTTTCCTAATAAGTAAACTCGGTAGGTACATAGTCACATGCATGGTAGTTTACGATATCAGCAAACCATGGCGTCTTTGCTTCAGCTACAAAGAGCTGCTCATCAGGGAAGGTGTCAGAAATAGTAGCACCTTGAGTACTACCTTCCCCTAGCTCCAGCCTTGACAAATGGTCTGCCACAGTGTTGGAAGTCCCCTTCAAGTCTTTAATCTCCAGATCAAACTCTTAGAGTAACAAAACCCATCTGATCAACCTGGGTTTCGCATCCTTCTTGCTGAACAAGTATCTCAAGGCAGCGTGGTCGGTATAGACAATGACCTTAGTGCCCAAAAGATATGACCGAAACTTATCACACGCAAATACCACAGCAAGTAACTCTTTCTCTGTAGTGGTGTAATTGAGCTGGGCCTCATTGAGTGTGCGACTGGCATAATATATTGCCCTGAAAACCTTGTCCCATTTCTACCCAAGCACTGCTCCGACGGCAAAGTCACTCGCATCACACATTAGCTCAAAGGGTTGCGACCAGTCTGGAGCTACTATCACCGGTGCTGAACTGAGCTTCTCTTTCAAGATCAGAAAGGCTCAAGGCCGTCTTCCAAAAATATGAAAGGAACATCCTTCTCTAAAAGCATTCTTAGGGGCTTGGCAATTTTTGAGAAATCTTTGATGAACCGCTGATAAAACCCTGCATGACCCAGGAAGCTCCGGATGCCCTTCACATTGGTAGGAGGAGGTAGACTCTCAATGGTTGAGATCTTTGCTCTATCTACTTCCAACCCAGCTGCGGACACTCTATGCCCAAGGACGACTCCTTCCTTGACCATGAAGTAACACTTCTCCCAGTTCAAGACCAGGTCCTTTTCCTTGCATCGGATCAGCACGGTTTCCAGATTTCTGAGGCAGATGGAAAAGGATGAACCAAATACCGAGAAGTCATCCATAAAGACTTCCATAATGTCCTCCACTAACCCTTGAAAAATTGCCATCATACACCTCTGGAAAGTAGCAGGTGCGTTGCAAAGACCAAATGGCATACGCCGGAAAGCATACGTGCCAAAAGGGCACGCGAATGTAGTCTTCTCTTGATCCTCCGGGGCAACTGCTATCTGATTGTATCCAGAATAACCATCCAGAAAACAATAATATGGGTAGGCAGCTAACCGATCTAGCATTTGATCAATGAAAGGTAACGGAAAGTGGTCTTTACGCGTGGCTTTATTCAGCTTGTGGTAATCAATGCACACGCGCCACCCGGTCACTATGCGGGATGGAATGAGCTCGTTCTTCTCATTGCGTATCACTGTCATGCCGCCCTTCTTGGGAACCACTTGTACTAGACTAACCCAGGAGCTATCTGAAATGGCATATATGATGCCCGCTTTCCTCCACTTCAGAATCTTCTTGCCAACAACTTCCTTCATTGCAGGATTAAGCCTGCGTTGGCGCTCTACAGTAGGAGTATACGACTCCTCCATCAGTATCTTGTGCATGCAGACCGCTGGACTTATACCTTTTATATCATCCAGAGACCACCCCAGGGCCTGCTTATGCTCCCGTAAGACTTCTAGTAGCTGTCTGGTTTCTTCTACTGTTAAGGATGCAGCTACTATCACAGGGTAATGCCCTTGTGTATCCAAAAACTCGTACCTCAGATGTTCTGGGAGTTGCTTCAGAACTGGCAAGGGTTCCGTGAGTGCCGAGGATTCGATTAAGGAAGGTCGTTGCTCGTTTGGTCTTTCAAGACTTCATAAGTCTCTTCCGGTTCCGTCTCGGCAAAATCCACCTTGCGCAATTCGTGATCCAAGCTTTCATTGATCAAGCTTTCTTGAAGTAGCTATCCACGAATTCAGCAATCTGATCAATCCAATAACAGCTGGAATGATCATTCGCCTTAAGCATCGAACGCTCCATGTTGAACTCCACTGCGTCTTCATCCACACGCAGCGTCAACTCCCCTGAGTTTACATCGATCAAGGCCCTTCCGGTACTCAAGAATGGCCTTCCAAGAATTAGTTGGACTCCTTTATCTTCCTCCATTTCCAAAACAACAAAGTCCACTGGGAAGATAAAGCGATCCACCTTGATTAAAACATCTTCAATGATGCCCACCGGCTTTCCAATTAGCGATCAGCAAACTGTAAAGATATGGAAGTGGGCTTTATTCCAGTCAAGCCCAGTTGCCGATAGATGGACATTGGCATCAGATTTATACTCGCCCCTAAATCACATAGGCCTTGCTCCAATTGCGAGGTGCCAATGGTGCAGGTCAGAGTGAAACTACCCGGATCTTTAAGCTTGGGTGGTAGCTTGTGCTGCATGTAATGACCCGTGTGTAACCCGTGTGTAAGGAGTTAACCAAAAACACCTTGGATGTTGGTACACAAGTTTAAGGTAAGAGATGAGCCCAAGAGGGGACTTTTGAGAGGTGCATGTGTCAAGCGATAGCGTACATTTATGCCCTAGGAAGATCCTTATGCGTATACAGGCGGTTTTAAGTTTGTTTTGGCTGATCTTGGAGCTCACTTTTGACCTAGTAGATGGCCTCAAACAATTGGCGTGCAAGAACAAAAGTTTCTTAGAATGAGGTCCTCTATCTACCACAGAAATTTCAGAGCATTTGGAGCTGAACGTGAATTCACCCATTTCACGTGCAAGCATATTTTTGCTCCTCAGGCCTCTCCAAGATGCAAGGAGGCTTGTGGTGAAGTTTGAGTGCATTTGGAGCTGCACGCCAATTGGGGAATTGGCGTGCAAATTGGCGTGCAGGTGTATTTTTGCATGGTTCCCTTGGTTTTGTCATTCTAATGATCTTTCTCCAAAGGACCATGTTGCAATTCTGAGTATTTTGGCCTATATGGGTGCGGAAAGGTGCTAACTTGTGTGATCAAAACTACGTCGTTTTGATCCTGGGTTTACTTAATCAAAACTACGTCGTTTTGATGTGGATGGTGTCTATATAAGGAGGGCTTGAGTTTGAGTTTAGGGTTCTTGTGTTCCTTTGTTGCTTCTTTGCCCTGAGAGAGAGAGAGAGCTAGAAAGAGAAAGGGAAGGGGAGTTGCTGGTTTCTGCCAGGAGCATCTTGCGTGGGGAGGACGGCGTTTGGCGCGGGAGCAAGGAAGATCCGCTTTAAGGTAGGGGTTCTGTTCTTCCTAAACCCTCCTCTTGTCCTAGGGTCCTAGGGCGGATTCTGGTCGTATATCTGTTTATATATATATATATGTAATCCATATAGGTGTGATCTCCTATATGGATGTTGGCCTTCAGTGGCATTTTAGTGTGGTTCGTGGTCTATATGCTATATGTTTGATGAAAAGCCTGTGTGAATATAGTTGTGTGTATATGCCCATTACGTGTTTGGTATTATGCCTGTGTGGCCGAACTTGTGATTTAGGGTATGTATGTATCTTGGGTGTTTGCTCGTGGCCCGAATGGCTGGGATTGTGCACTTGTGAACGGGTGCACACCAAGTGTTTGGTTTTATACCCAAGAGGCTATGCATATTATGTGTTTGAAATAATTCTGTGTGGCTGGGTTTGTGAGCCTTGTGAATATATGCATGCTAAGTGTTCGACGTTATTCCTGTGTGACTAAGAATATTAAGTGTTTGATGTTATGCCTGTATGGTCTTATGTCTTGTGTGGTTGCTTGTACACCCGGTGTTGTGGAAGCCCGGGACCGTTTTGTGTTAGCCTTGTGAGGCTGTGGAAACTTGGCCCTGAAGAGGCGGTTAAATCACTTGGCCTGAAGAGGCGGTTAAATCACTTGGCCTGAAGAGGCGGTTAAATCACTTGGCCTGAAGAGGCGGTTAAATCACTTGGCCTGAAGAGGCGGTTAAATCACTTGGCCTGAAGAGGCGGTTAAATCACTTGTTGTTAAAGTGTTAGCCTATGTGGCGTGCAGTGTAATTGTTGATGTGGTTGTTGTTATGTCTGTTGAAATTATTGTAACACGACACCGCACTTGTACACATGGCATGTAGATGCTAGGAGCATGGGATGGGTTGGGGAGACATGATCCCTACATGAGCTGTGGATGCTCACCCCTCCTACTATGGTGTGTTTTCTTTGCAGGAACCTACAGGCGTTAGGTGGGAACACCAAGGTGGAAGAGTTCCATTTTGTGGCTTTGTTTTGTGTTATTTGCATTATGTAATTTTGTTGAGGCATTGTAACCCCAGGTGGGGAGATATTGTAATGAAGTTTGAAACATAATAAAGGCATGTGGTTTCAATTATATAATTATATGATTTTTGTTTGTACCCTTCCCCCCCCCCCCGCCCTAAAAACGGCCCCCCCCCCCCCCCCCCCCCCTTAAAAAATCCGGGCTGAAAAGAAATGTGAAGTGTATATTGTATTCTACCCCTTTGTCCAAACCCGGATAAAGGGAGGGTCACGTTCCGGTCTCCTCGGGTTGGAAATCCGGGGCGTGACAATATGGTATCGAGCATGGTCTAGTTGGCCTAGGGTAGTGGGCGGACTTGGTTATCTTGGGTCCTTTGGAGGAGCCTGGAGGGACGTGCCTGATCAACACGGTCCTCTTGGAGCCTCCAAGGTGTACTTGGGGTAGTCCAGTCTTGTGGTAGGATTTGCATGCATTGGCATTAGGGCACTAGTTGCATTGGTTGTTGTATGTGAAGGTGTGGATACCTGAAAAAAAAAAAAAATATATATATATATATATATTTGTGATAAAAGAAAAATATGAATAATGTGATAAGGCGTGAACTATGCAACTCTGATTTTATTTGAAGTACCTTGAGCATGACTACAAGGAAAAGTCCTTGTTTAGTTGAACTGTGTGCTTGTGGAGTGGATGCTTGTGCAATGTGGTTTATCTTGTGATGATTTGAGCATGGAAACATGGAAGAGAAATTGTGGAAGTGAAACTGTGTGCTTGGAAACTTGAGGCTTGTGACCTGTTAACAAAAAAAAAAAAAAAAAAAAAATTTAATTAAAATGTGATTTGTTTGGTGTTCTGTGAATGGTTGAGCATGTGATTTGCTTGGTACTGTGTGAAATAAGCGTGGTTATGAGCAATGCAATGGAATGTAAAATTGGTATAGTCTGTTAAATGTGAACCTATAGACTTGTGTGGTAATAATGCATGTTATAGCTTAAGTCGCTTAGTCGGTAGTGGTCTCGCGATCGATTGTTGAGATTATTAAGTGATAACCTAGGGCGCTGCCTTTTCGTGGAGCCAATGTCTCCAAAAATTGTGACCGGTACGACTATTGAGGTAGCAAGGAAGCCCCCCCCCCCCCCCAGGCTGGGCAAGTGGGAGAGCTGCAGGATGTAAGTAATGAGGTTGGCATCTTAAGCCTGGTAATTCAAGAGTTGAGGGATGAGATTCGATAACTGATTAAGAGCGAGGTACGTCGAGAGCTATCAACCCCACATCATCGGGGGGGATCTTGGGTGAAGATTAATTGAAGCATAGTTGTCCTGATCAGCCAGAAAGGGGCTCAAGAGGTAGAGACCAGTTTCCCAAAGGGGTTGTTCTTGCAGTGGACAACCGGGACATTGGAAAGTAGGACATCTCCCGACAGCCTGTTTTGGTAAAACAAGTCATGGTGCTAGAAGGCGGCTCAACGAGCTAGGGATAAAGCAAAATTCAAGTGAGGCTAGGAGGAGAGCATGGCAGAACTTTCCTTAGTCAAGGGTATGATTTTGATTCTCGCGTGTTAAGATTCTTTGTTTGGTGGTGGTAGCATAGTCCTTTAATGATAGTGATCGGTTAAGTCTCGTGCTGGATTAGGTGAGGCTGGGTGAACCTTTGATTGTTGCGTTTCTAGCCACTGTTTTTCGCTGGGTGGGCTCGTGAGCCACTGTTTTATGTTAGGTGAGGCTTAGAAGGTCGTTTGAGTTACCATTTTGGATGGACGTAGTTGGGGACCTACTAGAGAATAAATGAGTAAAATAAATAAAAATATATATATGATACCAAAAGACTAATAAATTACTAATGGTTATAAACAGTTGTTGGAAAGAGTTGGTGGTTTTAATATGGTCTAAAGTGTTAATCACATCTTTGTGTGGTAGTCAATTTTGGGCGCCCGTGTGTGAGGAAAGTAATAAATGTTTTGTCGTGCTACCCCTAATACTCTGGCGTAGGTGAGATTACCTCTGGCCTAGCAAGCCTAGGAAGCTGGAGGCATGAGTTAGTGGCTTGTGGGTAGTGTGTGACCCCGCGGTGGCAACCTTGAGTAATAGAAATGTGTTTTCATGTGAGTAGAGGTTTCTGTAGATGTGCTTACCTAAGAAGGATGTTCTTTTGGTAACCTTTCCAAGTGTCACGGTTGAGGGAAGAAATTGCCACTAGTATAACCCACTCCTTGAGTCATTGAGATTTAAATTGATTGGTTCTTATGGGTGTCCTGTGGAGATGGCTGCAAATTGTTGGGTGGCCAAACATTGACCACGTGTCACGCCTGGTGGTGTGTGAAAGACCTTGGGTAAGGCATTAGAGGCTGCGATTAGAGCCTGCGTATTTCTTGATCCATTTGAGTGTTTTGCTGGTATGTTGAGATAAAACGTAATAGTTGATATAGCGGAGTTGGTGGGCCATGAGGTGGAGTATGTCTTGGAGGCAAGGGATTTTCTTGTGACCTGTGAGTGGTGACACGAGAGGATTCCATTGTGGTCAGGTTGCAGCTAAGAGCGTTTTCGGTGTGGGGGGGGGGACTATGATGTTCATAGCTACTTGGCGTCAAGGGATTCCTATCGCGTGGTCCGTCGCCGACTTGGTAAGGCATTATCTCTTGGGCTGTACGGGCCTCAGTTGTGAAGGCTGTGTGGGACCTTGGCGGATCTCTGTTTGACCGTGATCAAGGAGGTCGATTCTCAAAGTCGGTGACTAGTGATAGCCCGATAGTGGGTTTTGGTCTTACCATGGCTGTGTGTGTGGTGCTGCATTTACTGTTTTTAGTGCATCCTTGGACTCCGTTGGGCGCCAGGTTGACTGCGACCGAGTGGTTAAGGGCACACTCCATTCTCGTGTTTCTGTGTCTAGGCTTGTACTCCGTTCTGCGTCACCATTGGTGTTGGTGGGGTTTCAATGTTCCTTGCTTGAGTGAGGTGGTTTTCGCCGTGATGATGGTGCTGCTGCGGTGAGCTCCCTGTGTGGGAATGTGATTGTGGTTTGCATAATGCTGTCCTATTTGTTTGTGTTTCATTGTGACCTCATTGTGCTTGCTGTTAGGGCGTGGTCTCCCTATGGGCTGAGGCTGCGTTGACTTCAACTCCCAATGGAGTGTGCCCTTAACCACTGATGTCCTCCATGCGAACAGCCATTACTGACATTTGCTCTGTCAGTAACTCCATCTTCCTTGTCAACTCATCGAACTGAGTTGAATTTGAGGAATTTGATACTACAGCCACCGGCTCAGCTCTAGGGCGTCTGTCATTAGACCATTGGCAGTTGGACAACGCCATTCTCTCTATAAGCTCTACTACTGCAGAAGGTTCCATCATCATGAACGCTCCTCCAGCGGCTGCATCTATCATGCTCCTTGTATTTGCGTGCAGACCTGCATAAAAAGATTCGACTTGTAACCATTCTGGCCTGCCATGATTAGGACACCTCCTAACCAAGTCTTTGAATTGCTCCTAGGCCTCATATAGCGACTCATCACCATGCTGGGTGAATTGATTTATTTGGCTCCTTAAATGAATAACTCTTGTTGGTGGAAAGTACTTGGAGAGGAACTTCTCCACCATTTGGTCCCATGTGTGTATGCTGCCAGCAGGTAGGGACTGGAACCAACCAAGAGCTCGGTCCTTCAGGGAAAACGGGAAGAGTCGCAGCTTAATGGCGTCATCCGAGACTCCATTGATTTTGATGGTGTCGTAAATTTGCAAGAATCGAGCTAGATGGTTGTGTGGATCATCTAGTGCCGAGCCTCGGAATGCATCTTGCCCAACCATTTGCAGTAGCGCAGGCTTCAGCTCGAAGTTATTTGCTTGGACCGGCACCCTTCTAATGCCTGAATACTCATCCGATAGTACAGGTCTAGCATAATCCATGAAGGTCCTCGGCTGATACCCGCCTTGGCCGTTGTGTCCCTGATCTTCTCTTGCTCTGTTTTCAGCCATGATTTCTTCACACAAGGTATGTAAGCCTTCCAACTGCTGTTCAGCTGCAACTAATACCCTCTAAGCCATTCGTTGCTCTCGCAACGTCCGTTCGATTTCGGGATCGTATGGTAATAGCTCACCCCTGTCGTGACGCATACAGAGAGGAATTTTCTCAAACACCTATGGTGCACCCCTGCAAAGTAGCAAAACCAACGAGATACCAGGTAACACCGTACTAGCAAACTTACAATCCAGATCACAAATAAACGTAAGCACCTAATGTCACTTAGTCCTAACAACGTTTGGCTTGCCTCCCCGGCAACGGCGCCAAAAACTTGATCCGTATAACTTGTGTCTATAGGTTTTGCAGCAAGTGCACTGGTCAAGTAATAAAATGGAGTATTAAGACTCCGGTTGTCGAACCCACAGGGAGGTAGCTGATGCTGTTAAGCAGCAAGCACTAATCTAATAAGTTGATTTTATGTCTGGACAATTGATTTTTGTTGTACAAATAGTTTGAACGAAGAATGATTAAATCAGAATGTTAGTAAGCTATTGGTATTGAAATTTCAGTGATTAAGGATCTAGGGTCACAATGTTTACCACCCAATCGATTATAATAGTCTGGTTATGGCTCTTGTTCTTGATTTATGTTCTAGTTCATGTTCATGTTGATTATCTCCTACATATCTTACATTTGGTCCATGCTAAGATAGATTTAAGGCTTTTATCCCATTTGGTCCATGTGAATAAAAGTAATCAAGGTAGATAAACAATCTAATAGTTGCAGACTTGGTCTATCATGCAATATTAAATCTAATTCACTAGTGTTCCACCCTAGACAAGGGCTAAGATTACCTAATTATGCATAAACTAGGCATTTCCATACAAGCAAGTGAATTAAACAAGAACTGAATTCTATTTTATTGAACAACCATAACCGAACTGAATACAATTTATTGGGGGCTACATTGCTCCCCTAGACTAATAAAACTACTCCATAATCATGACAAAAGCAATAACAATTATAGGAAAGAACATGATTACAGTATCAGGACAATAAAGGAAGACCCCAAGATGAACCAGAACTCCAGCCTCCAAAGACTCCGGCGTCTGCTACCCAAAATCACTCCTTGCCAAGGATAATCCGATCTTTTAGCAATGGCTATAGCTCTTTTCAGAACTCAGATCAGATTCTCCCTCTCAAGATGCTTTACAATGCCTCCCAAGCCTCCTATTTATAGGTTTTACTGGGCTAAATTAGGGTTACAAAAAGTGTGCCCTAAGTATAAATGTGGTTGCAGCCAAAACGATGTCGTTTTGGTTTGTGACACTAGTCGACGTTCTAGGTGAAATAAAACTCAAACGACACCAAATTTGACCCCAGTTCTTTAGAGGAAAATGATTAAAACAATAAAACACATCATTTGGAGCTCAAAAATGCTTGCACGTGAGAATGCACGTGAGAAAACCCTTTTCACGTGCAGCTCCAATTTGACTCAAATTTGCTCCAAAGCTTCCTCTTGAGTTGTAGAAGGCATCCATGCAATAAAATCCTTGCACGTGAGAAAGCTTTTCACGTGCACCTTGATTTTGCCTTCATTTTGCTTCCATCTTCTTCCTATAGCTTCCTCTTGAGTTGATAGAGTGATCTAGCCAAAGTGTGTGGGAAAAGGTTGCTCCAAAACCTGCCAAAAACACTCTAAAAGTACCACTATACACCAAACAGGGTCTTCCTAGGGGTTAGAGCAAATATGTAGAAAATATCATGCAAATAGGGACAAAACATATGCTAAAACACCCTATATAAGGTCTAGGATAACGGCATAAATGCACGTTATCAAAGTCATGAGCAGATGAAGATCATGTGTAGTGTTTTACAAAGCAGACGAGTAGACTGGGGAACACAAATACACTCCATGATTAAAACCAAGAAAGGACACTTTGGACTCATTCTCACCAAAGTCCTTAGGTTTCTGCACCCTGAAGTATTCTGCAACAGGCCCTCAGTGCCACTGCCGACCAAATACATATTCAAAAGTATTTATGAGGATGGTCGGCTGGAGATCAAGTCATTGAGAAGGACTGAGTCAAGTGCAAGAAGTCGTGCAGAAGACACAGCCAGCTCTATACGAGCCCCAGCTCGCATGCCACGACAACCGGTTCGTGTCTCACCGACTTCCAGGGACTCCTCTGCATCCGCAGCAACAATACATATAACTAAAGTGGTGGAGAATATTGCCAGAACTCATCTCCCCACAGATTCTACACCTGAGGAGACCCCTACTGTCAAACTGCCCCAGGATACTGCAGAAGTAAGAGAACCTGCAATTGGAGGGCAGACTCTAGCACAGGAAACCCCAGAGGATAGGGGTACTACACCTGTACTGTTGAGCACTCTTGGAGGGTCTGAGCTGGAAGAATATTATATGGATTATGCCAAGGCTCATATGACTCCCGTTGATTTGCGAAAGGCATGGATCACCTTTGGAAAGCAGATGGTTGATAGAGACCATCTGAATAATTGGTTGGTTGATCAGGGTCTGGTAAGACGAGACCCAGTGGAAGTAGTATCAATGGTTGCCCCATCTCCCATCATGGTGGACTCACCTACCACAGCAGGTCGTGATGCTGCAGCTAGTGACTCCGAGGCAGGAGCTGTCCCACAGGTTCCTGAGACTGCGGAAGGGACTGGGATGGCCACACCATCTGTGCATGCCGTTCATCAGGTGGCCACTCAGGTAAGTGAAGAGTTCGCATCCAATATCCCAATGGCTATTCCAGTACCAGCTGCGTCTCACTCATGTTCTCTGTCAGCTGAAGAAGTAGATATTCTGGCCAGCAAGGTCATCGAAAACTGATGTCCTCTGGCATCTTCAAAGCTTCAGTCTCTTAGGCCTTTGAGGAACGACTGGCTACTATGGAGTCCAGCATGGAAGAGGTACGAACGCAAGTTGAATCATCAGATCATACCCTCGACAAGGTGCAGCAAGAAATGACATCACTCACAAGTGCAACCACTGATGGATTTAGACATATGGAAGAGCACTGTGAAGACCTCAAGGGAGCTTACCAGAGATAATATAAAGGCCTCAGTATAGCTCTGGGAGCTATTCTATCAGAATGTCATCGTCTTGCAAGTGGTGAGATATCCCTCACTGTCAAAAGCACTCTCCCACAACCATCAGATCGGCTTGCACCTGAACCAGTTGATACTCCACAGCCAGCCGCACCTCCTCCAAGTCACTCACAACCTCAGTCTACTGCTACTTACACACGGGGGAGAAAGCGCGCACACAGAACTACGGCTATCTCAGACTCTGATGATGATGATGATGATGTTCCAATTGCAACCCGCATGAAGAAGCAGACTGCTGCTCCCTGCCAACCATCCTCCTCTACTCAGCCAGGTCCTTCAACATCACATCCTAGTACGACTGAGTATACCATGCCTGCCTCACCTATCAAGCCAACCGCTACCACTACTGAACAACCTCTAGCCCCACCTCGCATTGTGACTACTGGAGGCACCTCAGTTGAACTGGCTGCTTTCAACACCTACATTACTGGGGATACCACTGCGAGGACCTGCGGCTATGAAGCCTTCTTCACTGGACCTGATCTTTGTCGCCTACTTCATGATGGTGAAGAAATGGATAACCTGGAGATGACTCAGTTCATCTTCGCCCAGAAGTCCTTTCTCGTGAAGCTACCTCTTCACATCCGCCGCGATACCAGGGTGGAACTCTGCTTGCCGTCATGGAGCTCTGCTCATGATCGCTATGCTCGAGATTATACAAGGTCGCAGATATGAGAATTCCTTCCTTCCCTGGGATGAGGTAGACCATGTGCTAATTCCGTACTGTCAACATCCCTGTACTGGTTTCTTCTCAACATCGACTTCAAGAACCAAAGGATCGTCATCTTCGACTCCAAACGCAGTACCTTACTACTCCATCAACGTGAACAACTTCGTGAGTTCAATCACACTCTCACCCGTGTTATGCAGGGTTCTTCACATGGGTGTGGTGGATATCCTCTCACCAAACCAATGGAAATCACGCGAGTCAAGTAAGGTGTTCCTGGTCAGGATGATGCTCACAGTTGTGGCTTTTATGTTGGCCATTACATTCGCATCCTGACTACCAACGGGTTTCCGGCTCTCGTGCCTGAATTTGATCGTGTGAGCAGTCAAGCGGCCTCGTTACACTTGACTCCTGCTCAACTCCTGCGCGAGCAAGCTACTGTTTTTCTATTTACACAGAGTGTCTTGTACTCTGAATTTAACCCCTAACTGTCCTGTACTCTAATTACATGTACATTGTATCTCTTGCTTTTCACTTGTCTATGTACTTATTGTTTTGTCAGTTATCTTTTTTGTATGTCTTTGCTATACTGTCTGCTATTCTGTGCCTTCTTCCCTTGCTCCCCTCGGTTTATGTTCTGGTGCTTGTTCCTCACCCTAGAAAGGGGGAGTATTCATCTCAGGGGGAGCCAGCTCGTAGGGGGAGTTCTCTTTGCAGCTTTCCGGCCTACGAGGGAGTATTCATTTCTAGCTAACCCTTTGCACACTCCTTCAAATTCTTTATAGGCAAAGACATCTTCTGATTAATCTAAATCTTCCCATAAAACTTGTAGTCTCAGACTTCATACAAATACATGTCGTCAGCTTACATTAAATAGGGGGAGATTGTTGGAAATATAGGATTTGATGAAGCTGCCACAAATAGTCTAAGTCTAGAGACTCGAAGAACCGACGGTCGTAGGATCGGAGAGTCGAAGTTCGTAGAAGTGAAACTGTCATAGGACGTATTGGCAAGAGACTTGTAGACTCGTAGAGTCTGGAGACTCAAGGCGAAATAGTGACAGAACATTGCGACTCGTAGTGTCACGCCCCGGATTTCCAACCCGAGGAAACCGGTACGTGACTCCCCATTCACCCACACGGAGGGCAATGGGGTTAGATTACTGGATGCCACACAAGCAAGTCTAACAATTACAATAAATCAAATAAGCCACATCTTTATTTAATTCCAAAACATCAAAGGTTCACAAAACAACCAAGTCCCTGATTACAGTTCAATCCCTTAGTACATTCCCCTCCCTGGGGTTACATAAATCATAAAAGTACATTACTGAAATGAACAATAAAGTGAAGAGGGTCTTCCACCCTGGTGTATCCACCTAACGCCTGTAAGTCCCTAGAAAACAAACAAACACAGTAGGAGGGGTGAGCAACCACAGCTCAGTAGGGATCATGTCTCCCCAACCCATCCCATGTTCCTAGCATCTACATGCCATGTGTACAAGTGCAGTGTCGTGATACAATAATTTCAACAGACATAATAACAACCACATCAACAATTTACAATCTTCCACTGCCACACAGGCTAACACTTTAACCACAAGTGATTTAACCACCTCTTCAGGCCAAGTTATTTAACCGCCTCTTCAGGCCAAGTGATTTAACCGCCTCTTCAGGCCAAGTGATTTAACCGCCTCTTCAGGCCACTGGTTTAACCGCCTCTCAGGCAAAGTTCTTTAACCGCCTCTTCAGGCCAGATACCACAGTCAAGCACACAACACACGTGGTCACTCAAGCATACAACCAAACACTTGGTGTGCACCCGTTCACAAGCGCACAAACCCAACCATTCAGGCCATAGAGCAAACATCTAGCATACATACATACACTAAACCACAAGTCCAGTCACACGGACATATTACCAAACACTTAATGGGCATATACACACAGCTGAGTTCACACAGGCATTTCATCAAACATGTAGCAGGCATGTCATACAGGCATTTTATCAAACACTTTTCATGCATCACACAAACACCAGAAACACCAAAATCGCCATTGAAGGCCAACATTCATATAGGAGGTCACACCTATATGAATTTACATATAAATAATATAACAGAGATAACTCATATTCTGCCCTAGGACCCTAGGACAGAGGAGGATTTAGGAAGAACAGAATCCCTACCTTGAAAACGTCCTCCAGCTCTTGCTTCCACGCTAGACGTTGTCTTCCCCACGCACGACGCTCCGGCAGCAAGCCAGCAGCTCTCCTTCCTTCCCTCTCTCTCTCTCTCCCTCTCTCTCTCTCTCTCTCTCTCTCTCCTGCGACGGCTGAAAAGAACCCTTAAGACTTTTCGTCCTCGAAAAGAAATGACATACGAGGAAAACAAACACAAGCTACCCATTTGCCACACGGTGAGCTACAACACCCAAATGGGTCATACACCGCACATTGTACACAATAGCACATAACATAGTGCCACCACAGTCCATAACCACATGCATCACAATCTATGGAAACACATCCACATGTCACAAATATCCATCACAAGCACATTTCATTAACACATTCAATATAAATTAAAGTCAAAAGTTGAAAGGAAATACAAATACACCAGCCAACAGCCACCCCTCCACCCTTAAGATTGTTCGTCCTCGAACAACTCGGGGGTTGCTCACGCATCATGGTTTCGCGTTTCCATATCTCCTCCATAGGACGTGTCGTCCGCGAAAAGACAATACACTTTCCATAATGCACATGCTGATGCACATCGTCCACAACCATTCACATACCCGCGAATGAAGATATCACACAATAACACACATGAAGGCACGTACCCACAGACCCAATACAACACAGCATGATAAGGAAACACATATTCTAATCTCACCAACCCTTGTTCTCCTCACCTAACACATGTCACAAGTATTCACGTCACGACGGTGTACGACATATACGCCCATCCCCAACACGTACGTTTAACAAATCACATAAGTCACAGACCAACTCACATCATAAACACCACTACAAGAAACAAGGCATAAACAAAACACTACTACACGTTTAACGTTCCACCGCCTGATCGCCAATACCATACAAACGCAGCCGTTGGGAGTTTCCTCACACCCGTCCCACCTTTAGACCTTTCGTCCCCGAAAAGGGAAACCAAATAGTAAACAACGCGATAAGATCAAAGCAACACATAAGGCAGTCATTACCACAAATGTTGGAGATGCCAACTCGCGGCACGATGGGACCAACACTTCACAACGTAAAATACCCAACAATTGGGATTTGAAGTCAACGCGACCGCAGCCCATAGGTAGACCTCACCCTAACAAAGCAAGCACAATGAGGTCACAATGAAACACAAACAAATAGGATAGCATTATGCAAACCACAATCACATTCCCACACAGGGAGCTCATCTCAGCAGCACCATCATCACTGCGAAAACCACCTCACTCAAGTAAGGAACACCGAAACCCCACCAACGCCAATGGGGACGCAGAACGGAATACAAGCCTAGACATAGAAACACGAGAATGGAGTGTGCCCTTAACCACTCGGTTGCAGTCAACCTGGCGCCCAACGAAGTCCAAGGATGCACTAAAAACAGTAAATGCAGCACCACACACACAACCATGGTAAGACCAAAACCCACTATCGGGCTATCACTAATCACCGACTTTGAGAAGCGACCTCCTTGATCACGGCCAAATAGAGATCTGCCAAGGTCCCACATTGCCTTCACAACTAAGGCTTACCGTACAGCCCAAGAGATGATGCCTTACCAAGTCAGCAGACGGACCACACGATAGGAATCCCTTGACGCCGAGTAGCTGTGAACAACATAGTCCCCCCCCACACTGAAAACTCTCCTATCTGCAACCTGACCACAATGGAATCCTCTATGTCCCCACTCACAGGTCACAAGAAAATCCCTTGCCTCCAAGACATACTCCACCTCATGGCCCACCAACTCCGCTATATCAACTATTACGTTTTATCTCAACACACCAGCAAAACACTCAAATGGACCAAGAAATACTCAGGCTCTAACCGTGACTTAATATGGTCACCGCAATTCCTCCGGGTAGGCACAAGAAACGAGGCATGCAAACTCCTTATTCGGGACATTCATGTAGCTCCCAAACACACCAACACTTTGATGGCGTGGACCATCTCACTTACCGCATCAAAACGCACACGAAAGACTTTCAAGAAGAACATATGTAGCATGAGGACCCCATGATAGCCGCAGGACACAAGTCTCCCCCCAAAGGGGTAGCATCAATACCCCTTACAAGCAAAACTCA
The DNA here is from genome assembly GCA_023512835.1 of Taxillus chinensis. Lineage (NCBI taxonomy): Eukaryota > Viridiplantae > Streptophyta > Magnoliopsida > Santalales > Loranthaceae > Taxillus > Taxillus chinensis. The sequence goes on along the minus strand of CM042088.1, from coordinate 17,207,018 downwards.
CATCCGACTCCATTTAGTGAATCACAACGCATCAATACTTTCACACTTTAACTTAGCATGCCATCACATGTGACAAGGAATAACATCAACATTACACATAACACCCCTCTTCATCCCACACCGCACATAATATGCGCATGCATCACCTCTTACTCCTCTCGCATATGAACGCCACGAGGCCCACACATAAGAACTTTGCTACTCCTTTAGCACATATGTAACACACACAACAAAACAAAGCAACCACAACACACGAAATAAACTACCGTGTAGAACACATGTAAGAGAGGACATACTAGTCCCCACCTCCTCGCCTCTTTTAAGCCTATTACCCACACGACATGGATTAATGGAATGGTCCCACCACCAGGAGTACATCCTCAACCCCTCGGAAGGTGTCTCCCAATTATGAGGAAAAACCCAAACAAGGCCTGCCCAATCTCACTCGCTTGCCTGCTTGACCGATTGGGTTCACTGGGCACGATCCTATAAACTCACTCGTAACCTAGTTCCAGAACTCATCACATTTTTATACATACGCAAACCCATTTCACCACATATCCTATGAACATTACCCAAGGTCTTTCACACACCACCAGCATGACACGTGGTCAATGTTTGGCCACCCAAGAATTTGCAGCCATTTCCATAGGACACCCACAAGAATCTTAAAACCACATACCACTCTCGCCAATCAATTTAGATTTCAATGACTCAAGGGGTGGGTTATACTAGTGGCAATTTCCTCCCTCAACCTTGACACTTGGAAAGGTTACCAAAAGAACATCCTTCTTAAGTAGCACATCTCCGAAACCTCTACTCACAAGAAAACACATTTCTATTACTCAAGGTTGTCACGGCGGGGTCACACACTACCCACAAGCCATTAACTCATGCCTCCGGCTTCCTAGGCTAGCTAGGCCAGAGGTAATCTCACCTACGCTAGAGTATTAGGGGTAACACAAGAACATTTATTACTTTCCTTTCCTCACACACGGGCGCCCAAAATTGACTACTACACAAAGATACGATTAACACTTTAGACCATATTAAAACCACCAACTCTTTCCAACAACCGTTTATAACCATTAGTAATTTATTAGTCTTTTGGTATCATATATATATTTTTATTTATTTTACTCATTTATTCTCTAGTAGGTCCCCAACTACGTCCATCCAAAATGGTAACTCAAACGACCTTCTAAGCCTCACCCAACACAAAACAGTGGCTCAAGAGCCCACCCAAGAAAATACCCCTCTATCACAAGTGTCTTAATTAAATTGCTAGAAACGCAACAATCAAAGGTTCACCCAGCCTCACCTAATCCAAGACGAGACTCAACCGATCACTATCATTAAAGGAATATGATACCACCACTAAACAGCAATCTTAACACGCGAGAATCAAAATCGTACCCTTGACTAAGGAAAGTTCTGCCATGCTCTTCTCCTAGCCTCACTTGAATTTTGCTTTATTCCTAGCTCGTTGGGCCAGTCTTCTAGCACCAAGTCTTGCTTTACCAAAACAGGCTGTCTGGAGATGTCCTACTTTTCCATAGACGCGACACTAGTACTTCTTCCTGCCATACTCTTTTCCAATGTCCCGGTTGTCCACTGCAAGAACAACCCCTTTTGGGACAACTATGCTTCCATTAATCTTCACCCAAGATCCCCCCGATGATGTGGGTTGATAGCTCTCGACGTACCTCGCTCTTAATCAGTTGTCGAATCTCATCCTTCAACTCTTAAATTACCAGGCTTAAGATGCCAACCTCTCGCCATGATTATATCATTACTTACATCCGCAGCCTCTCCCACTTGCCCACTGGGGGGCGGGCTTCTTTGCTACCTCAATAGTCGTATCGGTCACAATTTTCGGAGACATTGGCTCCACGAAAAGGCAGCGCTCTAGGTTATCACTCAATAATCTCAATACCATTACCGACTAGGCATTCTGAACTATAACTAACCTCAAAACATGCATTATCACCACACAAATTCATGGATGCACATCACAAACTATACAAGTTCACACCCTTACAACAAGTTCACACCTTCACATTGCCCATATAATTCTATACTTAAGTGGATATCTCATCGTTTTGAACACAACATCGCTTCCTCCACACAACACCATACAAAGGCACATACTCAATCATTCACAGAACACCAACATTATTGTATTTTATTTTATTTTATTTTATTTTTGTTCGTTCACATTTCACAAGCTTCACGTTCACAAACGCTCGGTTCAATACCACAAATTCTTTTCCATGTTTTCATGCTCGAATCATCACAAAATTTCAGAGTTGCACAATTGAAACTTTATCACGTTCAACCATTTATCCATACAATTACACACACTGCACACATTTTAGTTCTCATTAAACCACATTGCACAAACAGCAATTCCACAAGCACACAGCTCAAGTTGTCATAAAATCAGAGTTAATCAGAGTTGCACAGTTCTCACCTTATCACATTATTCATATTTTTCTTTTATCACAATTTTTTTTTTTTTCAGGTATCCACACCTTCACATACAACAACCAATGCAACTAGTGCCCTAATGCCAATGCATGCAAATCCTACCACAAGACTGGACTACCCCAAGTACACCTTGGAGGCTCCAAGAGGACCGTGTTGATCAGGCACGTCCCTCCAGGCTCCTCCAAAGGACCCAAGATAACCAAGTCCGCCCACTACCCTAGGCCAACTAGACCATGCTTTGATACCATATTGTCACGCCCCGGATTTCCAACCCGACGAAACCGGTACGTGACTCCCCATTCACCCACACGGAGGGCAATGGGGTTAGATTACTGGATGCCACACAAGCAAGTCTAACAATTACAATAAATCAAATAAGCCACATCTTTATTTAATTCCAAAACATCAAAGGTTCACAAAACAACCAAGTCCCTGATTACGTTCAATCCCTTAGTACATTCCCCTCCCTGGGGTTACATAAATCATAAAAGTACATTACCGAAATGAACAATAAAGTGAAGAGGGTCTTCCACCCTGGTGTATCCACCTAACGCCCGTAAGTCCCTAGAAAACAAACAAACACAAGTAGGAGGGGTGAGCAACCACGGCTCGTAGGGATCATGTCTCCCCAACCCATCCCATGTTCCTAGCATCTACATGCCATGTGTACAAGTGCGGTGTCGTGATACAATAATTTCAAACAGACATAATAACAACCACATCAACAATTTACAATCTTCCACCGCCACACAGGCTAACACTTTAACCACAAGTGATTTAACCGCCTCTTCAGGCCAAGTTATTTAACCGCCTCTTCAGGCCAAGTGATTTAACCGCCTCTTCAGGCCAAGTGATTTAACCGCCTCTTCAGGCCACTGGTTTAACCGCCTCTCAGGCAAAGTTCTTTAACCGCCTCTTCAGGCCAGATACCACAATCAAGCACACAACACACGTGGTCACTCAAGCATACAACCAAACACTTGGTGTGCACCCGTTCACAAGCGCACAAACCCAACCATTCAGGCCATAGAGCAAACATCCAAGATACATACATACACTAAACCACAAGTCCAGTCACACGGACATATTACCAAACACTTAATGGGCATATACACACAACTGAGTTCACACAGGCATTTCATCAAACATGTAGCAGGCATGTCATACAGGCATTTTATCAAACACTTTTCATGCATCACACAAACACCGAAACACCAAAATCGCCATTGAAGGCCAACATTCATATAGGAGGTCACACCTATATGAATTTACATATAAATAATATAACGGAGATAACTCATATTCCGCCCTAGGACCCTAGGACGGAGCAGGATTTAGGAAGAACGGAATCCCTACCTTGAAAACGTCCTCCAGCTCTTGCTTCCACGCTAGACGTTGTCTTCCCCACGCACGACGCTCCGGCGGCAAGCCCAGCCTCTCCTTCCTTCCTCTCTCTCTCTCTCTCTCTCTCTCTCTCTCTCTCTCTCTCTCTCCCTGGACGGCCGAAAAGAACCCTAACCCTAGAACAAGGAGTCTCCTCATCCTTATATAGACCTCCTATTATCAAAACGACGTAGTTTTGATTAAGTGAAACCCAGGATCAAAACGACGTAGTTTTGATTACACAAGCTACAACCTTTCCGCATCCATACACACCAAAATACTCACTATTCCAACCTAGTCCTTTGGAAAAAGATGATTAGAATAACAAAACCAAGGTAACCATGCAAAAATATGCCCTGCACGCCAATTTGAACGCCAATTCCCCCAATTGGCGTGCAGCTCCAAATGCACTCAAACTTTACCCCAAGTCTCCTTGCATCTTGTAGAGGCCTGAGAAGCAAAAATATGCTTGCACGTGAAATGGGTGAATTCACGTGCAGCTCCAAATGCTCTGAAATTTCTGTGGTAGATAGAGGACCTCATTCTAAGAAACTTTTGTTCTTGCACGCCAATTGTTTGAGGCCATCTACTAGGTCAAAAGTGAGCTCCAAGATCAGCCAAAACACCTTAAAACCGCTTAGAACGCATAAGCATCTTCCTAGGGCATAAATGTACGCTATCGCTTGACACATGCACCTCTCAAAAGTCCCCTCTTGGGCTCATCTCTTACCTTAAACTTGTGTACCAACGTCCAAGTTGTTTGTGGTTAACTCCTTACACACGGGTTACACACGGGTCATTACACGTAGATCCAAGGTCGAAGGTCGTATAGTCATGGTATGGAAAAGAAAGTGTTACTGTAAGCGTCAACGAAGTTTGGAGACTCGTAGAGTCGAAGCAGTGTTAAGAATAGTAACCAACGCTAAATGACTCGTAGACTCGTAGACTCGTAGAGTCCCCACAAACACTTCAACTAACAGATCTTTCAATTGCCACTTAACTCGAAGACTCGTAGAGTCGTAGGGTTGAAACCTTTGAACACTGTTAAGAAAACAGGACTCGCAGACTCGTAGATCGGAAGTCATAGAGTGAAAGCCGTTGAACACGGTTAAGAAAACTGGACTCGTAGACTCGTAGGTTGAAGGTCGAAGAATCGATGCTGTAAAGACTAGCAAACAAATGAAACTGTAACTCAAGAGTCGTAGAGTCGAAGACTCGTAGACTCAAGGGACACAGTCACTATAGAAAAATTGCCATACTGCCAGACTTGGAGATCGATGGCGGAGAGTTGGAGCTAAAGGGTCATAGCTATAAAGAAACTCAGTTTATGAACCTCTGTGAAAGACTAAGGAAGAAAAGCGAAGTTGAAGACTCGTAGAGTCGAAGATTTTCAGACCACCTAGTCAAATATAGTAAACTGAGAGACCCGAAAGTCATAGACCCGTAGAGCTAGAGTCGTAGACTCGTAGCTCCAATAACAGGTAGATCAGCTATAATCGAAGAAGTCACTCTAAGCACTATTCGAAGAGTCGCAGACTCGTAGAGTCGTAGACACGCAGAGTCGTAGACTTTAGTTAACAGAGTGACACTAAAAGGCTAATCCAACTTAACCTCCAGCCTCGAAAACTCCAGCCTCGAAGACTCGAAGATGTGAGTCGTAGACTCGCAGAAACACCATAAAGCCTGAAGCAAGACGTCGCAACTTTCTACAGGTGCTAGCTGAAATCTTCGAGTCTCCGAACCTACGAGGCATCCACCTCCAAGGCAAACTTACAACCCTAAACACAGCCACTTAGCAATATTATCGGCTAGGGTTTGTACAGTAAGCCTGCGCCATCCCGAGCAGTTGAGCGCATTTAATGACGCATTAATTACTGCCAACTACCATCCACAGATGAACGGCCAAGATCGACTGCATGCCAAAAATGCAGTATGGGCATCTGATCTGTAAATCAGAGCAGATCAACCCATCCCCTGACATTCCGCATTTTCAGTGGCGGGAAGTCAGTCTGTCGGGATGGACATCATGGTGCACGAGCACTTTAATCTTAAAGATATATCTCTCACGCACTTAACGACAAAATTGTGAGTTTAATCTCTCTCTCAAAAGAAGGAAACACACAGTACACAAGAAAATGGCTCTAACACACTTGATATAAACTATCCTTTACAGAACCAAAGAACAGAGTGAGTTCCAACAACGAAAGAAAAAGACTCTGAGAGAAAAATAGAAGAAGTGTTGTGTGCCGTGTTGAACCAAAAACAAGAGTAATCTCTCTGATCATTAAGAACCTCTTGTTCATCAAAGATCCAGTACTTTCATTAAGTCTAATATCTGTGTTGTTTTCCACATGTCGATCTATCATTAACCACCACTTTCATAACTGAGATCTGTTGAAGAAGAAAAAAAAAAGAGGGCATTTATCTTTATCTCAGTTTTGTCCAATAGTTCATTATCACTCACGTTATCACTCATAATACTGCTGTCGTCTTCTACATAAATACTTCCATCATAATCATCTGTAGAGTAATCCAAAACCAGCTAACAGTCTAGCTTCCGCAAACGAAGAAAGTATATTCACCCCCCCCCCTCTAGACTCACTTTGGGACCTACAGTTATAACTGTGGGAAACCCAGTCACTGGGCCAAGGACTGTAAATCCAAATCTAAGATGGCCGTGAAAAGTGACATGGTTACTCCTTGACGCTCCACCTCAGACAACAACAAGAATAAGAGAAAGGCGTTCATCACAAAATACGTCAGTGGCTCGGAAGAAGAGGATGAATCCTCCAATGATTAGCCAACTCCTAAGCCGAACGTCTGCCTCATGGCAAATACTGAGGTACCTTCAATCTCTGAGCTTATGAGTAAATTAGAATCTCTTATTACTGAACGTGATCATGAAAAGAATGAGAGACTAATAATTACTCAAATGTACAAAGATATGGAAAGTCAGAACAAACGTCTTGAAATTACTGTTGCTAGACTCGAAAAAGACATAACTGACTTCAGGGGTAAAGAGGCTTGGTATCATGATCTAAGAGCCGAAAACCATTTGCTAAATACAAACCTAATTTTCCTAAAAGTTATTGTGAAAAGACTTGAGAATGAACTAGAACATGAAAAGGAAATAAATCGTAAGTGGCTAAAATCCAGGGAAATAGCCTCTACATTTAGGACTGATCCTGATGACATCCGAGTTAAACCTGGCCTAGGCTCCGAACCATCTACCTCCACACAAGCTATCAAGTGTCCTCCGGATTTCATTCCGAAACTAACCGACCTTTATGAGTGAGGCTGCTTATCCTTGGTAAGAACTTAAAGGGAAACTAGGTGCTATTTTATCATGGATTGCTTGCTCATATCTGAAATTTAAGTGGTGATATTGCATGGTTGTTGGACTAGGGATATGGACATGAATGAACTAAGCTATGACTCATTTTGATGCTTAAATTCCGATTTCATCATGATAGAGTTGCATGCTTAGGAAACCATGATTCTCCTTGATTGTTATTTTATTCTTCTTCCGTTTGATTGCGTGTTTATTTTATTTTTGCATGCTTGTATGTTTTTGCTTGAGGACAAGCAATGGTTCAAGTGTGGTGTATTTGATAACGTGCATTTTATGCCGTTATTCTAGTGTTTAATCAGGATGTTTAAGAGCATGATTAGAGTCTTATTGCTTCATATATCATATATATTTGCTCTAACCCCTAGGAAGATGTTATTTGCAAATACATGCGTTTTTAAGTTATTTTGGCAGATTTTGAAGCTCACTTTTGACATAGTAGATGGCCTCAAACAATTGGCGTGCAAGAACAAAAGTTTCTTAGAATGATGTCCTCTACCTACCGCAGAAATTTTAGTGCATTTGGAGCTGCACGTGAATTCACCCATTTCAAGTGCAAGCCTATTTTTGCTTCTCAGGCCTCTACAGGATGCAAGGAAGCTTGGGGAGAAGTTTGAGCTGATTTGGAGGTGCACGTGAATTCACCATATCACGTGCAAATTGACGTCCAGAGATATTTTTGGACCGATCCTATCGTTTTTTTCATGCTGATCAATTGTTTCTGAAGGCCCATGTCCAAATTGTGGATGGAAGATAGAGATTTTAATGTTTCGAGTGTTACTTATCAAAACTACGTCGTTTTGATAGATGGGCTAGGTTACACACCTCAAGGCCCATCCAACCTCTATAAATACAGCATCCACGCCCCCTGCTATGTATCCTTGACCCCCCTACACATTTTTAGAGAGAGAGAGAGGCTCCACGACTTGGAGGTTGCTCCTTGACCTAGGAGAGCAGCCGTCGCAGCCGTCGCGGATTTTGGAGCTTGGATTTGAAGCCTTGTTGCGCGCGTGGATTAGAAGAAGATGTTGAGCTTTTCTACTTTGTGTTTGCTTGTAATCATGCGTGAGTAGTTCTTATAATCAAGGGGAGCAATGTAGCCCCCTTGTTGCTTTGCTGTGTTTATGTATATTGGGTTTGGATGATTGAGTTTTGCATGTTTTATGAATTTGTTCTTAAATTCTATCTTTGGATGTACACCTTGGTATTCTTAGCCCTAGTCTGGGGCGGATTGAGATTCATAACTTATTTGTAATTGGTGTGATCATTATCCTTTTGCAAGTATGATTTATTGGCTTTGCATGTTTGTGTGTTTAGATGACCATTCTGGCATACAACTCTTAAAAGGACCTCAATGACCATTTGTTGTCCTTGGCTTATGTTTAGCATGTTTTCAATCAGACAACCCTAATACCATGAACCAGTAGAGATAACATAGGGAGGTGAAATTGTGACCCTAGATGCCTTTAATCCTTGCATCTTAATCCTAAAATCAGTTTGCTTTCTTTGTTTATTCAGAAAACCAAATAAAAATTAGATTTTTAGTTTAAAAAAGAAAACTTTTTGCCAAGACATTTTATAGAACCAGAGTAATTGGGTGTTTTGATTTGAGAACTAGAGAACTAGGCTAATCCCTGTGGGTTCGACTCCTTGCTTGCTGCTATTCTTTTAGTGCAAACTTAGGGAATTTATTATCTTGAAGAGAGATTTAACGACATTAGCTAGCTCTTTTAGAGAGGCTAAAAATCTTTCTGTCAATACCTCATGCACGGTGTGCCAGGGTCGATGGCCTTCATTTGCGCCATTCATGCGCTGATGCAACACATTTTCAGACAAGGGTTGCTCATATAATTCTGTAGCTTGCGTATGTAAAGAAGATCATCTTTCTCGTCTGCATGTCACTTTATTGATGACTCTTTCAAACACTTCTGGGCCTCCCTTGGTCATTGCTCTAAGCTTTAGGCCTTAAAAATAATTCTAGAAGTCCGGCCCATGATTATGGTCTTGGAAGCCTACAAGATGGTTAGTAGAAATAAACAAAGTTCCCTGCACCAAGATTAGTTCACACAAACAAATATAAAAACAAAACTAAAACAAAACCGTTGGGTTGCCTCCCAACAAGTGCTTCATTTAAAGTCTGTAGCTAGACTTCAAAATATGCTCATGAAGGCTCAAAAGAGAGGGAATTAGCTATCTCCCTTTGTGTTGGGTCATAATAAGGTTTCAGCCTATTGCCATTAACCCAAAATTTCTTGCCATCTTCAGCTTGGAGCTCAAAGCTCCCATATGGCTTCTTATCAGTTATCACAAATGGCTCCATCCATTTTGATCTTAGCTTTCCTGGAAACAACCTTAGCCTAGTGTTGAACAACAAAACCTTTTGTCCCAGGGCTAAAGATTCTTTATTAAGTTGCCTATCATGCTAATTTTTTGTTATTTCCTTATAAGTTTTAGCACTCTCATAGGCATCCATTCTAAACTCATCTAACTCAATTAATTGAGTCATCCTAAGCTCTTTGGTTTCTTGTGGATCAAAATTGAATTTCCTTAAGGCCTATTGAGCTTTGTGTTCTAATTCCACAGGAAAATGACAAGACTTCCCATATAGGATTCTGTAAGGGGACATTCCAATGGGAGTCTTGTAGGCTGTCCTATAAGCCCATAAGGCTTCATCAAGCCTTTGTGACCAATCCTTTCTATTTCCTCCAACAGTTTTCTCAAGAATAGATTTTATTTCCCTAGTGGACACTTCAGCTTGCCCATTAGCTTGTGGGTGATATGCTAAGGATTTCCTAGGGTTGACTCCATACTTGGCCAACAATTTATCAAACAGTTTGTTACAAAAGTGACTACCCTCATCACTAATAATAGCCCTTGGTGTCCCAAAACGGCTAAAGATATTTCTTGTGAGTAACTTAGTCACCACTCTAGCATCATTCACTCTTGTTGGGATTGCCTTTACCCATTTAGACACATAATCCACAGCCAACAGAATGTATGAATACCCATCAGAAATAGGAAATGGCCCCATAAAGTCTATGCCCCAAACAGCAAAGATTTCAACTGGAAGGATTCCAGTTAAGGGCATCTCATTCTTCCTAGACAGACCACCTACCCTTTGGCATCTATCACAAGTTTTAACAAAGACATAGGTGTCTTTAACCATGTCGGGCCAGTAAAACCCACATTGCATGATCTTGGCCACTGTTCTTTGCACTCCAAAGTGGCCTCCATAATATGATGCATGACAATGATGCAAAATATCATCCATTTCCTCCTCAGGTGCACACCTTCTAATTACCTGATCTGAAGAACATGATTTACCTCCTCAGGGTCATACCAAATATACTTCTGTGTATCTGCTATGAACCTCTTTCGCTGGTGGTAATCAAATTGCTTAGGTATGAACTCAGTGGCTAAATAGTTTGCTATATCATTAAACCAAGGAAGCTGGCTTACTTGAAGCACTGCCTCATCAGGAAAGTCATCTGAGATAGGTAAAGACTTAGGTGCATTTTCAACTCGAGAAAGGTGATCTGCAACAGTATTTAAGGCTCCTTTAGTGTCTCTAATCTCAAAATCAAACTCCTGTAAGAGGAGAACCCACCTCAACAAATGTGGATTAGCTTCCTTCTTGGCTAACAAATACTTAAGAGCGCATGGTCAGTATAAACAATAACCTTAGATCCAAAGAGATAAAACCTAAACTTGTTGCAGCCATACACTACAGCTAGCAACTCCTTCTCAGTAGTGGTATAGTTCTATTGGGCATTATCTAGGGTCTTACTAGCATAGTAAATTACCCTAAAAACTTTCTCTCTCCTCTGCCCTAGAACTACTCTCACAGCATAGTCACTCGCATCACACATAAGCTCAAAGGGTTGTTCCCAATCTGGAGTAACTATGATAGGTGCTATGACCAACTTGTCTTAAGGACCTCAAAAGCTTTTAAACATTCATCATTAAAGTCAAATCTTGAGTCCTTTTCCAACAACACACTTAGGGGTTTAGCTATTTTTGAGAAGTCCTTAATAAATCTCCTATAGAACCCAGTATGTCCTAAGAAACTTCTCACCCCTTTATCATTAGTTAGAGGTGGCAGGGTTTCAATGGTGGATATCTTAGCTCTATCCACCTCCAAACCTTTAGCGGACACCTTGTGCCCAAGGACTATGCCCTCATTTACCATAAAATGGCATTTCTCCCAATTAAGGACAAGGTCTTTCTCCTCACATCTCTCCAGGATAGTATCTAGGTTTTTTAAGCATTGTTGGTAAGAGGAACCAAACACAGAGAAATCGTCCATAAATACTTCCATTATCTCCTCTACCAAGCCCTGAAAGATGGCCATCATGAACCTTTGAAAGGTCACATGTGCATTACACAACCCAAATGGCATTCTCCTAAATGCAAAAGTGCTAAAAGGGCAAGTGAACGTTGTTTTCTCCTAGTCCTCGGGTTTAATCATGATCTGATTGTACTCAGAATACCCATCTAGGAAGCAGTAATGCCTATACCCAGCCAACCTATCAAGCATCTGATCTATAAAAGGAAGTGGAAAGTGATCCTTCCTAGTGGCCTTATTGAGCTTCCTATAGTCCACACAGACTCTCCACCCCGTCACAGTTCGGGATGGAATCAATTCATTCTTTTCGTTCCTAATCACCGTCATGCCCCCTTTCTTGGGCACAACATGTAAAGGACTAACCCACTCACTGTCAGAGATAGCATAAATGATCCTAGCATTTTTCCATTTTAAAACTTCTTTCCTAACAACTTCTTTCATTACTGGGTTCAGTCTTCGTTGTCTTTCAACAGTGGGATGAAAATCATCATTCATTAGGATTTTATGCATGCACAGCCCTGGACTAATGCCCCTAATATCTTCAATATTCCACCCAAGAGCTTTCTTATGTTTCCTAAGAATTTCTAGCAGTTGTTCACATTCCAAAGCATTTAAATTTGAAGCTACAATTACTGGAAATTTATTTGTGGAGTCTAGAAATTCATACCTCAAGTGTTCAGGCAACTCCTTCAGTTCTGGCGCTGGAATTGTGGGCTCGTCATGCTCCTCCTTAGCTTGCTCCAATGGACTGGATTTTTGTTCCTCCTCGTCAGTGATCAATTCCTTAGTCTCCTACTGCTGGATCTCTGATGTGTGAAGTACTTCATCAGCTTGTTGTTCGATCTACCCATTTAGGAAGTCTTTCACTAAGTCCTCAAAGTCTTCTATCCAGAGACAGCTTCCCTCTTCTTGTCCTTGCAAAGGTCTTTCCATATGAAAGACTAGGATATCTTCATTTATCCTCAAGGTTAACTTACATTGAGCTACATCAATCAAAGCGCACCCTGTCCTCAAGAAAGGTCTTCTTAGGAGTAACTGAACTCCCATAGCTTCTTCCATCACTAATACCACAAAATCTGCTGGAAAAATAAATGAACCCACCTTCAACAGCACGTCCTCTATGATTCCCTAAGGCCTTCCAGTGAACCGGTCAGCAAATTATAGTGAGTGAGCTTCATCCCTATTAACCCAAGCTGCTTGTAGAGGGCATAGGAGATTAAATTGATGCTGATCCCCAAGTCACATAGGCCTGCTGTTGTGGTGCATCTCCTATTACGCACGGAAGAGTGAAACTACCTGAATCTTTATGCTTTGTGGGTAACTTCCGCTGAACCACATTGCTCACCTCATTAGTGACAGCAACAATCTCGTGGTCTCCATACTTCCTCTTCTTCATCATGAAGTCCTTTAAAACTTTCTTGCATCTAGGCATCTGTTCTAGGGCTTCTATGAAAGGAATATTTATTTCTAGCTTCTTGAATATCTTCAAGAAGTGTTCATTTTCATCTTCCACCTTTTGATTCCTCATTCGCTGAGGAAATGGCATTATAGGCCTCACTTCTCTTGGCCTTTCTTCTTCAGCTGGTTTAATCTTAGCTGGTTGCTGTTCCTGATTAACATCCAACTGTTTCTCTTCCTCATAAGCTTTTCTCTGATTTTCAGCTGCTAAAGGCTTAATTTGTGCTTCTTGAATGCCCTTCTTCTTAGGCTCCTTAGCCTCCTTTAACACCTTACCACTCCTCAAAGTGACAGCCTTGTAGCTTTCCTTGTGATTAACTTCAGTGTCACTTGGAAAGGATTTGGAGGAGACTCCTTGATTGGCATTTTGTGCCATACTCACCAATAATTTCTCAATGTTCTTAATAGAGCTCTCCATACTTCCTACCCTTTCCTTCAAATCTCCCACCTCTCTTCTGGTCGTCTCATCCTCAGTCTGATAATTTCTTCCTCTCTGTTGCTGAGGGTGAGGCTGTTGTTGCTGCTCAAAATGTGGAGGTGGTTGCAAATAATTATCCGTAGCATACGGATTCTGTTTTATCCCTGGAGGGATATATTTATACTGATTTGAAGTGTCACCTCCTCTATTCTGACTCTGGTTAAAGGCATTTTTCTGGTAGCCTTGGTTGGAATTCTGTTGCTGGTAGCCTTGACCTTGGTTTTGTTGGTAGAAAGGTTGCTTCTGATACATCCCTTTTCCTCCAACAAAATTTGCTTCTTCAGCTCCACTCCATCCTTGATCAACTACTGGTGGAGCTTGCTGTGGTCCTCCAACCTTAAGAGCTAATACTTCCATGCTTTTGGCTAGAGCCTGTGTTGGATCAAACCTAGAATTTGGATAATGCTGATAAAGCCTTATGTAATTTGATCTGAGATCTCTTGTGTTTATTTGATCGTTGCAGAAGATATGTTATTAATCCGGAGATACACTCGTGAGAGCAAAGCTAAGGACAGGATACATAATCCTGATCCGGACAAGAGTGAGTGTCGTCAAACACTTGGTAAATAACCAAGTCACCAATACATACGGAATAAGGGACATTCATGCGGACTAAGTACAAATGCGGAATAAGGACCCGAGTCTTTATTAGACGCGGAGTAAGGAAATTAGATGCGGAGTAAGGAATCAGGACAACTTACTCATACGGAGTAAGGAAGCGCTAGTACGGAATAAGTCATCCGACCCTTTAAGACTCGCCCGGAGTAAGGAACTTACATACGGAGTAAGGAACTTACATACGGAGTAAGGAACTTACATACGGAGTAAGGAATTTACATACGGAGTAAGAAACTTACATGCGGAGAAAGGAAGCGCTGACACGGACTAAGGATTCCAGTACCAAAATAGATACGGAGTAAGAAATCACTGACACGGAGTAAAGTTCCAAGCTTCATTAGCCACGGAGTAAGGAAAATTACACTGGACCAAGAAGATACTGCTTCAACTCAACCGCATTTAAAGTTATCAGCTCGTGGCGTCCCGATGTAAGACAAATTTATTGAGAACCTGAAGAATCTTACACGTGGATCATCCGGATATGTGGACACAACCTTAATTGTATTTGGGAACTAACAAACGCACTTATACACTTCAAACCCAAGATCTTGAGCTCCACAAACCACAGCAGTCAAGGCAGAGAGATTACCGAGGGATAGTTAGTGCTGAACGCATTCTGGAACTACAAGTTCCAAGGTTGTCTCTTAGGAATGTTTTGTATAAATATTCATACTTGTACATGTGAAATGAGTGAAGAAAAAGAGAGCGCATTTGCATTAGTTAACAAAAGACTAATCCTGTGTATGCACAAGCGTTTTTCATCTTTGTAGATAGAATTTGGCTAGTGTGTGAGTTCATTTGTAAACAGAGTGTAAGAGAGTCTTGCTTCTATTTTGTTGTAATTATCTTGTGATAATAAAACAAAATACTTCCACTATCTGGTTATCTTCCGCAGTGATTCTATCACTTAACTAGATAAGTGTTTGTGTCTTAAGAGAAAGAAAATAATTTCGATAAGAGCCTATTCACCCCCCTCTAGGCTCCAAGGGACCATCAAGTGGTATCAAAGCAAGTTCTATTTGTTCTAAGTAGAGATCCCACTCTTTCAATCTCAGAAATGGCCAAAGAAAGCAGTATGCTATTCAACACTCGCCTTAACTCCGGAGGTGCATAGGAGCCCATCCCGAATCGAAGCAGTAGTGGAAATATCGACCCACCTCAACCTGCTGCTGCCGCCGCTTCTCAACCACGGAGTTCTGGTTTTACTTTAACGAAACCGCCCAAATTCACACCTGAGCTTTTCTCCCAGTGGAAAGCTCGCATGAAGATGTTTATGGTATGCCATGATCATCTTATGTGGCCATGTCTTCATCAGGAGATTCCAATTCCGATGACTATCGGAGAACATGGAGTTAGGAGACCAAAGACAGATGCTGAACTCACCAACGATGAAAGAGCCTGGCGTGCGCTAGTGAAAAGGCTCGGCTTACGTTACATCGTCTTTGGATTCCGAGGCTTTCACGGACGTCCAGGGCCGCACGACGGCAAAAGTCGTTTGGGACAAACCGACAATCCTCTATGAGGGGAGTCGATCACGGATGCAGAATGTGATCTGTACTCTCAGATAGAATTTTGAGAGTTTTAATCATAAACCGGGCGAATCACTTGAAAGCATCTATCGAAGATTCGGCAAGCTCATTCTTGAGCTGAACACTGTCAATGAGCACTATTCTCAATCCCAGATCAATGACAAGTTCTTTCGCTCCTTGCCGGATCGCTACTACTCCAAACAACTCCAGATGCAATCGGACAAGAAGCGCAGTATGTTCCCCTTGAAGAACTATATGGAGAGCTGCGGACTCACGAAGTCAGGTTTAAGTACTCTGACAGGGATGAGAAAATAGCTCGGAAAGAAAAGGGGGTAGCTCTCAAAGCTACAGAATGTCTAAACATACTGAGGAATGATGATACGGACATGTCCGAGAATTCTGATTCTGACGAGGAGGAGGAGATAGCCCTTCTTGTCAAATCCTTTGAGCGATTCCTACAGAAAAGCAGTAAAGGGTTCAGAAGACGCTCATCATCATCGTTCCAAAGGAAGGAGCGACCGGAGTCCAGTTCCTAGGAATGCTTCAACTGTGGGAAAACCGGTCACTGGGCCAAGGAATGCAGGTCCAAATCAAAAGTGGCCGAGAAAAGTGACAAGGTAACTCCTCGTCGCTCCACCTCAGACAACAGCAAGAGCAAGAGGAAGGCGCTCGTGACAAAATACATGAGTGGCTCGGAAGAAGAGGAGGAATCCTCGGATGATGAGCCAACCACTAAGCCAAATGTCTGCCTCATGGCAAATACTGAGGTACCTTCTATCTCTGAACTCCTGAGTAAATTAGAATCTCTTACTACTGCAAGTGATCATGAAAAGAATGAGAGACTAATCATTACTCAAATGTACAAAGATATGGAAAGTCAGAATAAACGTCTTGAATTTACTATATAGACTCGAAAAGGACATCATTGACTTCAGAGGAAAAGAAGCTTGGTATCATGATCTAAGAGCTGAAAATCATTTGTTAAATACCAATCTTTCAGGCCTAAAAGTTATAGTAAAAAGACTCGAAAATGAACTGGAACAGGAAAAGGAAATAAATCGTAAGTGGCTAAAATCCGGGGAAATAGCCTCTACCTTTAGGACTGATCCTGACGACATCCGAGTCAAACCTGGCCTAGGTTCCGAGTCATCAACATCCATAGCTCAAGCTACTGAGTGTCCTCCGGATTTCACTCCTAAACTAACCAACTTATATCCTGTTAGTACATCTAAACCGTTGGATGGTTTCATTTCAGGTGGCACCATAGTTTATGATCGTGGAGTCGAGGTCATTCATCGTACTTCCCGAGGCGTAGCACCCGTAACTAAAGATGAAGGGAAGGCTGCTGCAGTTAAAGCCAAAAACCGTAGCACCCAAAAAGAAAGACAAGGCTAAGGCTGATGCATCTAGGGCCAAGAGCGCATCACCCAAACGCAATGGATTAGGCCACAGGGAACAGAGTAGAAAGTCTGTAAAATCTAAGAGACCTGTATCCCCTATTTGTACTTCACATTATAGTGTCTGCTCCATCTCGTAGGGAAATAGGTCATTATCACTATGAATGTTGGAGTTTATCTGATAACTGGCTTTGTAATCAGTTTCATATCAATAAAGATCAGTTAAACAAAAAGGGTTCTTCGAGCAAAGCAAAATCTAAACCTCGAAAGAGTATCTCTCCCAAGAAAACCCAAATAAAAGAGGTAGCTGAAACTAACAAGCTAAAGTCAACTTGGAGAGCTAAAAGTCCTAGCAAAATCGAATCCGTAAATGTTGACAATATCGTTGCTCTCTCTAACCGCCTGAAACAAGTTTGGGCACCAAAAGTGTAAACTGTTGTCTTTCAGGAGCATCTCTGGAATGCATTGCCGGATCACTTGAAGTTAAAGATCGATAAAAGCAAGTGGATCCTTGATAGTGGATGATCCGGACATATGACGGGTGATCAGACTCTGCTTGTAGAAGTTAATGATAAACAAGGTCCATCCATTTCATATGGCGACAACAGCAAAGGTAAGACTGTCAGGTATGGCACCTTAACTAACGGTTGTGTATTAATCACTAGAGTTGCACTAGTCGAAGGTTTAAAGCATAATTTGCTAAGTGTCAGTAATTTATGTGACAAAGGATTCACTGTTTCCTTTTAGTTCAACACCTGTACAGTAAGAGAAAACTTATCCGGAGATGTTAAGTTATCTGGATCAAGAGATAGGGACATATATTCAGTGGTCTTAAGAAATAATTCTTCTGACCCTGTATGCTTCCTCACTAAAGCATCAGATGAAGATAGTTGGCTATGGCACAAGCGATGCGCACATTTAAACTTTAAGACTTTGTCTAAATTAGTGTCACTTGATCTTGTCACTGGTCTACCCAAACTCAAGTTGTCCAGAGACTCTCTCTGTCGAGAATGCCAACTGGGCAAACAGACCAAACATAGCTTTAAGAGCAAATTAGTTAATTCTATAACTGCTCCTCTACAACTTCTTCATATGGACTTACGTGGTCCTATATCTGTTCCATCACTGGCTGGTGCGAGATATACCCTAGTGGTTATCGATGATTTCACCAGATACACATGGGTGATGTTCCTAAAATCAAAGGATCAAACTTTTGAGCATCTTACAGATCTTTTCAACTGGATAAGCAAATCACAAGGACTGAGCATAAAGTGCATCAGGAGTGATCATGGTACAGAATTTGATTTTTCAGAAATGAGATCATATTGTTCGAACAGGGCATACAACATGACTTCTCTGCGCCCTGGAATTCCTCAACAAAATGGGGTTGCCGAGCGCAAGAATCGCACTTTAGTCGAGGCTGGCAGATCTATGTTAGCATGGGCAACGCTTCCTCTCTCGCCTATGGGTCAAGTTGTGTCCACCGCCTGCTATGTTCGTAACGGAACTCTAATAAATAAATCTACCATGAAAACACCCTATGAGATGTGGAGAGGACGAAAGCCTTCAATTTCACATTTCAGAGCCTATGGGTGTACTTGCTATATTCTGAACAACGGCAAAGAACCCCGGAATAAATTTAAACCAAAATCTGATGATGGGATCTTTGTCGGGTACTCACTTCATAGCAAAGCTTATCGGGTCTTCAACAGAAAACTTTTTAAAGTTGAAGAATCTATCCATGTGACCTTTGATGAAACTAACCTTGATTGGTCAAAAGTCGGTTCTTCAAGTTCTAATGTGCAGGTCATGAACAGAAATGTCGATTATTCAAATTTTATGAATGTTCCTGTTACACATCTTGACCAACCACGTGGCATCAGCGAAGCACAATGAAATTATATGGATGATGCTACGGATGACTCTGACTCTGGACTACCACTTAGCTCCGGATATACTCCTACGGATACCCAAAATTCCGGAGCACCCTCAAGTCTGTCCGGACTAGTTAACACTGAAAGAAACAGTGTTGAAGAACCATCTAGTTCAACCGTACCTCTCAATACGGAAACATCTAGTCCGGACGAAGCTCAACCATCGGATACAACTGACCCACCCAATCTGGAAGAGCTTCAAATTGTTCAAGATCACCCAACACATGCACAGAATTACAGATGGACTCGAAACCATCCCTCAGATCAAGTGATTGGTGATCCTACTGTTGGTGTAAGAACAAGAGCAGCCACCTCCAACATGAGTCTTTACTCGTGCTTTCTATCTCAAATAGAACCAAAGGTGGTAGATGAAGCTCTTCAAGATTCGAATTGGATAGAAGCCATGCAAGAAGAGCTGAATCAATTTAAGAGAAATAATGTGTGGACCTTAGTACCAAGGCCTAAGTCTCAGCAAGTCATTGGCGTTAAATGGGTGTTCCGGAACAAGCTTGATACGGATGGAATAGTAATCTGGAACAAAGCCAGACTGGTAGCTAAAGGGTATCGTCAAGAAGAAGGAATAGATTACGATGAGACCTTTGCTCCGGTAGCAAGACTTGAGGCAATCCGAATGTTTCTGGCGTATGCTTCATATGAAAACTTCATAGTTTATCAAATGGACGTCAAGAGCGCATTCCTGAATGGAGATCTTGAGGAGGAGGTGTACGTTGAACAACCTCCCGGCTTCATTGAACCTAAAGCAGGACATCTTGTCTACAAGCTTCGGAAAGCTTTATATGGTTTGAAGCAAGCTCCAAGAGCCTGGTACGACACACTGTCAGAATTCCTACTTGCTCACAACTTCCAAAAGGGGAAGATAGACACCACCCTATTTCTACGAAAAGAGAAAGGACACACTCTGATCGTACAAATATACGTGGATGATATCATTTTCGGATCAACGAATCCGAAGCTTTGTGAAGAGTTTGCTAAGTTGATGACAGGCAAGTTTGAGATGAGCATGATGGGAGAACTGTCCTACTTCCTTGGAATAGAAGTTAAACAATTAAAGGAAGGAATCTTCATTAACCAAGCTAAGTACACTCGCGATCTTATTAAGAAGTTTGGTATGGAAGGTTCATCTCCCATCAAAACTCCCAAGCCTGTCAGTGCCAAGTTAGATCCGGATGTTGACGGCATATCAGTAAATGTGACTGACTACGGAGGGATGATCGGATCCTTGTCGTATCTTACTGCAAGTCGCCCAGACATTATGTTTGCAACTTGCATCCGTGCACGATACCAGGCGAATCCCAAGGAGTCACATATGCTTCATGTTAAACGGATATTAAGGTATCTCAAGGGAACGATGAATTTGGGACTCGGTACCCAAAGGAGTCAAACTTCACCTTATCCGGATACTCTGATGCCGACTTTGCTGGATGTCGCATTGACAGGAAGAGCACAAGTGGTACATGTCAGTTCCTTGGAAATAGATTAATTTCATGGTTCAATAAGAAGCGATTCAGTATCAACCTCTCTTCTTGAAGCGGAATACATAGCTGCTGGGAGTTCTTGCGCACGCCTACTCTGGATGCAAAGTCAACTTACCGACTACGGTTTCAACATGTCATCTATTCCACTCTACTGCGACAACACTAGCGCTATTGCTATCAGCAACAATCCTGTCATGCATCCTAAGACGAAGCACATTGAAGTCCGGTATCACTTCATACGTGATCATGTTCTTAAAAGTCACATCTCACTAGAACACGTTGCTACTGACGATCAACTGGCCGACATTTTTACAAAGCCCCTACCTGATGCAAGATTCTCTGAACTACTCTTCCGTTTAGGTATGCTTGACTTTTCTGCATAGTTTCACATTTAATTTACCCAACAGTATATTTACTATCTAGAACATGCATTGTGCTTTTATTGTAAGTAGAAGATACATACTGACTTTAATGCCGATCATACTTACTGGTTTAAGGCCTCATGCTTCTGATATTAATATCAACTTCATACATGGGAGGATGCTTGCGTTTCCCGACTGAAGTCGTTTAAACTAACATGATTAAAGTTTATATGATTTACCTCTTTCGGGTTTCATGATCTTAACTTCCACTAATCACCACATGACAATAGCATGTTCATTTAGATTACTCTATTAACATGTATAGTTGAAGAAATGAAATGGGTTAGCTCGGAATGCCTGGTGGATGAACACTCAATCGCAGTTTGGTCAGCTTCTGAAGTATAGTTTCCTAAAAAGATAGACAGTGCTGAATCTACAAACTGGAAATGTCAACCGGGAGGATTGCAAAATCTATGGGGGAGAAAATGCTTTATATATTATTCAGTAATACCCCCCATATATGTCTCATGACCTCTTTCCTGGCTGTCTATTTGAGGGGGAGCTTTTCACTGAGAGGATTAAATGATCTACGGGGGAGCAATAATGAACCCCTAATATGTCTCGGATACTCCCTCCTCTAAACTTTTACTTCCGGATCTGACTGGACATGCTGTTTAGGGTCAGAAAAGTGGCATGCTTGGATGTATTTTCTTTCTTCAACCATGCATTTTAATCGAATAATCAATTGCTTACTTTTGACATGTGTTCGCTTCCCATTTTTCATTCATGAATCCTAAAATTGGCTAAATCATATGATCTTTAATTAATCTTAGCTATGTTGTTCAGCAAGACGGTTTCGCTATGTTGACCTATATGAACTTGTGTATTGTTATCTGACATATGCCCTGATACAGTAATATTGATCGTTTTCACGTATGTATATGTCTCTCGTATGCTTAGTAATGCATAAGTTATGTTTCTCATTAGTTCGGATTATGTCATTTTTCACTGATTATTTTCCCTAATCCGTACTAATCCTTGCCTGTTAAGCTTTTGTATTTTTAGTTCATTTCTTCGTTTAGCTACAGGTTCAGATTCTCTTTGCAACCATATCGATCAATCTAGTCCAAAGTCTTGGATTTGAAGTGTTGTGGTACTTCTCTTCTCTTCGACTTATTGACTGCAAAGGTATCTACTTCACTCTCTCGCCGAACTCTGTCTACTACGGACACAGTCTCCTTTTCATCCGGATACTCTTCCTCGACTATTATTTACTCCGGATGAGTGTCGGTTCATTCCTCCGGACTCCTGACACAGTCTAATCGCGACGATCCAAGTCTTCCTATATATCGCGTGCTTTTGAGGAGGAATCATGATGATTCATTAACTGCAAATCTCGGGACACACACACACTTCTCTGGATGGCAACCAGCTGTTACACTTAGTCATGCGGTCTCCACGAAATCGTTTCATTCGGAGGTGCATCGATATCCAAACTCATGACATCAGCCTGTCAAGCGGGTCCCTATCTCACTCGCACATTCCTAGGCCTGCTGACATTTGCGGACTCGGTCTTATATGTTCTGATCATTCCTGCGAAGCACGAGTATTGCTCATTTCAAATCCCTAAACCTCTCGTTGCTCCTTCCACTGCCAAGACCTCACCTTTCATCTTGTCCTTCAAACTTAATCTGCAATGGCACCCAGAATCTCTCTTTCCGGTGTTAATCCTGGCCATCTGGTTGATTGGACTGCTGTTTCTAATCCTCCGGATTGGTTTTTCCAGCTTCGCCCTCTCCTTGAAGCCTCGCATATACTCAACCTGATCTCCAATCCCGTCGATCTTCTTATCGACGACGTTCTTGAGTATTACCAACGGATTCGCTGCACCACCGATTCCATAACCTCTTATGTCCGCGGTGAATCCATCATCATCACTCCGGGTGTTCTCCGCGCTGCTCTCCACCTACCTCTTGGTGAACCACAGCGCCCAGATGCCGATCCAATGGCGGCTTCTATGGGTTGCACACAAAAAGGCAAGGAATACAAGGTGAAATCCTTCCAAGGTCACTATCGATGTATGGCGACCATCTTGAGTCGATGCTTACTAGCTCGCACATCAGCCCTCGACTCCGTTCCGTACGACCTTCTCCTGGCCATGTACGGCATTTTTGAAGGTCTTCCGATGGATTGGGGGATGTTCTTGTTTAGGTTGCTGCAGAATGGTTCCAAGAACCATTCCTTCGGGCGCATCCTCAGTATTGTCTTCCGGCATCTTAATCCGGACCATTTCGCTAGATATGATGCTGTTCCATTCCCTCCGGCTTATTACCTTCGTTATCTTACGCCGGATGGGAACATGACCGCCCGCCGACCATCTGCAGCTCTCCGCATACTTCCTGCCTCGGAACAACAAGGCAGTTCTGTTGGTGACCCCTCCAACAGCCAAGCCCCTAACGTCAGTTCTGCACCCCGATCCTCCCGGATTCGATCCGTTGCAGCACCCTCTCATTCTCGGGCTTCTCAGCAAAGCGTCCGTGCCGAACCATCCGAGGTTGCGGGGCCATCTCAGCGCAGTGCTTCTAAAGCTGTTTCCTCAGCCCCCTCTGCTGCTGATGTCCCCACTCCCTCCACCTCCGCTATTGCTGCCGCAGTTGATACCGCTGTTGCTGTCGCCACCACTGATGTCCCGGCCTCTTCTCCGGAAGCCCTTTTGCCTTCCCTACCTCAACCCCGAGATTATCTTGCCCATCTCACCACCGACAACTTAACGGACCTTTGGCTCCGTTTCAGCCTAGCCCACACCTCCTCCATTCCTGACACCGATCTCCGGGTGTTTTACACACACAATACCCAATCCCCGGAGACCATGATCATCTGGAACTTGGACCATGGCTTTTTTACGCCGGCCGCCATTCCCGATGTGCCGCTCCCTACACCCTCCGGCCCAGACCCTGACGCACGGAGTCCTTCCCTTGCTAAGGCTGGACCCTCTTCTCCTGCTGCCGCGATTCCCGTGGTTGACTTATCTGGTCAAAGTGGGTCCATTGCTCCGGATGCCTCCAATGCTCCGGATGCCTCCGATGCTCCGGATGCCTCTGATGCTCCGGATGCTCCTGCTGCTGCTGCTACTCCTGCGGACTCCTCTGCCCAACGCACTCCTGCTCCTGTTCATGCGGGGGAGTCCCCCAAAGCTCCGGAGTTGGTCCTTGGGCGTGCCTCTTTTGGCACGGTCCACTCCGACGCTGTGCTTTCCGCCCAGCTGGACCGACACGCCCACGCTCAAAGCGCCCAAATTTCCGCCATCGCTGCCAAAGTTGATGCCCTCGGCGCCCAACTCCTCTCCGCTCTCACTGACTCCTCCACTTCCATGGAGCAGAAAATGGATCTTGTCGCCTCCTCCGTCCATTCATTGTCTACCTCCTTCGCGGATCTGGCGCACACGATGGCTCGTCCTCCTGTTGCTTCCCGGCGATCTGCCAAACCGGGGGACAGAGTGTCATCTGATCCGTCTGCTCCTTCTGCACCACAACCATCTACTCGGACTGAGAAGCGGCCTGCCACTTCAGTGCTTTAGGGAGTTCAAATTCCCAAACGAAGCCGCTTCTCTCAACCAAGCTCCTCTACTGCAGCTCCAGCTCCTCCTCCATACTCCTTATCCGTAGCTAATACCTTCCTCCCATCATATGCGGAGTTTGACCCTTCTGATGTGGATGGAAGCTTGCGCAAGGCAATGAAATCCTATGCTGTGTCTTCTGCTAAGAGAAGATGTCTTTCTGAAATGTACCCTTTCTCCCCGGCCGACATTCAGACTCTTTGTTCGGAGAAAGGACTCTTTACTACAGAAGACATTGACAACTTCTCGAGGGTTGCTAAAATGGAGATGAGACTTTTCCATCTCTCTACAAGGATGGGCACTTGTTTGACGTTTTGCCGTGTTGGAATGAAGGCTATCTTCCCAGTGTGGATCTAATTCATTCCTTCATCGACGGAACTGCTGAGGATAGCAAGCCATGGAAAACTCTCTCAACTATCCTCATTCCGTACCGGATCATGTCGCCACACTTCATGATGGCTGTCTTCATGATTCAGTCCAAGCAAATGATTCTCATTGATTCTCATCAGATTGTGGAGCACTTCGTTAGAAAGAATCAATGGGAACCGCTGTGTCTCAGGCTGACTGAAGCTGTGAAGAAAGCTGGATTATATGAAGAGTTTGGCATCACACCCTTGCGTCCGACTGAGAAACTCAAGGCGACATTTCGGGGCAAGAAGCAAGTGCCACAACAGCCGGATGGAGATAGCTGCGGAGCCTTTGCCTGTCACTTCATCAAGTCATTTTTGACTGTGGACAAATATTGGAGCCAACACACCACCTTTACGATGAAGCAGACAATGGAGCTTAGAGAGAGAAAGCAACTATGATCTTCAAGTATAGTA
Source organism: Taxillus chinensis (assembly GCA_023512835.1). Taxonomy (NCBI): domain Eukaryota; kingdom Viridiplantae; phylum Streptophyta; class Magnoliopsida; order Santalales; family Loranthaceae; genus Taxillus; species Taxillus chinensis. The sequence continues at coordinate 17,181,739 of CM042088.1, read as the reverse complement.
AGCCTTATGTACCTTAGCGAAAATCTTGTATTAAGGCTGAATTGTACTTAGTTGCTGTTAAATGAAATTGGTTGTGATGTATATTCTGTATGTTATCTTTTTGCACTGCTTACCAGATCAGATTACAAAGGGTTTGGGCATATCCACAATTGGGGGAGATTGTTGGATCAAACCCAGAATTTGGATAATGCTGATAAAGCCTTATATAATTTGATCTGAGATCTCTTGTGTTTATTTGATCGTTGCAGAAAATATGTTATTAATCCGGAGATACACTCGTGAGAGCAAAGCTAAGGACAGGATACATAATCCTGATCCGGACAAGAGTGAGTGTCGTCAAACACTTGGTAAATAACCAAGTCACCAATACATACGGAATAAGGGGCATTCATGCGGACTAAGTACAAATGCGGAATAAGGACCCGAGTCTTTATTAGACGCGGAGTAAGGAATCCGGACAACTTACTCATACGGAGTAAGGAAGTGCTAGTACGTAATGAGTTATCCGACCCTTTAAGACTCGCCTGGAGTAAGGAACTTACATACGGAGTAAGGAACTTACATACGGAGTAAGGAATTTACATACGGAGTAAGGAACTTACATACAGAGTAAGGAATTTACATACGGAGTAAGGAACTTACATGCGGAGTAAGGAAGCGCTGACACGGACTAAGGATTCCAGTACCAAAATAGATACGGAGTAAGAAATCACTGACACGGAGTAAGGTTCCGAGCTGCATTAGCTACGGAGTAAGGAAAATTACACCGGACCAAGAAGATACTGCTTCAACTCAACCGCATTTAAAGTTATCAGCTCGTGGCGTCCCGATGTAAGACAAATTTATTGAGAACCTGAAGAATCTTACACGTGGATCATTCGGATATGTGGACACAACCTTAATTGTATTTGGGAACTCACAAACGCACTTATACACTTCAAACCCAAGATCTTGAGCTCCACAAACCACAGCAGTCAAGGCAGAGAGATTACCGAGGGATAGTTAGTGCTGAACGCATTCCGGAACTACAAGTTCCAAGGTTGTCTCTTAGGAATGTTTTGTATAAATATTCATACTTGTACATGTGAAATGAGTGAAGAAAAAGAGAGCGCATTTGCATTAGTTAACAAAAGACTAATCCTGTGTATGCACAAGCGTTTTTCATCTTTGGAGATGGAATTTGGTTAGTGTGTGAGTTCATTTGTAAACAGAGTGTAAGAGAGTCTTGCTTCTATTTTGTTGTAATTATCTTGTGATAATAAAACAAAATACTTCCACTATCTGGTTATCTTCCGCAGTGATTCTATCACTTAACTAGATAAGTGTTTGTGTCTTAAGAGAAAGAAAAGAGTTTCGATAAGAGCCTATTCACCCCCCTCTAGGCTCCAAGGGACCATCATCCCGGAACTGCTCTTGCATGTCATTGGAAGAATTATCCACGAAAGCTATCTTCTCCTTTGGCCTTGAAGTCTGCACATTAGACCACTGCCAATCAGCCAAGGACAGTCTCTCTAAGAGTTCAGCTACTACATCAGGTTCCAAATTCATTAGACATCCTCCCGCAACTGCATTCACCTTGTCTTGTGAGTGAGATTGAAGACCAATGTAGAAGGATTCAATTTGAATCCATTAGGGTCTTCCATGGTCAGGGCATCTTCTTACCATGTTTTTAAATCTTTCCCAAGCCTCATGGAGAGTCTCCATCTCATCTTGCCTAAATCGGCTGATTTCCCCTTGAAGCTGAATCACCTTGGAAGGAGGGAAATATTTAGACATAAACTTAGTCTGCATCTCCTCCCAAGTGTTTATAGAACCCGCCGGTAAGCTATTGAACCATCCAAGAGCTCTATCCCTTAAAGAAAAGGGAAAAAGCCTTAACTTTATTGCTTCCTCCGACACATTGTTGATCTTTATTGTGTCACACATCTGAAAGAACCTCATCAAGTGCTGATGTGGGTCATCCACTGCTGTTCCTCCAAATGCATTGTTGCTCACCATGTTGATTAATGCCGGTTTCAGCTCAAAACTGTTTGCTTGGACTCTTGCTTGCCTAGTCCCTGAGTAATGATCTGACATAGTTGGCCTTGCATAGTCCAAGAAAGTCCTGGACCTAAATCTGTTACCCTCTTCATCTAGGTATTGGCCATTATAATTGGCCCCTCCTTGTACACTGCCATCAGGTCTTGTATCCTCCATAATGTCTAGAACTGTATCCTCTAAACCCTGCAGTGCTTCTTCAGCTTCTCTCATTGCTTCTCTAGTTGCTCTACGACGATCTCTAATTATCCGTTCAGGTTCTGGATTGAATGGCACAAGTTCCCTTCGTCGCATACACAGCTGAGAATTTTCTCAAACACCTGGTGAACGTTCCTGTAAAACAACAAGAACACACCCAGCAGCTCTGAACAAGACAAAATAAATAAATAAAACACAAAATAATAGAAAATAAAAGACAGAATTAAACACCAAGATTAAAATTCAAACAATTTCACTCAATGTTGATTTTAAAAAACTAGTTAACCGTACAATCCCCGGCAACGGCGCCAATTTGATAAACAGATTTTTAGCTTCCCTAAAAGAGTTAGCTAATGTCGTTAAACCTCTCTTCAAAATAATTAATTCCCCTAGTTTGCACCAAACAAAATAGCAGAAAGTAAGGGGTCGAACCCACAGGGATTAGCCTAGTTCTCGTAGTTTTTTTTTTCAAATCAAACCATTCAATTACTCTTGCTCTATAAAATGTCTTGGCAAAAATGAATTCTTTTTGTAACTAAAGATCTAATTTTTGTTTGGTTTTCTGAATAAACAAAGAAAGCAAATTATTTTTAGGATTAAGATTCAAGGATTAAAGGCATCTAGGGTCACAACTTCACCTCCCTATGCTGTTTCTACTGATTTTAAGGTTCTTGAGATTATTTAATTGATAAGCTAGGGCAATTGGTCATTACCAGACCTTCTAAATGCTGTCTGCCTGAATGGTCATCATGACAACAACATGTAAAGCCTAATTATCATACTCATGACAGGATAATGGTCACACCAATCACAAATATGTTATGAATCAAAGGTTAGCCTCAAACTAAGGCTAAGAAAACCCAGGTGTACAACCCAGATATTAAAAGAGGAAGAACAAATTCATAAAACATGTAATTTCAATTAAACAAACCCAATATTCAAATAATCAGTTTAACAACTTAGGGAGCTACATTGCTCCCCTAGATAAAGGAAACTACTCACACATGTTCTTGGATAAACAATAAGAATCAAAGAACATCATCCTCAAGCAGGTGCAGCAGAACTCCAACTTTAGGTCTTCTTCAGCCGTTAGACCTCCTAGGGCTAGCAGCTCTAGGATCAGAACCCTAGCCTCCAAACCGTGACTCTCTCTCTCCTCTCTCTAAAAAAATGTGCCTCTCTAAAAATTGTCTTCTAAAAGGCTTGCTGCCTCCTGTATTTATAGAGAAACAAGGAGTGTAATTCGTACCCTAACCGCCAGCAGTTGCCACTTATCAAAATGACATAGTTTTGATAAATAGTTTCCATTCTTCTTCCAACTTGAATACAACTTGAACCAAGCATAATTTGGACTAGATGCTTTAGCGAAAAGTGTTTAAAATAACAAAACCAAGCGATCGATGCAAAACTCCGGCTGCACGGCACATTACACGTCATATGACCATATGACGTGTAGCTCCAAAAGCTCTGAAATTTTACCCCAGGCTTCCTTAAAATGCGTAGAAGGCAGTACTGCAATAAAATCCTTGCACGTCATAATGGTCCATATGGCGTGCACTCTTGTTTTGCCTCCTCAGGCTGCCCTCTTTTGCCACAAGTCCCTTCTTTCATAAATGAGGTGATTTGGCTGCAGTCCATGAGATGAAATTACCTAAAAAACCTGCCAAAACAGCTCAAAAACACACACACATATATATATATAGGCCAAGCAGTCTTCCTAGGGTGTTAGAGCAAATATCTAAGAAATATGGATAAATTAAGCTCTAATCATGCCCTTTAATACCTTAAGTATGCACTAGAATAACAGCATAAATGCACGTTATCAAGTTCATGTACCCGATTACCTCCTAAAGATTTAGTAAAAAGATCAGCAAGTTAATGTTTGGTTCGAATGTGGGTGAGCTCAATCACATTGTTCCGTACCTTCTCTCGTACAAAATGACAATCAACTTCAATATGCTTCGTCCTTTCATGGAACACCGGATTGGAAGCGATATACATAGTAAACTGACTATCACAATGCAATACTGAGGCGCATGAAGAAGGTAAGCCAATTTCAGATAACAACATTGTCAACCATGTTAGTTCACCTGTGACATGTGCCATTGCTCTATACTCAGCCTCTGCACTAGATCGTGACACTACATGTTGTTTCTTACTTTTCCATGCTACAAGATTTCCACCAAGAAACACACAATAACCAGTAATGGATTTTCTATCAATTGGACATCCTGCCCAGTCAGAATCAGAATAACCATGAATATCGAGATTACCCTATTTGGTAAACAGAAGACCTCGTCCTAGTGCTCCCTTCAAGTACTTGACAATTCGCAATGCTACAGTCCAGTGGGTAGTGCGAGGAGCACTCATAAACTGGCTTACAGTGCTTACAACAAAAGCAATATCAGGTCTGGTTATTGTTAAATAGTTTAACTTACCAACTAATCTTCGATATTGAGCAGGGATATGTAATAAATCACCATGCTCAGAATCTAATCGTACATTTTGATCCATAGGCGAAGTAACAGGTTTGACGCCTAAGTACCCAACCTCATCGAGTATATCCAACACATACTTTCGTTGCGACAAAGAGATAGAGGAACTAGAATAGGCCACTTCTATCCCCAAGAAATAACGCAAATGACGAAGATCCTTGGTGCAAAACTCAGTCTGGAGAAAATGCTTCAAACGTTGAATGCCGTCTTTGTCACTTCCCGTAACAATAATATCACGAAAGGAGAGGAGTCCATTAGAGGAACGGGGAACAGAATTACCGGAGGAGCAGGTTGACTATGTGAGAATGAAGCATAATAAGATTTATCCTCATGAAAAGTGACATCAGCGGAGACATAGATGCGACCAGTCAAGGGGTTATAACACCGATATCCTTTCTGAGTACGAGAATAGCTGATGAAAACACACTTGACAGAGCAGGGATCCAACTTATCACGACCAGGACTAAAGCACTGCACAAAACAAACATAATCAAAAACACGAAGAGGAATAGAGAAAAGAGGAACACCGGGATAAAGAATGGAGTAGGGAACCCGTCCACGTAGGACAGACAAGGGAATACGGTTAATCAAATAACAAGCTGTAAAAACCGCATAACCCCAGAATGATTTAGGAAGTTGCATATGTATAATCAAACATCGAGTAACATCAAGTAAATGGCGATTCTTCCGTTCAGCAATTCCATTTTGTTGAGGGGTATATGAACAAGAAGTTTGATGCACAATACCATGGGAGACAAGAAAGGGTTGAAACCCAGAGGAGGTACTCAGATATTCTTTGGCATTATCAGATCGCAAGTATTTAATAGAGACCTGAAAATAATTTTGAATTTCATAATAGAATTGCTAAAAACAGGAAAAAACTTCAGTTTGATTTTTCATTAAATATAACCAAGTCATGCGAGAATAATCATCCACGAATGTGACAAATTACTTAAAACTAGAAGAAGTTAATATAGGAAAAGGACCCCATACATTAGAGTGAACTAATTCAAAGGGTTTCGTGACCCAATTTATTTGACGGGAAGGAAAAGAGACACGATGATGTTTACCTAACTCACAAGTTTCACACGGGAAAGACTTAACAGAAGCAGTAGAGGGTGAAATAGATTGAAGCTTACTGTGAGAAGGATGTCCTAAGTGACAGTGCAACCGGAAATGATTAGAGGAACAATGGCAACCGTAGTTGCAACTGAAGGAATAGTGTGATCGAAGTAATAAAGACCATTAGCCTCAGTTCCCCCACCAATCGTCCGTCCAGTCTTCAGATCCTGGAAAATACAGCCAGAAGATGAAAAGGTTATAGAACAATTGAGGGCTTTAGTTAAGGAACTAACGGATAATAAGTTGTATGGTGAGTGAGGTAAATGCAGCACGTTTGGAAGGGAAAGAGATGGGCTCAAGTGCGCAGTCCCCATTCCAGTGATAGAGGTTTCAGAACCATCAGCAAAGATAACGGGATGAGATGAGGTGGTAGCCATAGATTTAAAAGAGGACAAGAGTTTAGAATTACTAGTCATGTGATGAGTGGCTCGAGTTTAGAACCCAGGTATCAGGTTTGGAAGTAAGCAAACAATAAAGACTACCTGATGGTTGAAGTGCTAACGTAGCAGTATGTGCTGAAGTTATAGCTATCCGGGCAGAACCAGTTAGGAACTCATAATCAGCACGGGATAAAGTAACTGATTCCAGAGAATCAGTAATGCTAGCATATTCTGTGTGCCATCAGAATGCAATGCGAAAAAAAAAAAGCCAACCAGTTACAACGGACTAAGGCAGGAATATAAATCCTGGTCATGTTTCTCTTCAGCGTAAGAGGGCCTCCTGTCCTAAAGAAACCAGTGTCATCAGCAGTGCGAGTGTGCTGCCGTCGTGAACATCACCTAGCACAGCCGACTGGAAGGCCGATCCTTGCCAGAGGCAGAGAGATACCCGTGCATCGAAGATCTAAAGCAAGGCACCAATCGTCCGTCGATCATCCGTCTATCGTTGCGTCGTCAAGGCCGTTTGTCATCACGTCGTCAAGCATCGCGTCCATCGTCCTCCATCGCGTCGTGTCTGTCATCGCCAGTCGAGGTTGTCATTTGTCATCCGTCGTCAAGGCCGTCGCGTCGCATCCGTCTGTTTGTCATAGGGGAGCATTAGTGAGATGATCACAACACTGACATGGTTGCTGGGAACCATCGTCGTGGATCGTTGGCGAGAGACGTCACGTCGCACGGCGTGATTGGTAACGCCCGTTGTTACTCACGCGGCTTTGATACCATGTTGAGAGAGCAAAGGAAAATATTTCTTGTGATACATAATTCTCTCAACCCTTATATATACATCTCATACTCCAAATATGGTAACCCCTTAATATGTATGTTACAACAGGTGGGGAGAATGTGAGAATTTTTCTCAGTGGTGGGAGCAAGTTCACTATAATGTATATGTTGAAATGATTACTCGTGGACATATGGTGGTTTTGTGAGGGTCATGATGTATGATTGTTGCTATGTGTTGCTTGTGTATAAAATATGATAAGCAATGTAAGAATTATGCTAGTGAAAGCAATTGTGTTCGTTAGTGTGAGTAATATGTTAGATATTGGGTATGCGTAGTAGTTGTGTATAGGTGTAGTGTCTATAAGAATGTTTTGTTTTCTTTTTTGAGGACGAAAAAGCCTAAGGTGGGGAGGATGTTAGGATCCGTATATGTGTTAGCGAAATTTATAATCTATATTTGATGTTAAGAATGTTATTTTGAGAATATAGCCATTAATACGATCATTTTGATTATATTTGGACATAATTTGAGGTTCAGAAGCCTCTAGGGGTTATTTAGTAATTTTTTGGAGTTAAATTGAGGGTTAATAAGTGATAAATAGAATTTAGGAAGGCTTTTTGGAAATATTAAAGGAGGAGGACGAATTTTAATTTAAAAAAAGGGGTTTGGAGTTTTATTATTCATTATAACTCTATTTTAAAAAACCCTAGCCGTCGGAGGGGAGTGCATATTGTTCTTCACGTTCTTTGTCGTTCTTCACCGATTCTAGACCGTTCTTGCGAGTTTAATCCTTTCAGAAGGCAAGAGGTAAGTGATTCTAGACCCTTCGTTGTTTTATTTCATGAGTGCATATTGTTTGAGATAATATTTATCTGTGTTTTTCATCTCGTTCCCTGTACGTCGCTCACTCTTCGTGTCTGTCAGAAGAATTTATAGATCGTGGCCTGCTTGTATAAATAATTCTTTGACCATCTGACTCTTTATGCAATCCGTCGATTGCTATTATTATTATTATTATTATTTGTTACCAGGCCATTAGGCCGGGTCCTGTCTTGCGTGCGGTAGTTTGCATGCGTCGAGGTGCATGGCCTACTCTTCTGCGTGTGACAGAGGCGTGCATTGCTTGTTCGTTGCCATACGGCAAGGAGTACATAGTGTAACATCTTAGCAGATTATTATTATTATTATTATTATTATTCGATGAACTAGGCCATTAGGCCTGGTCTTTCTTCCACGCGGCAGGTGTGCACCAGGCTGTTACTAGACAACCTGGTCATCGACAGGGTAGTGAGGCCCTGCCATGTCTTTCTGCAAGGGTTTCTGGTATAAACTTTTGTGATATTATTAATTTGATATAAAAAAATATTATTTGTAAACGATATTGTTAATTGACATTTTAAATATTATTTGCCACATTGTATTATTAATTTGACATTAAAAATATTGGTTGAGTTTGATATTATTAGTTTCACAATATAAATACTTCTTGGGTTAAAAGATGTTAGTTTAATATTATAAATATTATCTAGGCTTAATTTAGTTAGTTTAATTAAATAAATAATGTTTGAACTTGACATTGTTAGTTTAAAATTATAAATATTATCTGGGCTTGAATTGGTTAGTTTAGTTAAGTAAATAACGTTGGAATTGTTATTATCAGCTTCGTGATATAATTGTCATTTGTGCCATGTTATTGTTGGTTTAACAATTTAAATAGTTTGTATGTTATAATAATGGTTATTGAAATTCTGTTTATTGTTTATATGTGTGGGTTTGGTGGTAGTGCTAGTTAGGTTAACTATGGGTCCCACTTAGGGTTAGCAAGAGGCCGCAGGTCCCCTATGTGGCTGGTTAACCCAGGTCCCATATGTGGCAAGCTATCGTCAAGGACCGTGCAGGTCCCACATATGGCTATCTGGTAGTGACTGGATCCTTGGAGTTGGTTATGGGAATCCCATGGATGGTTGGATTGTTCGGTGTGTACCCTTAATGAATGAAATATAATGTGTGATATCTTATTTTGTAATTGACTGCAAGTTTACTATGATAGAATAAGACACTACACTAGCACAAGCATACAACGATCATGTAGACTTAGGATTTCATGTTATAAGATGATATGGAGATGGAGATCACCTACTGGGCATTCGTGCTCACCCCTGCCTTGTTGACATGTTTCAGGTATCAACTCATTCGCTAGAAGCTGGTCCGAGGTTAGCTGTTATTTATTTCACATTTTGTCATAACTTGGTTTAAGGATTTTGTAAGACTTGATTGGTGTTTACTATTTGAATTTTCGGACGAGGGTCCGTGAAAGTTGTATTAGATTTATAGCATGACTCTATTATTAATAAATTATTTTCTTTAGCATCATAGTATGTGGGAATGTACAGGAATACCCCTGATGTATGATTGTACAGGTATATCTCGGACAACACCTGCTGTGTAGTCCATATCAATGCTATTCACCAACCCCTTGACCCTTCGGGTGCGGGCATGGGGAAGTCACACTCTTAGTTCCGGTCCTTTCGGGATTTGGGGGCGTGACAACTAGCAGCAACAAGAAAGAACAAGAAGACTTCTACGACATTCTGCCTGGCTCATCTTCTCAAGTACTTATGTGCACACCCGCACGCTTTTCCAAATAGAAAGCGAGAATGAGAGCACACCTAGACATGCTCAAAACTTTTCTCTGAGAAACAATAAAGAATGGACCTTTCACCCCAAAGGGTATGCAGAGAGGTTGGTTAATGACGAAGGACCCAGACAGTTGGTCTAAGGTGGAGCAGAGGAAAGTAAAACTTGGATTCAAGGCAAAAGCCATACTTTTCTATGCGCTCGATGACGACATGTTCACGGACGTGCAGGACCTAGAGACAGCAAAGGAGGTATGGGACAAGCTATGTCTCATCCACGAAGGAGATGAACAAATACAGAACAACAAGATTTCCATGCTCAAGCAAGAGTATGAAGCCTTCAGATGTGAACCAAAGGAGTCACTAGACAGTATCTATAAAAGGTTCACAGGTCTGATTCAACGGATGAAGACTTACAATGTTGAGATCTCTCAGAAGGACAAGAATGACAAGTTTCTGAGATCTCTACCCTTGAGACTGCTGATAAAGACATCAGCCATCCATCAGCTGAAGGAATGGAAAACCTGTGCCTTGGAAGCATTATATGAGGACCTGAAGACGTTTGAAATGCAAAAGGAAGAACTTGAGGCATTTGAGAACCCTTCCAAGAAAAAGGAGAAGTCTATTGCCTTTAAGGCCGCTGCTGAACCAAGGGAACCATCTTCAGAAGAGGAAGAAGATGAAGCTGAAGAACTTATTTCAGATAGTGCCTCAGATGAAGAAGTAGCATTTCTGATCAAGAAACTGCTGAAGAGAAGGTGGAACAACAGGAGGAAAGCAAGGCAGTCATCCTCATCCTTCTCGAAGGGAAAAGATAAGGAGAAGTTGCAATGTTACCACTGCAATCGGCCCGCCACTTCATTGCCGACTGTTACAAGTTGAAGCGGGAGAAAAAGGAGGCAGTTGAGCAGAAGAAGAAGACCAAAGGCTCCTCAAGCAGAAAGGATGACAAGAGGAAGAAGGCTCTCATCACCAACAAGTTCAATAGTGAAACTGAGGAGGAAGAAGAATCATCTGATGAGGAAAAGAAAGAAAAAGGTCTCATCTGCTTCATGGCTGACCATTCACCACCCCTCAAGGTAAGAACTTATGAACAACTCTACATTGAATATGAAGATACCTATTGAGCTCTTAAAGAATAGAGGAACAATTTCTCCTTATGAAAGCTGACAAAGAAAGATACTATTCTAAACTGGAAAGGCTTTCATGTGAATATAGAGACTCCATAGATGACTATGAGAGAACAGAGAAAAGATTAAGAGCTGAAGTGAGTGAGATGAGAAGCACGCGATGGGATCTTTATCAGTCAAACTAAATACACTAAGGAGATTCTGAATAAATTCAAGATGACTGATGTGACTCACATGAAAATGCCCATTCCTACAAATGCCAAATTGGATATGGATGAAGCAAGCAAAGAAGTGGATATCACAGAATATAGAAGCATGATTGGATCTTTGTTGTATCTCACAGCAAGCAGACCTGATATAATGTTCACAACATGCATCTGTGCAAGATACCAAGCAAATCCCAAGGAGTCTCATATGTCTCATGTCAAAAGGATTATGCGATATCTCAAGGGAACTGAAAATTTGGGACTTTGGTACCCAAAGGAGTCTGAATTCAAACTGAGAGGCTTTTCAGATGTAGACTTTGCTGGTTACAGGATTGATAAGAAGAGCACAAGTGGAACATGCCAACTGCTTGGCAACAGACTAGTATCCTAGTTCAGCAAGAAACAGAATTCAGTTTCAACTTCAACAGCTGAAGCGGAATATATTGCTGCAGGAAGTTGTTGTTGTCACGCCCCGGTTTTCCAACCCGAGGAGACCGGAACGTGACCCTCCCTTTATCCGGGTTTGGATAAAGGGGTAGAATACAACATACACTTCACATTTTATTTTCAGAAACCAAAATCACATCATTATTAAATTCAAACCACATCCCTTTATTGTGTTTCAAACTTCATTACAATATCTCCCCGCTGGGGTTACAATGCCTCAACAAAATTACATAACGTAAATAACATAAAACAAAGCCACAAAACAGAACTCTTCCACCTTGGTGTTCCCACCTAACGCCTGTAGGTTCCTGCAAGAAAACACACCATAGTAGGAGGAGTGAGCATCCACAGCTCAGTAGGGATCATGTCCCCCTAACCCATCCCATGCTCCTAGCATTTACATGCCATGTGTACAAGTGCAGTGTCGTGTTACAATAATTTCAACAGGCAATAACAAACCACATCAGTAGTTACAATTCTCCACCACACAAACCACAAGTGATTTAACCGCCTCTTCAGGCCAATGATTTAACCGCCTCTCAGGCATAGTTTCCACAGTCAGTCTCACTGACATTAACTCAGCCTCTCAGGCTCCACAGTCAGTCTCATTGACATCAACTCAGCCTCTTAGGCTCCACGGGTACACAAGCATTGCCTCAGCCTCTCAGGCTTCTTAGGCTCCACAGACATAACAACAAACATTAAACATATATCTTAGTTATTCAGGCATAACAACAAACACTTAACATGTATGTCCACCCTGGTATAACATCAAACACTTAGCATGCATATCCTCATAGACATTATATCAAACACTTTTCAAGCATAACCACACTGGCATAACATCAAACGCATAACATGCATGGCCTCACAGGCATAATATCAAACACCTAGTGTGCAGTGCCACACAGGCCTAATCTCATCCCCATACATGCCACTGAAGGCCAACATCCATATAGGAGATCACACCTATATGGATTTACATATAATATATATATATATATCCAGATTACAAAATCGACTACCACAAGGCCAAAACCCTGGGATAGGTACAAGGAAGAACAGAACCCCTACCTTGGAAACGTCCTCCTGCTCTTGCTCCCGCGCTAGACGCCGTCCTCCCCACGCAAGACGCTCCGGCAGCAAGCCAGCAGCTCTCCCTCCCTCTCTCTCTCTCTCTCTCTGCGACGGCTGGTAGAACAACAAACCCTAAAACCTAAAACAGAGGGCTTCTCCTCCTTATATAAACAACACACTATCAAAACGACGTAGTTTTGATTAAGTGAATCCTAGCATCAAAACGACGTAGTTTTGATGGAACAAGCTATGACCTTCCCACATCCATACACACCAAAATATCCATAATTCCAACATGGTCCTTTGGGAAAAGATGATTAGAATAACAAAACCAAGGTGACTGTACAAAAATATGGCTGCACGCCATATTGCACGCCATATCCCCAATTGACTTGCAGCTCCAAAAACTGTGAAATTCTACCCCAAGCTTCCTTGCATCATGTAGAAGGCTGATATGCAGAAAAAATGCTTGCACGCCAATTGGTCCAATTGGCTTTCAAGGCCTTTGGCTCTGAAACTTCTGTGGAAGATAGAGGACATCATTCAGAGAAACTTTTGTTCTGCACGCCAATTGATTTGAGGTCATCTACTTGGTCAAAATAAATCTCCAAAACTTGACAAAACAGCCTAAAAGCGTCTATATATGCAAATAGCATCCTCCTAGGCACAAATGCACGTTATCACTTGTCACGTGCACCTCCCAAAAGTCCCCTCTTGGGCTCATCTCTTGCCTCAAACATGTGCACCAACATCCAAGGTGTTTTAGCTAAAGTGTGTGGGAAGGAAACTCCCTAAAACCCAACAATTTCCACTCACAAGGCATCTGCGGTTAACTTCTTACATGCCGCAAAACACGGGTCATTACATCCTCTCCCCCTTAAGACTTTTCGTCCTCGAAAAGAAACAACATGCAAGGAAAACAACCACATGCGGCCCATTCGCAAGACATCGAGCCACAACGCCCAAATGGATCACACAACATAACAGGACATCTCAAATACAGTGAAATCTCAAAAGACATCTCAATAAAAATACCAGTTTACAAGTAGAAGTACAAATACACCAAATCATGAACCACAAGAAAACACATCACTACAGAAGAAAACACATCACTACAGCCACCTCCCACCCTTAAGATTGTTCATCCTCGAACAACTCTGGGTGCTGCTCACGCATCACGGACTCACGTTCACATGTCTCCTCCTCAATGCCACGGTGCTGCCACAGCACGCGAACTAAAGGAATAGCATAGCCACGCAAAAGCTTCTCCCGCCGATCTAGGATACGGATAGGGGCCTCAACAACGGACATGTCATCCTCAATGTCCAATGTCCCCCAATCGATCACATGAGTGGGGTTAGGATGATACTTCCTCAACTGGGACACGTGGAACACATTGTGCACCCGACTCAATCGCGGTGGCAATGCTCACCGGTAAGCTACAGGCCCCACACGAGCTATAACCTCAAATGGACCAATGAACCGGGGAGAGAGTCTGGAACCTCTCCCAAAGCGCCGATGTCCACGTCGTGGAGAGACACGGAGAAACACTTGATCGCCCACAGAAAACTCCAAAGGTCGCCGCCGTTGATCCGCATAAGATTTCTGCCGACTCGAGCTAATAACAACCGCTGACGAATCAACTTAACATTCTCAGTAGCCTCTTGAAGCAACTGTGGTCCCAAGAGAGCTGTCTCCCCCACCTCGGTCCAACACAAAGGTGATCGACATGGCCGCCCATAGAACGCCTCAAAAGGAGCCATCCCAATGGATGCCTGATAACTGTTGTTGTAAGCAAACTCCACCAAAGCAAGGTGAGTTGCCCACGAACCCCCAAAATCTAGCACACAGTTCCGTAACATGTCCTTCAAAGTCTGATTCGTCCTCTCTGTCTAGCTGTCAGTCTCAGGGTGAAAGGCTGTACTCAAGCGAAGTTTGGTCCCCATAGCCTCCTACAAACCTGCCCAAAAACGGGAAGTGAACCTCGAATCCCGGTCAGAGACGACCGACGATGGTACTCCATGCAGTCTCACAATCTCGTTCATGTATAGATGACTCAAGGTCCCAATAAAGTCCCGCTCGCGAACAGCCAGGAAATGGGCCGACTTTGTGAGTCGATCCACAATCACCCAAATCATATCTTTCCTCCCTATGGTGGGTGGAAGACCCATCACAAAATCCATTGCTATGTGGTCCCACTTCCACTCCGCTATGGGCAATGGCTGTAACATGCCCGCCGGCCGCTGATGCTCAGCCTTCACCTGCTGACACGTGAGGCACCGCGAAACAAAGGCAGCCACATCGCGTTTCATCCCAAGCCACCAAAAATGTCCCCAAAGCGCATGGTACATCTTCGTACCCCCTGGATGCACAGCAACTCTAGACTGGTGAAACTCCCTCATCACCTCATCCCTGAGAGAAGAAGCCACTACTAACCGCCCCTGAAAAGACAACTCATGCTCAGGACCCTCTATCCAGTCCTCAGATAGCTCACCAGCCTCAATACGGGCACGGAGAACCTCACACTCAATGTCACCCAACTGTCCCTCCCGGACGCGCTAGTACAACTCAGGCACAACCACCAAAGGACTCAGGACTGTCCCACCATCACGAACAACGGGCTGCAGCTGCAACATCGCCAACTGCTCCATCAGCTTCCACTCTCTCACGGCCACCTCAGCTTTCCCTTTTCTGCTCAACGCGTCAGCCACAATATTACCCTTGCCCGGGGTATAGGCAAGAGTAAAGTCAAAGGTATGCAAATACTCCACCCATCTCCTCTGCCTCAAATTCAAGTCCTTCTGAGTAAAGATGTACTGAAGGCTCTTGTGATCTGAGAACACCATGCACTTCTCCCCCAAAAGGTAATGTTGCCAACTCTTCAAGGCAAAGATGACAGCCGCCAACTCAAGATCATGAGTAGGATAATTCTGCTCATGAGGCTTCAGCTGCCTCGACCGATAAGCTACCACACTGTGCTCCTGTATAAGCACACACCCCAAACCAACTCTGGACGCATCACAGTACACCTCATATGGGATATCCTCCCGAGGTAACCTCAACACCGGTGCAGTGCTCAAACGGGTTTTGAGAGCCTCAAACGCCTGCTGACACTTATCAGTCCTCTCGGTCTTGGAATATACCAAGATATCGTCTATAAACACCACCACGAATGAGTCTAAGTATGGGGCAAAGACCTGGTTCATCAAATGCGTAAACACTGCCGGCGCATTAGTGAGCCCAAAAGGCATCACTATCCACTCATAGTGCCCATACCTGCACCGAAAAACCGTCTTAGGGATGTCTTCCTCCCTAACCCTCAACTGATGATACCCCAACCGTAGATCTATCTAGGAAAATCACCGGGCTCCACTCAACTGGTCAAACAGGTCATCGATCCGAGGCAACGGATACTTGTTCTTCACAGTCACCGAATTCAACTTCCTATAGTCGATGCAAAGGCATAGCATGCCATCTGCCTTCTTTGCAAAGAGCACCGGAGCACCCCAAGGTGAGGTACTCGGTCTGATATACCCTTGGTCCACCAACTCCTCTATCTGCCTCCGGAGCTCCCTCAACTCAGCTGGTCCCATCCGATAAGCCACTTGGGATATCGGTCCAGTCCCCGGTACCAACTCAATGACGAACTATACACTTCTCTTAGGAGGTAGACTCCTTAACTGGTCAGGAAAGACATCCTAAAATTGGTCAACAACTGCTGGCCACACTCTCTTTTCCACCTTCCCTTCCTCAGCAAAGGTCAGGGCTGCCAACCTGTGGGTAATGGCACCCCTCTGGTCCAACACTGGCCCAGCCCGACTCGCCTCACAGTCCCACTCCCCCTGCAGGGTGCAAGAGATCCCTGCAGGTGTAACGAAGGATACACGCCGCCGATAACAGTCTATCTTGGCCTGGAAAGCCATAAGCCAATCCATACCCAAGATTAGGTCAAAAGCACGCAAGGGCAATACATGCAGGTCGAAGCTCAGCTCCACACTTCCTATGGTTAACACACAGTCACGGCAAACACGCCGCACCTCAATCATACCCCCCACTGGAGACTCAACAACTAGGGGCTTCGCTGCCTCCACACAAGCTAACCCCAAGCTATCTATCACAAGCTCAGCAACAAAAGAACACGATGCACCCGTATCGAAAATAACGAAGCTAATGTACGGGAGATCAAAAGGGTACCTCTAACCACCGATGGTCCTGCTCCACCCTCGGCCCGGTGGGGGTGGTAGCTCAGCCTCCTCCGGGTACGTCGCCTCCAGCGCAAACACCCTCCCTTGGCCTGTGCCACTGGTCGGCTCACTCACTGGGCGCTTCCCGCCATGGCTGCCTCCAGCTTCAGTCTATTGACGCTCTTGACTCCCCTGAGGTCGGGTCTGGCTAGATCCCGCCTGGCTAGCCTGCCACTGGCGGGCTGGCCTCTCTGCTGGAGCGTGGAAACTAGCATCACTCCTCATGCTGGATGCCACGCCTCCTGCTTCCCTGTTGCCACTCCTGCACACCCCGCTCAAGTGGCCCTCTCGGCCACAGCTGTTGCACCGCCAGTCCTTCTTGGGACATTCCCTCTTGAAGTAACCTTGCCTCCCACAACAAAGACAACCACTGGGGAGACCTCCTACTGAACCTCCTTGCCCACTACCACCAAGGGTGAACCTCCCTGGGTTCACAGATGGTAGACCCCGGCTGCGGAAAGAACCACTATCTCTCTCCTCAGTCTTGGGCCTCTAGGACCCAGAATCGCGTTCAGACCCACCTTGTAACTGGGGACCCTGGTGGACCTGCCTCCCATCATCCAGTTCCCTCTCAGCTATGCGTGCTGTCTCAACAACCTCAGCATAGGTCCTCAAACGCAGAATTGCCACCCTCTGCCTAAGAGCTGGCCTGAGACCCACGGTGAACTTGTGGGCTTTCAGGTCTTCCTTTGCCACAGTCTCGGGGGCAAACCTACTCAGGCTCCGGAACTCCCGCTCATACTCGGGCACCGTCTTTGATCCTTGCTTCAGGCTGCCAAATTCTTCTCTCTTCTGCCATCTCAAGGACTCAGGGAAAAACTCATCGTGGAAGAGTTGCAAGAACTCCTCCCACAGCATAAATTGCACCGCATGACTCCCCGCGACACTCTGCCACCACTCCAGAGCATTCCCCTCTAGCTGCCGAATGGCCAGCCTCACCTTATCCTCCTCCCGGGGTAGGAGAAAGGAAAACACATGTTCGATCTGCCTCAGCCAGTGCTCAACTAACACTGGGTCCTCCTCTCCTTTGAATCGCGGAGGTTGTTCCTTTCGGAACCGTGTTACCACGTCATCCTCTGCATGAATCGGTATACCACTCAGCGAACCCTCACGCTCCCGGGGTAGCTCCCCCACTGGTGGTGGTGGTGGTGGCACCACCTCCTGGACTACCATCTCGCGGCGCACCTCCTCCCGTACCTCTTGCTGGATACCCTCCCTCAGCTCTAGGACTTCCAGTCGGATGCCTTCTTGCAGCTGCGCCAGCAACAGTGCATGTCCTCCAACGGACTGCCCCGCACCCGGGCCCTCATGGGCAGATGACTCATCGCCCATCGCCCGGATGCACGTGTAACTCTCCTCGGTGGCATTCTTACTACAGGAAATAAGAAGCACAAACGTCAGAATGCGTTCGACAATTATCGGGTTTCACTACCTCTACCCCACTATCAAGTCAAGTAGTACATGGCATCAAACACATTTTACACATTGCACCAATCAACATTGCACACAGTTCAAATAAACAAGGACCTTTCCTAGTAGTCATGCTCAAGGTACTTCAAATAAAATCAGAGTTACACAGTTCACACCTTATCACATTATTCACATTTTTCTTTTATCACAATTACAATGTTAACAGGTATCCACACCTTCACATACAACAACCAATGCAACTAGTGCCCTAATGCCAATGCATGCAAATCCTACCTCAGGTCTGGACTACCCCAAGTACACCTTAGAGGCTCCAAGAGGACCATATTGATCAGGCACGTCCCTCTAGGTTCCTCCAAAGGACTCAAGATAACCAGATCCGCCCACTACCCTAGGCCATCTAGACCATGCTTTGATACCATATTGTCACGCCCCGGTTTTCCAACCCGAGGAGACCGGAACGTGACCCTCCCTTTATTCGGGTTTGGATAAAGAGGTAGAATACAACATACACTTCACATTTTATTTTCAGAAACCAAAATCACATCATTATTAAATTCAAACCACATGCCTTTATTGTGTTTCAAACTTCATTACAATATCTCCCCGCTGGGGTTACAATGCCTCAACAAAATTACATAACGTAAATAACATAAAACAAAGCCACAAAACAGAACTCTTCCACCTTGGTGTTCCCACCTAACGCCTATAGGTTCCTATAAGAAAACACACCATAGTAGGAGGGGTGAGCATCCACAGCTCAGTAGGGATCATGTCTCCCCAACCCATCCCATGCTCCTAGCATCTACATGCTATGTGTACAAGTACAGTGTCGTGTTACAATAATTTCAACAGACAATAACAAACCACATCAGTAGTTATAATTCTCCACCACACAAACCACAAGTGATTTAACCGCCTCTTCAGGCCAATGATTTAATCGCCTCTCAGGCATAGTTTCCACAGTCAGTCTCACTGACATTAACTCAGCCTCTTAGGCTCCACAGTCAGTCTCACTGACATCAACTCAGCCTCTCAGGCTCCACGGGTACACAAGCATTGCCTCAGCCTCTCAGGCTTCTTAGGCTCCACAGACATAACAACAAACATTTAACATATATCTTAGTTATTCAGGCATAACAACAAACACTTAACATGTATGTCCACCCTGGTATAACATCAAACACTTAGCATGCATATCCTCATAGACATTATATCAAACACTTTTCAAGCATAACCACACTGGCATAACATCAAATGCATAACATGCATGGCCTCACAGGCATAATATCAAACACCTAGTGTGCAGTGCCACACAGGCCTAATCTCATCCCCATACATGCCACTGAAGGCCAACATCCATATAGGAGATCACACCTATATGGATTTACATATAATATATATATATATATATATCCAGATTACAAAATCGACTACCACAAGGCCAAAACCCTGGGATAGGTACAAGGAAGAACAGAACCCCTACCTTGGAAACGTCCTCCTGCTCTTGCTCCCGCGCTAAATGCTATCCTCCCCACGCAAGACGCTCTGGCAGCAAGCCAGTAGCTCTCCCTCCCTCTCTCTCTCTCTCTGCGACGGCTGATGGAACAACAAACCCTAAAACCTAAAACAGAGGGCTTCTCCTCCTTATATGGACAACACACCATCAAAACGACGTAGTTTTGATTAAGTGAATCCCAGCATCAAAACGACGTAGTTTTGATGGAACAAGCTATGACCTTCCCACATCCATACACACCAAAATATCCATAATTCCAACATGGTCCTTTGGGAAAAGATGATTAGAATAACAAAACCAAGGTGACTGTACAAAAATATGGCTGCACGCCATATTGCACGCCATATCCCCAATTGACTTACAGCTCCAAAAGCTATGAAATTCTACCTCAAGCTTCCTTGCATCATGTAGAAGGCTGATATGCAGAAAAAATGCTTGCACGCCAATTGGTCCAATTGGATTTCAAGGCCTTTGGCTCTGAAACTTCTGTGGAAGATAGAGGACATCATTCAAAGAAACTTTTGTTCTGCACGCCAATTGATTTGAGGCCATCTACTTGGTCAAAATAAATCTCCAAAACTTGACAAAACAGCCTAAAGGCGTCTATATATGGAAATAGCATCCTCCTAGGCACAAATGCACGTTATCACTTGTCACGTGCACCTCCCAAAAGTCCCCTCTTGGGCTCATCTCTTGCCTCAAACATGTGCACCAACATCCAAGGTGTTTTAGCTAAAGTGTGTGGGAAGGAAACTCCCTAAAACCCAACAATTTCCACTCACAAGGCATCTACGGTTAACTTTTTACATGCCGCAAAACACGGGTCATTACAGTTGTGCTCAGTTGCTTTGGATGGCTAGTCAACTTTCAGACTATGGATTTAACCTGAAGGCTGTGCCACTATACTGTGACAACACAAACGCCATTGTAATTTCCAACAATCTTGTCATGCATCCCAAAACAAAGCACATCGAGGTCAAACATCACTCCATACGTCACCATGTGCTAAAGAAGGACATTTCCCTTGAGTATATATCCACTGATGACCAGCTTGCCGACATATTCACCAAACTACTGCACGAAACCAGGTTCAATGAACTTCTGACAAAACTTGGCATGCTAGACCTAACTTCATAATGCTTATTACATGTAGTGTGTTTCATTTCAACCTCAATACCTGAGCATGAACATAAGTATGACACTGTTAATAATTGTTTATCTCTCCATGAATATTAGCAATGCCTAAGTGTGATTCATACATTTCTACTGCAGGACATTGAGAAATCACATGGATGAAACCTGCTACCTCTGAACCTGGTATAAGTTTTCTTGTACAACCTGTCATGAATTTTCAAGTCTGAAGTGAAGAGAGTGCAAGTTCCATCATACTTCAATTATCTAATATTCCCATTATCTATTTGTTTCATTTTGAGTGAATATCACATGTGTACTATTGCATTCATTAACTAGCAGGAACTGTAGTATCTCATGGTACGTGTTGGCTTACACGGAAAGGATCCTCAATGATTTAATGCTCTGAGGATGATTGAGACTGTGGAACTTGAGAATCATAAAAAGCCTATTACTTAAAAAGAGTCGATACCTTTCAATGGAAAAAGGCAAGGTGAAAAAGGCAAAAAGAAACTATTAAAATCAATTGCCTATCTTAGGGGGAGTCCTCACTACTACCCTCAGATGTATCTCTTTTAGAGTAATAATTGGAGTTCAAACTGTATAATCATCTGATATCCAAAAGAAAATGTGTTGAGCTCTGTCCAAATGAAAAGGTTCATGAATTAGCACTAAAATGCGTGCTCTACAAAGAAAAGAGGGCAGCTCACACAGACAATATGAATGATCAACCTCCAAACTCTATACATGTACTATTTTGAAAGTTAGACACTGATAGAGTATGTGTTTTGATTCTCAATAGGAAAATCCTGTCTCTCATCATCTATGTTGAACTGAAAATCATTGGTGGACCAGGGTTGTGGTAAGATTCGGTTGACCATGAGCATACCAAACAGTGCATTCCTAGTTCCTGAATCAATCTCACATGCTGATCCGAGAGTGAGAGGGTGAGGCCTCCACTGAGTGAGTTTTGCTAAATATGTGAGAAGATTACTGAATTCATGACTAGGTTGTTGCATTAGACTAACCATGGTTTACTGGATGCTATGTTAACATTGTGATCAATGTCTTGCATAAAGAAGTATGTGATGATGCACTTAGTCATTTCTAAGCTTTATGGGAATGTAAATGATTGTGCTATAGTAGTTGTACATGTAAACCAGGTATTATGGTTGAAAGAATTCAAGTTTTGAGCTTGTAATCTTAACTCCGCTTACAGCACTGTTCATCATGCATGGTTTTATGTGAAATATCATATGTGTCACTTTCGTGTTGATGAGTGGTGAAAGAGTCCAGAGAAATCCACCTTTGTCACTGAATCCGGTGTCGACCACAAAGCCTACAGCATCGAAGAACTGCTGCTGCTTCGAAGCCTCGAAGCTCGGAGGGTCGTAAACTCAACCTAAACGCAGCTTCGTAGAGTTGCAGTTCAAAAGGGTCGAAGCGAAACAAATTCAGTTTCCTCACTTCTCAAGTGTTGAAGACACATCAGCACGTCACTGTGCACTTAACATTCAAAATACATCAACATAAGGAGTGACATGTACATATCGCTTGAATTTTCCAATGGGTGGATCCGGAAGATAAAAAGACGGGTCAGAGAAAAGGATGCGGACTTGAAGACAAACCGACAAATTGTGTGACTTCTACGGTACGCTTCTCACCTCATATATAAGTCACTGATAGAGACGGTGCCCAGAGGTACGTTCTTCGTTTTCACACTCGAACCCTAACCCTAAGTGCTCCCTCTCTCTCTCTTCGATTCTCGTTCTCTCTCTCTTTCTCTCTCCTCTGACTACCTTCGAACCTTACCATCTCTCTCTACGAGTGTCTCTTTCTCTCTCTATAACCACTATGGCAGGACCCAACTCATCGATGGTAGAAGGATTAGGATACATCGTCCCGGGCTTCATAGTCGACTGGGAAACCATAGGTGACACGAAGGTTAGCTGGTTGGGCGAGTTCAGAAATCGTCTCGATGAATCTGGAATTGCATCTGTATGTACAGGGATGGATGAAATACTGGTGGAAGACGTCTCGAAGTTTCACGAGACTTTGGCGATCTCTGGAGATGACCTGGTGGGAACAGTGCAAGGAGTGGAGATTCAAGTCTCAGCCGAAACACTCCGAAATGCACTTCCACTTCCTAAAGGTATGTTTGAACCTCTTCCCAGTCTCTCTAGAGAAGAGTGTAAGTCTTTTCTAGGGTATTCCAACCCTGGAAAGCAAGGTCGGGGAGCCCTGAAAATTGGGTTCTCCGGTTTGGCACTAGCAACTCTCATTGTCACCAGACAGTGCCTGATGTGCAAGAAGACTACTCATGACTATGCAAGCCATGAGCAGATGAAGATCATGTGTAGTGTACTGCAAGGAAGAAGAATAGACTGAGGAGCTCAACTACACAACATGATCAAGAGCAAGAAGGGGCACTTTGGATTGGTTCTCACCAAAATCCTAAGGTTCCTTCACCCTGAGGTATTCAATCATCGACCCACGGTGAAATTGCCTACCAAGTTTATTTTCAAGAGCATCTACGAGGATGGCAGGCTAGAGATCAAGCCTATGAAATGGCCTGGGTCGAGTATGAGAAGCCTCACTGAGGACACTGCAAGTTCTGTAAGAGCCCCAGCTCCTAGACCAAGTCGAGCAGCTCCTGATCCTCAGACTTCTCGAGCTTCCTCTACATCTGCTGCAACGGTCCATATAGCTGAAGTGGTGGAGAACATTGTACGAACTTGGCTCCCCACGGAACCTACACCAGAGGAAGCTCAGCCTGTTGATAGGCCCAGTGACACTGCAGAGGTAAGAGAGCCTACAGCTGGAGGGCAGTCACCGGTACAGGATACCCCAGAAGGTAGGGGTATAACACCTGTTTTGTTAAGCTCTTTTGGGGAGTCTGAATTAGAAGACTTTAATATTAAGTATGCTAAGGCTCATATAACCCCCGCTGAATTGAGAAAGGCATAGATAACCTTCGGGAAGCAGATGGTGGACAGAGAACATCTGATTAGCTGGCTTATTTCGATGGTTGCCTCATCTCCTATCATGGGTGACACTCCTGACACATTAAATCCCCAGGATGCCGAGATGGATAAGATTCCTGAGGAAGAGGAGGAGGCACCTACTGTTGAAGTAGCAAGTGACTCTGATGCAGAGGAAGTACCATATGCTTCTGAGCATGTAGAAGCACCCGAGATGACCACTCCACTCGGACCGGCGACTTATCAAGTGGTCACTCAGAGGAATGAGGACCTAACCTTCCACATCCCATCAGCCATTCCATTGGCTTTTACCTCTCACTCACGCGCCTTGACTGTTGAGGAAGTGGACCGTATTGCTAACAAGGTTTTGGAAAAACTGACCACTTCTGGACTGTTGAATTTCACACCTACTATTCAAGCAATCGAGGGACGATTTTCTGCAGTGGAGGAGGGAATGGAGAAGCTTAGAAATGAAGTTGAACTTTCTGACTTTGAGTTAAAAAGGGTCAAGACTGAACTAGAATCCCACATCAGAGTAACCACTGAAGGGTTTAAACGCCTTGAGAACCATAGTGAAGACATAAAGGAGGCATACAAGAATTAGCATGAGGGATTTCTTAAAACTATGGGTCCTATCGTTGAAGCCTGCAGCCGATTGGATCGTGGAGAGATCACTCTCACCATGACTCTCACCATGAAGCCACCTCAAAAGACCTCTAAGGACAGACCTGAGCCGGTTCCCATTGATGACCCTACAATCTCAACCAGTCCTACTCTCAGTCCTCCAACACCTCATACTACTTCACCTCAACCCTCTCCTCCTCCACAACCGCGACTGGAAGCTACCTATGCTCGTGGGCGAAAGCGTGCACATAGAGCCACTGTCATTACTGATTCTGATGATGATGATGTGCCCATTGGAACGCGCATGAAGAAGCATCCGGCTACTCTAGGCCAAACATCATCCTTTACTCAGCCTGGTCCCTCAACGACCCATCCAAGTACGGCTGAGTATACCATGCCCCTTCCCCTACTAAACCAGCTGTTGGATCAAACCGAGAATTTGGATAATGCGGAACAAACCCTATGTAATTTGACTCGAGATGTTTCATGTTTACCATTAAGTCTGTGCAGATGAGTTAACTCTAAATCCGGACCTACTCATGTGAGGACAAAGCTAAGGACAGGATACATAATCCTGATCCGGATCATCATGAGTGTCATCATTCACTTGGTATATAACCAAGTCATCATCCGGAGTAAGGACCCTTCGTGCTGATTAAACACTTGACAAAACGTCTAGGAACCTACGTCTAACACTCAACTAGATTATGTCAATTAATGCAGAGTAAGTTCCTGAGTCTACATCTTGCACGGAGTAAAAGAGACTTGTGAGAGAGAAAGAATCAAAGTTGTCACTCCAACCGGACTAAGGAAAAGAAGACACGGACGAAGAAATCCGAGTCTGTCATTCGAGCGGAGTAAGGGCAACTGTTGCGGAGTAAGGACATCAAATACGGAATAAGGAATCCGAACCATTACTCATGCGGAGTAAGGAAGCGCTGATGCGGAGTAAGCTCTCCGAACCACTACTCATGCGGAGTAAGGAAACGCTGACACGGAATAAGGATTCCAGGACTTCATTCATACGGAGTAAGCAATCACTGATACGGAGTAAGGATCCGAGCTTCGTTCATGCGGAGTAAGGAACCTTGCAACGGACCAAGAAGACGCTGCTTCATCTCTCCAAGCCGCAATTAATGCTAGAAGCTCGCTACGTCCCGATGTAAGACAAACTCATTGAATACCTAAACTGTCTGACACGTGGAACACACGGAGATGTGGATGCAGTCTCAAATGCAATTGGAATCAAGCAAAGAATTCATTACAACTTATGCTTCCAATATTTTGAGCTCCACATCCGCAGCAGTTAAAGCTTCAGCATTTTCCGATGAAGAACTTCAATGCTCCACAACATATGTAGATCTGTACGATCAGAGTATGTCCCTTCTCTTTCCGTAAGAATAGTGTGGTGTCAATCTTTCCTTTTTGAAAGTAGTGAGTAAGTAAGAATTCTGAAAGTGTGTCGTACCAGGCTCTTGGAGCTTGCTTCAATCCATAAAAGGCTTTCCTTAGTTTGTAGACCAGATGTCCGGCCTTTGGTTCAATGAAACCTGGAGGTTGTTCAACATATACCTCCTCTTGAAGATCTCCATTTAGAAATGCACTCTTGACATCCATTTGATAAACTTTAAATTTTTCGTATGAAGCGTATGCCAAGAACATTCTGATTGCTTCAAGTCTGGCTACTGGGGCAAAGGTTTCATCATAGTCTATTCCTTCTTCTTGACGATAACCCTTGGCTACCAGTCAGGCTTTGTTCCGGATTACGATTCCACCCGTATCAAGTTTGTTCCGGAACACCCATTTAACTCCAATGACTTGTTGAGACTTTGACCTAGGTACAAGAGTCCACACATCATTCCTCTTGAATTGATTTAACTCTTCCTACATGGCGTCTATCCAATTTGAATCTTGAAGTGCTTCTTCCACCACCTTTGGCTCTATTTGCGACAAAAAGCAAGAGTAGAGGCACATGTTGGAGGTGGCTGCCCTTGTTCTAACACCAACAGTAGGATCACCAATCACTTGTTCTTGAGGATGGTTTCGAGTCCACTTATAGTTTTGTGCAAGTGGTGGTGAATACTCAATGATTTGAAGCTCTGTCAGATTAAGTGGTTCTTGTTCGTCTGCTGTGTGAGCTTCTTTCGGGCCAGCATTATCCATATCAATAGGTTCTAGAGTGTTTTGCGGTTCTCCATTACTATTCATTTCTGTATTAGCTGGTCCGGATGGACTTGAAGGTGCTCCGGTAGTTTGAATATCCGAAGGAACATGTCCGAAGTTAAGTGGAAGTCCCGAGTCCGATTCATCCGTAGCATCATCTGCATCATTTCTTCGTTCTTCATTGGTGCCATGTGGTTGGTCAGTAGGAGCGACAAGAACATTCATAAACTTTGAGTAGTCAATGTTGTCGTCTTGATCCTGCACATTAGAACTTGGAGAACCAACTTTCGACCAATCCAAGTTAGCTTCATCAAAGGTCACATGGATAGATTCTTCAACTTTGAAGAGTTTTCTATTGAAAACCCGATAAGCCTTGCTATCAAATGAATTCCCAACAAATATCCCATTACCAGATTTTGGTTCAAATTTATTCCGGGATTCTTTTCCATTGTTCAGTACGTAGCAAGTACACCCAAAAGTTCTGAAGTGTGAAATAGAAGGCTTTCGGCCTTTCCACATCTCATAGGGTGTTTTCATGGTAAATTTATTTATAAGAGTTCTGTTCTGAACATAGTAGGCAGTAGACACCGCTTCAGCCCATAAATAGAGAGGAAGCTTTGCCCCTGCTAACATTGATCTGCCAGCCTCGACTAAAGTGCGATTCTTGCGCTCAGCTATCCCATTTTGTTGTGGAGTTCTGGGCGTAGAGAAGTTGTGCTGAATGCCCTGTTTACAACAATATGACCTCATATCTGAAAAATCAAATTCTGTACTATGACCGCTCCTGATGCATTTAATGCTCAGTCCTTGTGAGTTGCTTATCCAGTTGAAGAGATCAACAAGGTGTTCAAAGGTTTGATCCTTAGATTTCAGGAACAACACCCATGTGTACCTGGTGAAGTCATCGATAACCACAAGATTATATCTCGCACCAGCTAGTGAAGAAACAGAAATGGGACCACAAAGATCCATGTGAAGTAGTTGTAAGGGAGCAGTTATTGAATTAACTGATTTGCTCTTAAAACTATGTTTGGTTTGTTTGCCAAGTTGGCATTCTCGACAGAGAGTGTCTCTGAAGTATTTGTGTTTAGGCAAGCCAGTGACCAAATCAAGCAACGCTAATTTAGACAAGGTCTTAAAATTTAAATGTTCGTAATGCTTGTGCCATAGCCAACTATCTTCATGTGATGCTGTAGTGAGGAAGCATACAGGGTCAAAAGAATTGTTTCTCAAGACCACAGAATATATGTCCCCATCTCTTGATCCAGATAACTTAATATCTCCGGATAAGTTATCTCTAATTGTGCAGGTGTTTGACAAAAAGGAAACTGTGAATCCTTTGTCACATAAATTACTGACACTTAGCAGATTATGCTTCAAACCTTCGACTAATGCAACCTTAATTATTGATACACAGCCATTGGTTAAAGTGCCATACCCCACAGTCTTACCTTTACTGTTGTCACCATATGTTATGGATGGGCCTTGTTTGTCAGTAACATCCACGAGCAGAGACTTATCACCCGTCATATGTCCGGAGCATCCGCTATCAAGTATCCACTTGCTTTGATTGATCTTTGACTTCAAGTGAGATGGCAGTGAATTCCATAGATGCTCCTGCAAGACAACAGATTACACTTTTGGTGCCCAAACTTGTTTCGGGCGGTTAGGAGAAGCAACAACAGTGTCAACTATTCCGGATTTTACGTTGCTCGGAACTTTAACTTTCCAGGTTGACTTAGCTTTTTTCGTAGTACTTGCTTCTTTAACTTGGGTTTTCTTAGGAGAGATGCTCCGAGGAGTTTTAGATTTAGATTTCCGAGAAGAACCCTTTTTGACAACCTGAATTTTATTGATTGAAAAGTTATTACACAACCAGTCATCAGATAGACTCTAATATTCATAATAGTAGTGACCTATTTCACGACATATCGAACAGACACTATCATGTGGAGTTACAGCTGGGGATACAGGTTTCTTTGGCTTAACAAGTTTCCTACTCTGTTCCCTATGGCCTAATCCTCTGCGAACGGGTGACGCGTTCTTGGCCCTTGAAGCGTCAAACTTTGCCTTTTCTTTGTTTCTGGGTGCTATAGTTTCGGCTTTAACTATAGCAACCTTCCCTTCATCGTTTGGTACGGGTGCTACTACTTCAGGATTAGCAGTAACAGCCTCTCTTCCACAATCATAAACTATGGTGCCACCTGAAACAAAACCATCCAACGGTTTAGATGTACTAACAGGATATAGGTTGGTTAGTTCTGGAGTGTAGTCCGGAGGGCACTCAGTAGCTGGAGCAGTGGAAGTGGATTCGGATCCTAGGCCAGGTTTGACTCGGATATTGTCAGGATCAGTTCTAAATGTAGAGGCTATTTCTCCGGATTTTAGCCAATTACGATTTATTTCTTTTTCCTTCTCAAGTTCAATCTCGAGTCTTTTAAGATTTACATTCATGCCTATGAGGTTGGTATTCAGCAAGTGATTTTTAGCTCTTAGGTTGTGATACCAAACCTCCCTACTTCGGTAGTCAGTTATGTCCTTTTCAAGTTTAGAAACAGTAAGTTCTAGGCGTTTAGTCTGACCACTCATATTTTGATACATTTGAGTAATTATTAATCTCTCATTCTTTTCATCATCACGTTCCTTAGTGAGAGATTCTAATTTACTCAAGAGCTCAGAGATAGAAGGTACCTCAGCGTTTGCCATGAGGCAGACGTTCGCCTTTTCTGTTGGTTCGTTGTCTGAAGATTCCTCTTCTTCTTCCGAACCGCTGTTGTATTTTCAGACGAACGCCTTCCTCTTCATTTTGTTGTTGTCTGAGGTGGAGTGTCGGGGTTTAACCTTGTCATCCTTGTCAGCCGTCTTGGGTTTGGATCTACAGTCCTTGGCCCAATGACCAGGTTTCCCGCAATTGTAGCAGTCTTGGGATGTCGACTCCGACCGTTTCTTCCTTCTCGAGGATGAGGAAGAGCCTCTTCTGAATCCTTTTCTGCTTTTCCACAGAAATCGTGTGAAGGATTTCACTAGGAGTGCTATTTCTTCTTCCATGTCCGACTCAGAGTTTTCTGACTCTTCCGTATCATCCTCCGTCAGCATGCTTGGTCCAGCAGTAGCCTTAAGAGCTACCCCCTTTTCTTTCCGAGCTATCTTCTCGTCTCGGTCAGTGTATTTGAATCTGACCTCATGAGTCTGTAGCTCTCCATATAGCTCTTCAAGGGGAGCATACTGCCAGTTGTCTTTGGATTGCATCTAGAGCTGCTTGGAGTAATAGCGATCTGGCAGGGAACGAAAGAACTTGTCATTTATTTGGAACTGAGTGTAGTGCTTGTTGACAGCTTTCAATTCCAGGATGAGCTTGCCGAATCGCCGATAGATGCTCTCCAGGGATTCGCTAGGTTTGTGGTTGAAGCTCTCAAAGTTCTGTCTGAGAGCGCAAATGACGTTCTGCATCTGGGACTGACTTCCTTCATATAGAATAGTCAATTTGTCCCACACATCTTCTGCTGTCGTGCAGCCCTGGACGTCCGTGAAGGCCTCTAAATCCAAGGACGATGTCACGTAAGCTAGAGCCTTTTCACTGGCGTATTGCCAGGCTCTTTCATCGTGAGTGAGTTCAGCATCAGTCTTTGGCCTCCTGACCCCATTTTCTCCGATGGTCATCGGAATGGGAAGCTACTGATGAAGACAAGGCCACATTAGATGATCATGACAGGTCATGAACATCTTCATGCGAGCTTTCCACTGGGAGAAAAGCTCTGGTGTGAACTTTGGCGGTTTGCTTAAAGTGTAGCCTGAACTTCGTGGTTGAGGAGCACCGGCAGCAGCAGGTTGAGGTGGATTAACATTTTCACTGCTGCTTCTGTTGGGAAGGGGCTCTTGAGCTCCCCCGGAGTTAAGGCGGGTGTTGAATAGCATGCTGCTTTCTTCGGCCATTGTTAAGTTGAGAGGGAGTGAGGGATCCCTACGAGCAGGTAGAACTTGCTCTGATACCACTTGTTGGTCCCGGAGAGCCTAGAGGGGGGGGGGGTGAATAGGCTGTTTGAAAATTCTTTCTCTCTCTTAATGGCTAGACCCTCTCTCTGGTTAAACGGATAAAATCAGTGCGGAAGATTAACCAGGTAGTGGAAGTATGTTGCTTTATTATATGAAGATAATTACAATGAAGCAAAACAGCGCTTTAGCTGATTACAACACAACACTCTGTTATGGTTACACACACTTGGCTGTAAATCTCTGTATAAGCTATTTCACACGATACATGCTTGTAAGTATATGAGTATTCGTAAGCGCGCGCGTATATATATTTTACATTGCTTCAGGTATATATAGACATCCTAGGAATCTATCTTGGAACTGCATTTTTCGAGCAGTGTGAAACATTGAAGTTCTTCATCGGAAAATGCTGAAGCTTTAACTGCTGCGGATGTGGAGCTCGAAATATTGGAAGCATAAGTTGTAGTGAATTCTTGCTTAATTCCAACTGCATTTGAGATCGCGTCCACATCTCCGCATGATCCACGTGTAAGAATTTAGGTTTTCAACGGGTTTGTTTTACATCGGGATGAAGCGAGCTGATTGTAATAAAAGTGGCTTGGAAATGATGAAGCAGCGTCTTCTTAGTTCGTCATAAGGTTCCTTACTCCGTATCAGCGAAGCTCGGATCCTTACTCCATGTCAGTGGTTGCTTACTCCGTATGAATGAAGTCCTGGAATCATTGTTTTGTGTCAACTCCTCTTACTCCGCATGAAGTATAGGCTCGGAGAGCGTATTTTGCATCAGCGCTTCCTTACTCCGCATAAAGTAGGTACTGAATGCTTACTCCGTATTAGTGAATCCTTACTCCACATGAGTAATGGGTCGGATTCCTTATCCCGCATTTATTGTCCTTACCCCGCAACAATTGTCCTTACTCTGTTCGAATGAGATTCAGATTTCTTAGTCCGTGTCTTCTTTTTCTTTAGTCCAGTGGAGTGACAATTTCGATTCTCTCTCCGCAACAAGTCTCTCTTATTCCGTGCGAGTGATAGACTTGGAATCTTATTCCGTATCAATTGACTTAGTCAAGTTGAGAGTTAGACACGGGTTCCTCAAGTTGTTTTGTCAAGTGTTTAGTCCTTACTCCGGATGAAGACTCGGTTATGTACCAAGTGAATGACGATACTCATGATGATCCGGATCAGGATTATGTATCCTGTCCTTAGCTTTGTTCTCACACGAGTAAGTCCGGATTAGAGTTAACTTATCTGCACAGACTTAATAGTAAACATGAAACATCTCGAGTCAAATTACATAGGGTTTGTTCCGCATTATCCAAATTCTAGGTTTGATCCAACATGCTGATACGGAGTACGCCATCCGATCCTTTAACTCATGAGGAGTAAGGAACTCTTGCGGAGTAAGAAAGCGCACCGATGCGGAGTAAGCACTCCGACCTTCTCATTCATACGGAGTAGGGAAGCGCTAACATGGAATAAGGATTCCTGTACTGAATTGATACAGAGTAAGCAATCACTGACATGGAGTAAAGATCTGAGTTTCATTAACACAGAGTAAGGAACCTTACACACCGGATTAAGAAGATAGTGCTTCAACTTATCTCTTCGCATTCAAAGTCACCAGCTCATTGTGTCTCGATGTAAGACAAACTCGTTGAAAACCTAAAGCATCTTACACGTGGATCACCCTGATATGTGGACACAACTTTAACTAAACTTGGGAACTCACAAAGGCACTTATGTTTTGCAAACCCAAGATCTTAAAGACGACATCTGCAACAATTGAGGCAGAGAGATTTCTGAAGAACAGTCAATGTGCACGTTGCTCGGAAGAATAAGTTCCAAGATTGTCTCTCAAGGATGTTTTTATATATATTGTAACATTTGTACATTAAGAAAATAGAGGAGTTGATAATTCGTGAGTTTGAAATAAGTGTATGTACAAGAGCTCATTGAGATTACTAAGGCTAGTGTGAGTCTATTGTAAACAGAGTGTAAGAGAGTTTTGGAGTAGATTGAAAAACTTTACAAGCTTTAATCTGTTCCTATTTTGTTGTATTTATCAAGTTGATAATAAAATAAAATACTTCCACTACTGGTTATCTTCCACATTAATTATATCATTTAACCAACCAAGTGTTGCGCCAAAGATTCAAAAAGAGTTTTCAATAAAAGCCTATTTACCCTCCTCTAGGCTCCCAGGGACCAACCAAGTTTTCTGTTTCTTTTAGTTTATCTTTGTGAGGCTTCAGGTTCAGATTCTTTTTGCAATTGATCAATATATTTTGTCTAATGTCTCGGATCTGAGGTGTTGTGGTACCTCCTATCTTCTCGACTTTAAGACCGCAAAGGAATCTTCATCTCACTTCTGTCAGCACTTGTTTCTATGGACTCAGTCTCTCATTCATCCGAATGTTCTTCCCACGGATACACCTTACCCCGGATGATAGTCGGTTTACTTCCTCCTGATTCTAGAAACTCTTGAACCACGATAATCCAAATATTATCTTACGTCGTGTATTTTTGTGGAGGAATAATGATGATTCATTAAATGCAGATCTCGAGCCCGGTAATTGGTCTTTTCAAATTTTCGAAGTGGGCATACAGCTGTCACTAATGCATGGTTATCACTGCGTGTTGATTAAGCCCAGAATTTGGATGATGCAGATAAAACCCTATGTAATTTGATCTGAGACTTTGGTTGTTTTATCTTATGTTGTTGCAGAAGATATGATCTTAATCCAGACCTACACTCATGAGAGCAAAGCTAAGGACAGGATACATAATCCTGATCCGAACAAGAGTGAGTGTCGTCAAAACACTTGGTAAATAACCAAGTCTCTCCTTCATACGGAATAAGGATAATTCGTGTGGACTAAACACTTAATGCTACGGACTAAGGAAACTGCGCCTAACACCTTAAATGGATCAAGTCAAATAGATGCGGAGTAAGAATCCTAGTCTACAAGTCACACGGAGTAAGACATAGTTATCGCGGAGTAAAAGGCTAAGTCTTCCACTCAAATGGACTAAGGAAAAGAAGACATGGAGTAAGAAATCCGAGTCTTCCATACATGCGGAGTAAGGAACGACTTGTGCGGAATAAGGACCCGAGTCTTTATTCGCACGGAATAAGGAAACTAGATACGGAGTAAGGAATCCGAACTCGTTACTCATGCAGAATAAGGATATGATGATATAGAGTAAGCCATCCGATCCTTTAACTCAAGCGAAGTAACGAACTCTTGCGAAGTAACAAAGCACTGATGCAGAGTAAGCACTCCGACCCTTTCATTCTTACAGAGTAAGGAAGCGCTGACACGGAATAAGGATTCCTGTACTAAATTGATACGGAGTAAGCAATCACTAACACGGAGTAAGGATCCGAGCTTCATTAACATGGAGTAAGGAACCTTATACCGGATTAAGAAGACACTTCTTCAACTTATCTCCTCGCATTCAAAGTCACTAGCTCGCTGTTTCCCGATGTAAGACAAACTCGTTGAGAACCTAAAGCATCTTACACGTAGATCACCCGGATATGTGGACACAACTTTAACTGAACTTGGGAACTCACAAAGGCACTTATGCTTTGCAAATGCAAGACCTTGAGCTCCCCATCCGCAGCATTCAAGGTAGAGAGAATTCCAAGGAATAGTCAATGCTGCACATAGTCCGAAAGAACAAGTTCCAAGATTGTCTCTCAAGGATGTTTCTATAAATGTTGTAACACTTGTACATTCTGTTGTGGTGAATGTGTTGATCGTTCATGAGTTGAAAATAAACGTGTACAAGAAGCTCATTGAGATATAGAGGCAAGTGTGTGTGTCTTTTGTAAACAAAGTATAAGAGAGTTATAAGAGTAGATTGAAAAGCTTAATAAGCTTTAATCTGCTTCTATTTTGTTGTATTTATCAGTTGATAATAAAACAAAATAATTCCACTACTGGTTATCTTCCGCATTGATTATCTTTTTAACCAGTTAAGTGTTGTGCCTAAGAGAAGAAAAGAGTTTAGCTAAGAGCCTATTCACCCCCTCTAGGCTCTCAAGGACTAACAAGTGGTATCAGAGCAAGTTCTACCTGCTCAATGTAGAAATCCCACTTTTCTCTGTCTCAAAAATGGCCGAAGAAAGTAGTATGCTGTTCAATACTTGACTCAACTCCGGAGGAGCTGAAGAGCCCATCCCAAATCATGATTATCGCATGTGGCCGTGTCTTCATCAGGAGATACCGATTCCGATGACTATCGGAGAACATGGAGTTAGAAGGCCAAAGACTGATGCTGAACTTACACATGATGAAAGAGCCTGGCAGTGTGCTAGTGAAAAGGCTCTGGCATATGTCACATCGTCTTTAGACTCCGAAGCTTTCACGGATGTCCAGGGCTGGACAACAGCAAAAGCTGTATGGGATAAGCTGATAATCCTCTATGAGGGAAGTCAATCCCAAATGCAGAACATCATTTGTGCTCTGAGGCAGAACTTTGAAAGCTTTAATCACAAACCTGGTGAATCCCTCGAAAGCATCTATCGGAGATTCGGCAAGCTCATCCATGAGCTAAAAACTGTCAATGAGCACTACTCTCAATCCCAAATCAATGACAAGTTTTTTTGCTCCTTGCCGGATCACTACTACTCCAAGCAACTCCAGATGCAATCCGACAAGAACTGGTAGTATGTTCCCCTTGAAGAACTATACAGAGAGCTACGGACTCATGAGGTCAGGTTCAAATATTCTGACTGGGATGAGAAAATAGCTCGGAAAGAAAAGGGGGTGGCTTTCAAAGCTATGGAATGCTTTAGCATACAACGGAATGATGATACGGAAGAGTT
The DNA here is from genome assembly GCA_023512835.1 of Taxillus chinensis. NCBI lineage: Eukaryota > Viridiplantae > Streptophyta > Magnoliopsida > Santalales > Loranthaceae > Taxillus > Taxillus chinensis. Next base: position 17,146,307 of record CM042088.1, on the reverse strand, counting down.
AGAGAACTCTAATTCGGACGCTAAAGAAGAAATAGCTCTTCCGGTCAAATCTTTCGAGTGATTCCTATGGAAAAGCATAAAAGGATTCAGAAGAGGCTCCTCATCATCATCCAGAAGAAAGGAGCGATCGGAGTCAAGTTCCCAAGAATGCTACAACTATGGGAAACCCGGTCACTGAGCCAAGGATTGTAAATCCAAATCTAAGATGGCCGAGAAGAGTGACAAGGTTGCTCCCCGACGCTCCACCTTAGATAACATCAATAACAAGAGAAAGGCATTCGTCACAAAGTATGTCAGTGGCTCAGAAGAAGATGAGGAATCCTCTGATGATGAGCCAACCCCAAAGCCGAACGTCTGTCTCATAGCAAATACTGAGGTACCTTCTATCTTTGAGCTCATGAGTAAATTAGAATCTCTTACTGCTGAACGTGATCATGAAAAGAATGAGAGACTAATAATTACTCAAATGTACAAAGATATGGCGAGTCAGAATAAACGTCTTGAATTTATTGTTGCTAGACTTGAAAAAGACATAGTTGACTTCAGGGGTAAAGAAGCTTGGTATCATGACTTAAGAGTAGAAAATCATTTGCTAAATACCAACCTAACTGGCCTAAAAGTTATTTTAAAAAGACTCGAGAATGAACTTGAAAAGGAAAAAGAAATAAATCGTAAGTGGCTAAAATCTGGGGAAATAGCCTCTACATTTAGGACTAATCCGGATGATATCCGAGTTAAACCTGGCTTTGGCTCCGAACCATCAACCTCCACACAAGCTACTGAGTGTCCTTCGGATTTCATTCTGAAACTAACCAACCTATATCCTGTCAGTACATCAAAACCGTTGGATGGTTTCATTTTAGGTGGCACCATAGTCTATGATTGTGGAAATGAGATTGTTACTGCTTTTCCCGAAGTAGTAGCACCCATACCTAACGCTGAAGGGAAGGCTGCTGCAGTTTAAGCCAATGCTATAGCACCCAGTAAGAAAGGTAAGGCTAAGGCTGACGCATCTAGGGCCAAGAGCGCGTCACTCAATCGTAAAGGATTAGGCCATAGGGAATAGAGTAGAAAACCTATAAAACCTAAGAAACCTGTATCTCCTGTTTGTGCTCTGCATCATAGTGTCTATTCCATTTGTAGAGAAATAGGTCATTATCACTATGAATGTCGGAGTTTATCTGATAACTGGCTTTGTAATCAAGTTCGTATTAATAATGATCAGTTCATCAAAAAGGGTTCCTCGAGCAAATCAAAATCTAAATCTCAAAGGAGTGTCTCTCCCAAGAAAACCCAAATAAAAGATGCAACTGACACTAACAAAGTAAAGTCAACTTGGAAAGCTAAAGTTCCTAACAAAGTTAAATCTGGAACTATTGACACTGCTGTTGTTTCTCCTAACCACCCGAAACAAGTTTGGGCACCAAAAGTATAAACTGTTGTCTTGCAGGAGCATCTATGGATTGCATTGTCGGATCACTTGAAGTTAAAGATCAATCAAAGCAAGTGGATCCTTGATAGTGGATGTTCCGGACATATGACGGGTGATCAGTCTCTGCTCGTTGAAGTTACTGACAAACGAGGCCCATCCATATCATATGGGGACAACAGCAAAGGTAAGACTGTGGGGTATGGCACTTTAACCAACGGTTGTGTATCAATCACTAAAGTTGCACTAGTCGAAGGTTTGAAACATAATATGCTGAATGTCAGTAATTTATGTGACAAAGGATTTACTATTTCTTTTATGTCCAACACCTGCACAGTTAGGGAAAACTTATTCGGAGATGTTAAGTTATCCGGATTAAGAGATGGGGACATATACTCAGTCGTCCTAAGAAATAATTCTTCTGACCCTGTATGCTTCCTCACTAAAGCATCGGATGAAGAAAGTTGGCTATGGCACAAGCGTTGCACACATTTAAATAGCATCACTTGACTTAGTAAATGATCGCCCAAACATAAATACTCCAGAGACTCTCTCTGTCGAGAATGCCAACTTGGCAAGCAGACCAAGCACAGCTTTAAGTGCAAATCAGTTAATTCAATAACTGTTTCGCTGTAACTTCTTCACATGGACCTCTGTGGTCCCATTTCTATTGCTTCTCTTGCCGGTGCGAGATATACCCTTGTGGTTATCGATGACTTCACTAGGTATACATGGGTGATGTTCTTGAAAACAAAGGATCAAACCTTTGAACATCTAGTAGATCTCTTCAACTGGATAAGCAATTCACAAGGACTGAGCATCAAATGCATCAGGAGTGATCATGGTATGGAATTCGACTTTTCAGATATGAGATCCTATTATTCTGAACAGGGCATTCAGCATGACTTTTCTATGCCCAGAACTCCACAACAAAATGGTGTTGCTGAGCATAAGAATCACACGTTGGTCGAAGCTGGTAGATCAATGTTAGTAGGGGCAAAGCTTCCTCTCAGTCTATGGGCTGAAGCTATGTCCACTACATGCTATATTCAGAACAGAACTCTTATTAATAAGGTTACCATGTGTCATCACCGAATTTCGTCCGAGGGGAAAACCCGCTTTTGGGGATGCGATTCTCCCACCTTCATCTGAATGGTGATGAAAAAGAACAGAGTCACCACCAGCTAATTTTGGGGTGCAGTTGGTCACCTAAAATAGTCTACGTCGCCGGAGCTAGGTTCAGAAATTTGTTACGCACAGGGAAGGATTTGCACCCCCGCAATGCCCTTTCAGTACCTATCTTAGGAGTTTGGAGGTTTCTAATTTGTTTTAACTATTGCTTGAAATTAACTAGTCTAAGTTGAAATTCACATGGCCTAAAGGTCTACTCTTCATTTTCCTAAGTCATTTGTTGAAGTTTAAGTTAAGTCCAATTAATCCTACTCATCTAAAAGGGAAGATCCTATTATTATTTTTATTTTTAGTTCAAAATAAAATCTAACCTAAACATCTAATAAGAAATGATAAGTTATCTAGGTTATCTTAAGGCGATTATGCTATAATGATGTTTTAGAAAGGAGCATTTATTTAAAAAGGATCAAGTGTATGAAAAGGTTTTTTTTTTGGAAAATGTTTTTAATTGAAAAGGCTCTTTTTTTTTATTTTTTTGATTTTGTTTTAGAAATCAATTTCTTTTTATTTGATAAAAGTTTTTTGTTTTTGTTTTTTTGTTTTTTGTTTTTTTTTTGTTTTTTTATAAAACATTTAAAAAAAATTAAGAAAGTTTTTTTTGGAAAATAAATATAAAAAAGAGTTAAAAATAAATAAATAAGACAAATACAATGGTGATGTGTGTGATTGTGTGTCATCCACAAAACAAAAACAAGCTCTCTCTTCTTCTTTTTCTCTCTTTTTTTTGGTTGTTTTTCTTTTTTTTTCCACGCTCTTTGTTTTTTACTAAGTTCACAAATTACAAATTACTGGACTTACACGACTTGTAACTATAGGCCAACTAACACGCATTCCTAAGGCCAAATATTAATAATAAAAAGAGAAGCAAAATTAATATTAATTTACAAATTTATAACAAGTTGCACAGCTTGAATGACGTTGGATCCCCAACAATGACAAGCTCGTTCGACCTAATTCCCACACAGCCGCGTACTGTCCAAACACAAACAAACGTCAATTGAAAACAAATCAGATGAAGAATGCAAGTAACATGACCCAACAAGCAAAGAACCAATATGTGATCAAACATGTGTATGAACCATCATCCGGCCAACCCAAAGAATAGGAAAACAAGTCCAAGAGTAATTTGTAAACGCACAAAGGATGCACAGTGAACTACATCAGAATCAATTTCTGAGAAAACGAAACAAAGAGGAGACAACACACAAGTGAACCAGCTGTGAAATCAGTTCTAAATTGTTTGCAAAATGCTATCATGAATCCAACTAAAACAAAACAAAGCAGTCACCGTTTTGGAAACAAAACCCAAGCCTTTACACATTTTGAAAACCACCAAAGTGCTCACACATTCGGAAAAGCCAGATCAAAGCTGGATCACGTTCACATACACATATGCATTCACATCTTGGAGAATAAAGCAAATATATAAACCCGCCAAGAGAAAACACAAACATATGGAATCTGGGTCAGAAGGCGCAAACAAAAAACAAGAAAGGTGTGGTTCTATCAACATCCAGACTACAACAGAATTGAACTTTCGCAACACATAGTTGGATCTAGAGGGCTCGAGTAGCGTGGATAGTATCAGTCGACATTCATAAAACCCATACAAACACATGATTTAATCATCCCAAACAAAAATTCATAAAACCAACACCATTATCAGAAAAGTGGGCATTACCGAGGATACGCAACGCCCGTCCTCTCACGCACGAACTGGGTGCTCTCTGCGCTGACACCCAACAGAACAAGTGGCAGTCGAACCACGGCAGTGACGAACTGAATGTGCTTCCTTGGTGCTTCCTGTGTCACCTCTTTGGTGCCTCCGTCCAGCTATCGCGACAGCTTGGAATGATCTTGGGAGTCCTCCGCCCTTCTCGTGGTGGCCATGGGAAAACCGGTGATAGAGGCTCCAACGGTAGGGGCGATCGAGCCTAGCTCCACAGTGACCGGCAGGTGTTGGGCCGGTCAAGCGGAAAGAAAAGGGCCTTGGTGATGGACATCGTGGGTAAAGGGTTTGGCAATGGAGAGGGAGATAAAAGGTCTGTGTTTGGATTATTTATGCTCTGGTTTTTTTTTTCGAAACCAGGAGAGGAAGAAGGTGTAGGTTTTTCTTTTAGGAGAATTCAAGGGAGGATGATGGAGGGTTTGAGGCGGTGGAGGCCGGCGGTGTCATTTCCGGCAAGGGGGACTCTCTGTGGGATGGGTGAGAAGATGAAAGGTTGAGAGGTTGTAGCTAGGTTCTTTGATTCGAGAGCCCCCTGGTGATCGCTCGATCCATTGAATTTATAGAGGATGGATTTTAGGGTTTAGGTTTGAATCGGGGTGGCTAGAATGTGATTTGGAGATAGCTTCGGTGTGGCCGATCATCTGGCTCGGGTGGGGCGACTTGGCTCGAGAAGACATGGGTAGGCATGGAGGAGGTTGGCCGGGTATGGGGGTGGTTCGGCCAACACAGCTGCCGTGGCGTGGAAAAGAGGAAGACAACAAGGCATGGGGAAGGAGAGAGAGGGGAAGACGACGCAAATGAGAAGAGATAAGGTCGAGTGCTGTGTGGCTATCATATTTTGTTTTTGTTTTTATTTTTTTTTATTTTTTTTATTTTGTATTTTACTTTTTTTTTGGTTTTTTTATTTTTATTTTGTTTTCTAACCAATCGACGGCTGACACATGGTCTGGAGATGGTGGGAAAGAAAAAAGAAAAAGGAGAAAAAAATGTTTGTTAATTAATTTTGCAATTGTTAACTGATAATTTGGGTTTTTGGGATTAGCAATACGACCTGGTTTTCAATAAAATGTGAAAAAATAATTTTTGGACTCGAGACATCACAACGAGCGACCCCATGTCATTTTTATTGGAAAACGGTCTCATTGTTGTGCTAAGACTGTACTACGCGTCCCTAAACAACTTTGTTACTGAAAAAGTAATTTTTTATTTTTTTTCAAAAATAAGCTCTGTGAGCAAATATATGCAATATATACGTCAAAATTCTCAGAATGATGAGATGATTAAGGAAATGAGGTTCGTGACCTGATCCAGAGTATCATTTTGAATATTGGCTGCTAGTTGACCACCATTAGCAATCCAAATACGGTTTTGACCATAACTTCCTCGTTTGACCTCTGATTTGAGCGTGGTCGAAGGCGTTGATATTCAAATTTGATTCTCTATCACCTGGGACTAGCTCTTAGGCATTTGAAAGCCTTTTTAAATAAGTCATTGAAGTTGCACCCTTCGAATCGACGGTCACGTCTCTTTATTTATCTATACAAAGTGATTAGCAAATAAAAAAGAAGTTTTAAGCATAAAATGAATGTTATATTCAACCTGGACAAAATGGAGTCCAACACCATGAAAACACCCTATGAGATGTGGAGAGGCAGGAAGCCATCAATCTCTCGTTTCAAAGCCTTTGGGTGTGTTTGTTATGTGTTAAACAACGGCAAAGAGGTCCGGAGTAAATTTGAGCCAAAATCCGATGATGGGATCTTTGTCGAATATTCTTTACACAATAAGGCTTATCATATTTTTAACAGAAAATGTCTAACAGTTGAAGAATCTATCCATGTCGATTTTGATGAATCTAACCTTGACTGGTCGGGTGTAGGATCTTCAAATTCAATTGCGCAGGATCATATGGACAATACGATTGATTATTCTTAGTTCAGACATGTTCCTGCTGCAACTCCTGATGAATCACCTAATACCGGTGAAGCAAGAAGAAATGCTACTGATGACGCTTCGGAAGACTCGGACTCAGGACTTCCGTTTAACTCTGGACAAATTGTTACGGACATCCATAACTCCAGAGAGCCTTCAAGTCCGTCTGGACCTGTTTATACTGAAAGTCATAGTGCCGAAGAACTTCCAATTTCTTCTAGAACTGTTTATCATATGGGTACAACTGGTCCAGAAGAAGCTCAACCAGCCGATGTACAAGATCCACCCAATCTGGCAGAGCTTCAAATCATTAACTACTCACCACCACTTGCGCAGAACTATAAGTGGACTCGGAACCACCCATTAGAACAAGTGATTGGTGATCCTACTGTTGGTGTACGAATGTGGGCAGCCACTTCCAATATATGCCTCTACTCGTGTTTTCTATCATAAATAGAGCCAAAGGTGGTGGATGAAGCCCTTCAGGATTCAAACTGAATAGACGCTATGCAAGAAGAGCTTAATCAGTTCAAGAGGAATGAAGTGTGGACTTTAGTACCAAGGCCGAGGTCGTAACAAGTCATTGGAGTTAAATGGGTGTTCCGGAACAAATTAGATACTGATGGAATAGTAATCCAGAATAAAGCACGACTGGTAGCCAAAGGATATCATCAAGAAGAAGGCATTGATTATGACGAAACCTTTGCTCTAGTAGCTAGACTTGAGGCGATCTGAATGTTCCTGGTGTATGCTTCATATAAAAACTTCACAGTTTATCAAATGGACGTCAAGAGTGCCTTTCTTAATGGAGATCTTCAAGAGGAGGTTTATGTTGAACAACCTCCGAGCTTCGTTGAACACAAGGCTGAACATATGGTATATAAACTTCAGAAAGCCTTGTACGGATTGAAGCAAGCTCCAAGAGCCTGGTATGACACACTATTAGAATTCTTGCTCGAACATAATTTCAGAAAAGGAAAGATAGACACCATACTATTTCTACGGAAAGAGAAAGATCATTCTCTGATCGTACAAATCTACATGGATGACATCATTTTTGGTTCATCAAATCCGAAGCTTTGTGAAGAGTTTGCGAAGTTGATGACTAGCAAATTTGAAATGAGTATGATGGGAGAATTAACGTACTTCCTTGGAATAGAGGTTAAACAAATGAAGGATGGAATCTTCATCAACCAAGCCAAGTACACACGGGACTTAATCAAGAAGTTTGGTATGCAAGACTCATCTTCCGTGAAGACTCCCATGCCAGTCAATGCAAAGTTAGATCTTGATACTGACTGAAAATCAGTAAACGTGACTGAATACAGAGGTATGATTAGATCATTGCTGTACCTTACAGCAAGTCACCTGGACATAATGTTTGTGACTTGCATTTGTGCAAGATATCAGGCGGATTCCAAAGAGTCACACATGCTTCATGTAAAACGGATATTGCGGTATCTCAAAGGAACAGTGAATTTGGGACTCTGGTATCCAAAGGAGTCCAACTTCTCTTTATCCGAATATTTAGATGCTAATTTTTCCGGATGTCGCATCGACAGGAAGAGCACTAGTGGTACTTGTCAGTTCCTTGGAAGCAGACTCATCTCATGGTTTAGTAAGAAGCAGAATTCCGTATCAACCTCTACTGCTGAGGTGGAATATATAGCTGCTGAGAGTTGCTGCGCACAGCTTCTCTGGATGCAAAGTTGTTGGATCAAGCCCAGAATTTGGATGATGCAAATAAAACCCTATGTAATTTGATATGAGACTTTTGTTGTTTCATCTTGAGTTATTGCAGAAGATATGAACTTAATCCAGACCTACATTCGTGAGAGCAAAGCAAAGGACAAGATATATAATCCTAATCCAAACATGAGTGAGTGTCATCAAATACTTGGTATATAACCGAGTCTTTACTTCATACGGAATAAGGATCATTCATGCGGACTAATGAGTTAAAGCTACGGGCTAAGCAATCTGCGCCTAACACTTTAAACGGACTAAGTCAAATAGATGCGGAGTAAGAATCCTAGTCTATAAGTCGCACGAAGTAAGTCACAGTTAACATGGAGTAAGAAATCCAGAGCATTCTATACATGCGGAGTAAGGAACGACTTATGCGGAATAAGGACCCGAGTCTTTATTTCGCACGGAGAAGGAAACTAGATGCGGAGTAAGGAATCCGAACTTGTTACTCTTGCGGAGTAAGGATGTGCTGATACGGAGTAAGCCATCCATTCCTTTAACTCATTCAGAGTAAGGAACTCTCACAGAGTAAGGAAGCGCTAATGCGGAGTAAGCACTCCGGCCTTCTCATTCATACAGAGTAAGGAATTGCTGACACGGAATAAGGATTCCAGTACTGAATTGATACGGAGTAAGCAATCACTAACACGGAGTAAGGATCTGAGCTTAGTGAATACGGAGTAAAGAACCTTACATCAAATTAAAAAGATGCTGCTTCAATTTATCTCTTCGCATTCAAAGTCACCAGCTTGCTGCTTCCCGATGTAAGACAAACTCGTTAAGAACCTAAAGTATCTTACACGTGGATCATCCGGATATGTGGACACAACTTAGACTGAACATGGGAATTCACAAACGCACTTATGTTTTGCAAACCCAAGACCTTGAGCTCCACATCCGCAGCACTTAAGATAGACAGGATTTGGAGGAACAGTCAATGTGCACATAGTCCGGAACAACAAGTTCCAAGACTGTCTCTCAAGAACGTGTTATATATAATGTAAACCTTGTACATTAAAAATAAGATTGAGGTTCATGAGTTTTGTAAGAGGCTACTGTGTGAGTCTTTTTATAAACTGAGTGTAAGAAAGTCTTGCAGTAGACTGAAAAGCTTTACAAGCTTTAATCTACTTCTATTTTGTTGTACTTATCATTTTGATAATAAAACAAAATACTTCCACTATCTGGTTATCTTCCGCATTGATTCTATCTCTTAACCAGATAAGTGTTGTTCCAAAGAGTTAGAAAAGAGTTTCGATAAGAGCCTATTCACCCCCCCCCCCTCGAGGCTCTAAGGGACCAACAAAAGTCAACTTACTGACTACGTGTTCAACATGACATCTGTTCCATTATACTGCGATAACACTAGTGCGATTGCTATCTGCAACAACCCTGTTATGCACCCGAAAACAAAGCACATTGAAGTCAGGTATCACTTCATTCAATATCATGTTCTCAAAAAGCACATATCACTTGAACATGTTGCTACAGATGATCAACTCATAGACATTCTTACCAAGCGCCTACCTGATGCAAGATTTCTAAACTTCTCTTAAAATTAGGTATGCTTGATTTTACTGCATAGGTCCTTATTTATTTATCCAACAGTATTTCTTCAGAACATGCATCATGGTTCTTAATGAGCGTTAAACATTTTCTGTACTTCATACTGATCATGCTTACTACTGATATGCATCATGTTTCTGATAATTTTCTCATATTTTCAATGGGAGGATGCTTGTGTTTCCCGACTAGAGTCGCTTAAGATGACATAATTAACATTATATGAGTACAATCTTCTTAGGATTTCATGATTCAAATTTTCATTTATCACCACATGTCCAATGTTGTTTCATATTGATTACACTATTAACATGTCTGGTTGAAGAAATGAAATGGGTTAACTTGGAATGTTGGTGGATGAAATCACAATTGCAGTCTGATCAGCTTCTGAAGTGGAGTTTCCTGAAGGATAGATAGCAAAATTCTCATGATCTAAATAATTTAGCTGGAAATGTCTATCGAGAGGATTGCAAGATTTAAGAGGGAGAAAATGTTTTATCTATTACCCAAGTAATACCCCCCTTATATGTCTTGTGACCTCTTTCCTGGCTGTCTATCTGAGGGGGAGTTCATCTTTGAGAAGATTGCACGATCTATGGGGGAGCAATAGCTCTAACTATTATTTCAGTAATAACCCCCTAATATGTCTCAGATGCTCTTCCCTCTAACTTCTTACTTCCGGATCTGACTGGACATGCATTGTTGAATCAGCTTTGTGGCATGTTTGGATGTTTTCATTTCTTCGACTGTGCATCTTAATTGAATAATCATTTGATTGCATCAGACATGTGTTCTTTCTTCCATTCTCAATCATGAATCTCAATCAAAGGAACTCATATATAGTTCATTTATCTTGGCTACGATGTTCAGCATGACGGTTTCACTATATTGACCAATGCGAACTTATGTGTTTCTTATCTGACATATGCATTATTTTTAGTAACATGATCGTTATCTCATATGTATGTGTCTCACATTGATTTTTAAGGCATGAGTTCTATTTCTTTATTAGTTCGGATCATGCTAAATTTCCGTATTTGTTTACATCCGTACTAATTCCAACCTGTCAAGCTCTTTGTTCTTTTTTTAGTATATCTTTGTGAAGCTACAGGTTCCGGTTCACTTTGCAATCTCACCGACATATCTTGTCTGATGTCTCGGATATGAAGTGTTGTGGTACTTCGTCCTTCTTCGACTTCAAGACAGAAAAGGAATCATTTTCTCTATTACCACACTATGTTTCTACGGACACACTCTCTTGATCATCCGGATATTCTTCTACGAATTATTTTTCATCCGAATGATCATCGGTTCATTTCCTCCAGACGCTTGGAACTCTCAACTCGCGATAAACCACGTCTTACTTTATATCGCGTGTTTTTGAGGAGGAATAATGATGGTCTCTTCAAATGCAAGTCTTGAGATAGGCAATGTTCCGAAAGAAGGCTTACATATGTCATAAATACTCTGCGGCCTCCACATCACTCTTAAATTCGGAGGCGCTCAAGTATCAAGATTATTGACATCAACTTGTCAGGCGAATCACTATACCTCTCACTTAATCCCAAGATCCGCTGGCAACCACAGACTCAGTCTTATATAATAGCTTTTATCACGTAGCGCGAGTTTACATTTCTAAATCCCTAAATCCTCATCGCTCTTCCAATCTACAAGACCTACCTTCCTTTCCCCCTCACCTTCAATTGAAATGGCACCCAAGACCTCTCTTTCTAGCGTTAATCCCAGCCATCTGGTCGATTGGCCTGCTATTTCCGATCCTCCGGCTTGGTTTCTGGATCTACGCCCCCTTCTGGAAGCCTCCCACCTTCTGAACCTAGTCTCCAATCCTGTCGATCTTCTTATCGACGATATTACTGAGTACTACCAGCGCATCTGCTACACCACCGATTCCATCCTTTCCCACCTTCGGGGTGAATCCATCATCATCACCCCCGCTGTCCTCCGTGCCGCTCTCAACCTACCTCCTGGTGAACCTCAGTGCCTGGACCCAGAATCGATGGCCGCTTCTATGGGCTACACTTATAAGGGGAAGGAATACAAGGTGAAGTCCTTCCAAGGTCGCTACCGGTGTATGGCAACCATTCTGAGCCGATGTCTACTGGCTCGCAGATCCGCTCTGGACTCCATTCCATATGACCTGCTGCCTGGCAATGTACGGAGTCTTTGAGGGTCTCCCAATGGACTGGGGAACCTTCTTGTTCCGATTGCTGAAGAATGGTCCAAAGAACCAATCTATCGGGCGGATTCTCAACATTGTCTTCAGGTATCTGCGTCCGTCCCATTCCAACGGACGTAGCACTATCCCTTTCCCCTAGGCTTACTATCTTCGCCATCTTACGCCTGATGGGACCATGACGACACGCTGGCCTTCTGCTACTCTCCACCTCCTTCCTACCTCGGAACAACAGGGCAGTTCGGTTGGTGACCCAGCCAACAGTCATGCCCCCAAAGTCAGCTCTGCTAACCGGTCCTCCCGGATTCGGTCTATCGCTGCTCCCTCCATCTTTCGCGCCTCCCAACATAGCGTCCGTCCCGAACCATCCGAGGTTACAGGGCCCTCTCAACCAAGTCCTCATCCGGCTAATTCTCCAGTGCCTTCTCCCGCTGATGTCCCCGTACCCGACTCACCCGCTGTTGCTGCTGCTGTTGATGCTGCAGTTGCTACAGCAATGGCAAATGTCCCTCCTTCTCCTCCAGAAGCTCCCTTGCCTCCACTTCCTCAACCTCGTGACTACTTTGACCATCTCTCCACCGACACCTTTTGGTCCCTTGGAGCCTAGAAGGGGGTGAATAGGCTCTTATCGAAACTCTTTCTGAAACTCTCTGGCACAACACTTATCTGGTTAAGAGATAGAAACAATGCGGCATATAACCAAACAGTGGAAGTATTTTGTTTCATTATCTGTATGATAAGTACAACAAAATGAAAGCAGTCTAAAGCACAAGCTTCTAGACCTACTTAATAACTCTTTAGCACTCAGTTTACAAGTACGCACACACTAGCCTCTATGATCTTAATGAGATTTAGTACATGCACACACTATTACTTGTTTACACAAAAAGTACTCTTTTATAAGATGTACAAGTGTTACTATTTATAGGCGACATCCACAAGAGACAACCTTGGAACTTGTTGTTCCGGACATTGTGCACATTTACTTTCTCTCGGAAATCTCTTTGCCTCAATTGCTACGGATGTGGTCTTCAACATCTTGGGTTTGTAACATTTAAGATTCTTTGCAAGTTCCCAAGTGTAGTTAAAGTCGTGTCCACATATCCGGATGATCCACGTGTAAGGTACTTTAGATTTTCAACAAGTTTGCCTTACATCGGGAAGTAGCGAGCTGGTGACTTTGAATACGAAGAAATAAGTTGAAGTAGCGTCTTCTTGGATCCGGTGTAAGGTTCCTTACTCCGGGCTAAACTAAGCTCGGATCCTTACTCCATAATACTGAGTGCTTACTCTGTATCAATTTGGTACTGGAATCCTTGTTCCATGTAAGTGCTTCCTTACTCCGTATGAACGAGAAGGCCGGAGTGCTTATTCCGCATCTACACTTCCTTACTCCGCAACTAGTTTCCTTACTCCACATGAGTTAAAGGAATGGATGGCTTACTCCGTATCAGCACATCCTTACTCCGCATGAGTGAGTGGTTCGGATTCCTTACTCCGCATCTAGTTTCCTTACTCCGTGCAAATAAAGACTCAAGTCCTTATTCCGTAGAAGTGCTTCCTTACTCCGCATCTATGAAAGACTCAAATTCCTTACTCCGTGTCTTCTTTACTTTAGTCCGGTTCAGTGGAAGACTTATCTTTTTAACTCCGTGTTGACTCTCTTACTCCGTGCGACTTTGTAGACTAAGATTCTTACTCCGCATCTTTTAGACTTAGTCCGTTGAAGTATTAAGTGCGGATTTCTTAGTCTGTAGCTTTTAAGTTCTTAGTCCACACGAATGATCCTTATTCCGTATAAGGCAAAGACTTGGTTATATACCAAGTGTTTGACGACACTCATTCTCACCTGGATCAGGATTATGTATCTCGTCCTTAGCTTTGCTCACCCGAGTGTAGATCCAGATGAATGTCATATCTTCTGCAATGACTTGAGATAAAACAACAAAGGTCTCAAATCAAATTACATAGGGCTTTAACAGCATTATCCATATTCTGGGCTTGATCCAACAATCTCCCCCAATTATGGATATGCCCAAACCCTTTGTAATCTAATCTGGTAAGCAACGCAAAGAGATAACATACAGAAAAGAAATCACACCATTTCCATTAAGCAGTACAATACAGCCTTTATACAAAATTTTCATTAAGATACAAACGGCTTACTATACTTGAAGATCATCGTTGTAGGCTTCTCTCTAAGTTCCATTGTCTGCTCCATTGTGTAGGCTTGGATGCTGTTCCAGCTTTTATCAACCTTGACAATGGATTTGATGAAGAAACAGATAAAAGCTTTGCAGTTATCTCCATCAGGCTGTTGTGACACTAGCTTCTTGCCCTGGACCGTCGCCTTCAACTTTTCAGTTGGACCCAACGGAGTTAGGCCCATTTCTTCATAAAGCCTTGATTGCTTTACGGCTTCCATCAGATAAATACGAAGAGGCTCAAATTGATTCTTTCTAACATTTTGCTCCACAATTTGATGGGAATCAATTAGAATCAGCTGCTTGGACGGAATCATAAAGACAACCAGCATGAAGTGCGGCATCATGACCCAGTATGGAATGAGGACAGATTAAAGGGCCTTCCAGGGAATGCTATCCTCAGCAGTTCCATTAATGAAGGTCTGAATGTCGGCTAAATCTGGAAGATACCCTTCATTCCAACAAGGCAAGATATCAAACATGTGCCTGTCCTTGTATAGGGACGAAAATAGCCTCATCTCCATCTTAACTGCCCGAGAGAAGTTGTCTATGTCTTCTGTGGTGAGCAGACCCGTCTCAGAATGAATAGTCCTTATATCTTGAGGAGAGAAGGGGTACAACTCGGATAGACATCTTCTCTCGGCATTTGACGCGGCATACCTAGCCATAGCATTAAAAACACTTCCATCCTCATCAAGGGGATCAAGATCCACGTATGATAGGAGGAAGGTGTCAGCCGCTGCAGATGAAGTAGTCGAAGGAGGAGCTGCATTAGAGGACTTGGGCTGAGATAAGCGGCTGCGTTTGAGGATGGTAACTCCCGGAAGCAGTGAGGATGCAGATCGCTTTTTTTCAGCATGAGAGGAGGACGGTGCAGGAAGATCAGATGACACTTTCTCCCCCGGTTGGGCAGATCGGCGAGGGACGGGAGGAGGACGAGCCATCATGTGAGCGAAGTCCGCGAAAGAGGTAGACAAAGAATTGATGGACAAGGCTACAAGGTCCATCTTTTGCTCGATGGAGGTGGAGGAGTCGGTTAAGGTGGAGAGGAGTTGGGCACCAAGAGCTTCAACCTTAGCAGCGATGGCAGAAATTTGGCGGTTTGAGCCTGGGCGTGACGGTCCAGCTGAGCAGACAGCACAGCATCGGAGTGAACCGTGCCAAATGAGGCACGTCCAAGCGCCAACTCCGGAGCTTTGGAGGACTCCCCGGCAGGAATAGGGGCAGGTGTACGCTGGGCAGAGGAGTCGGCAGGAGTAGAGGGGACGTCAGCAGCAGCAGCAGAGGGGGCATCCGGAGCATCAGAAGCTTCCGGAGTAGCAGAGCCACTATGACCAGAAAGGTCAACAACAGGGATGGCATCTGCAGGAGAGGCGGACCGAGCCTTAGCAGGGGAGGGAACCCGGGCGTCATGGGCCTTTCCGGAGGAGACAGCGAAGGGAATGTCCGGAATGTGAGTAGGCATAAGAAAGCCATGGTCCAGATTCCAGACAATCATATCCTTCGGGGTGCAGGTGTGTTTGGAATAGAACACGTTGAGGTCGTTGTCTGGGATGGAGGCAGTGCAGGCGAGGCTAAAACGAAACCATAGGTCCGTTAAGGTGTCGGCAGAGAGATGGTCTAGGTAGTCTTGGGGTTGAGGTAGAGGAGGCAAGGGAGCTTCCATAAGAGATTCCGGGACATCAGCGACGGCAGTGGCAACGGCAGTATCAACTGTGGCAGCAACAGCGGAAGTGGAGGGAGTGGGGATATCCATAGCAGATGGTGCTGGGGAAACAGCCTTAGGTAAATTGGGCTGAGATGGTCCCACAACCTCAGAGGGGTCGACGCCTGTGCTGGGAGGCTCGAGAGATGGAAGGGGCAATAATGGACCGAATCTGAAAGGACCGGTGAGCAGAGCTGACTTTCGGGGGCACGACTATCGGAGGGGTCACCAACCGAGCTGCCTTGTTGTTCTGAGAGCAGTCAAGGGACAGCAAGCTGTCATGTTCCCATCAGGCGTAAGGTGGCAATGATAATAAGCCTGAAGGAAAGGAACGACATCATATTGGGCAAAATGGTCTGGACGTAGATGCCTGAAGACAGCGCTGAGTATCCGCCCAAAAGAATGGTTCTTTGGACCGTTCTTCAGCAGTCGGAATAAGAAAGTCCCCCAGTCCATCGGGAGACGCTCAAAGACGTCGTACATAGCCAATAGAAGGTCGTACGGGATGGAATCTAGAGCAGTGGTACGAGCCAGGAGGCAGCGGCTCAATATGGTTGCCATACACCAGTAGCAACCTTGAAAAGACTTCATTTTGTACTCCTTCCCCTTATAGGAGCAACCCATGGAAACAGCCATTGTCTCAGCATCGGGGCGCTGAAGATCACCATGAAGGAGGTTGAGAGCGGCGCGGAGGACGTCAGGGGTGATCAAGATGGATTCACCGCGGACGTAGGAGATAAAGGAGTCGGTGGTGCAGCGGATCCATTGATAGAACTCACGGATGTCTTCAATAAGAAGGTCGATAGGGTTGGAGATCAGGTTCAGGATGTGAGAGGCGTCCAGGAGTGGGCGAAGTTCCAGAAACCAAGCTGGAGGATCGGAGATAGCACGCCAATCAACCAGATGGCCAGGGTTAATGCCGGAAAGAGAAGTTTTGGGTGCCATTTGAGGGAAAGATTAAGAGGAGAAGGAGGTGAGGTCTTGGGGAGTGAAGGAGCGACGAGGGTTTTAGGGATTTGGAAGATGTAAAACTCATGCTGTGCAAGAATGTCCAGGATATATAAGACCGACTCCATGAATGTCGGCGGGTCTAGGGATTAAGCGAGTGGAGCAGTGAACCGCTTGACATGCTGATGTCATGAGTCTTGAGAGCAGCGCGCCTCCGGATATAGAGATGATGTGGAGACGGTCATAGACATGCATTTGATGGACCATCATTATTCCTCCTCAAAAGCATGCGATATATAATAAAACATGATTGATCGCGATTTGAGAGTTCCAAGAGTCCGGAGGAATGAACCAATAATCATCCGGAGTAAACGATATCCAAGATAAGATCATCCGGATGAAAAGTAGACCGTGTCCAGAGAAACAGAGTGCGGTAAAAGAGAAGTAGATTCCTTTGTTGTCGCAAAGTCGAAGAGAAGAGAAGTACCACAACACTTTAAATCCGAGACTATAGACAAGATATATCGATAAAGGTGCAAAGAGAATCTGAACCTGTAGCTTCACGAAAATAAACTAAAAGAACGGGAAGCTGTACAGGAAGAAATTAGTACGAATATGAACAAATAGTCTTTGAAGAGCAACATAATCCGAACTAATGAGTAGCAGAACTTAATGCAGTGAAAATGAATGTAATGGACACATACAGACAAGAGAATGATCAGTATTACTGAATCACGGCATATGTCAGATAATAAACACACAAGTTCATATTAGTTAACATAGCGAAACCTTCCTGCTGAACGACGTAGCTAAGATAATTAAAAATCATATGATTTGTCCAACTTAGGATTCATGAGTGAAACGGAATAAATGAACACATGTCAAAGCAAGCAAATGATTATCCGATTAAAATGCACGATTGAAAGAAAAAAAAACATCCTTGCATGCCACAATTCTGATTCAACAATGCATCTCCAGTTAGATCCGGAAGTGAAAGTTTAGAGGAAAGAGCATCCGAGACATATTAGGGGATTATTACAAAGGTTGCTCCCCCTTAGATCATGCGATCCTCTTAGTGATAGCCCCCTCAGATAGATAGCCAGGAAAGAGGTCACAAGACATATACGGGGGGTATTACTTGGATAATAAATAAAGCATTTTCTCCCCCGTAGATCATGCAATCCTCTCGTTGGCATTACCTATTAAAAAATTTAGATCTCGAAACAGCACTATCTATCCATTAGGAAACTACACTTCAGGAGCTAATCAGACTACGACTGTGAGTACCATCACCAAGCATTCCGAGCTAACCCATTTCATTTCTTCAACCATACAAGTTAATAGAGCAATCAACATGAAACAGCATTCATCATGTGGTGATGAGTGAAGATTAAAATCATGAAATCCTAAAGAGGTTATTCATATACGTTTTAATTATATTGGCTTTAACGACTTCAGTCGAGAAACACAAGCATCCTCCCAACTTGAAATATGAGATTAAAATCAGAATCATGATGCAAGTTAATCAGTAAGAATGATCAACATTAAGTTCAGTATATGTCAATTACTGTCTAAAAGAAATACAATGCATGTTCTGGTAAACAAAACTGTTGGATAAAATAAATTAGAAGCTATGCAGAAAAGTCAAGCATACCTAATTTAAGGAGTAGTTCAGAGAATCTTGCATCAGGTAGGGGTTTTGTAAGTATGTCTGCTAGTTGATCTTCAGTAGCAACATGTTCCAGGGATATGTGCTTTTTGAGAACATGGTCGTGAATGAAGTGATACCTTACCTCAACATGCTTGGTCTTTGGATGCATGACAGGATTGTTGCTTATAGCAATTGCACTGGTGTTGTCGCACTAGAGTGGAATAGATGTCATGTTGAAACCGTAGTCAGTAAGTTGACTTTGCATCCAGAGTAGCTGTGCGCAAGCAACTCCCAGCAGCTATATATTCCGCCTCAGCAGTAGAGGTTGATACGGAATTTTGCTTCTTACTGAACCATGAAATTAATCTATTTCCAAGAAACTAACACGTACCACTTGTGCTTTTCCTGTCAATGCGACACCCAGCAAAATCAGCATCAGAATATCCGGATAAGGTAAAGTTGGACTCCTTTGGGTACCAGAGTCCCAAATTCACAGTCCCTTTGAGATACCTTAATATCCATTTGACATGAAGCATATGTGACTCTTTGGGATTCGCCTGATATCTTGCATAGATGCAGGTTGCAAACATAATGTTCGGGCGACTTGCTGTAAGATACAGCAAGGATCCTATCATCCCTCTATATTCAGTCACATTTACTGATTTGTCATCCACATCTGGGTCTAACTTGGCACTGACTCGCATTGGAGTCTTGACGGGAGATGAACCTTCCATACCAAACTTCTTAATTAAGTCACGAGTGTACTTAGCTTGGTTAATGAAGATCCCTTCCTTCAATTGTTTGACTTCTATTCCAAGGAAGTAGGACAGTTCTCCCATCATACTCATCTCAAACTTGCCAGTCATCAACTTTGCAAACTCTTCACAAAGCTTCGGATTTAATGATCCGAAAATGATATCATCCACATATATCTGTATGATCAGAGTATGTCCTTTCTCTTTTCGTAGGAATAAAGTGGTGTCTATCTTCCCTTTTTGGAAGTTGTGAGCAAGTAGGAATTCTGACAGTGTGTCGTACCAGGCTCTTGGAGCTTGCTTCAAACCATACAAGGCTTTCCATAGCTTGTAGACTAGATGTCCAGCCTTGGGTTCAATGAAACCGGGAGGTTGTTCAACGTACACCTCCTCTTGAAGATCTCCATTTAGAAATGCGCTTTTGACGTCAATTTGATAAACTATGAAGTTTTCATAAGAAGCATACGCCAAAAACATTCTGATTACCTCAAGTCTTGCTACCGGAGCAAAGGTCTCATCATAGTCTATTCCTTCTTCTTGACGATATCCTTTGGCTACCAGTCTGGTTTTGTTCCGGATTACTATTCCATCCGTATCAAGCTTGTTCCGGAACACCCATTTAACTCCAATGACTTGTTGAGTCTTAGGCCTTGGTACTAGTGACCACACATCATTTCTCTTAAATTGATTCAACTCTTCTTGCATGGCTTCTATCCAGTTCGAATCCTGAATAGCTTCATCTACCACCTTTGGTTCTATATGAGATAGAAAACATGAGTAAGGACAAATGTTGGAGGTGGCTGCTCTTGTTCTTACACCAACAGTAGGATCACCAATCACTTCTTCTGAAGGGTGGTTTCTAGTCCACCTGTAATTCTGTGCATGTGATGGTTGATCTTGAATAATTTGAAGCTCTGCCAGATTAGGTGGTTTAGGTATATCCGCTGGTTGAGCTTCTTCCGGACCAGATGTTTCCGTATTAACAGGTTCGGAAGAACTAGGTGGTTCTTCGACACTGTTGCTTTCAGTGTTAAGTGGTCCGGAGGGACTTGGAGGTACTCCAGAAATTTGGATATCCGAAAGAATATGTCCAGAGTTGAATGGAAGTCCACAGTCCGATTCATCCGTAGCATCATCCATATCATTTCTTTGTGCTTCGCTGGTGCCACATGATTGGTCAGTATGTGTAAAGAAACATTCATAAACTTTGAATAGTCGATGTTGTCATCCTGATCATGCACATTTGAACTTGAAGGACCAATTTTTGACCAATCCAGGTTAGCTTCATCAAAGGTCACATGGATAGATTCTTCAACTTTAAAAAGTTTTCTATTGAAGACACGATAAGCCTTGCTATGTAGTGAGTACCTGACAAAGATCTCATCATCAGATTTTGGTTCAAATTTATTTCGGGGTTCTTTGCCATTGTTCAATATATAGCACGTACACCCAAAAGCTCTAAAATGTGAAATCTAGGGCTTTCGTCCTCTCCACATCTCATAGGGTGTTTTCATGGTAAATTTATTTATTAGAGTTCTGTTCTGAACATAGCAGGCAGTGGACACAGCTTCAGCCCATAGACTGAGAGGAAGCTTAGCCCCTACTAACATAGATCTGCCAGCCTCGACTAAAGTGCGATTCTTGCGCTCAGCTACCCCATTTTCCTGTGGAGTTCTGGGCACAGAGAAGTCGTGCTGAATGCCCTGTTCAGAACAATATGACCTCATATATGAAAAATCAAATTCTGTACCATGATCACTCCTGATGCACTTAATGCTCAGTCCTTGTGAGTTGCTTATCAAGTTGAAAAGATCTACAAGATGCTCAAACGTTTGATCCTTAGATTTCAGGAACATTACCCATATGTACCTGGTGAAATCATCAATAACCACAAGGGTATATCTCACACCAACTAGTGAAGCAACAAAAATGGGACCGTAGAGGTCCATATGAAGAAGTTGTAAAGGAGCAGTTATTGAATTAACTGTTTTGCTCTTGAAACTATGTTTGGTCTGTTTGCCAAGTTGACATTCTTGACAGAGTGTGTCTCTGGAGTATTTGTGTTTAGGCAGACCAGTAACCAAATCGAGCAATGCTAATTTAGACAAAGTCTTAAAATTTAAATGAGCGCACCGCTTTTGCCATAGCCAACTTTCTTCATCTGATGCTGTAGTGAGGAAGCATATAGGGTCAGAAGAATTATTTCTTAAGACCACTGAGTATATGTCCCCATCTCTTGATCCGGATAACTTAATATCTCCGGATAAGTTTTCCCTTACCGTGCAGGTATTGGACATAAAGGAAACAGTAAATCCTTTGTCACATAGATTACTGACACTCAACAGATTATGCTTCAAACCTTCGACTAGTGCAACTCTAGTGATTGATACACAGCCGTTGGTTAAAGTGCCATACCCGACAGTATTACCTTTGTTGTTGTCACCATATGATACGGATGGACCTCGTTTGTTATTAACTTCAACAAGTAAAGTCTGATCACCCATCATATGTCCGGAGCATCCACTATCGAGGATCCACTTGCTTTTATTGATTTTTAACTTCAAGTGATCCAGCAATGCATTCCAGAGATGCTCCTGAAAGACAACGGTTTACACTTTTGGTGCCCAAACTTGTTTTGGGCGGTTAGAAAAGACAGTAGTAGTGTTAACAGTTCCGAATTTAACTTTGTTAGGAATTTTAGCTTTCCAGGTTGACTTTGATTTGTAAGTTTCAGCTGCTTCTTTTACTTGGGTTTTCTTGGCAGAGACACTCCTTTGAGATTTAGATTTTGATCTGTTCGAAAAACCCTTTTTGATTATCTGATCTTTATTAATACGAACTTGATTACAAAGCCAGTTATCAGATAAACTCCAACATTCATAGTGATAATGACCTATTTCCCTACAGATGGAACAGACACTATGGTGCGGAGTAAGGGGATACAGGTCTCTGACGAACGGGTATTTCATGAGCGAAACCCAAGTGAGGGTTAAGCTACTGTCGTTTAAATCCCTTCTCAAAATATTAATTCCCTTAACTAATGCTAAATAGAATAGCGACAAGAAAAGGGTCGATCCCATAGAGATTACCAAGTCATCTAGCTTAAACTCAAATCACCAAATTAATCTTGCTTAAAACAATGTCTCGGCAAACAAAATTGTGTTTTAAAATTACTTTACTGAAAACAGAATTGCAATTGAAATAACTAAAAACGTTGGATTTAGAATCAAGGATTAAGGCATCTAGGGTCACAATTTCACCTCCTTATGTTATCTCTACTGATTCATGGTATTAGGGTTGTCTGATTGAAAACATGCTAAACATAAGCCAAGGACAACAAATGGTCATTGAGGTCCTTTTAAGAGTTGTATGCTAGAATGGTCATCTAAACACACAAACATGCAAAGCCAATAAATCATACTTGCAAAAGGATAATGATCACACCAATTACAAATAAGTTATGAATCTCAATCCGCCCCAGACTAGGGCTAAGAATACCAAGGTGTACATCCAAAGATAGAAATTAAGAACAGATTCATAAAACATGCAAAACTCAATCATCCAAACCCAATATTTATAAACACAGCAAAGCAACAAGGGGCTACATTGCTCCCTTAGATTATAAGAACTACTCACGCATGATTACAAGCAAAACCATAGCAGTAAAGCTAAACATCTTCTTCTAATCCACCCGCGCAACAAGGCTTCAAATCCAGGCTCCAAAATCTGCGACGGGTGACTGCGACGGCTACGACGGCTGCTCTCCTAGGTCAAGGAGCAACCTCCAAGTCGTGAAGCCTCTCTCTCTCTCTAAAAAAACGTGTAGAGGGGTCTAGGTTACATAGCATGGGGCGTGGAGCCTCTATTTATAGAGGTTGGATGGGCCTTGGGGTGTGTACCCTAGCCCATCTATCAAAATGACGTAGTTTTGATAAGTGACACTCCAAACTTTAAAATCTCTATCTTCCATCCACAATTTGGACATGGGCCTTTAGGAACAAATGATCAGCATGGAAAAACGATAGGATCGGTCCAAAAATATCTTTGCACGTCAATTTGCACATGATATGGTGAATTCACGTACAGCTCCAAATCAGCTCAAACTTCTCCCCAAGCTTCCTTGCATCCTTTAGAGGCCTGAGAAGCAAAAATATGCTTGCACGTGAAATGGGTGAATTCACTTACAGCTCCAAATGCTCTGAAATTTCTGTGGTAGGTAGAGGACATCATTCTAAGCAACTTTTGTTCTTGCACGCTAATTGTTTGAGGCCATCTACTATATCAAAAGTGAGCTCCAAAATCTGCCAAAATAGCTTAAAAACGCATGTATTTGCAAATAGCGTCTTCCTAGGGGTTAGAGCAAATATATATGATATATGAAGCAATAAGGCTATAATCATGCTCTTAAACATCCTAAATAAACACTAGAATAACGGCATAAAATGCACGTTATCAAATACACCACACTTGAACCACTGCTTGTCCTCAAGCAAAAACATACAAGCATGCAAAAATAAAATAAACACGCAGTCAAACGGAAGAAAAATAAAATAACAATCAAGGAGAATCATGGTTTCCTAAGCATGCAACTCTATCATGATGAAATGAGAATTTAAGCATCAAAATGAGTCATAGCTTAGTTCATTCATGTCCATATCCCTAAGTCCAACAACCATGCAATATCTCCACTTAAATTTTAGATATGAGCAAGCAATCCATGATAAAATAGCACCTAGTTTCCCTTTAAGTTCTTACCAAGGATAAGCAGCCTCACTCAAATATAATAATTCTCAAGCCCAATACCTATCAATGAACAATGGATGGAAAACTCTATCTCTACACTCGCCATCAGCTATTGATTAAGTACTTGCCAAGCAATTATGAGAGTTCCCTATTGTGCTCATCAAAGAAAACACACCCTCTATTCTACTTTATTTGAACTCACACTTTAGTCTACTAACTGAATAAACAAAACATGAGCCAAAGAATTGAGCTCAACATTCTTAAAACAAAACACAATTCAGCCAATATGGCTTCACAACTAAATAATCACACATAAGCATCAAGTTAGTGTGGCTTTTATTCTGAATCTTTTTTTTTAGTAATAACCTTACAAGGTTGCATTTTATGCTCTCCCTTGATGGATTATTCACTTTTTTTTTACTCACATAACACATAAATAAGACTGATTTTTCTCATGCATACCCCTTGCCATTTTGCTACATAAGGAGAGACAGAAATTCATTGATGTCTCACATCCCATTTCCCAATTAAGTGATGGCTTTTTCACATTCTATATCACAGCCTTTTATATTTACAACACAACAAACAAAAATTAGGATACATAGGAAGTCAAAGTGACTTAAAGGTCTTGCATCTTAACTCCACACACCAAACACCGAGCACTAATAAGTAATCAAATGCTTACTTGACTCCTACCATTAAATAACCAATGTTGAATGCAAGAAGAGTAGCAATTATTACCCATACCCTAAAATGGCACTCAAAGGCTAAAAGAAGTTGTTCTCATTTTTCATTTTTTTTTTCACTCAACTTTAAGGGTTACTTAGGTCTATCATAGCATTTCATGTTTAACTAATATTCAAAACTCAGCTCCAAAAACATGGTGATATCATTCAAAAGATAAAGACATGATCAAACTAAATTAGAGCACATTTTAACTACGTAAAAACCCTTATCACAACATGATACTAATGTGGCATAAAAAAAAAATTTTAAGCCAAAATTGCATACTTAATATCCATGTCTCCACAAGCAAATCATTCAAGCAAACAACTCAAACAATCATGCAACTAAAAATAGTTTTTTTTTTGTTAAAATAAATTACTAACAAACTATGTAAGATAAAATTATAAATAAAACATGCAATCACAACATAAAAGACAAGCAAGTGGCTCAAGTCACTCCCCATACACCACACTTAAAATATGCTATGTCCTCATGGCATAAAATAGGGAGTAGTAAAAACACTTACCCCTGGTTTGGCACACTGTAATAGTAGATGACATTGGCCACCATTCGTCGCACATGAGCCACAAAGTCAACCGACGTCTCGCCGCGCACTTCCCAAGTTTCCTTCCCTTGCAGAATAGCCATCATGTAGTAGCAAGCAAAGATCCCACAGCTGAATTGGTCAGGTTGTTGGGGAATTTGCATTTCGTTGTAATGAATAAGAGGGAGCTTGTCCGCCAACAAGCCTTCTTTGATCATCGCCACTTTCATTCGTTTGATGAACCCATGTACTAACTGTGTTTTCCGTCTGGCAAACCCTTCGCCTTGGATTGGATCATATAGCACGGCATGTCCTACATCCAGATTCAAACGGACCAATACATAGTGGCGGTCAATGTGCACCGGAATCAACACCTCATGCATACCATGCCAAGGGCGGTGCCCTTCATTCTCACCATTGATGCGTTGGCGCCACACCTCTTCGGACAAGGGTTGATTGTATATTTCACACAGCATGATGGAAGTGAATTGAGCTAAGGGGTAGTTATGAGGCTCAGCCTCCACTAAATAGCGCATGGTCCTGCAGAAGAGGTCTATCTCTTCAGAGTAGAGATATTCATTCTCTGAGATCCTCTTTAGGCCAAAAGGGGTGAAGATATCATTATCCCGTGTAAAGCGAGCCCTCTGAACCGTGGAATTGATGAACTCTTCAAATGCTGCTTGGCTCTCGTCGGATGATAAAGCTGAATTAATGATTAAATGGATAGGAGGGCCAAGAAGGTCTTCAGGTTCAGCAGGCATGTATGTACCCCAAGAGACAGGAAGTATAACAGGCACAAGAGCCTGAGGATATGCAGAATCAGTAAAAGGTTGGAAGGGTGAATACCCTTCTGCTGGCTCTGTCTCCTCTTGAGGCTGGAAGGGTGAATACCCTGTTGCTGGCTCTGCCTCCTCTAGGTGATAGTAGGATGGCCTAGCTGAAGATTCTGGTTGAGGTGGATCCGCCTGGGCTGCATAAGAAACTTCAGGGGATGGAGAGGGTTCTTCATTAGATATCTCCACTATAGGAGAACGTTTTGATGCTTTCCTCTTGCTCAAGGCCTTCCAGATTTTGCCTAGGAGGCCTTTGACTTCTTTGTTGTCCTTCCTCAGGGCTTCCACCTCGCGCTGGGTTCTAGCATTTGCCTCCCTAACTGCTGTGTTTCTTGCCTCCAAGCTTTGGTAGATCCAGCAGGAGGAGCTTCTGGGGCTTCCCATGCTCTAGGAGATGCATGAGCAGCTACGTCTGGGGCCTCCCATGCTTTGGTTCTAGGTCGTGAAGTAGCTTGTTGGTCTCCAGAGATGAGGGCTATTAATTCTTCAAATTGGGCACTAGTGATGTGCCCATTAGTGACTGCCCAATTGATGACCTCCACTTCGCTCACCACCTGCCCACAAATGCCTTGAAAGAAATTGAAAATATCTTCTTTGTGTACATTGAACTGCATGTATATGGCAGTTAGTCCGTATAGAGTCTGCTTCCTTTGATCCAAATGAGGAGAGGTCTCCCTTGCAAAGTCAGTGGATCGCTCCACATGAACACTGTGCCTAGCGGGTTGTGATGGAGGAGGAACATTGGTTGCCCAATGACCTCTGGTACTGATCCCCAAACCCCCTTCAGCATGCAATACTCTTAACACCCAGTGAGAAGGAAAAGTGATGCTATCCATGGAGGAAAAATGCAAAGCAGGCATGCTTTGAAATATCAAACATAAAAGTCTGCCATTTATCTGCTTTGATGAGTTTTTCTTCCACCATTTAAAAATGGTAGTGGCCCAATCCACATTTAGCATATGATCAATGCTATACATGAACTCCAGGTGTGGCTTAGGCACACTATCTATCTCACTGGTTTGAATCAATAAGCATTTCCCTACCAGGTAGGCTAGGCATCTAAATTTTCCAACAAAACCATTCTTGGTATACTGCCTTCGACTTTGAAATTTTCTAGCATAGTTGCATGCAGTACCAAATTCTCCTAGGCTTAGCTGAGGAAAGCTATCACTGGGTGCAGGGAGGTTAAAGCAATGTCTAATAATTTTAGGGGTAATTCTGACATAAACCCCTTGCACAACCCCTATCAGTTCATCCTCACTCACATAGACAGATGCATAAAATTCTTGTAGGGCAGAGTAGGAAATAGCTGGCTGGGCAGATACTAACCTTTGTAATCCCAGATTTTGAATTTTAAGAGCCACCTCTCTAACCCAGCCCAGCTCTGAAGCCTCCAAAGCTTGCATATCAAGAGCATGCCCCAAGAGTATCTCCTCCTCAGGTTGGCTATCAGCACTAGGTGAGTGCACCTCCTCCTGGCCAGTCCTCCTTGTGCGCACCATCTTTGGAATGAGAATAAAGAGCAAAAAGCAGAAAACTGAAGAGCAAGAGAGCAAAAGAGCAGAGTTTCTCTAATACTCAGATCTGGAGTGATTTTGGTGTGGAAGCCTTTGAAGATGGCCTCTCTTTATATAGCGTTCAGAAGGAAAGATGCTCCAATTGGCGTGATACATGTGCTCCTAAATTTTCAAAGTGTTCTGACCAAAATAGCCCTTGCACGTGAATTGGTTGAATTGGCGTGCAGGTCAGAATCGTCCCAAACTTTGGTGGTGGGTCCCCCTTGAGCTGGCAAGCAATAGTCCCTTCTGCACGTGAATTGTTTGAAGCTTCTAAGAGGGCTAAAATCGGTAGTTTGCATTTTTGAGCCTCCATATGATAGCTAGAAATTCGCGTGCAAGAGTAAACGTGATTCACATGGTCTTCATCTACCATTCCAGAAAGTTACAGCTCAAATTCACGTTCAGGCCCAAACTGGCCCAAATTTCTCCACTTAGTTGCTTGTGCATTATGGACCATCTTTAAGTCTTGCACGTGAATTGTTTGAGCCCATCTTCAAGCACTTTTGGGCTTCACTTGCTCCTTGCTCCTTGACTTTAACTTTAAAAATAATTTCACAAGTTCAGGACCCAATAATTTGCTCATCCTGCAAATGGTTAGTTAAGAAAGAAGCAAAGTCTCCTGCACAATGGTTAGCTTGCAAACAAATTTATTGAATAAAATAAATAAAAGAAAATAACATAAAATAAAACATAGCAATAAACATTGGGTTGCCTCCCAACCAGCGCTTTATTTAAAGTCTGTAGCTAGAGTTTCAGTTATGATCATGCAATGGTGAAAGAGAGGGAATCAACTATCTCCCTCTGAGTTGAATCAAAGTATGGTTTCAGTCTGTTGCCATTCACCCAAAATTTCTTGCCATCTACAGCTTGGAGCTCAAAGCTCCCATATGGCTTCTTATCAACTATCACAAAAGGTCCCATCCACTTGGACCTTAATTTTCCAGGAAATAACCTCAACCTTGTGTTAAATAGAAGAACTTTCTGCCCTAAGGTTAAAGGTTCATTGTTGAGTTGCCTATCATGCCATTTCATAGTTCTTTCTTTGTAAAATTTAGCACTATCATAGGCATCCAGCCTAAGCTCATCTAACTTAATTAATTGAGTCATCCTACGCTCCTTGGTCTCTTGTGGGTTAAAATTTAACTTCTTCAAGGCCCAATGAGCCTTGTGTTCTAGTTCCACAGGCAAGTGACATGCCTTACCATATAGAATACGGTAAGGTGACATCCCAATGGGGGTTTTGTAAGTTGTCCTATATGCCCATAAGGCTTCATCAAGCCTTTGAGACCAATCTTTCCTATTGGCTCCAACAGTTTTCTCTAAAATGACCTTAATCTCTCTGTTGGACACTTCTGCTTGTCCATTAGCTTGCGGGTGGTAGGCTAAAGACTTCCTATGAGTGACACCATACTTGTTCAATAATTTGTCAAACAATTTGTTGCAGAAATGACTACCCTCATCACTGATTATAGCCCTTGGTGTCCCAAAACAGCTAAAGATGTTCCTAGTAACAAAGTGAGTTACAACCCTAGCGTCATTCACTCTAGTAGGAATAGCTTCTACCCACTTAGACACATAATCCACAGCAAGCAAAATGTATGAATACCCATCAGAATTTGGGAATGGCCCCATGAAGTCAATGCCCCAAATGTCGAAAATTTCAACTGGAAGGATTATAGTTAAGGGCATCTCATTTTTCCTAGACAGACCACCTACCCTTTTACATCTATCACACTTTTTGATGTAGACATAGGTGTCTTTCACCATGTGAGGCCAATAGAAGCCACACTGCATGATTTTAGCCATAGTTCTTTGCACCCCAAAGTGGCCCCCATAATGTGATGCATGACAATGATGTATTATGTCATCTACCTCCTCCTCAAGGACACACTTTCTAATGATTTGGTCAGAACACCTCCTATAAAGAATTGGGTCTTCCCAAATGAATTTCTTAGCATCCACTAACAATTTCTTTCTCTGGTGGTAGTCTAACTGCTTGGGTATGAACCCAGTGGCTAAATAATTTGCTGTCAGTAAACCAAGGAAGATGATGCTCCTCAAACAACTTCTCATCAGGAAAGTCATCTACAATGGGTAGAGACTTAGGTGCATTCTCCACATGGGAGAGGTGATCAGCCACAGAATTTAGGGCTCCCTTTGTGTCTCTAATTTCAAGGTCAAATTCCTGTAAGAGGAGAACCCACCTAATCAAGCGTGGCTTAGCTTCTTTTTTAGCAAACAAATATTTTAATGCAGCATGATCAATATAAACAATGACTTTAGACCCAAAAAGGTAGGGTCTAAACTTGTTGCAGCCATAAACCATGGCTAGCAACTCTTTCTCAGTGGTGGTATAGTTCTGTTGAGCATCATCTAAGGTCTTACTAGCATAGTAGATGACCCTAAACACCTTTTCTCGCCTTTGCCCTAAGACTACCCCCACAGCATAATCACTCGCATCACACATTAGCTCAAAAGGCTGAGCCCAGTCAGGTGTGACTATAACAGGTGCATTGACTAACTTACCCTTGAGGATGTTGAATGCTTCTAAGCAATCTGCATTAAACTCAAAGCTTATATCTTTTTCTAACAACCTACTCATGGGTTTTGCAATTTTTGAGAAGTCCTTAATGAATCTCCTATAAAAGCCAGCATGGCCAAGGAAACTTCTCACTCCTTTTTCATTGGTTGGAGGTGGCAGAGTCTCAATAGTGGAGATTTTTGCCTTGTCTACCTCCAAACCATGTGCAGGCACCTTGTGCCCTAGAACTATCCCCTCAGTTACCATGAAATGGCATTTCTCCCAATTTAGGACTAGTTTCTTCTCCTCACATCTCTCTAAGACCACATCTAGATTTTTCAAGCACTGTTGGTAGGAGGAACCAAACACTGAAAAGTCATCCATGAAGACCTCCATGATCTCATCAACCAAACCCTGAAAAATGGCCATCATACACCTTTGAAAGGTGGCAGGGGCATTACAAAGCCCAAATGACATTCTCCTAAATGCAAAAGTGCCAAAAGGGCACGTGAAGGTGGTCTTTTCTTGGTCCTCGGGCTTAACCATGATCTGATTATACCCGGAATAGCCATCTAAAAAGCAGTAGTGACTATAGCCAGCTAGCCTATCCAACATTTGGTCAATGAAAGGAAGAGGAAAATGATCCTTCCTAGTAGCCTTGTTTAGCTTTCTATAGTCAACACACACTCTCCACCCCGTCACAGTGCGAGATGGGATCAATTCATTTTTCTCATTTTTAATCACGGTCATGCCCTCTTTCTTGGGCACAACATGCAATGGACTCACCCACTCACCATCGGAAATAGCATAAATTATACCCGCATTTTTCCATTTTAAAATTTCTTTTCTAACAACTTCTTTCATGATAGGGTTTAATCTTCTTTGTCTTTCGGCAGTGGGTTTAAAATCATCATTCATCAAAATTTTATGCATGCAAATCCCTTGACTAATACCCCTAATGTCTTCAATGTTCCATCCTAGGGCCTTTTTGTGTTTCCTAAGGACTTCTAGCAATTGAGTACACTCCACATCATTCAAATTAGAAGCAACAATGACAGGGAATTGATTTGTAGAGTCTAGAAATTCGTACCTTAGGTGTCCAGGCAGCTCCTTCAGTTCTGGAGCTGGAGGCACGTCATCTTCTTTCTCCTCCCAGCTTGCTCCAGAGAGTTTGTAGTTTGCTCATCTTCCTCAACTGTCAAGTACATCTCTTCATCTTATTGAGCTTCTATAAGCTGAAGGGCTCCATTATTGGTGGTGGTAATTTCTTCTGCCAAGTAGTCTTCCACCAATTCCTCATGGTCTTCAACCCAAAGGCAGTCCTCCTCCTCTTGACCTTGCAAAGCCTTCCCCATGTCGAAGACTAAGGTCTCCTCATTAATTCTCAGAGTTAGCTGCCCTTGAACAACATCAATCAACGCACAACCCGTTCTGAGAAACAGTCTTCCAAGGAGTAGCTGAACTCCTCTATCTTCTTCCATCTCCAAAACTACAAAGTCCGCTGGAAATATGAAGGAGCCCACTTTGACTAACACGTCTTCAATTATCCCTTCAGGCCTTCCAGTAGACCGGTCAGCAAACTGCAATGATATGGAAGTGGGCTTCATGCCCTTAAGCCCAAGCTGCTTATACAAAGCAAAGGAGATCAAATTGATGCTGGCCCCTAAATCACATAGGGCCTCTTCTTTGCGGTGCATTGCCAATCACACAAGGGAGATTAAAACTGCCCGGATCTTTATGCTTGATGGGCAAACTCTGTTGAACAACACTGCTCACCTCGTTAGTGACTGCCACCGTCTCATGATCCCTATATTTCCTCTTCTTCTTCACAAAATCTTTGATGTACTTTCTGTACCTAGGCATTTGCTCCAAGATTTCCACAAATGGAATGTTAATTTCAAGCCTCTTGAACAAACTCAGAAAGTGCTCATGCTCTTCTTCAACCCTCTAGTTCCTCAGCCTCTGAGGAAATGGCATAGTAGGCCTGAGCTCTTGCCTCTGTTCTTCAGTTATTCTGTCTTGACTCAGCTGCTTGTCCTTCTTTTCTTGCACTCTTTCTTCAGCTTTATCTGATTTTCCTTGGTCATCAGCTTCCAAGGGTCTGCTCTGTTCTTCTGGAATTGCCTTCTTCTTAGGCTCTTCAGCTTCTTTCAGTGCCTTCCCGCTCCTTAGAGTAATAGCCTTGCAGCTCTCCTTGGGGTTCACCTCAGTATCACTTGGAAAAGATTTAGCTGAGACTCCTTGATTTACATTCTGGGCCAAACTCACAAGTAGTTTTTCTATATTCTTCATTGAAGATTCCAT
Source organism: Taxillus chinensis (assembly GCA_023512835.1). Classification (NCBI taxonomy): domain Eukaryota; kingdom Viridiplantae; phylum Streptophyta; class Magnoliopsida; order Santalales; family Loranthaceae; genus Taxillus; species Taxillus chinensis. The sequence goes on along the minus strand of CM042088.1, from coordinate 17,114,027 downwards.
GGTGACTACCCTTTCCTCCAAATTATCCTCTCTTTTGGTTGGCTCATCCACATTCTGTTATACCCTTCCTCTTTGCTGTTGAGGCTGAGGCTGTTTCTGCTTGAATCCTGGAGGTGGGTGTAAATAATTATCCGTAGCATATGGATTCTGCTTCATCCCTGGGGGCACATATTTGTACTGAAATGAGGTATCTCCCCCTCGGTTCTGGTTTTTCTAAAATGGCTGAGATTGCTGCTGGTTCTGGTTGTACCATTGTTGTTGTTGTTGAGGATAAAATTGCTGCTTCTGATACAAGCCCTTTCCTCCAACATAATTTGCTTCTTCAACTCCACTCCAGCCCTGCTCAGCTACTAGTAAAGCTTGTTGTGATCCTTCAACTTTAAGAGCCAATACTTCCATGCCTTTCACTAAAGCTTGAATCTGTGCTTGCATATCATTGGAAGAATTATCAACTGAAGCTATCTTCTCCCTTGGCTTTGAAGTACGCACATTAGACCACTGCCAATTAGCTAACGACGGCCTCTCCATGAGCTCCGCTCGTTGCGTCAGGCTCTAGATTCATCAAGCATCCTCCAAGAATTGCATTCACCTTGTCTTGTGAGTGGGACTGAAGACCTGTGTAGAAAGATTCAATTTGAATCCAATGGGGTCTTCCATGATCAGGGCATCTTCTCACTAAGTCTTTGAAACACTCCCAAGCTTCATGAAGAGTCTCCATCTCATCTTGCCTAAATCTGCTAATCTCCCCTCTGAGTTGGATCACCTTGGAAGGAGGGAAGTACTTTGACATGAACTTGGTCCGCATCTCCTCCCAAGTGTTGATTGAACCTGGCCTGGCGATCGTTGAACCAGCCAAGAGCTCTATCCCTTAAAGAGAAAGGGAAAAGCCTTAGCTTTATTGCCTCCTCCGATACATTGTTGATCTTTATGGTGTCGCACATCTGGTAGAACCTCATCAAATGCTGGTGTGGATCATCCACGGCTGTTCCTCCAAACGCGTTGTTGCTCACCATGTTGATCAACGCCGGCTTCAGCTCGAAGCTATTTGGTTGGACTCTTGTCTGCCGAATCCCAGAATAATGGTCTGACATCATCGGTCTCGCATAGTCTAAGAAGGTTCTGGGCATAAACCTATTACCCTCTTCTTCTGGATATTGGCCATTGTAATTGGCCCCTCCTTGCGGTGCACCACCATCAGGCCTTAAATCTGTCATCAATTCACCTACTGGATGCTCTAAGCCTTGCAATGCTTCTTCAGCCTCACGTGCTGCTTCCCTAGCTGCTCTACGATGAGCTCTGAACAATCTTTCAGGTTCCCAATTAAATGGTATAAACTCCTGTCTTGGCATGCACAACTAGGAATTCCTCAAACACTTGGTGTATGTTCCTGTAAAACAACAAGAACACACCCAGCAGCTCTGAACAATGCAAAATAAACAAATAAAGAACACAAAATAACAGAAAATAAAAGACAAAATAAAACACCAAGATCAGAATTCAAATAATTTCACTCAATGTTGATTTTAAAAACTAGTTAACCGTTGAATCCCCGGCAACGGCGAGTGTTAGAGTACCTTGGGATATGTGTCAGAATTGGGAAGCGTGCTTTCAAAACTCCAAAAGATCTTTTAACAACCATCCACAGTGATGAATACCTATAGTTAAATAATTATGATTTATTTTTGGGAAAACGGACTCTACCTCTATACTCTTGTGCATGATACTTTACTGATTTATGTGGTGGTAAAAATGTATCTCCCATTGGGAATCCACTATCAACAAGATAATAACATCCTACAAGTTCAAATATGACATTCATAAAATAAATATTCATAAAGTAGAATTAATGCAATGTTTAGACAAAAGTTAATTAAAGAAAGTAAATAATAACCTTCCAGAGGCCATGGGAACATATGTTTGTCACTAGTGATGCCCTTCTCAAAAACTCTTAAGTCATTAGCAGTACCCTCCCATCCAGGGACGGATCCAGGAATTTTAGTTAGGGGGGCTAAAATATAACTGTATAATTCATATTTAAAAACTATTATTCAAAATTACGATTAGCATTATTTAAGTTATAAGTAATATCATAAAAAGCATAAAAAGCTCACTAAATACTCTTATAATCAAGTCATAATATTTTTAAAAATCAAATAATCCAATTACCACTATTGCAGTTAGAGCATTTGTAATAAAATAACAAAATATTTTAATAAATTTGTCTACATATGTCACGCCCCCAAATCCCGGGAGGATCGGAACTAAGAGTGTGACTTCCCCATGCCCGCACCCGAAGGGTCAAGGGGTTGATATCTAGCACCGATATGAACTACACTGTGGGTGCTATCCAAGACATACCTATATAATCATACATCAGGGGTATTCCTATACATTTCCACATGCTATGAAGCTAATGATAATATTTTATTAATAATAAAATCATAATATAAATCGAATACAATTTTCACAAACCCTTGTCCGAATATTCAAATAATAAAACCAATCATGTTATACAAAATCCATAAACCAAGTTATACAAAGTGTGAAATGAATAACAATCAACTTCGGACCAGCCTCTAGCGAATGGGTCGATACCTGAAACATGTCAATAAAGTAGGGGTGAGCACAAGTGCCCAGTAGGTGATCTTCGTCTCCTCACCATCCTATAACATGAAATCTTAAATCTACATGATCAGTTTATGTTTATGCATGCCAGTGCAGTGTCCTATTTTATCACAATAAGTTCACATTCAATCACAAATATAACATCACACCCATTACATTTCATCCATTAAAGGTTTGCACCGGCAATCCAACCATTCACAGGATCCCCGCTACCAACTCCAAGAATCCCAGTCACTACTAGATAGCCATATGTAGGACCTGTGGTGTCCCTAATGACAACCTGCCACATATGGTGTTGTACCCCATTTTGACCGGGTTAGATCGCAACCGTACTTGGCGAAGGACCACTAAGTGATAGAGGATGACATTCGGAGAACAACGCACTTGACCACACTTGATTCCGAGGAGAAATGAAATGATTATGATAAAAATACCAAGTTGAATTGGACAACCGGTGGGCAGCCCGCTATTTTATTAATAACTTCCCCGATACTTGTCGTAATCCAACAAAGTCAATTGAATTGATTATATAACACCTTTATCTATCATTTCCAATTGGTTTGAGAATATTCCGGGTTGTATTCAATTAGTTATGATTTTTCAAAGTTGGCAACCAAACCTTGTGCAAATTTGGGGGAGACAGCTAGTGTGCAGCGCACTATTTTGCCAATAACTTTCTCAATACTCATTGTATATGAACAAAGTCAATTGCATTAGTTAGATAACATCTTTATATATCATCTCCAACTGGTTTGAAGGTAATCCGAGTTCTATGCAATTAACTATGAATTTTTGAATCGGACGGGCAGAATGCTCACTTTATCATGTACCTCTGTGCGGTATTTCCCACTTTTCTCCTAAATGGCTGATCCTTTTGGAGTGATTCCACTTTTCGAAGACAGATAACAGAATTTCAAGCAAAACAAGACCAATTTGGCCCTAATCCGAGCTCTGTGGAGAAAGTTATGAATTTTTGAAGTTGCCCCAGAAATCTGCCAATTTTCCACGAATTTTGGTTCTTCATATGCATGTTTGTCCCACATTGCCAGTTTTGCTTTTACTTCGCCCAGTATATATACAAAGGCACTCTCCTTATACAGCAAGTGATAACAAGAGAGGCCTAAGGAAGCCAAGTAGAGGTGCCATGTGGCGACCGAGCCCACACAGGGAAATTTTTGGGGAAGCCAAGTAGATGGTACCGGAATAAAGGTACTTGGCCAATGCGGAATAAGGACTTACTGATGCGGACTAAGCCCAGATCCGGTGTTCAAACTTGGTCAACTGATGCGGAATAAGGACCTACTGATGCGGACTAAGCCCAGATCCGGTGTTCAAACTTGGTCAACTGATGCGGAATAAGGACTTACTGATACGGACTAAGCCCAAATCCAGTGGTCAAACTTGGTCAACTGATGCGGACTAAGCCCAAATCCGGACTAAGCTCAGATCCGGTGGTCAAACTTGGTCAACTGATGCGGAATAAGGACTTACTAATGCGGACTAAGGCCACTGATCCGGAATAAGCGCAGATCCGGAGGTCAAACTTGGTCAAATCTGAGCTAAACCTATTGATGCGGAATAAGCTCATTAGTGCGGAATAAGGACTTGTTAATACGGAATAAGGACCTATTGATGCGGAATAAGGCCACTGATCCGGAATAAGCCTAGATCCGGAGGTAAAACCTGGTCAATAATTTTGAAAAACTCCAAAATAACTCCTCTACAGGTCTGGGAGTGACTCCAAAGCATCGGGACTCTGAAAATTCTTTTTTAAGTGCATTAAATGCCAGCAGTGTCTCGGAACCCCCTTTTTTAAGCGTGGGAATTGAGGAGTCTCCAAATATTACATTCAAATGTCTCGGAACTCCATTTTTGAGCATAGGGACGGAAGACCTCTGTAATTAAATGTCATTTTCCTCGGGACATCACAGTTGACCCTGGGGATTGCATAACCATTAATTCCCAACGGCTCCAATACATCCGGAAATGCATTCCGCCCTTACCCACCAAAGCGTCCAGGTACAACAGAGGATTAAATAATCTCAAATGATTTATTTATTTTCAGGCACTGGGACTCCTTTTTCAAAGCACGAGAACTGTGAATTATTGTAAATCGCTGGGAACCGAGAATCCCATTTCCGAAGTCATTAATTCATTGGAACGATGTAGTTGACTCATGGGGACTGTAAGGCATCCAATAAATGTCTAGGCACGGGCTGTCTCCCCTGGGATTCCTATAAATAGACTGCCCCAAGAGGCAAGGGAGGGGGCATCGATTATCAAGTATCATAAGAGGTTATTCCGGGAGAGAATTTCTGGCTGCATTTCTGAGAGATAAAAAATCAGAGAGGATTTTTATCAGGAAAAAGAGAGCTTGTTGGACGGGACTGTGAGAAAGAAAATTCTGAGAATTTCTAAAGGCGGAAACACTTTATTTTAGGAGAAAAGCACCCGAATATCTCCTATTTTGGGTAGAAAGAGCTAAGGCTGAAGGAAATACATTGAATCAAGGAGGGAGATTCATTTTACTAATCATTGTGTTTTCAGGGATCATTAGGAGGAAAGTGGAACCAACGTCTGCATCATTTTAATTTCTCCAGGTTTCCTGCTTTACTTTTGTTTATTTATTAAATTATTCTTTTTTTAAAATTTCTTTCTCTGTGTTGTTTTTAAACATAAAACCCAAAAACGTCTCTATTTATTTTAATTATTTCTTAGAGTTTAAAAAACGAAAACACAAAAAAAACTTCTTGTATCTCTCTTTTCCTTTATTATTTTCAAAAAAATAATAAAATGTAAAAAAACAAAACTCAAATCTCTTCTAGAAAAATTTAAACAAGGCCTGGGCGGTCATGAGGGTTGAGCCCTAGATGCTCACATCCTAGTCTGCCTGGGCCAATATCAATTGTGGCAGTATTTTCTTATTTGAATTCAAATTGCTTTTGTTTTCTTTTCTAAAAAAGGAAAATTACTTTTGTTTTCTTATAAAAATGCAATACTGTCACACGGGCCTAGATCCCACATTCTTTTGCAAGACTAGGTACCAATTGTGGGCGTTGTGGGGGTGCAAGAGTTTTTCTTCCTTCCCCACACGTAACCGACTCCCGAACCTAATTCTCTGGAACCGTAGACCTTTCTTTTTCTAGGTGCCCAATCACACCTTTAATTTGTTTGGTGGCGACTCTGTGTTTTTCTTTTCTTTAATGGTTTGTGCGAGCCTTGTGCAGGGATGACTCTAGGATCAATGGAATGAACTAGCATGGAGTCCTTTCACAAAAGCCAGTACGAGCCCGGTCAAAAACGGGTGATGACATATGGGACCTGGGTTAACCAGCTACATAGGGGACCTACGGCCTCTTGCCAGCCCTATGTGGGACCTGCAGTTAACCCAACAACCTCCACCACTAAATCCACACGTATAACCAACAAATAATAAATTCAATAATCAAAATTCATTCTTATAGCACAATGGAATATTCAAATCGCTAAACCAATAATAACGTGATACGAATAACAATTATAACACATAATGAATAATAGCAAGCTCAAACAATATTTATTTTATTAAAAAAATTATATCAAGCCAAATAATATTTTTATTAAACTAACAATATCAAGCTAATAATATTAAGCCACAATTAATATTCTGATTGCCAACTTAATAATATCAGCTAATAATTTTATTTGTTTTGTTGTTTTTCTTATTTAGAAATCGTTAAATTCTTTTCACGAAATATCCCAACCTTTGATTCATGTTTTCAAGGTAAAGTGAAACACCACCATTCTCGTTGCTCTAATCCCAATATCACCAATTGTCGACTTGTTCTCACATCAAGTTCTGCTGCATGTCTTCTAATATGACACCCCTACATATTCTTAATTATTTTTAAATCACCACAATTCGTAAAAGCTATCACTATCAATGTTGCTTTATTATACTTGTGTAAATTCAAAATTTTACATCTTTGTTGCTTCATTTGTTTATATATATACATATAAACACTATTGCTTTATAAAAACATAAAGGGGGTGAGCAGCAGAATTACTACTATTGGATCTACAAAAAGTGCTACTACTGCACATAACAACGAATCTAGATCGTCGTAAATTTGCTCCGCCTAGATGCTTATCCAAGACCCAATTGACAACTAGTCGTCGGTAATGCCATGTATGTGAAAATCAACGGTTATATATATACATACACGCGCGCGCGCATACAACATTAGGGTTGAACTTACACTTTCTCTAACTATGTGTTTCATGCAATAAAATAACGAAGGATCAAGAACCACCTACCTCTTGCCTTCCGAAGGGATTAAACTCGCAAGAACGGTCTAGAATCGGCGAAGAATGACGAAGAACACAAAGAACACTATGAACTCTCCTTCGACAGCTAGGGTTTCTCAAAACAAAGTTAGAATGAATAATATAACCTCAAAACCCTATTTCTAATTAAAATTCATCATCCTTTTTAATAATTTCTAAAAAGCTCTCATAAATTCTATTTTTCACTTATTAACCCTCAATTTAACTCCTAAAAATTACTAAATAACCCCTGGAGGCTTCTGGACCTCTAACTAGGCTCAAATATAGTCAAAATGATCGTATTAATGGTCACGTTCTCAAAATAACATTCTTAACATCAAATATAGATTATAAGTTATGCTAACATATATACGAATCCTTACATCCTACCACCTTAGGTTTTTTCGTCCTCGAAAAAAAAATAAAATGTTCTTATAGACACTACACCTACACACAACTACTACGCATACCCAATATCTAACATATTACCCTCACTAACGAACACAATTGCTTTTACTAGCATAATTTTACATAACCTATCATATTTTATACACAAGCAACACATAGCAACAACCATACATCATGCCCTTCACAAATACCACCATATATCCACGAGTAATCATTTCAACATACACATAATGGTGAATTTGCTCTCACCACTGAGAAAAATCCTCACATTCTCCCCTCTTTAGGGCTTTTCGTCCGCGAAAAGACGAACCAACTAATAGTCCTAACGAGAAGGGTCTCTAACCGCAATGATAGGATCCAGGAACCCACCTAGCCATCAACCATTTCAACTGTTAAGGCGACGCTTGGTCCACCAACCATTAACCAGCCCAACGCTTGAGGACATACCATAAACCATTACGAAGCAACAATACATTTACCGGTTCACATTCCCTTAAACTTACAACGCATCCACTAACCATTCAACATAATAAAGGGGTGGTTTATCATCCTTTGTAAATCATTCCTAATCCCATGGCCATGCAACAAGGCTTAGATATTTGAGTAACACCTCCTTAGCTAAGTCACTTGGAATGCAACATAAATTCGTCCAACTCCAGTGGTAACTCTAAGCTACGAATAACCATGGTCACAACAACAAGGTTAAATGGACACCTCAACATAGTTAAACTGACACCTCAATATAAATCACCGGTTCATAGTTGATACGATCACCTATCAAAATCTAGTAACCAATTAAATCAACAAATTTCACCATACACAACCACTGTATGTCCCAATACCCAATATCGAACCACTACCACTAACCCCTTGTAATTAATCTGCCAAATAACCATTATAACGAATCGTTAACGAAACAACACCATACCAACAACTCCACAACCAACCATATACTACCTTAGAATTACTCCAACTAGTGCCAACATCACCACCAAAACTAACCAATCTAATAAAACCCAAAACAATAAGGATTAACACTAGAACCTAAAAATCCATCAAAGCACTATCAGCTCAGATTAATAGGATAAACTAGCCACCTTAATTAAACATTGTATAACCAAAGTCTAACAACCTACGCCCAATTAACCAATAGCCCAAAACAAGTGCAATAAGGAAACATTGCCTCACAAATCATGATCACATATTAGAAACAATATATCAACCATATAACAATCACAAATAGAGCACAAAACAAAACAACATCGACATATCAACCATCATACGAATATCTACTCCTATGCAAGAAAGGAAGGTCACACCCAAGTATGCTCCACCAAATAGGGTATGATGCCATTGAATCACAGTTGAGTCCCCTTATAGAGAGGACTCCACCAACAAGCAACAATCTTGGCTATCACAACATGTCACAATGACTTCATCGAGGGAAAGCTCACCACGCTAGTCCCACCATAAATCATCCACCAGTTCCACATTATCATACTTACCACCAATCAATCAAGCCAAATGATTGATAAACAAGGTCCATCCTAGTTCCACCATGTGTCACCACACAAAATAATAATTTATGTAACTAAGAACAACCAGTCAAGTGGAACAAGACAACAATAGGAAATACTATCATGCTCACACTCAGGCGTAGATACACAACATGATACACATGTCAATCACACATCATAATTCCAAACATCGCAAGGTTTATTAATCCCCAATGGAGTCATATCACACAACTATACCCTAAAACAGGAAAAAAGTCTACAACATGTCATTTGCACACAATATCAAATGAAGAATATCCAAACAATCATATAGTGTGGTAATCCACATTGACATCAGTTGACATGAATCACAATAATATTTAACATAGAGTCGGTCATCATTATTTATTCATTTATTTACTATTGTACTAGTGTTATAAGTATATTATTTATGATTATTTTTTTATTAATTTTATTGTACATTGACCATTCATATTAATAACCGGTTACACGCAATAACATAGTCCACCACAAGCCAACACCACACAAGGTGAATGCAACCAACAATGAGCAACTACTAAAAAACAAGCAGGCCAACAACCCATCAATATTTACTGGGCAAACAAACACAATTATAATGGCAATCAATCCAAGGAAAAAATCAACACCATACACTAACATTCAATCAAAATCTCATATAACATTTCAACTAACTAGTAGCATATAACCAAGTCAACAAAAAACCAACACAGTCAACATATGACGACTGGAAAATCGATACAATCACCTTCACAAGTTACAAGGAAATGAATATTTCAAACATCATTCGCTAGCGTCAATTAACAATTCATAACAACAATTAACCAACTAATGACATACAACAAGGTCACATCAACATCATATTATACAACTAATTACATCAATCAACATGCTTTTTTTTTTGTTATTTTATTTTATCATTATGATGTTTTTTTATAACACAGATGCAACATTTAACTATATCTTAAAGACATCATCACATGTTTAATAAGTTCCACAATTTAAATCTAGGGAAAAAGGGCATTACTTTCCTCGTGTGGTGTTTCTCCAAGACTATTTCCAAAACTATGTATAAAGTCCTAAGAAATATAACTCCCTTTGATTCTCAAATTATTTATCAACTTTTAAATCACTTACTAACACCTTTTTAAAAAAATTATTGAAATATTTTATCTGATGGAAACGAATTCTTCACACCCATTCCAAAAGACTATGTTATCACTATCTCCCTCACTTGTTGGCACATCTACCCTTCAATTGCCTTAAAACAAAAATAAACCATTATTGAATCTACCAATCCCATCATGGTCTTCTCATAATATTGAAGCCTAATATCTGATCAGTATATATTGCTAGTCATAACAGTTATTAGTTTCTATCGTATTATTATATTCATTGCACTATTTAATCCTTGAATATTTTATTCCATCATTTACCATTATTGTACTTCATGTTTTACTTTTATTAAGTTACTTTTTTCCAACCATCCCTTTTGCTACTACTTTATATACCACACGTTAGACAAACATGATACATCAATTCACATCATAGGGGAAACAATCATGACCCGTAGGTCTATAACAAGTAAACAAGCAAGCTCTAACACCCTTTTCAAGAGATAATTACAAATTACTCTACCTCACTCATGACCCCATATGATTTTCCTCTTGTTTTTTTTCAATTTCCCATATCAACTCTCTCTCTCTAATCTATTCTCTCAACCTTTTTTTACACGGTCCAAATCACAAGGCAAAGAAAACCAAGATAATAAATCATCTTTAATCTCACTTCTTTTTTTAAAAAAATATTCATTCTCTCAATTCACACACCCATCAATTTAATTCCATAAATTCATGCCAAGTAAATCTCACACATATTTTTTTTAAATCATTAACTCTCACCAAAATAAATTAATCATATCTCCACATGCAAAAGTTCTTCTCCCCAAAATTTCCTTAGTCCAAAAAATTAATATTAAAATGGATAAATAAATAAACAATAAAAATTCACCAAATTAATATTAATTCTATAAAATAATTAAAAACATGGTAAAATAAGAAATTTGGAAGAGAATTTTAAAAAAATGCATTAAATTATGACACGCAATCCAAATCACTCAAAGTACATTTTAAATTTCTTTAAAATTACATTTTTAAAAAAAATTACACGAAAAGCTCAAAATACCGATGAATAAAATTTCCATAATTAAAGCAATCAATTAAGTTCAAATTATTATACAAATATTTATCATTAAGCACAAATGAAATGCAAATATCACTCCCAATCAGTGACCTATAAGTCTACACCACATAGAACTCATAAGTCTCAACTGTCATCCATGGGACATTGCTCCTCACCTATACACATCCCTTAATCAATCAACCAAAACAAGCATGACCTAATTGGTCCTCATCATATCCCAATGGGGTCCATTTTCCCCCTGAAATCAATCATATTTGCCCAATCATGTAATTGGCTACCCAAGCCATCGAACAATTGGTAGGGTTCATATTTCCCCTACCACAACATCATAATAATATAAAGCGAAAGGGAATACTCTAGCATATAGTACTTGAATCAGCTTAGAACAATACAGGTCAATCCAAAACAATGTAAGTCATTAACAAGCAACTACGCAAATCATTCTAGGCAATTTCAAGAAATTTCACAACTGTAAAGTCAAACTATCACCAAAGTACCAAGCGCAACCAATTCAAGTGTCTATAATGCGCAAGCAATGTCATGTCATGTATGCACCCATCCCAATGCATCCTAAGATGATCTGACTAACACTAAGGTTACTAAGGACACCATTAAAGACTGCGTTGATCAGGCGCCCTCCCTAATCTCTCCCAACATCCAAACTCTCAATCAATCACCCTACTATGCTAGGTCCACTAAACCGACCGCTCTGATACCAACTTGTCACGCCCCCAACTCCCAGGAGGACCGGAACTAAGAGTGTGACTTCCCCATGCCCGCACCCGAAGGGTTAAGGGGTTGGTATCTAACACTGATATGAACTACACTGTGGGTGCTATCCAAGACATACCTATATAATCATACATCAGGGGTATTCCTATACATTTCCACATGCTATGAAGCTAAGGATAATATTTTATTAATAATAAAATCATAATATAAATCCAATACAATTTTTACAAACCCTTGTCCGAATATTCAAATAATAAAACCAATCATGTTATACAAAATCCATAAACCAAGTTATACAAAGTGTGAAATGAATAACAATCAACTTCGGACCAGCCTCTAGTGAATGGGTCGATACCTGAAACATGTCAATAAAGTAGGGGTGAGCACAAGTGCCTAGTAGGTGATCTTCGTCTCCTCACCATCCTATAACATGAAATCTTAAATCTACATGATCAATTTATGTTTATGCATGCCAATGCAGTGTCCTATTTTATCAGAATAAGTTCGCATTCAATCACAAATATAACATCACACCCATTACATTTCATCCATCAAAGGTTTGCACCGGCAATCCAACCATTCACAGGATCCCCGCTACCAACTCCAAGAATCCCAATTACTATTAGATAGCCATATGTAGGACCTGTGGTGTCCCTAATGACAACCTGCCACATATGGGACCTGGGTTAACTAGCTACATAGGGGACCTGTGGCCCCTTGCCAGTCCTATATGGGACCTACGGTTAACCCAACAACCTCCACCACTAAATCCACACGTATAACCAACAAATAATAAATTCAATAATCAAAATTCATTCTTATAGCACAACGGAATATTCAAATTGCTAAACCAATAATAACGTGCTACGAATAACAATTATATCACATAATGAATGTAAAGATTTGTATTCAGGTAGTTTTGAGAGAAAGTCATTCTATGAGAATGTAACTATCTGGACGGTAGTGTAGTCGTCGATGTGAGCATTTTGACTGTACTTGGGTCCGATTCCGAGTCGGGGCCCCGTTTGACCCGATTGTTGATTTTTGGGGGTTTATTGGTTGACTTTGCATTTGGGCGGTCATTTGGGTGTAATAATATCTGTTTAGTGTTATGCTCGTCATTTCGAGCGTCTTGACTGTAGTTTGACTCAATTTGGAGTTCGGGGCCTTGGAGGTCAATTATTGACTGGGTCAATGGTTGACTAGGTCAGTTGACTGGCAGAAATATAAATAGCAGAAAAAAAAAGAAAAAGAGAAAGCTTTCACTTTACGTTTCACGTTTGTGCATTGAGAAAGAGAGCTTGAGAGAGAGCTTGGAGGCTTTGGCGATTTGGGGCGATTTGTGTTCGTGGAGCTCAAAGATTCACTTCAAGTAGGTGTTCTTGAACTTCTCATCTTGATTCTATGCTTGGTATGCACGAATTTATCATGATTTATGAAATTGAGCATGAACCCTAGAATTTAGGGAAAACCAATTTTGGGTTAGATCTAATGGTTTAGCATAAGATTTGTGGTTAAGAACTATTTTATATAATTGTGGATATATGTTTCTGTGATTTTGGGGTTAATTAATTGTGTTTTTCATGAGGGTTGATAAGTCAACCATGGGAATTTGGGTTTAGATCTAGATTTCTAGAAATCTGGAATTTAATGCATGTTTCTGTTGTTTCCGCGCGATTTAGAGGCGTTCTGGACGCATTTTAACGTAAATATCGCAGTCTGTTGCGTAGAATGCGTGTTTGTGCATGTCTGGGGGTTGCTGGGTTGATTCCAGACGAAAAACAGGCAAAAACGACGATGAACAGTACCCTGGGCGCGTTACTGGGTCGAACTAACGAAAATCCGAAGTTCTGGGTCGTAGGGTCGTAGTTCGTAGACCTGTAGTTCGTAGTTCGTAGTTCGTAGTTCGAAGGTTCGAAGGTTTGTAGTTCATAGATTCGTAGACCCGTAGTCCGAAGGTCGAAGTTCGTAGCCGAAGGATCGAAGTTCGTAGCCTCGTAGGTCGAAGATCGAAGACCCGCTTCGAGTCTTCGAGGCGCGCTATGCAGCTACGAGTCTCCGAGGCGCGCTGCAATTCCGCGCTACGAGTCGCAGTCCTGAAGCTACGAGGCAGTGCAACAGCACTGGACTGGACCTATTTAGACCGTAACCTATACCTTAAGTATTAAACTTAAGTTACTATGTAAATAACGAAATACCCCCCATTTCGATTCAAAGAAAAATACTAGAAAAATTAATTCCCACTCTTTCAAAATGTGAAAATTGGGTTTTAGTGTAAAATCTCGGAAAAACCCAAAAGTTCGTAGTGGTGAATTTTTGAAAAGTGGGGTTAGACATCTCAGAAAAATCCCCAAAAATCAAATTATCTTAGTTATGCTATGGGAACCCAATGCCGGGACTTTTGATTTCAAGAAAATAACTGCTAAGGGTACTTCCTTCATAAATCAAGGATTGAAGATTTACTTGTGACAACTGGCTACAGTTCTAAAGGAAAGGTTGAGAATGACATACCATACTAATGTTAGTATGTTGGTGTGAGGTATTGGGGCATGGACTCCGTGACTTGTTTGGGTTCTCACTGTGTTGCACCGATGGTGCTATGTGGTTGACGTGGCAGGCATATGCACCGATGGCAGGCCTGTGTGGCGACTGTGACCGGGCATATTGCACTGTGGACAGGCTAAGGCCTGAGTTGAGCCGTTGAGCTCGTGGAGCTAGGGCTGAGTGCCCTGAGCTGGGATCCCATGGAGGATCGTGGACAAGTTGTCCTGTGTGAACAGGCTGTCCTGATGTCTGTTTGCAGGCCGAGTCCTGATGATTGTGCACACTACACGGTGCACGAGTACATTAAGCATATAGTATAGACTTATATGTGTTGCATGATGTGGAGTTTGGGGTCACCTACTGAGCTTGTCGCTCACCCCTACTTGTTGTTTACCTCTTTTCAGGTGTGACCCGAGACTAGTGGAGGACTTTCTTCCAGGAGGACGTGCCCACTACTCTGATGTATGATACAGTACTATATTCTATATTTTATTATGTGTTGTATCCCGGACATGGGTCCGTGGACAGATGTATTTGTATACTGTTTGTGATATAATGTTTGTATGACTGTTTGACTTATTATATGCATGATGATATATGGAAAAGTACAGGATTACCATTGATGTATGACTGTACAGGGTTGCATATTGGAGACAGCACCCGCGGTGTAGTCTCCATTGGTGCTAGTCACCGACCCCTTGACCTATCGGGTGCGGGCAAGGGGAAGTCATGTATCCGGTTCCGGGTTCCCTGGAATTCGGGGGCGTGGCAATGAATAACAGCAAGCTCAAACAATATTTATTTTATTAAAAAAATTATATCAAGCCAAATAATATTTTTATTAAACTAACAATATCAAGCTAATAATATTAAGCCACAATTAATATTCTGATTGCCAACTTAATAATATCCAGCTAATAATTTTATTTGTTTTGTTGTTTTTCTTATTTAAAATCGTTAAATTCTTTTCACGAAATATCCCAACCTTTGATTCATGTTTTCAAGGTAAAGTGAAACACCACCATTCTCGTTGCTCTAATCCCAATATCACCAATTGTCGACTTGTTCTCACATCAAGTTCTGCTGCATGTCTTCTAATATGACACCCCTACATATTCTTAATTATTTTTAAATCACCACAATTCGTAAAAGCTATCACTATCAATGTTGCTTTATTATACTTGTGCAAATTCGAAATTTTACATCTTTGTTGCTTCATTTGTTTATATATATACGTATAAACACTATTGCTTTATAAAAACATAAAGGGGGTGAGCAGTAAAATTACTACTATTGGATCTACAAAAAGTGCTATTACTGCACATAACAACGAATCTAGATCGTCATAAGTTTGCTGCGCCTAGATGCTTATCCAAGACCCAATTGACACCTAGTCGTCGGTAACGTCATGTATGTGAAAATCAACGGTTATATATATACATACACACGCGCGCGTGCGCACGCATACAACATTAGGGTTAAACTTACACTTTCTCTAACTATGTGTTTCATGCAATAAAATAACGAAGGATCAAGAACCACCTACCTCTTACCTTCCGAAGGGATTAAACTCGCAAGAACGGTCTAGAATCGGCGAAGAATGACGGAGAACACAAAGAACACTATGAACTCTCCTTCGACAGCTAGGGTTTCTCAAAACAAAGTTATAATGAATAATATAACCTCAAAACCCTATTTTTAATTAAAATTCGTCATCCTTTTTAATAATTTCTAAAAAGCTCTCATAAATTCTATTTTTCACTTATTAACCCTCAATTTAACTCCTAAAAATTACTAAATAACCCCTGGAGGCTTCTGGACCTCTAACTAGGCTCAAATATAGTCAAAATGATCGTGTTAATGGTCACGTTCTCAAAATAACATTCTTAACATCAAATATAGATTATAAGTTATGCTAACACAGATACGAATCCTTACAACATAAAGCAATATTGATCACAAATTATACTCGAAATTTGTATTTTGGCAACAAACTTTGTTATAACTTTAAACTTCAAGGTATTTTTAAACTTAAAGGTATTTGCTAGCCAAATTTAGCTAAATTTAGTCAGCTAATAATTTAAAATTTGAAATTTTAACAAAATTGTAGTCGATATTCAGATTTTGAGTATAATTTGTAACCAATATTACTCTATATCGATAAATTTATTAAAACATTTAGTTATTATACTATTAATGTTCTTAGCAGCATGTTCATCCCAAATATTTTGAGATAATAAATTATATTAGTAATTAATTTTAATTATAATTATATATATAACTATAATTAAGATTTATATTATATATATATAATAAGTTTTAAAATTTGAGGCGGGGCCATGGCCCCTACTGGCCCCCCCTTAGTTCTATCACTGCTCCCATCTAAAATAAACAAAGGTAAATTTCATATCAAAATCACAAGCACACAAGACATTTTAAGTAATCACATGCTTTCTCCCTCGACAAGAGTTTGCCCTTTCAAATGGAGCACGAGCACTGACATGTGTTCCATTAATGGCTCCTACACATTTTTATTACATATGACTATATCAACATTCTATACCTCATAAATACAGAATGTTGTTCCCGCGAGGTTGAGTTGTCATTGTTGTCAATATTATGTAGAAATGGAATTCACAAGGACGAAGGTCTGGGTCGAAGATTCGTACTTGGTTGGATAACTTCGTAGAGTGATCTCTTAGAATGAGCTCGTAGAGGGAGTCTACCTATGTACGTTCTTAACTTGAAGATCTGTAGACTCGTAGCCAGTATGGTCGAAGGTCGTAGATCAGGCGACTCGAAGGTCATAGACCACACCAATATACTAACATGAGTGTGGCAAATCATTCTCAACATTTCCTTTGGAACTGTAGCCAGTCTTCACAAGTAAATCCTCAATCCTTGATTTATGAAGGAAGTACCCATAGCAGCTATTTTCTTGAAATCAAAAGTCCCGGCATTGGGTTCCCATATCATAAATAAGATAATCTGATTTTTGGGGATTTTCTGAGATGTCTAACCCCACTTTCCAAAAATTCACCACTACGAACTTTTGGGTTTTTCCGAGATTTTACACTAAATCCCAATTTTCACATTTTGAAATAGTAGGAATTAATTTTTCTAGTATTTTTCTTTGAATCCAAATGGGGGGTATTTTGTTATTTGCATAGTAACTTCAGTATAATACTTAAATGTGTAGATGGGTATAGGTTACGATGTAAGTAGGTCCAGTCCAGTGCTGTCCAGTGTCCAGTTACACTGTTGGAGCTGCGACTCGTAGCTCAGAACCTGCGCCTCGTAGCTGCGGAACGTCGAATCGTAGCTGCGGAGTGCGGAGCTGCAGCGCGCCTCGAAGACATGAAGCGAGGCTACGATCTTCGACCTTCGGACTACGACCCTACGAACTACGAACTTCGAACCTTCGAACCTACGAACTACGAACCTTCGACCTATGAACTACGGGTCTACGAACTACGAACCTTCGACCTACGAACTACGGATCTACGAACTACGACCTAGAACTTCGGATTTTTGTTAGTTCGACCCAGTAACGCGCCCAGGGTACTATTCATCATCGTTTTTGCCTGTTCTTCGTCTGGAATCAACCCAGCAACCCCCAGACACGCACAAACATGCATTCTACGCAACAGACTGCGATATTTACCTTAAAATGCGTCCAGAACGCCTCTAAATCGCGCAGAAACAACAGAAACACGTATAAAATTCCAGATTTCCAAAAATCTAGATCTAAACCAGAATTTCATGGTTGACTTATCAACCCTCATGAAAAACACAATTAATCAACCCCCAAAATCAAAGAAACATATATCCACAATGATATAAAACAGCTCTTAACCACCGATCTTAAGCTAAACCATTAAATCTAACCCAAAATTGGTTTTCCCCAAATTCTAGGGTTCATGCTCAATTTCATAAATCATGCTAAATTCGTGCATACCAAGCATAGAATCAAGATAAGAAGTTCAAGGACACCTACTTGAAGTGAATTTTTGAGCTCTACGAACCCAAATCGCCCCAAATCGCCAAAGCCTCCAAGCTCTCTCAAGCTCTCTCTCTCAACGCACAAACGTGAAACGTAAAGTGAAAGCTTCCTCTCTTTTTTTTTTGTTTTTTTTGCTGCTATTTATATTTCTGCCAGTCAACTGACCTAGTCAACCATTGACCCAGTCAATAATTGACCTCTAAGGCCCCAAACTCCAAATTGAGTCAAACTACAGTCAAAACGCTCGAAATGACGAGCACAACACTAAACAGATATTATTACACCCAAATGACCGCCCAAACGCAAAGTCAACCAATAAACCCCGAAAAGTCAATAATCGGGTCAAACGGGGCCCCGACTAGGAATCAGGCCCAAGTACAGTCAAAATGCTCACATCGACGACTACACTACCGTCCAGATAGTTACACTCCCATAGAATGACTATCTCTCAAAACTACCCAAATACGAGTCTTTACAGTCAAAGCCTTGAAGAGGCACAGGGTCAAAGCCTCGAAGGCTCGTAGTTTCACAGACTCAAGGTGCAAACAGGTGAAGAGCCGTGTCTCACAGACTCGAAGCAAAGACTCATAGAGTTACAGCATGCAAGGTCATAGAGTCGAAGCTCGCAGGGTTGTAGATTGAAGGACCTGTTGCAGAGACCCGTGAACAGTTAATCAACCAAGGCAGAATGCAGCTGTCACTGACTCGAAGACTCGTAGAGCTCAATGGCTCATAGAATGAGATGTCACTTAAGCACTTATTCTGATCTAGCTTCGAAGCCAGACAGCAGAAGGAAGTTCGAAGACTCTAACTCGAAGAGTCGAAGATGAAGACTCGTAGACTCGTAGAAATGCTACAAGGCAATATCTTCGAGGTGGTGGCTAATCAAAGGAACGGAGCGCACTGCGGAGGAGCAAAACGCGCTGAAGTTCATCGTTTAAGTAAGTCGTTACCCAGGTAGCGGTTTTAAGTATGCCAAGTATTGAAAAACATGTGGATGTCATCCCAGGGTGGTTTAACATGTTTCAACCGTGAAGATCGAAGGAAGAAATATGTTTAACCCTAGCAGAAGGGTTTCTTACTTTGGCCGACCTATAAAAGCAAGGAATGTGCCTGACTTGCAAGTAAATGCCCATAATATTTTTAAATAGACAAGAAACGTATGAGAAGAGATAAAAAGGCGACGTAGAGTAGTTCATATGAAATACAAAGAGAGAGGAAGATTGAAAGAGAGATAACAGTGAGTTAATCTGTCTTTCTTCCTCATACATTCAAAGAACAGATCGTGAGTTCGGCAAAAGGAGTGGTTGAAGGTCGAGCATAGCAAACGCCTAAATACGCAGGAGCAGATTGTGTCAAACAGTTCTTCACAGTGAGTGAGCTCTGAAGTAATACTGTTTTTGTATTTACATTTAAAAGAAAAGAGAGTTGATCTTACATGAGACACCAACATACCACCCAAACGAGAACCACACCTGTTGGAATACCTCTAAAGTATCCTACTCTTTAAAACTAAAGGAATAGTTTTAAAGTATATAGATTTACTCTCCTCTCTATATACATACACGCATACCAAGACGATCACGCTTGGAACCTGGGAATATCACAGAATATAGTTCAAAATTGTTTAATAGTTTAAAGAGAACTATTTAAATGTAATAATTTTTGTTAATAAAAACTGATTAAATACAAAATATAGTTCAACATTATATACCTCATAAATACAACATTAACATTGTGCATAGTTATTTGCATGTATTAATGTAATACGTTAAAGAGTTATACCTTGAACCATGGATAGTATTTCCCATTTGTATGAAAGGACAAAGGTAATCCATTGCATCTTGGATCTGGCTTTATCAAAATCATCCCTAATTGGTGGATTGCTCGTAGTACACATCAAAAGCTGCATTGAACAGTTTTAGTAGAATGTTTTAAGCGATCAGAAACCACCCTCATGCGAGTATTGTGACCTATAATGTACAAAAACATTGCCACTGATTCTTCTACTAAAACAATGCCTTGGTCCTCCTTCAAAAACTGAAGCCTTTTTAACTTATTACATAGGTGTCAAAAGACATCAATATCCATACGAAACATTTCATAACAAACCCCAAGATGTCCGTGTAATAACTCTTTAACATAAGCCTCTCCTGACAGTTTACTTGTACGCATTGGGTTTTTATTGTAATACTTATTCACATGTTCAACTGATGATATTCCCAAGATCCAAGCTAGATCGAATGGGTATATGGGTTTGTATACAGAGAGGGGGTGAATCTGTATACTTAAAACTATTTCCTTTTAGTTTTAAGCGTAGTGTAATACTCAAAGGTATTTTACAGATGTAGTTAGTGTTTAGGATGGTATATTAGTGTCTCATGCAATATCAGTTAACAGCAGGTATGTATGAGAAGAAAAAGACAAAGACACACGGATTATGTGGTTCGATCAAAGTGATCTACTCCACGGTGGGGAGGGTGAACCTACACCGAGTCTAATCCACTATATGCTTTCAGTACAGTAGGGTCTAGCCCTTGTTACAACAGGATTAACTCCCTCTCTTCTTTTAAATGCAAATAGAAAACAGTATTACTTCAGTACTCACTCACTGTGAAGAACTGTTTAGCATAATCTGCTCTTGCATATTCAACTGTTTGCATTGCTTGACCATTAACCACTCCTTGCCGAACTTATACTCTGTTCATCGAATGTATGAGGAAGAAGAACATATTAACTCACTGTCATCTTTCTTTCAATCTTTCTCTCTCTGTATCTGAAACGAACTATTCTGCATCTCTCTTATATCGTCGCTGATACGTTTCTTGTCTTCTGTGATATTCTGACGCCCATCTTAAAGCAAGCCATATCTCTTGTTTTTATCGTTCGACCTCGGTAAGAAACCCTTCTGCTAGGGTTAAGCATGTTTCATCCTTTGATCTTCACCGTTGAAACATGTTACACTAGCCTCAGATGACGTCCATGTGTTTCCTAGCACTTAGTGTGCTCAGAGATGCCGTCCGAGTGATAACTTACTTAAACGCGGTCTTCAGTGCGTTTTTCATCTTCGACTAGCCACAACCTAGTAGATATATATGCCTCGTAGCTTCACTGTTACTTCAAGCTACCTTCGAGTCTTTAGCTACGAATCTTCGAGTCTAAGTCTTCAAACCTTGAGAATTGATCTTCCAATTCTTCTGCTCTTTGGCTTCAAAGCTAGGTTAGAACCGGTGCTCAACTGACATCTCACTCTATGAGCCTTTGAACTCTCTGAGTCCCCAGTTTCGCATCAGTTACAACTGCATTTTTCCTTGGCTAATCATCTATTTGCCTCAACAGGTTTTTCTAATCTTTGACCCTACGAGCTTCGACCTGCGAACTTCGACTCTGCAATACTGCTACTCGATACCCGATGAGTCTTCGAGCCTGCAAGTCTTTGAGTCTCCGAGACGCTGCTCTACACCTACGGTCTTCGAATCTTCGATCCTATGGATCTACGAGTTTGCGACCTTGTGTACCTTCAGGGGTGCGTCGAGCTAACTGGCCTGATGATCTTCGACCCAGCACCTTTGTCACGCCCTAGATTTCCAATCCGAGGAAACCGGTTCGTGACTCCTCTTTACCCACACGGTGGATAAGGGGTTAGGATACAATTCCACACAACACATCACATATCCACAATAGATATTCACAAAAACAGAATCATATATCTTTATTAAAATCAAATATCTTTTATATCATTTTCTCGTTGGGGTTACAATGGTTCCACAAAATAATATAAAACAAAGCAATAAAGCAGATAACTCAGTCCTCCACCTTGGTGTCCTACCTAATGCCTGTAGGTTCCTAAAAGGAAAACAAATCACAACAGGAGGGGTGAGCAACCACACCTTAGTAGGGATCATGTCTCCCCAACCCATCCCATGCACCTAAAATCTACATGATGACGTGCACAAGTGAAGTGTCGTGGCAATAATGTATAACCAGGTTATAAACAACATTTATAATTAAAGCAACACATAAACAGGCACAACCATAACCATAGCCACAGCCACACAGGCTTCCACAATCACAGCCACATAGGTTTTATAACCACAACCACACAGGCTATCATAACCACAACCACACAAGCTCCCAGCCACACAAGCTACCACAACTACAGCTACACAAGCTATCACAACCACAGCCACACAGGCTCCACAGCCACATAGGCTATCACAACCACAACCACACAGGCTCCACAATTCCACATAGCACACTTACAAGCACAATATAACAATGTATATCGACTACACATCAATAACACATGTACTCAACACCTATCATACAAGCCACAATAATAAATTCCCAACCACAACCCTCCTATAGATTCTACCGCGATATTAATACGCTCGAACACGACCACACCACAAATGAGCCCTTAAGCCCCACTGATCCTAGATTCATCAACACACACAAGCATAACATGCCAATAAAGGCCAACATTCATATAGGAGATCACACCTATATGAATTTACATATATATCAATCAGCAATTCCAAGGCCCAACCCTAGAATAAGTTTTGAGGGTATAGAATCCATACCTCAAATTCAGATGCGTTAAGGTTTGCTCCTCTCTAAAGGCGTCTCTCTAAGAATGCAGTGGCAAGAAACGCACCAAGAACTCTCTCTCTCTCTCTCTCTCTCTCTCTCTCTCTCTCTCTCTCTCTCTCTCTCTCTCTGCGGCGGCTAGGGTTCCCTTTCCTGGAAATACAGAATATATATTTAGCAAAGACAACACGCTACCCAAGGCCAACGTGGCCGAAGACGCGCCGACCTCATGTTGACCTCCGTTACTCTGGACTACTAATGTTGCGACTCAATCCGAGTTAACAATGCCACAGACTACTTCGGGCTACTAAGGCGTGTTCCGTGCTAAGGGATCACTCGGATCCTTACACCGTATGAAGAGTTCTCTCGGATCCTTACTTCGTATGAAGAGTTTCCTCGGATCCTTACTCCGTATGAAGAGAAGATCTGAACTAGACCACAATGCTTCAAATTTGACCATAATGCTCCAGATTTGCTTCCCACGGATCCAGACTAACTTCCACTACTACAAAAGAGTGCATTGATGACGCTTTTAAATTGACTTTTAACGACGCTTTATGAAAGCGTCGTTAACATTGTTAAAAGACGACATTGGACGAAGGCATGTCGTCGAATTTAGAAAGGTGATGACGCTTTCTTATAAGTGTCGTTAATAATACCGTTCAACGACGCGAATTTTGAAGCGCCGTAGTAATCACTCTTTATAACGACGGCTTTTAGTAAATGTCGTTAATATTCTAACAAAATCCCTAACGCCAATCGTCCCCAAATCAATCGTGCTCTCTCTCGCTCACTCGCTCGCTCTCAATCCCTAAGCGTTTGCTCCCTGATTGCCGTCCGTCAGTCCCCAAATCGAGTGCGCTGTCTCTTGACGTCGCCGTCCGTCCGAGCTTTGTTGACGCCGGTAGACGCACATCACCGACTGATACTAACTGCGCCAACGGCGGTACGCCTCAGTCCACAGAGCCACGCATGAAGCTCACACTGTTGCGACACCACTGCATCCTGCCTTCACTGCCGCACATCTCTTAGCTCCACCACCCACCGGCTGTTGGAGGAAGCTAGAAGAAGGTGACCGATTCTTGATTTTGAAGGAAGAAGCCACATCGGATAAGAGAGTTGTTAGGTCTTGGGGTTGGTATTTTTTCATCTTGATGTGTGTTTGTTTTTTCACATCTGTGTTATTCCTTTGCTTGCTCCATCTGTTTCTACCTGGCCTAATAATCTAATTGATTTACACTGCATGATTGTGAGTGTTTGTCTGGGTATATTTAAAATCAGTCATGTCTTTCGTTTCGCGCTTCGTATCCTATCTGATTTGTGTATTACTGGAAACGTGCCACTTTCATTACTTCACTACATATCGGAAATCTCTGTTTGTCACTACATTACAAATTACCTGGACAAATTAATGGGAAATCAACTGTTTGTCACTTTCATTACAAATTACTTCCTATCTGTATTTCAGGTGACACAAATTACTGGGAGTAATGATGTCTTCATTACAAATTTTCATTTCCAGTGAAGTATATAATTAATAGAGTTAGCATCATACACCTAGCCCTATTAGAAGTATAAATGATTACTTTATTCAGTGTTACCTCTTTTCTTATATCAATTAAATTTTGTGTCATACAATTGAAAAATTATTTTGTAGCGACTCTAAACATACTATCTTTGATATCTTGAGTTTTATCATATAAAATTTTGTTGATGTACACCTCTCTTTTCAAGTGTAATTATCTATCTTTATTGACTTATAATTGTGTCCTCATATGAGGAAAATGTTTAACTTTCTCTATGTGTTTTAGGTCTTTCTTTAAATGTTATATGAAGATGGATATACTCTTAGATAAATCTTGGATGTCCATAGATAGGAGATTGCCCAAATATGACGAGGGAGTTAATTAGTTTCTAAATTTTGCAATGCTAAATGCAAATGGTCATAACTCATTGAGATGTCCATGTGTTCGATGTGTTAACTGCGAGTGTTTACCTTTAGAAGAGGTAAGAGATCATTTGTTCGTTTATGGAATTGATCAAAGGTACCACACATGGTATTGGCATGGAGAAGAATTACCAAGTGTACAAGAATTGCCAAGGGTTACATCTTATCCAGAACAGATTGGTTGTTCCACCTATTTTGAAGCTTACACACCCGAAAACGGTGCAGATGCAGTGGACATGGTTAAAGCTGCTCAAGAGCAATGTCTTGACGATCCTCATGTGTTTAAAAAACTACTTGAGGATGCTGAAAAGCCTTTATACCCCGGTTGTTCTAAATTTACAAAGCTGTCTGCAGTGGCAAAACTTTATAGGTTGAAGACAAGTAATGGACATTCCGATAAGAGTTTTACCGATCTGTTGCAACTGTTAGCAACAATGTTACCAGATAATAATGAGTTGCCTACATCGGTTTATGAGGCGAAGAAGACATTGAAATCATTGGGATTGAATTATGAAAAGATACATGCTTGTTCGAATGACTGCATACTGTATCAAAAGGAGTTTGTTGATGCCTCCGAATGTCCCCAATGTCATACGTCTCGATGGAAGGACGGTAAAAGGGATGGAGTACCTTCAAAAGTGTTATGGTATTTTCCGCCCATACCAAGGTTTAAAAGGATGTTTCAGACTGCAGAAATAGCAAGACACTTGATATGGCATTCAAAAGACCGAAAAGTAGATGGACAGCTGCGACACCCAGCGGACTCGGCATCCTGGAAGTTTGTAGACCTGAAGTGGCCACAGTTTGGCATGGATCCACGAAATTTGCGCTTGGCTCTTTCGGCTGATGGAATTATCCCCACAGTTCATATAACACTCCTTATAGTTGTTGGCCTGTCATACTAATGACATATAACCTTCCACCTTGGTTATGCATGAAACGAAAATTTATGATGCTGACTCTATTAATTTCAGGTCCAAAGCAACCCGGAATTGATATAGATGTTTACTTGGCTCCATTACTTGATGATTTGAAACTGTTATGGGATGTCGGTGTCGAAGTCTATGATGCATATGCAAAACAAATTTTCACTCTAAAAGCTGTATTGTTGTGGACAATCAATGACTTTCCAGCTTATGGAAATTTGAGTGGTTATTGTGTTAAGGGCTATAAAGCTTGTCCAATATGTGGGGAAGATACTTATTCCATCAGATTGAAATGTGGTCGTAAGATTGCATATGTTGGGCATCAAAGGTTTCTCCCTATCGAACATGAGTATCGCAAACGAAAATGGGGTTTTTTCTGGTAAGCATAATGTTGGGAAAAAACCTGTTATCTTAAATGGGATTCAAACACTGCGAAAGGTTGAAGGGATAAAATATGTATGGGGGGGATAAGAAAATGAGAAAGAAAGTTAAGGACAATGAAGTAACCAAATGTTGGAACAAGAAGTCTACGTTCTTTGAACTTGAATATTGGAAACATCTTTACGTTCGCCACAACTTGGATGTTATGCATATTGAGAAGAATGTTTGTGATAGTATAGTTGGTACATTACTCAACATTCCAAACAAGACCAAGGATGGAGAAAATGCTTGTTGGGATTGGGTTATGCTACTGAAGAAAGAAGAACTTAAACCGGAGAAGAGGGGTGAACGCATATACTTACCTCCAACTAGCTATACACTATCCAGGGAGGAAAAGAAGATGATATGCAAAACATTGTTGGAACTTAAGGTACCAGATGGATTCTCTTCAAACATAAGGAATCTTGTATCAATGAAGGAATTAAAACTCCAAGGGATGAAATCCCACGACTGTCATGTTTTAATGCAACAGTTATTGCCTGTGGCTATTCGAAATGTTTTGCCAAAGAATGTGAGGCATGCAATTGCAAGATTTTGTTTGTTCTTTAAGAATATTTGTAGCAAAGTTGTAGATGTCTCTCTATTGCCTGTAATTCAGAAGCAACTTGTCTTAACACTGTGTGTGTTGGAAAAAAAATTTCCACCATCTTTTTTCGATGTCATGATTCACTTGACTGTACATTTGGTTCGAGAGGTGCAACTTTGTGGACCTGTGCAATTTCGATGGATGTATCCATTTGAGAGGTATATGAAAGTGTTGAAAGGGTATGTTCGCAATCGAACCCATCCAGAGGGTTGTATTGCAGAATGTTATATTGCTGAAGAAGCTGTTGAATTTTGCACCGAATACTTCTCTGATTTAGATGCAATCGGTGTTACAAGAAATCGAAACTTCATAGATGGTGAATTTTACACTGGACGAGCAATAACAAGTGGGAAGGTTGTCAAGGTTAATAAAATTGAATGGGAATAGGCACACCGATATGTGTTAGAGATTACGGATGCCATGCAACCTTATATTATGTGAGTTATTTGTACTTAAGGTTTTTGACATTCGTTTATAAATTTGATGCGAAAGCTTAACCATGTGTTATTAAACTTCAATATCCAAACAACTTGATAGGGAGCACATTCAGGATTTGAAAAAGCTTCATCCTCAGAAAGCGAAGTTGCCTAAATGGATTCAAGAAGAGCACCACCGCACATTCATTGGTTGGATTCGTAAGAAGGTACATTTGTAGCAAGGTTTTCTTGTCTTGTGTTTTAAACTTCAGTACTTTGCTTGTTTTAACCATACACGTTTTGCAGATCGATGACCTCTTAAGCCATGGTCATAAAGTAGACCGGGATTTGGAGTGGATAGCATATGGCCCATCTGATGAAGTGTTAAAAGTTCCCGGTTATATCATTAAAGG
Source organism: Taxillus chinensis (assembly GCA_023512835.1). Lineage (NCBI taxonomy): Eukaryota > Viridiplantae > Streptophyta > Magnoliopsida > Santalales > Loranthaceae > Taxillus > Taxillus chinensis. Next base: position 17,086,353 of record CM042088.1, on the reverse strand, counting down.
CTGTCGTTATCATACTAAAGAACGTGATGGGATGCGAGTCAATCAGAACAGTGGTGTTAGTTTAGTTGCCACCGCAATGCATGTTGCAAGTGCTCGAGATAACAATCCAATGGTTGCAGAGACTACCTACTATGGTGTTATTAAAGAGATATGGTTACTCAATTATCACATGTTCAAAATTCCTGTCTTTAAGTGTGATTGGGTTGACAGTAATAATGGGATTAAAGTAGATGATCTTGGTTTTACATTAGTTCAACTTGGTAGAATTGGTCATAAAAATGAGCCTTTTATTTTGGCTTCCCAAGCTAAGCAGGTTTTTTATGTACAAGATTAGTTAGATTTGACTTGGTCAGTAGTTCTTGCAGCACCACAAAGAGATTACCTTAACGAAGAACTAGAAGAAGAGGATGTTAGTGATGTTTGTGTGGATCGTATTGATGTAAGTCAAGTATTGCCAGATGATGAATATATTGAAAGAATTGACCAAAATGGGTTGATGTTGTTAAGAGATGGAGTTGAAGGGGAATGGGTGGATGCTTAAAAGGCTCTTGATATGAAAACCAAACTTTTTATTACTATGTATTATTGTTAATATTAATAACAATAATACAACTTGTTAAGGTAGGCATTGTGTATGATTGATTTTTTTTATTAATATTCATTATTTATTTATCTGCAACTGACATGGAAGCTTCATTTTTACGTCTATATTTTTTGTAGGTGACATGGATCAAATTGATGGCCAAAAAAGCAGTGAAAATAATGACCATCCTTCAAAGAAACAAGAAAAAAAGAGAAAGAGGGGAAAGACAAGCCTCACAATCGGTACAGGAAAAGGAAAGAAAGCAAAACATGAACTCAATTTTAACATCAAAGGACAACCAATAGGGCCATCGCGAGTATTGACATCTACTGATGTTGGAAAGATATGTCGTACTCATGTCCCAATTAGCTGTAAAACTTGGAAACATGTGCCACAAAGCGTAAAGGATAAAATTGTAGACGTGATAGAGGTTATTTGATTTATATAATGTTTTACAATATGATATTTTGTCAAACTTATGTATATGTTTATGAAAATATGACAACTTGTTTCATTGACATACGATGTGCAGGAGAATTATTGTTGTCATAAATTTAAAGGATGGCAAAAGAAGCTGCTCAGAAAAGTTGGTCTTCGATTCCGTGATTTCAAGTTTAAGTTGTATACTCAATACATACTGCCTTATGTTAAATGTCCACAAAACATACGGAAAGAAGCACATGAGGTTTGGTCTACCATCACCTAGGATTAGTGGACTGATTTCATCAAAGAAAGAACAAGTAAATCCTGGAATGTAAGATGCTATTCCCCCAATTAATTGATTCGTGTGTTGGCTTTTCAAATAGTTATTAATATTGTAATGTAAAATGTTTTTTTCAGCAAGTGCGCAAACTGGCGCAAGGTAGTCGTGCTAAAAATATTTACAATCATAGAATTGCTAGAAAAGGATATGCTGGTTTGGAGGAAGAAATAGTAAGTAAAAGAAATATAATAAGAGTTTTACTTTGGTTGATTACTTCTATGTACACTACTCATCAGATTTGTTCATTGTTTTCTCTATCAGCAACAAGAGCGACATACGACTGAATCCATTGAGAGGCATACATTGTGGAAGAGGGGCAGACAAGATAAAAGTGGATCATATAATAATGACAAAGTTAGGGAGCAAGTGGAGAAAATTGTGAGTGAAGTTTATATTTATGTTAAATTTTATGACATTTTCACATACCATGCATGTGTGATATGAATAAATAGTTATTGCTTATACATGTATGTACATATGAAAATTCGATTAAATGAGTTATATATTAAATGAGAAATGGTTTTTTTTTCAGGACAAAGTAGTTGCTGAAGTTGAAAGTGGCACTTTGACTGTTGAAGGGAGTAATGATGTCTTGACTCAGGCGTTAGGAACGAGAAGAGCGTTGGGGCCGAGTGCGGGGTGTTGGTGCGTTGGTCAGTCCAACCCAATACTTCGAGTCTTTCCCTTACCGGAAATGTCATTCATGTGAATCTGCACATACGAAGATAGATGAATTAACAAAGTATGTGAAGACGATAGATGAACTAACGAAGTATGTGAAGACGATGGCTGCTGTCATTAGCCATCATGGGCTAGAAGTCCCACAATTATCCCCACCATTCTCCCCTGGTGAGAGGAAGGGTTCCAATAGTACGAAGGGTAGCATTGCTAACTTAGCCATGGGGACACAGGTATATTTGTACGTTTGTATATATTTTCTTCCAATTTCAATACTTCTTGCAAATATGGTGTTGTGTATTGTTGGATGACAATATAGAGTTATGTTTGCACTTAATTGATAGTTTCTTAATATGTTGTGTATTATAGGATGAGACAAGTGGCCCACACGATACGGGAGCTGGGAAAAAGGCAATCCATTCCTCACCATTGTCTACAATGAATAAGGTCTTGTCTTGTTTATTACTAGGGTGAAGCAGTTTTACAACTTGTTAAATATGGTGTTGTGTATTGTTGGATGACAATATAGAGTTATGTTTGCACTTAATTGATATTTTCTTAATATGTTGTATATGATAGGATGAGAGAAGTGGCCCACACGATACGGGAGCTGGGAAAAAGGCAATCCATTCCTCGCCATCGTCTACTATGAATAAGGTGTTGTCTTGTTTATTACTAGGGTGAAGTAGTTTTACAATATGTTAAATTACCTTTCATTGTGGACACATTATTAAATGATTTATATTTTTAATGCAGATAAATGAAGAAAATGATGTTTATGATGTATGGCCACCAGATGACATGGTAAACATATAATTTCATATTTTCTTACATTGTAAAACAAAAGCGATTTACTAATGAATATGTTGAAAAATTTATTGAATTGATAGCCAAATGCTCGACCTTGTCAATTAGCAAACCCTACAATTGAGAGAGTTGTAGCACGGGGATATGTCTATGAGCCGGGAGATGCCAACATCCTTCATGGCGTAGCACGGCCGAGGGAAATGTTCGTGTATCAGTCCTTGGTCTTATAAATGATGAGTATGGAGAGGAGCCACTTCCTGTGTCAAATGTAGACGCCGACAATCTTTCCAAGCGGTTGGAGGATTTGTTTCATGGCCGAGAAAGCTAGTTATTTTGAAGAATCGTATTGTGTTAAAGGACCCCAAGGTTAGTTATCTCAATTAACCTAATGTAATGTAAGCATACACTTTCATTACAATGATTACTAATAAGGCTATTTTTTTGTTTAATGAATAGGTGAAGGCACCCTCAGAGGATGATAATCTAAAAAAATTGATGTTGGACTTCACCTTACTTGTTGAGAAAGCTACAAGAGATGACTCTGAAGCTCCAGTTCTTATTGCAGTTGATGGAAACGCTTTTCAAAGCAATGATCCTCTTTCAAAAACAGTGGATGAGATTCCACTTTTTAAAGATGAGTTCCTGCATTTAATTAATTTAGAGGAAATTGGGTGCAGTCTAATGAAAGTATATATGTGGTGAGTGTAAGAATTTGTTAGTTGCATTAGTATAATACTCTTACGGGTACTTCAACTATAATATGTTAGTGATACTCCATTTTATATTTATATGTTTATGCCAGTGTCCTATTCAATCGGATGAAAGATCTAGGAGTGGAAAGCTCAATTAGATTTGCAGAACCAGCAGGAACACTTGGAAATCCCGCAATGAGTAATTCTGATATTTTGTATTACAATATGGATACGTCGGCGAGTTCAAAAGGGGATTGCATTTTTTTGTACCCATATAACATAGGGTAAGATTTGCAATTTTGTGATTGATGTTATGTTGAATGTTCTATTACGGATCTTTATGTATTAATTATATTTATTGTGATGCAGCTACCATTGGGTGTTGGCTGTAGTTCATCCAAAGAAGCGGCATGTGTGGTATTTTGATCTACTAGCCAATGCTATTGACACACACCTGTTGGCAACTTTAAAATTGTGTGTCTAATTAAAATGTCCCTTCTCTTCATTGTAAAATTTACACATGATTTGTATTACTAATGATCTTTCATATATGCAGTGCATTTAAAAGTTTAGATTACAGTTTCAATTTTAAGTCCACAAAAAAGTTACCTACATTCGAGACAGTAAAGGTAATAGTTATGATTTCTTTATCTATATCACTCAAATTTTGTAGTTGTATATATTTATAACTCCAAATTCTTGTAACTATAGTGCCCTACACAACCCGGGTCTATTGAATGCGGGTACTATGTGTTGCGGTACATGAAAGATATTGTAGAATCACATGGAACACACCTTACTTCATTGGTGAGTCACACTATAAACTCATTAACTTGTAGCTTTTGTAGATATCATTAATGGAAACTTGCATTGACTTATATTGAAAAAAAACTACTTTTAGTTTCACAATACCAAACCATACAACACAACAATGATCAATGAAGTGCGAAGTGAACTTATTGCATTCATACGGGATCATATGTGATTTGTGACATCATTCGGGTAGAGATGCATTAAAATTACGGGTATTAAAATTTCAACTGTAATCTTATTCTTTACTTGTATTATTAGTTGTATCAATTAAGACCCTTGTTGTTGATAACGTGCATTTTATGCCGTTATTCTAGTGTTTATTTAGGATGTTTAAGAGCATGATTAGAGCCTTATTGCTTTATATATCATATATATTTGCTCTAACCCCTAAGAAGATGCTATTTGCAAATACATGCATTTTTAAACTATTTTGGCAGATTTTGGAGCTCACTTTTGACATAGTAGATGGCCTCAAACAATTGGCGTGCAAGAACAAAAGTTTCTTAGAATGATGTCATCTACCTACCACAGAAATTTCAGAGCATTTGAAGCTGCACGTGAATTCACCCATTTCACGTGCAAGCCTATTTTTGCCTCTCAGGCCTCTACAGGATGCAAGGAAGCTTGGGGAGAAGTTTGAGCTGATTTGGAGGTGCACGTGAATTCACCATATCACGTGCAAATTGACGTACAGGGATATTTTTGGACCGATCCTATCATTTTTCCATGCTGATCATTTGTTCCTGAAGGCCCAAGTCCAAATTGTGGATGGAAGATAGAGATTTTAAAGTTGAGTGTTACTTATCAAAACTACGTCGTTTTGATAGGTGGGCTAGGTTACACACCTCAAGGCCCATCCAAACTCTATAAATAAGAGCTCCACGCCCTCTGCTTTGTATCCCTAACCCCCCCTACACGTTTTTAGAGAGAGAGAGAGGCTCCACGACTTGGAGGCTCTCCTTGACCTAGGAGAGCAGCCGTCGCAGCAGCCGTCACGGATTTTGGAGCCTGGATTTGAAGCTTTGTTGCGTGCGTGATCAAGAAGAAGATGTTGAGCTTTTCTGCTTTGTGTTTGCTTGTAATCATGCGTGAGTAGTTCTTTAATCTAGGGGAGCAATGTAGCCCCCTTGATGCTTTGCTGTGTTTATGAACATTGGGTTTGGATGATTGAGTTTTGCATGTTTTATGAATCTGTTCTTAATTCTATCATTGGATGTACACCTTGGTATTCTTAGCCCTAGTCTGGGGCGGATTGAGATTCATAACTTATTTGTAATTGGTGTGATCATTATCCTTTTGCAAGTATGATTTATTGGCTTTGCATGTTTGTGTGTTTAGATGACCATTCTAGCATACAACTCTTAAAAGGACCTCAATGACCATTTGTTGTCCTTGGCTTGTGTTTAGCATGTTTTCAATCAGACAACCCTAATACCATGAACTAGTAGAGATAACATAAGGAGGTGAAATTGTGACCCTAGATGCTTTTAATCCTTGAATCTTAATCCTAAAATCAACTTACTTTCTTTGTTTATTCAGAAAACCAAATAAAAATTAGATCTTTAGTTTAAAAAAGAAAACTTTTTGCCAAGACATTTTATAGAACAAGAGTAATTGGGTGCTTTGATTTAAGAACTAGAAAACTAGGCTAATCCCTGTGGGTTCGACCCCTTGCTTGCTGCTATTCTTTTAGTGCAAACTTAGGGAATTTATTATCTTGAAGAGAGATTTAACGACATTAGCTAGCTCTTTTAGAGAGGCTAAAAAATACTGTCTGTCAAATTGGCGCCGTTGCCGGGGATTCAACGGTTAACTAGTTTTTTAAAATCAACATTGAGTGAAATTGTATGAATTCTGATCTTGGTGTTTTATTTTGTCTTTTATTTTATATTATTTTGTGTTCTTTATTTGTTTATTTTGCATTGTTCGGAGCTGCTGGGTGTGTTCTTGTTGTTTTACAAGAACATACATCAAGGATTCCTAGTTGTGCATGCAAAGAGAGGAGGATATACAATTTACTCGGGAACCTGAAAGGTTGTTCGGAGCTCGTCGTAGAGTAGCTAGGGAAGCAGCACGTGAGGCTGAAAAAGCATTGCAAGGCTTGGAGCAATCCGTAGGTGATCTGATGGCAGATCTCAAACCTGATGGTGGTGCACCGCAAGGAGGGGCCAATTACAATGGCCAATATCCAGAAGAAGAGGGTAATAGGTTTATGCCTAGAACCTTCTTAGATTATGCGAGGCCAATGATGTCAGACCATTATTCTGGGATTCGGCAAACAAGAGTCCAAGCAAATAGCTTCGAGCTGAAGCCGGCGTTGATCAACATGGTGAGCAACAACGCGTTTGGAGGAACAGCCGTGGATGATCCACACCAGCATTTGATGAGGTTCTACTAGATGTGCGACACAATAAAGATCAACAATGTATCGGAGGAGGCAATAAAGCTAAGGCTTTTCCCTTTCTCTTTAAGGGAAAGAGCTCTTGGCTGGTTCAACAGTCTGCCAACAGGTTCAATCAACACTTGGGAGGAGATGCAGACCAAGTTCATGTCAAAGTACTTCCCTCCTTCCAAGGTGATCCAGCTCAGAGGAGAGATTAGCAGGTTCAGGCAAGATGAGATGGAGACTCTTCATGAAGCTTGGGAGCGTTTCAAAGACTTAGTGAGAAGATGCCCTGATCATGGAAGACCCCAGTGGATTCAAATTGAATCTTTCTACACAGGTCTTCAGTCCCATTCACAAGACAAGGTGAATCGATGGCTGGAGGATGCTTGATGAACCTAGAGCCTGACGCAGCAGCAGAGCTCTTGGAGAGGCTGTCATTAGCTGATTGGCAGTGGTCTAATGTGCGTACTTCAAAGCCGAGGGAGAAGATAGCTTCAGTTGAAAATTCTTCCAATGATGTGCAAGCACAGATTCAAGCTTTAGTGAGAGGCATGGAAGTATTGGCTCTTAAAGTTGAAGGATCACAAGCTCTACCAATAGTTGAGCAGGGCTGGAGTGGAGCTGAAGAAGCAAATTATGTTGGAGGAAAGGGCTTGTACCAGAAACAACAATTTTATCCTCAACAACAACAACAAGGGTACAACCAGAATCAGCAGCAATCTCTACCAATTCAGAGAACTCAGAACCGAGGGGGAGATACCTCATTTCAGTACAAATATGTGCCCCCAGGGATGAAGCAGAATCCGTATGCTACGGATAATTATTTACACCCACTTCCAGGATTCGAGCGAAGCTGGCCTCGGCCTCAACAAGAAAGAGGAAGGGTATATCAGAATGTGGATGAGCCAACCAAAAGAGAGGATAATTTGGAGGAAAGGGTAGTCACCATAGAATCTTCAATTAAGAATATGGAGAAGTTACTTGTGAGTATGGCACAGAATGCTAATCAAAGGGTGTCAACCAATACTTTTCCAAGTGACACTGAGGTGAACCCCTTGCAAGGCTATCACTCTAAGGAGCGGGAAGACACTGAATGAAGCTAAAGAGCCTAAGAAGAAGGCAATTCCAGAAGAATAGAGCAGACCCTTGGAAGCTAATGACCAAGGAAAATCAGATAAAGCTGAAGAAAGAGTGCAAAAAAAGAAGGACAAGCAGCTGAGTCAAGACAGAATAGCTGAAGAACAGAGGCAAGAGCTCAGGCCTACTATGCCATTTCCTCAGAGGCTGAGGAACCAAAGGGTTGAGGAAGAGTATGAGCGCTTTCTGAGTTTGTTTAAGAAGCTTGAAATTAACATTCCATTTGTGGAAGTTTTGGAGCAGATGCCTAGGTACAGAAAATACATTAAAGATTTTGTGACGAAGAAGAGGAAATATGGGGATCATGAGACGGTGGCAGTCACTAACGAGGTGAGCAGTGTTGTTCAACAAAGTTTGCCCATCAAGCATAAAGATCCGGGCAGCTTTAATCTCCCTTGTGTGATTGGCAATGCACCGCAGCAGCAGGCCCTATGTGATTTAGGGGCCAGCATCAATTTGATCTCCTTCGCTTTGTACAAGCAGCTTGGGCTCAAGGGCATGAAGCCCACTTCCATATCATTGCAGTTTGCTGACCGGTCTACAGGAAGGCCTGAAGGAATCATTGAAGATGTGCTAGTTAAGGTGGGCTCTTTCATATTTCCAGCGGACTTTGTTGTTTTGGAGATGGAAGAAGATAGAGGAGTTCAGCTACTCCTTGGAAGACCGTTTCTCAGAACGGGTTGTGCATTGATTGATGTTGCTCAAGGGCAGCTAACTCTGAGAATTAATGAGGAGACCTTAGTCTTCCACATGGGGAAGGCTTTGCAAGGTCAAGAGGAGGAGGACTGCCTTTGGGTTGAAGATCTTGAGGAATTGGTGGAAGATTACTTGGCAGAAGAAATTACCACCACCAATAATGGAGCCCTTCAGCTTATAGAAGCTCAACAAGATGAAGAGATGTACTTGATAGCTGAGGAAGATGAGCAAACTACAAACTCTTTGGAGCAAGCTGAGGAGGAGAAAGAAGATGACGTGCCTTTAGCTCCAGAACTGAAGGAGCTGCCTGGACACCTAAGGTACGAATTTCTAGACTCTACAAATCAATTCCCTGTCATTGTTGCTTCTAATTTGAATGATGTGGAGTGTACTCAATTGCTAGAAGTCCTTAGGAAACACAAAAAGGCCCTAGGATGGAACATTGAAGACATTAGGGGTATTAGTCCAGGGATTTGCATGCATAAGATTTTGATGAATGATGATTTTAAACCCACTGCTGAAAGACAAAGAAGATTAAACCCTGCCATGAAAGAAGTGGTTAGAAAAGAAATTTTAAAATGGAAAAATGCGGGTATAATTTATGCTATTTCCGATAGTGAGTGGGTGAGTCCATTGCATGTTGTGCCCAAGAAAGGGGGCATGACCGTGATTAAAAATGAGAAAAATGAATTGATCCCATCTCGCACTGTGACGGGGTGGAGAGTGTGTGTTGACTATAGAAAGCTGAACAAGGCTACTAGGAAGGATCATTTTCCTCTTCCTTTCATTGACCAAATGTTGGATAGGTTAGCTGGCTATAGTCATTACTACTTTTTAGATGGCTATTCCGGGTATAATCAGATCATGGTTAAGCCCGAGGACCAAGAAAAGACCACCTTCACGTGCCCTTTTGGCACATTTGCATTTAGGAGAATGCCATTTGGGCTTTGTAATGCCCCTGCCACCTTTCAAAGGTGTATGATGGCTATTTTTCAGGGTTTGGTTGAGGAGATCATGGAGGTCTTCATGGATGACTTCTCGGTGTTTGGTTCCTCCTACCAACAGTGCTTGAAAAATCTAGATGTGGTCTTAGAGAGATGTGAGGAGAAGGAACTAGTCCTAAATTGGGAGAAATGCCATTTCATGGTAACTGAGGGGATAGTTCTAGGGCACAAGGTGTCTGCACATGGTATGGAGGTAGACAAGGCAAAAATCTCCACTATTGAGACTCTGGCACCTCCAACTAATGAAAAAGGAGTGAGAAGTTTCCTTGGCCATGCTAGCTTTTATAGGAGATTCATTAAGGACTTCTCAAAAATTGCAAAACCCATGAGTAGGTTGTTAGAAAAAGACACAAGCTTTGAGTTTAATGCAGATTGCTTAGAAGCTTTCAACATCCTCAAGGGTAAGTTAGTCACTGCACTTGTTATAGTCACACCTGACTGGGCTCAGCCTTTTGAGCTAATGTGTGATGCGAGTGATTATGCTGTGGGGGTAGTCTTAGGGCAAAGGCGAGAAAAGGTGTTTAGGGTCATTTACTATGCTAGTAAGACCTTAGATGATGCTCAACAGAACTATACCACCACTGAGAAAGAGTTGTTAGCCGTGGTTTATGGCTGCAACAAGTTTAGACCCTACCTTTTGGGGTCTAAAGTCATTGTTTATACTGATCATGCTGCATTGAAATATTTGTTTTCTAAAAAAGAAGCTAAGCCACGCTTGATTAGGTGGGTTCTCCTCTTACAGGAATTTGACCTTGAAATTAGAGACACAAAGGGAGCCCTAAATTCTGTGGCTGATCACCTCTCCCGTGTAGAGAATGCACCTAAGTCTCTACCCATTGTAGATGACTTTCCTGATGAGAAGTTGTTTGAGGTGCATCATCTTCCTTGGTTTGCCGACATAGCAAATTATTTAGCCACCTGGGTTCATACCCAAGCAGTTAGACTACCACCAGAGAAAGAAATTGGTAGTGGATGCTAAGAAATTCATTTGGGAAGACCCAATTCTTTATAGGAGGTGTCCAGACCAAATCATTAGAAAGTGTGTCCTTGAGGAAGAAGTAGATGACATAATACATCATTGTCATGCATCACATTATGGGGGCCACTTTGGGGTGCAGAGAACTATGGCTAAGATCATGCAGTGTGGCTTTTATTGGCCTCACATGGTGAAAGACACCTATGTCTACATTAAAAAGTGTGATAGATGTCAAAGGGTAGGTGGTCTGTCTAGGAAAAATGAGATGCCCTTAACTGGAATCCTTCCAATTGAAATTTTTGACATTTGGGGCATTGACTTCATGGGGCCATTCCCCAATTTTGATGGGTTTTCATACATTTTGCTTGCTGTGGATTATGTGTCTAAGTGGGTAGAAGCTATTCCTACTAGAGTGGATGATGCTAGGGTTGTGACTCACTTCCTTACTAGGAACATCTTTAGCCGTTTTGGGACACCAAGGGCTATAATCAGTGATGAGGGTAGTCATTTTTGCAACAAATTGTTTGACAAATTATTGAACAAGTATGGTGTCACTCATAGGAAGTCTTTAGCTTACCACCCACAAGCTAATGGACAAGCAGAAGTGTCCAACAGGGAGATTAAGGCCATTTTAGAGAAAACTGTTGGAGCTAATAGGAAAGATTGGTCTCAAAGGCTTGATGAAGCCTTATGGGCATATAGGACAACTTACAAAACTCCCATTGGGATGTCACCTTACCGTATTTTATATGGTAAGGCATGTCACTTGCCTGTGGAACTAGAACACAAGGCTCATTGGGCCTTGAAGAAGTTAAATTTCAACCCACAAGAGATCAAGGAGCTTAGGATGACTCAATTAATTGAGTTAGATGAGTTTAGGCTGGATGCCTATGATAGTGCTAAATTTTACAAAGAAAGAACTAAGAAATGGCATGATAGGCAACTCAACAATGAACCTTTAACCTTAGGATAGAAAGTTCTTCTATTTAACACTAGGTTGAGGTTATTTCCTGGAAAATTAAGGTTCAAATGGATGGGACCTTTTGTGATAGTTGATAAGAAGCCATATGGGAGCTTTGAGCTCCAAGCTGTAGATGGCAAGAAATTTTGGGTGAATGGCAACAGACTGAAACCATACTTTGATTCAACTCAGAGGGAGATAGTTGATTCCCTCTCTTTCACCATTGCCTGATCATAATTGAAAGTCTAGCTACAGACTTTAAATAAAGCGCTGGTTGGGAGGCAACCCAATGTTTATTGCTATGTTTTATTTTATGTTATTTTCTTTTATTTGTTTTATTCAATAAATTTGTTTGCAAGCTAACCATTGTGCAGGAGACTTTGCTTCTTTCTTAACTAACCATTTGCAGGATGAGCAAATTTTTGGGTCCTGAACTTGTGGAATTGTTTTTAAAGTCAATGTCAAGGAGCAAGGAGCAAGTGAAGCCCAAAAGTGCTTGAAGATGGGCTCAAACAATTCACATGCAAGACTTAAAGATGGTCCATAATGCATAAGCAACTCAGTGGAGAAATTTGGGCCGGTTTGGGCCTGAACGTGAATTTGCACGTGAATTGCCCAATTCACGTGCAACTCCTTTTGAGCTGTAACTTTTTGGAATGGTAGATGAAGACCATGTGAATCACGTTTACTCTTGCACGCGAATTGCTAGCTGTCATATTGTGACAGACAAGATTTTTAGCCTCTCTAAAAGAGCTAGCTAACGTCGTTAAATCTCTCTTCAAAATAATAAATTCCCTAAGTTTGCACTAAAAGAATAGCAGCAAGAAAGGGGTCGAACCCACAGGGATTAGCCTAGTTCTCTAGTTCTCAAATCAAATCACCCAATTACTCTTGTTCTATAAAATGTCTTGGCACAAAAAGTTTTCTTTTTTAAACTAAAGATCTAATTTTTATGTGGTTTTCTGAATAAACAAAGAAAGTAAACTGATTTTAGGATTAAGAATCAAGGATTAAAAGCATCTAGGGTCACAATTTCACCTCCCTATGTTATCTCTACTGGTTCATGGTATTAGGGTTGTCTGATTGAAAACATGCTAAACATAAGCCAAGGACAACAAATGGTCATTGAGGTCCTTTTAAGAGTTGTATGCCAGAATGGTCATCTAAACACACAAACATGCAAAGCCAATAAATCATATTTGCAAAAGGATAATGATCACACCAATCACAAATAAGTTATGAATCTCAATCTGCCCCGAGACTAGGGCTAAGAATATCAAGGTGTACATCCAAAGATAGAATTAAGGACAGATTCATAAAACATGCAAAACTCAATCATTCAAACCCAATATTCATAAACACAAAGAAAGCAACAAGGGGGCTACATTGCTCCCCTAGATTATAAGAACTACTCACGCATGATTACAAGCAAAACCAAAGCGGAAAAGCTCAACATCTTCTTCTTGATCACGCACAAAGCAAAGCTTCAAATCCAGGCTCCAAAATCCGCGACGGCCTGCGACGGCTGCTCTCCTAGGTCAAGGAGCACCTCCAAGTCGTGGAGCCCTCTCTCTCTCTCTAAAACGTGTAGGGGGTTTAGGCATGGCTAGCAGAGGGCGTGGATGCTGTATTTATAGAGGTTGGATGGGCCTTGAGGTGTGTAACCTAGCCCATCTATCAAAACGACGTAGTTTTGATAAGTAACACTCGAAACATTAAAAACTCTATCTTCCATCCACAATTTGGACTTGGGCCTTCAGGAACAAATGATCAGCATGGAAAAACGATTGGATCGGTCCAAAAATATCTCTGCACGCCAATTTGCACGTGATATGGTGAAATCACGTGCACCTCCGAATCAGCTCAAACTTCTCCCCAAGCTTCCTTGCATCCTGTAGAGGCCTGAGAGGCAAAAATATGCTTGCACGTGATATGGGTGAATTCACGTGCAACTCCAAATTAGCTCCAAATGCTCTGAAATTTCTCTGGTAGGTAGAGGACATCATTCCAAGCAACTTTTCTTCTTGCACGCCAATTGTTTGAGGTCATCTACTATGTCAAAAGTGAGGTCCAAAATCTGCCAAAACAGCTTAAAAACGCATGTATTTGCAACTAGCATCTTCCTAGGGGTTAGAGCAAATATATATGATATATGAAGCAATAAGGCTCTAATCATGCTCTTAAACATCCTAAATAAACACTAGAATAACGGCATAAAATGCACGTTATCAAATACACCACACTTGAACCATTGCTTGTCCTCAAGCAAAAACATACAAGCATGCAAAAATAAAATAAACACGCAGTCAAACGGAAGAAAAATAAAATAACAATCAAGGAGAATCATGGTTTCCTAAGCATGCAACTCTATCATGATGAAATGGGAATTTAAGCATCAAAATGAGTCATAGCTTAGTTCATTCATGTCCATATCCCTAGTCCAACAACCATGCAATATCTCCACTAAAATTTCAGATATGAGCAAGCATTCCATGATAAAATAGCACCTAGTTTCCCTTTAAGTTCTTACCAAGGATAAGCAGCCTCACTCAAATATAATAATTCTCAAGCCCAATACCTATCAATGAACAATGGATGGAAAACTCTATCTCTACACTCGCCATCAGCTATTCATTAAGTACTTGCCAAGCAATCATGAGAGTTCCATATTGTGCTCATCAAAGAAAACACACTCACTATTCTACTTTATTTGAACTCACACGCTATTCTAATAACTGAATAAACAAAACATGAGCCAAAGAATTGAGCTCAACATTCTTAAAACAAAACACAATTCAGCCAACGTGGCTTCACAAATAAATAATCACACATAAACATCAGGCCAGTGTGGCTTTTATTCTGAATCTTTTTTTTCTTTTTCTTTTTTTTTTATAATAACCTTACAAGGTTGCATTTTATGCTCTCCCTTGATGGATTATTCACTCTTTTTTTTTTTTACTCACATAACACATAAATAAGACTGATTTTTTTTTAATGCAAACTCCTTGCCATTTTGCTACATAAGGAGAGACAGAAATTCATTGATGTCTCACATCCCATTTCCCAATTAAGTGATGGCTTTTTCACATTTTATATCACAGCCTTTTCTAATAATATCAAAAAATAAAGAAAAGAATGCAAAGACAGTCACAATGACTTAGAGGTCTTGCATCCTAACTCCACACACCAAACACTGAGCACTAATAAGTAATCACATGCTTACTTGACTCCTACCATTAAATAACCAATGTTGAATGCAAGAAGAGTAGCAAATCAAACTATTACCCATACCCTAAAATGACACTCAAGGGCTAAAAAGAAGCTGTTCTCGTTTTTCATTTCTTTTTCACTCAACTTTAAGGGTTACTTAGGTCTATCATAGCATTTCATGCTCAGCTAATATTCAAAACTCAGCTCCAAAAACATGGTGATATCATTCAAAAGATAAAGACATGATTAAACCAATTCAAAGCACATTTTAACTACTTTAATACCCTTATCACAACATGATACTAATGTGGCATAAAAAATTAAATTTTAAGCCAAAATTGCATACTTAATATCCATGTCTCTACAAACAAATCATTCAATCAAACAACTCAAACAATCATGCAACTAAAAACCATTGTTTTTTTTTTTTTTTGCAAATAAATAAAACATGCAATCACAACATAAAAGACAAGCAAGTGGCTCAAGTCACTCCCATACACCACACTTAAAATATGCTATGTCCTCATGGCATAAAATAGGGAGTAGGAAAATACTTACCCCTGGTTTGGCAAACTGTAATAGTAGATGACATTGGCCACCATTCGTCGCACCTGAGCCACAAAGTCAGACGACGTCTCTGCTTCTCTAATACTCAGATCTGGAGTGATTTTGGTGTGGAAGCCTTTGAAGATGGCCTCCCTTTATATAGCGTGCAGAAGGAAAGAGGCTCCAATTGGCGTGATACACGTGCCCCTAACTTTTCAGAGTGTTCTGACCAAAATACCCTCTGCACGTGAATTGGCTGAATTGGCGTGCAGGTCGGAATCGTCCCAAACTTTGGTGGTAGGTCCCCACTGCGCTGGCAAGCAATACTTCCTTCTGCACGTGAATTGTAGGAAGCTTCTAGGAGGGCTAAAATCGGTATTTTGCACTTTTGGGCCTCCATATGACAACTATCAATTCGCGTGCAAGAGTAAACGTGATTCACATGGTCTTCATCTACCATTCCAGAAAGTCACAGCTCAAAACAAGGTGCACGTGAATTGGGCAATTCACGTGCAAATTCACGTTCAGGCCCAAACGGCCCAAATTTCTCCACCGAGTTGCTTATGCATTACGGACCATCTTTAACTCTTGCACGTGAATTGTTTGAGCCCATCTTCAAGCACTTTTGGGCTTCACTTGCTCCTTGCTCCTTGACTTTGACTTTAAAAATAATTCCACAAGTTCAGGACCCAAAAATTTGCTCATCCTGCACATGGTTAGCTAAGAAAGGAACAAAGTCTCCTGCACAATGGTTAGCTTGCAAACAAATTTATTGAAGAAAACAAATAAGAGAAAATAACATAAAATAAAACACAAGTAATAAACATTGGGTTGCCTCCCAACCAGCGCTTTATTTAAAGTCTGTAGCTAGACTTTCAGTGATGATCATGCAATGGTGAAAGAGAGGGAATCAACTATCTCCCTCTCGAGTTGAATCAAAGTAAGGTTTCAGCCTATTGCCATTCACCCAAAATTTCTTGCCATCTACGACTTGGAGCTCAAAGCTCCCATATGGCTTCTTATCAACTATCACAAAAGGTCCCATCCACTTGGACCTTAATTTGCCAGGAAATAACCTCAACCTTGTGTTAAATAGAAGAACTTTCTGTCCTAAGGTTAAAGGTTCATTGTTGAGTTGCCTATCATGCCATTTCTTAGTTCTTTCTTTGTAAAATTTAGCACTATCATAGGCATCCAACCTAAGCTCATCTAACTCAATTAATTGAGTCATCCTAAGTTCCTTGATCTCTTGTGGGTTGAAATTTAACTTCTTCAAGGCCCAATGAGCCTTGTGTTCTAGTTCCACAGGCAAGTGACATGCCTTACCATATAGAATACGGTAAGGTGACATCCCAATGGGAGTTTTGTAAGCTGTCCTATATGCCCATAAGGCTTCATCAAGCCTTTGAGACCAATCTTTCCTATTGGCTCCAACAGTTTTCTCTAAAATGGCCTTAATCTCTCTGTTGGACACTTCGCTTGTCCATTAGCTTGTGGGTGGTAAGCTAAAGACTTCCTATGAGTGACACCATACTTGTTCAATAATTTATCAAACAATTTGTTGCAGAAATGACTACCCTCATCACTGATTATAGCCCTTGGTGTCCCAAAACGGCTAAAGATGTTCCTAGTAAGGAAGTGAGTCACAACTCTAGCATCATTCACTCTAGTAGGAATAGCTTCTACCCACTTAGACACATAATCCACAGCAAGCAAAATGTATGAATACCCATCGGAATTGGGGAAGGGCCCCATGAAGTCAATGCCCCAAATGTCAAAAATTTCAACCGGAAGAATTCCAGGTTAATGGCATCTCATTTTTCCTAGATAGACCACCTACCCTTTGACATCTATCACACTTTTTGATGTAGTCATAGGTGTCTTTCACTATGTGAGGCCAATAAAAGCCACACTGCATGATCTTAGCCACAGTTCTTTGCACCCCAAAGTGGCCCCCATAATGTGATGCATGACAATGATGTATTATGTCATCTACCTCCTCCTCAAGGACACACTTTCTAACGATTTGGTCTGGACACCTCCTATAAAGAATTGGGTCTTCCCAAATGTATTTCCTAGCATCCACTACCAATTTCTTTCTCTGGTGGTAGTCTAACTGCTTGGGTATGAACCCAGTGGCTAAATAATTTGCTATGTCAGCAAACCAAGGAAGATGATGCACCTCAAACAACTTCTCATCAGGAAAGTCATCTACAATGGGTAGAGACTTAGGTGCATTCTCCACACGGGAGAGGTGATCAGCCACAGAATTTAGGGCTCCCTTTGTGTCTCTAATTTCAAGGTCAAATTCCTGTAAGAGGAGAACCCATCTAATCAAGCGTGGCTTAGCTTCTTTTTTAGCAAACAAGTATTTCAATGCAGCATGATCAGTATAAACAATGACTTTAGACCCCAAAAGGTAGGGTCTAAACTTGTTGCAGCCATAAACCACGGCTAGCAACTCTTTCTCAGTGGTGGTATAATTCTGTTGAGCATCATCTAAGGTCTTACTAGCATAGTAAATGACCCTAAACACCTTTTCTCGCCTTTGCCCTAAGACTACCCCCACAAGATAATCACTCGCATCGCACATTAGCTCAAAAGGTTGAGCCCAGTCAGGTGTGACTATAACGTGCAGTGACTAACTTACCCTTGAGGATGTTGAAAGCTTCTAAGCAATCTGCATTAAACTCAAAGCTTGTGTCTTTTTCTAACAACCTACTCATGGGTTTTGCAATTTTTGAGAAGTCCTTAATAAATCTCCTATAAAAGCCAGCATGGCCAAGGAAACTTCTCACTCCTTTTTCATTGGTTGGAGGTGGCAGAGTCTCAATAGTGGAGATTTTTGCCTTGTCTACCTCCAAACCATGTGCAGACACCTTGTGCCCTAGAACTATCCCCTCTGTTACCATGAAATGGCATTTCTCCCAATTTAGGACTAGTTCCTTCTCCTCACATCTCTCTAAGACCACATCTAGATTTTTCAAGCCTTGTTGGTAGGAGGAACCAAACACCGAGAAGTCATCCATGAAGACCTCCATGATCTCCTCAACCAAACCCTGAAAAATAGCCATCATACACCTTTGAAAGGTGGCAGGGGCATTACAAAGCCCAAATGGCATTCTCCTAAATGCAAATGTGCCAAAAGGGCACGTGAAGGTGGTCTTTTCTTGGTCCTCGGGCTTAACCATGATCTGATTATACCCGGAATAGCCATCTAAAAAGCAGTAGTGACTATAGCCAGCTAACCTATCCAACATTTGGTCAATGAAAGGAAGAGGAAAATGATCCTTCCTAGTGGCCTTGTTCAAGCTTCCTATAGTCAACACACACTCTCCACCCCGTCACGGTGCGAGATGGGATCAATTCATTTTTCTCATTCTTAATCACAGTCATGCCCCCTTTCTTGGGCACAACATGCAATGGACTCACCCACTCACTATCGAAATAGCATAAATTATTCCCGCATTTTTCCATTTTAAAATTTCTTTTCTAACAACTTCTTTCATAGCAGGGTTTAATCTTCTTTGTCTTTCAAGCAAGTGGGTTTAAAGTCATCATTCATTAAAATCTTATGCATGCAAATCCCTGGACTAATACCCCTAATGTCTTCAATGTTCCATCCTAGGGCCTTTTTGTGTTTCCTAAGGACTTCTAACAATTGAGTACACTCCACATCATTCAAATTAGAAGCAACAATAACAGGGAATTGATTTGTAGAGTCTAAAAATTCATACCTTAGGTGTCCAGGCAGCTCCTTCAATTCTGGAGCTGGAGGCATGTCATCTTCTTTTTCCTCCTCGGCTTGCTCCAAAGAGTTTGTAGTTTCCTCATCTTCCTCAACTGTCAAGTACATCTCTTCATCTTGTTGAGCTTCTATAAGTGAAGGGCTCCATCATTGGTGGTGGTAATTTCTTCTGCCAAGTAATCTTCCACCAATTCCTCAAGGTCTTCAACCCAAAGGCAGTCCTCCTCCTCTTGACCTTGCAAAGCCTTCCCCATGTGGAAGACTAAGGTCTCCTCATTAATTCTCGAGTTAGCTGCCCTTGAGCGACATCAATCAATGCACAACCCGTTCGAGAAACGGTCTTCCAAGGAGTAGCTGAACTCCTCTATCTTCTTCCATCTCCAAAACAACAAAATCCGCTGGAAATATGAAGGAACCCACTTTGACTAGCACATCTTCAATAATTCCTTCAGGCCTTCCAGTGGACCGGTCTCATGAACCGCAATGATATGGAAGTGGGCTTCATGCCCTTAAGCCCAAGCCGCTTATACAAAGCGAAGGAAATCAAATTGATGCTGGCCCCTAAATCACATAGGGCCTGCTGCTGCGGTGCATTGCCAATCACACAAGGGAGATTAAAGCTGCCCGGATCTTTATGCTTGATGGGCAAACTCGTTGAACAACACTGCTCACCTCGTTAGGATCGCCACCGTCTCATGATCCCCATATTTCCTCTTCTTTGTCACAAAATCTTTGATGTATTTTTTGTACCTAGGCATCTGCTCCAAAACTTCCACAAATGGAATGTTAATCTCAAGCTTCTTGAACAAACTCGGGAAGCGCTCATACTCTTCTTCAACCCTCCTGGTTCCTCACCCTCGAGGAAATGGCATAGTAGGCCTGAGCTCTTGCCTTTGTTCTTCAGCCTATTCTGTCTTGACTCACTGCTTGTCCTTCTTTTCTTGCACTTTTTCTTAACTTTATCTGATTTTCCTTGGTCATCGACTTCCAAGGGTCTGCTTTGTTCTCTGGAATTGCCTTCTTCTTAGGCTCTTCACTTCATTCAGTGTCTTCCCGCTCCTTAGAGTTATAGCCTTGCAACTCTCCTTGGGGTTCACCTCGGTGTCACTTGGAAAAGTATTGGATGACACCCCTTGATTTACATTCTGAGCCAAACTCACAAGCAGCTTTTCTATATTCTTCATTCTTTCCTCCAAACTATCCTCTCTTTTGGTTGGCTCATCCACATTCGATATACCCTTCCTCTTTCTTTGTTGCGGCCGCGGCTGTTTCTGCTCGAATCCTGGAGGTGGGTGTAAATAATTATCCGTAGCATACGGATTCTGGCTTCATCCCGGGGGGCACATATTTGTCCTGAAATGAGGTATCTCCCCCTCGGTTCCGAGTTCTCTCGAAATGGTTGAGATTGTTGCTGATTCTGGTTGTACCCTAGTTGTTGTTGTTGAGGATAAAATTGTTGTTTCTGGTACAAGCCCTTTCCTCCAACATAATTTGCTTCTTCAGCTCCACTCCAGCCTCGCTCAACTACCTGGTAAAGCTTGTGATCCTTCAACTTTAAGAGCCAATACTTCCATGCCTTTCACTAAAGCTTGAATTGTGCTTGCACATCATTGGAAGAATTTTCAACTGAAGCAATCTTCTCCCTTGGCTTTGAAGTACGCACATTAGACCACCGCCAATCAGCTAATGACAACCTCTCCAAGAGCTCTCTGCTTCGCGTCAGGCTCTAGATTCATCAAGCATCCTCCAGATCGCATTCACCTTGTCTTGTGAATGGGACCGAAGACCTGTGTAGAAAGATTCAATTTGAATCCACCGGGGCCTTCCATGATCAGGGCATCTTCTCACTAAGTCTTTGAAACGCTCCCAAGCTTCATGAAGAGTCTCCATCTCATCTTGCCTGAACCTGCTAATCTCTCCTCTTAGCTGGATCACCTTGGAAGGAGGGAAGTACTTTGACATGAACTTGGACCGCATCTCCTCCCAAGTGATGATTGAACCTGCTGGCAAACCGTTGAACCAGCCAAGAGCTCTATCCTTTAAAGAGAAAGGAAAAAGCCTTAGCTTTATGGCCTCCTCCGACACATTGTTGATCTTGATGGTGTCACACACCTGGTAGAACCTCATCATATCTGGTGTGGATCATCCACGGCTGTTCCTCCAAACGCGTTGTTGCTCACCATGTTGATCAACGCCGGCTTCACTCAAAGCTATTTGCTTGGACTCTTGTCTGCCGAATCCCGAATAATGGTTTGACATCATCGGCCTCGCATAATCTAAGAAGGTTCTGGGCATAAACCTATTACCCTCTTCTTCTGGATATTGGCCATTGTAATTGGCCCCTCCTTGCGGTGCACCACCATCAGTCCGAGATCTGCCATCAAATCGCCTACGGATTGCTCCAAGCCTTGCAATGCTTCTTGACCTCACGTCTTGCTTCCCTAGCCGCTCTAACGACGAGCTCGAACAACCTTTCAGGTTCCCGCGTAAATTGTATATCCTCCTCTCTTTGCATGCACAACTAAGAATCCTTGATGTATGTTCCTGTAAACAACAACAAGAACACACCCAAAGCTCCGAACAATGCAAAATAAACAAATAAACAACACAAAATAACGAGAAAAGTAAAGACAAAATAAAACACCAAGATCGAATTCAAACAATTTCACTCAATGTTGATTTTAAAAACTAGTTAACCGTTGAATCCCCAGGCAACGGCGCCAATTTGACAGGACAAGATTTTTAGCCTCTCTAAAAGAGCTAGCTAACGTCGTTAAATCTCTCTTCAAAATAATAAATTCCCTAAGTTTGCACTAAAAGAATAGCAGCAAGAAAGGGGTCGAACCCACAGGGATTAGCCTAGTTCTCTAGTTCTCAAATCAAATCACCCAATTACTCTTGTTCTATAAAATGTCTTGGCACAAAAAGTTTTCTTTTTTAAACTAAAGATCTAATTTTTATGTGGTTTTCGAATAAACAAAGAAAGTAAACTGATTTTAGGATTAAGAATCAAGGATTAAAAGCATCTAGGGTCACAATTTCACCTCCCTATGTTATCTCTCCTGGTTCATGGTATTAGGGTTGTCGATTGAAAACATGCTAAACATAAGCCAAGGACAACAAATGGTCATTGAGGTCCTTTTAAGAGTTGTATGCCAGAATGGTCATCTAAACACACAAACATGCAAAGCCAATAAATCATATTTGCAAAAGGATAATGATCACACCAATCACAAATAAGTTATGAATCTCAATCTGCCCCAGACTAGGGCTAAGAATATCAAGGTGTACATCCAAAGATAGAATTAAGGACAGATTCATAAAACATGCAAAACTCAATCATTCAAACCCAATATTCATAAACACAGCAAAGCAACAAGGGGGCTACATTGCTCCCCTAGATTATAAGAACTACTCACGCATGATTACAAGCAAAACCAAAGCAGAAAAGCTCAACATCTTCTTCTTGATCACGCGCACAGCAAAGCTTCAAATCCAGGCTCCAAAATCCGCGACGGCTGCTGCGACGGCTGCTCTCCTAGGTCAAGGAGCACCTCCAAGTCGTGGAGCCTCTCTCTCTCTCTCTAAAACGTGTAGGGGGTTTAGGCATGGCTAGCAGAGGGCGTGGATGCTGTATTTATAGAGGTTGGATGGGCCTTGAGGTGTGTAACCTAGCCCATCTATCAAAACGACGTAGTTTTGATAAGTAACACTCGAAACATTAAAAACTCTATCTTCCATCCACAATTTGGACTTGGGCCTTCAGGAACAAATGATCGGCATGGAAAAACGATTGGATCGGTCCAAAAATATCTCTGCACGCCAATTTGCACGTGATATGGTGAAATCACGTGCACCTCCAAATCAGCTCAAACTTCTCCCCAAGCTTCCTTGCATCCTGTAGAGGCCTGAGAGGCAAAAATATGCTTGCACGTGATATGGGTGAATTCACGTGCAACTCCAAATTAGCTCCAAATGCTCTGAAATTTCTCTGGTAGGTAGAGGACATCATTCCAAGCAACTTTTCTTCTTGCACGCCAATTGTTTGAGGTCATCTACTATGTCAAAAGTGAGGTCCAAAATCTGCCAAAACAGCTTAAAAACGCATGTATTTGCAACTAGCATCTTCCTAGGGGTTAGAGCAAATATATATGATATATGAAGCAATAAGGCTCTAATCATGCTCTTAAACATCCTAAATAAACACTAGAATAACGGCATAAAATGCACGTTATCATATTGTGGCTCAAAAATGCAAAATACCGATTTTAGCCCTCCTAGAAGCTTCAAACAATTCACGTGCAGAAGGGACTATTGCTTGCCAGCTCAAGGGGGACCTACCACCAAAGTTTGGGACGATTCTGACCTGCACGCCAATTCAGCCAATTCACGTGCAGAGGCTATTTTGGTCAGAATACTCTGAAAATTTAGGGGCACGTGTATCACGCCAATTGGAGCATCTTTCCTTCTGCACGCTATATAAAGGGAGGCCATCTTCAAAGGCTTCCACACCAAAATCACTCCAGATCTGAGTATTAGAGAAACTCTGCTCTTTTGCTCTCTTGCTCTTCAGTTTTCTGCTCTTTGCTCCTATTTTCTCATTCCAAAGATGGTGCACACAAGGAGGACTGGCCAGGAGGAGGTGCACTCACCTAGTGCTGATAGCCAACCTGAAGAGGAGATACTCTTGGGGCATGCTCTTGATATGCAGGCTTTGGAGGCTTCAGAGCTGGGTTGGGCTAGAGAGGTGGCTCTTAAAATTCAAAATCTGGGATTACAAAGGTTAGTATCTGCCCAGCCAGCTATTTCCTATTCTGCCCTACAAGAATTCTATGCATCTGTCTCTGGGAGTGAGGATGAACTGATAGGGGTTGTGCAAGGGGTTTATGTCAGGATTACCCCTGAAATTATTAGACATTGCTTTAACCTTCCTGAACCCAGTGATAGCTTCCCTCAGCTAAGCTTAGGAGAATTTGGTACTGCATGCAACTATGCTAGAAAATTTCAAAGTCGAAGGCAGTTTACCAAGAATGGTTTTGTTGGAAAATTTAGATGCCTAGCCTACCTGGTAGGGAAATGCTTATTGATTCAGACCAGTGGGCTAGATAGTGTGCCTAAGCCACACCTGGAGTTCATGTATAGCATTGATCATATGCTAAATGTGGATTGGGCCACTACCATTTTTAAATGGTGGAAGAAAAACTCATCAAAGCAGATAAATGGCAGATTTTTGTGTTTGATATTTCAAAGCATGCCTGCTTTGCATTTTTCCTCCATGGATACCATCACTTTTCCTTCTTACTGGGTGTTAAGAGTATTGCATGCTGAAGGAGGTTTGGGGGTCAGTACCAGAGGTCATTGGGCAACCAATGTTCCTCCTCCATCATAGCCCGCTAGGCATAGTGTTCATGTGGAGCGATCCACGGACTTTGTAAGGGAGACCTCTCCTCATATGGATCAAAGGAAGCAGACTCTATACAGACTCACTGCCATGTACATGCAGTTCAATGTACACAAAGAAGACATTTTCAATTTCTTTCAAGGCATTAGTGGGCAGGTGGTGAGCGAAGTGGAGGTCATCAATTGGGCAGTCACTAATGGGCACATCACTAGTGCCCAATTTGAGGAATTAATGGCCCTCATCTCTGGAGACCAACAAGCTACTTCACAACCTAGAACCAGAGCATGGGGGGCCCCAGATGTAGCTGCTCATGCATCGCCTAGAGCATGGGAAGCCCCAGAAGCTCCTCCTGCTGCATCTACCGAAGCTTGGAGGCAAGAAACACAGCATCTCAGGGAGGCAAATGCCAGAACCCAGTGCGAGGTGGAAGCCCTGAGGAAGGACAACAAAGAAGTTAAAGGCCTCCTAGGCAAAATCTGGAAGGCTTTGAGCAAGAGGAAAGCATCAAAATGTTCTCCTATAGTGGAGATATCTGATGAAGAACCCTCTCCATCCCCTGAAGATTCCTATCCAGCCCAGGCAGATCCACCTCAACCAAAATCTTCAGCTCGGCCATCTTACTATCACCCAGAGGAGGCAGCGCCAGCAACAGGGTATTCACCCTTCCAGCCTCAAGAGGAGACAAAGCCAGCAGAAGGGTATTCACCCTTCCAGCCTTTTACTGATCCTGCATATTCTTAGGCTATTGTGCCTGTTATACATCCTGTCTCTTGGGGTACATACATGCCTGCTGAACCTGAAGACCTTCTTGGCCCTCCTATCTATTTAATCATTAATCCAGCCATATCATCTGCTGAGAGTCAAGCAGCATTTGAAGACTTCATTAATTCTCAGGTGTTAAGGGCTCGATTTGCAAGGGACATGGACCTCTTCACCTCGTTTGTCCTTCAAAGGATTTTAGGCGATGAATATCTATATTCAGATGAGGTGGACTTGTTTTGCAGAACTATGCGTTTTGTTGTGGAGGCTGAACCTCATAATTACCCACTGTCCCAGTATACATCCATTATGCTGTGCGAGCTTTACGACCAACCTCTGTCTGAAAGTGTGTGGCGCCAGCGTATCAATGGTCATGATGGTCCCTTGGAGCCTAAAGGGGGGGGGGGTGAATTAGGCTCTTATTCGAACTCTTTCTTTTCTCTCAAGACACAAACACTTATCTAGTTTTAGTGATAGAATCACTGCGGAAGATAAACAGATAGTGGAAGTATTTTGTTTTATTATCAGAAGGTGATTACAACAAAATAGAAGCAAACACTCTCTTACACTCTGTTTACAAAATGAACTCACACTCTAGCCAAGTTCTATCTCCAAAGATGATGACGCTCTTATTTTCTTTTCTTTGTTTTTCACGCCTCAACTTCTCTTGTTACATAAAGTATAAGTATGAATATTTATACAAAACATTCCTAAGAGACAACCTTGGAACTTGTAGTTCCGGAATGCGTTCCGCACTAACTATCCCTCGGTAATCTCTCTGCCTTAACTGCTGCGGATTGTGGAGCTCAAGATCTTGGATTTGAAGAGTATAAATGTCTTTGTGAGTTCCGAGATACAATTAAGGTTGTGTCCACATATCCGGATGATCCACGTGTAAGATTCTTCAGGTTCTCAATACATTCGTCTTACATCGGGACACCACGAGCCGATAACTTTAAATGCGGTTTAGTTGGAGCAATGTCTTCTTGGTCCGGTGTAATTTTCCTTACTCCGTAGTTAATGAAGCTCGGAACCTTACTCCGTGTCGGTGGTTGCTTACTCCGTATCTATTCAACCCTGGAATCCTTAGTCCATGTCAGCGCTTCCTTACTCCGCATATAAGTTCCTTACTCCGCATGTAAGTTCCTTACTCCGCATGTAAGTTCCTTACTCGGTATGTAAGTTCCTTACTCCGGGCGAGTCTTGAAAAGTCTGATGACTTATTCCGTGTCGCGCTTTCTTACTCCGCATGTAAGTTCCTTACTCCGTATGTAAGTTCCTTACTCCGTATGTAAGTTCCTTACTCCGGGCGAGTAATAAATCCGGATTCCTTACTCCGCATCGATTTCCTTACTCCGCATCTAGTTTCCTTACTCCGCACTTATCCTTTAAGTTCTTAGTCCGTAGGATTGTTCCTTATTCCGTATGTATTTGTTACTTGGTTATTTACCATGTGTTTGACGACACTCACTCTTGTCCGGATCAGGATTATGTATCCTGTCCTTAGCTTTGCTCTCACGAGTGCATCTTTGGATTAGTAACATACCTTCGCAATGATCAAATAAACACAAAATATCTCGAGATCAAATTACATAAGGCTTTATCAGCATTATCCAAATTCTGGGTTTGATCCAACAATCTCCCCCAATTATGGATATGCCCAAACCCTTTGTAATCTGATCTGGTAAGTGATGCAAAAGAATATCATACGGAATACGCAACACAACCAATTTCATTAATCAGCAACTAAATACAATTCAGCCTTAATACAGGTTTTTCACTAAGGTACATAAGGCTTACTATACTTGAAGATCATAGTTTGCGCCTTCTCTCTTAGCTCCATTGTCTGCTGCATCGTAAAGGTGGAGTGTTGGCTCCAATGTTTGTCCACGATTAAGAACGATTTGATGAAGTGACAGACAAAGGCTCCGCAGCCTATCTCCATCCGGTTGTTGTGGCACTTGCTTCTTGCCCCGGAATGTCGCCTTGAGTTTCTCGATCGAACGCAGGGGTGTGATACCCAACTCTTCATATAGTCCGGCTTTCTTCACGGCTTCGGTTAGTCTGAGACACGAGAGGTTCCCATTGATTCTTCCTAACGAAGTGCTCCACAATCCGATGAGAATCAATGAGAATCATCTGCTTGGACCGAATCATGAAGACGACCATCATGAAGTGTGGCGACATGATCCGGTACGGAATGAGGATGGTTGAGAGATTTTTCCATGGCTTGCTATCCTCAGCGATTCCGTCGATGTAAGTCTGAATTAACTCCACACCTGGGAAGATAGCCCTCATTCCAACATGGTAGAACTTCAAACAAGTGCCCATCTTCGTAAAGAGATGGAAACGGCCTCATCTCCATTTTAGCGGCTCTCGAGAAGTTGTCAATGTCTTCTCGTAGTAAAGAGTCCTTTCTCCGAACAAAGAGTCCGAATGTCGGCCGGAGAGAAAGGATACATTTCGGAAAGACATCTTCTCTCGACAGAAGACGCAAGATAGGATTTCATTGCCTTGCGCAAGCTTCCATCCACATCGGACGGGTCAAACTCCGCATAGGATGGGAGGAAGGTATCACCTGCGGATGAGAGGAGGATGGAGGAGGAGCTGGAGGTGCGGTAGAGGAGCTTGGTTGAGAGAAGCGGCTTCGTTTGGGAATTTGAACTCCCTGAAGCACCGAAGTGGCAGGCCGCTTCTCGGTCCGGGAAGATGGTTGTGGGGCGAGAAGGAGTAGACGGATCGGATGACACTTTCTCCCCCGGTTTGGCGGATCGCCGGGAAGCAACAGGAGGACGAGCCATCGTATGCGCCGGATCCGCGAAGGAAGTAGACGGTGAATGAACGGAGGTGGCGACAAGATCCATTTTCTGCTCAATGGAAGTGGAGGAGTCGGTGAGGGCGGAGAGTAGTTGGGCGCCGAGGGCATCAACTTTGGCGACGATGGCGGAAATTTGGGCGCTTTGAGCGTGGGCATGGCGGTCCAGCGAGCGGAAAGCACGGCATCGGAGTGGACCGTGCCAAAAGAGGCACGCCCAAGTGCTAACTCGGAGCTTTGGAGGACTCCCCCGCATGAACAGGGAGCAGGAGTGCGGTGGGCGAGAGGAGTCCGCAGGAGTAGTAGCAGTAGCAGGAGCATCCGGAGCATCAGAGGCATCCGGAGCTTCGGAGGCATCCGGGGCATTGGAGGCATCCGGAGCAAGAGACCCGCTTTGACCAGACAAGTCAACCACGGGAATCGCGGCGACAGGAGAAGAGGGTCCAACCTTAGCAGGAGAAAGACTTCGGGTAGCAGGGACTGGGCCTGAGGGTGTAGGGAAGGACACATCGGGAATGGCAGCCGGCGTAAGAAAGCCGTGGTCCAGATTCCAGATGATCATAGTCTCCGGGGATTGGGTATTGCGTGTGTAAAACACCCGAAGATCGGTGTCGGGAATGGAGGAGGTGTGGGCTAGGCTGAAACGGAGCCGAGAGGTCCGTTAAGGTGACGGCGGAGAGATGGTCAAGGTAATCTCGGGGTTGAGGTAGAGGAGGCAAGGGGGCTTCCGGGAGAAGCGGCCGGGACATCAGCGGTGGCGACGGCAACACGGTATCAACCGCAGCAGCTATAGCGGATTTGGAGGGAGTGGGGACATCAGCAGCAGAGGGGGCTGAGGAAACAGCTTTAGACGCACTGCGCTGAGAGGGCCCCGCAACCTCGGATGGTTCAGCACGGATGCTTGGCCGGGAGGCCCGTGAGTGGGAGGGCGCAACAACGGACCGAATCCGGGAGGATCGGTGTGCGAACCGACCTCGTGGGCTTGGGCGTCGGAGGGGTCACCAACAGAGCCGCCTTGTTGTTCCGGGGGCAGGGAGAGCGCGGAGAGCTACGGTGGGTCGGCGAGCGGTCATGTTCCCGTCCGGCGTAAGGTGACGAAGGTAAAGAGCCGAGGGAAACGAGACAGCATCAACTCGGGCGAAATGGTCCGGACGAAGATGCCGGAAGACAATGCCGAGGATGCGCCCGAAGGAATGGTTTTTGTGACCATTCTCGTAGCAAACGAAATAAGAACATCCCCCAATCCATTGGAAGACCTTCAAAGACGCCGTACATGGCCAGGTAGAAGATCGTACGGAACCGAGTCCAGGGCTGATATGCGAGCCAGGTAGGCATCGACTTAGAATAGTCGCCATACATCGATAGCGACCCTGGAAGGATTTCACCTTGTATTCCTTCCCCTTGTTCGTGCACCCCATAGAAGCCTCCATCGGATCGGCATCCGGACGCCGTGGTTCACCAAGAGGAAGGTGGAGAGCAGCGCGGAGAACAGCCGGAGTGATGACGATGGATTCACCGCGGACATAAGAGGTTATGGAATCTTTGGTGCGGCGAATCCGTTGGTAATACTCAAGAATGTCATCGATAAGAAGATCGATGGGATTGGAGACCAGGTTGAGTATGTGCGAGGCTTCAAGAAGAGGGCGAAGCTGGAAAAACCAATCCGGAGGATCAGAAACAGCATTCCAATCAACTAGATGGCCAGGAGTAACGCCGGAAAGAAAGATTCTGGGTGCCATTGCAGATTGGATGGGAAGGAAAAGAGGAAAGGTGAGGTCTTGACAGTAGAAGGAGCAACGAGAGGTTTAGGGATTTGAAATGAGCAATACTCGTGCTTCCAGAGTATGATCGAACATATAAGACCGAATCCGCAAATGTCAGCGGGTCTAGGAATGTGTGAGTGAGGTAGGGACCCGCGCGACATGCTGATGTCATTTGTCTGGATATCGAGGCGTCTCCGAATAAAACGATGTCGTGGAGACGATATGACCAATAGAGATTACAACTGGTTGCCATCCAGAGAAGTGTGTGTGCAACCCGAGATATGCATTTAATGAATCATCATTATTCCTCCTCAAAAGCATGCAACATATGAGTATACGTGGATTGTCACAAATTGAACAAAGTCAGGAGTCCGGAGGAAAGAGCCGACACTCATCCGGAGTTAATAATATTCGTGAAAGAGTATCCGGATGAATAATAGACCTTGTCCGTCATAAACAGAGTTTGGTGAGAATGTAGAGTAGATTCCTTTGCAGTCAATAAGTTGAAGAGAAGAGAAGTACCACAACACTTCAAATCCGAGACTATGGACTGGATTTATCAATACGGTTGCAAAGAAAATCTGAACCTGTAGCTAAATAAAGATATACTAAAAATACAAAAGCTTAACAGGCAAGGATTAGTACGGATTAGAGAAGATAATCAGTGAAAAACAACATAATCCGAACTAATAAGAAACAGAACTCATGCATGGCTAAGAATGTAGTAGACATACGCAACATGAAAGTGATCAATATTACTGAATCAGGGCATATGTCAGATAGCAATACACAGGTTCATGTAGGTCAACATAGCGAAACCGTCTTGCTGAACAGCGTAGCTAAGATTAATTAAAGATCATATGATTTGGCTTCATTAGGATTCATGAGTGAGTAATGATAAGTGAACACATGTCAAAAGAAGGCAGATGATTAGTCGATTAAAATGCGTGGTTGAAGAAAGAAAATACATCCAAACATGCCACTTTTCCGATTTAAAACAGCATGTCCAGTCAGATCCGGAAGTAAAAGCTTAGAGGAGGGAGAATCCGAGACATATTAGGGGTTCATTGCTGCTCCCCCGTAGATCATTTAATCCTCTCAATGAAAAGCTCCCCCTCAGATAGACAGTCAAGAAAAAGGTCATGAGACATATACGGGGGGTATTACTGAATAATATATAAAGCATTTTCTCCCCCGTAGATTGTGCAATCCTCTCGGTTGACCGTTCCAATTTGTAGTTCAGCACTGTCTATCTTATTAGAAAACTATACTTTAGAAGCTGATCAGACTGCGTTTGTGTATTCATCCACCAGGCATTCCAAGCTAGCCCATTTCACTTCTTCAACTATGCATGTTAATAGAGTAATCTAAATGAACATGCTTTGGTCATGTGGTGATTAATGGATGTTAAGATCATGAACCCAAAAGAGGTAAATCATATAAACTGTAATTATGTTAGCTTTTAAACGACTTCAGTCGGGAAACGCAAGCATCCTCCCATAATGAGGTTGAGATTAATATCAGAAGCATGAAACCGTTGAACAGTAAGTATGATCAGCAATACGATCGGTGAGTTTCTACTACTTTCGGTAAACATACAATGCATGGTCTGTGAGTAAATATCTTGTTGTGTAATTCAAATGAGAAACTATGCAGAGAAGTCGAGCATACCTAGTCGGAAGAGTAGTTCAGAAAACCTCGCATCAGGTAGGGGCTTTGTAAATATGTCTGCTATTGATCTTCAAGTGGCAACATGTTCCAGTGAAATATGCTTTTTGAGAACATGATCGCGTATGAAGTGATACCTGACCTCAATGTGCTTCGTCTTAGGATGCATGACAGGATTGGTGCTGATGGCAATTGCACTAGTGTTGTCACAGTAAAGTGGAATAGAGGACATGTCGAATCCGTAGTCAGTAAGTTGACTTTGCATCCAAAGTAGTGCGTGCGCAACAACTTCCGGCAGCTATATATTCCGCCTCTCAGTAGAGGTTGATACGGAATTTCGCTTCTTCTCGAACCATGAGATCAATCTATTTCCAAGAAACCGACACGTACCGCTTGTGCTTTTCCTGTCGATGCGACATCCAGCGAAGTCGGCATCAGAGTACCCGGATAAGGTGAAGTTGGACTCCTTTGGGTACCAGAGTCCCAAATTCATCGTCCCTTTGAGATACCTTAATATCCGTTTTACATGAAGCATATGTGACTCCTTGGGATTTGCCTGATATCGTGCACAAATGCAAGTTGCAAACATAATGTCCGGGCGACTCGTTGTAAGATAAAGCAAGGATCCGATCATCCCTCCGTAGTCGGTCACATTTCTCGATATGCCGTCCACATCCGGATCTAACTTGGCACTGACAGGCATGGGAGTTTTGACAGGAGATGAACCTTCCATACCAAACTTCTTAATAAGTTCACGAGTGTACTTAGCCTGATTGATAAAGATTCCTTCCTTTAATTGTTTGACTTCAATTCCAAGGAAGTAGGACAGATCTCCCATCATGCTCATTTCAAACTTGCCTGTCATCAACTTAGCAAACTCTTCACAAAGCTTCGGATTCGTTGATCCGAAAATGATATCGTCCACGTATATTTGTACGATCAAAGTATGTCCTTTCTCTTGTCGTAGAAATAGGGTGGTGTCTATCTTCCCTTTTTGGAAGTTATGAGCAAGTAGGAATTCTGACAGTGTGTCGTACCAGGCTCTTGGAGCTTGCTTCAAACCATATAGAGCTTTCTGAAGTTTGTAGACAAGATGTCCTGCCCTAGGTTCAATGAAGCCGGGAGGTTGTTCAACATACACCTCCTCTTGAAGGTCTCCATTCAGGAATGTGCTCTTGACGTCCATTTGATAAACTATGAAGTTTTCATATGAAGCATACGCCAGAAACATCCGGATTGCCTCAAGTCTTGCGACCGGAGCAAAGGTTTCATCATAATCTATTCCTTCTTCTTGACGATATCCTTTGGCTACCAGTCTGGCTTTGTTCCGGATTACTATTCCATCCGTATCAAGCTTGTTCCGGAACACCCATTTAACGCCAATGACTTGTCGAGACTTAGGCCTTGGTACTAAGGTCCACACATTATTTCTCTTAAATTGATTCAGCTCTTCTTGCATGGCTTCTATCCAGTTTGAATCTTGAAGAGCTTCATCTACCACCTTTGGTTCTATTTGAGATAGAAAGCATGAGTAAAGACTCATGTTTGAGGTGGCTACTCTTGTTCTTACACCAACAGTAGGATCACCAATCACTTGATCTGAGGGATGGTTTCGGGTCCATCTATAATTCTGTGCGTGTGTTGGTTGATCTTGAACAATTTGAAGCTCTTCCAGATTGGGTGGTTCAGTTGTATCGACTGGTTGAGCTTCGTTCGGAGTAGATGTTTCCGTATTTAGAGGTACGGATGAACTAGTTGGTTCTTCAACACTGTTTCTTCCAGTGTTAACTAGTCCGGACGGACTTGAAGGTGCTCCGGAATTTTGTGTATCCGTAGGAGTTTGTCCGAAGCTAAATGGTAGTCCGGAGTCAGATTCATCCGTAGCATCATCCATAAAATTTCGTTGTGTTTCGCTGATGCCACGTGGTTGGTCAGAATACCAGTCAGGATGTGTAACAGGAATACTCATAAACTTCGAGTAATCGACGTTGCTGTCCATGACCTGCATATTGGAATTTGAAGGACCGACTTTTGACCAAACGAGGTTAGCTTCATCAAAGGTCACATGGATAGATTCTTCAACTTTAAAAAGTTTTCTATTGAAGACCCGATAACCTTTGCTATGAAGTGAGTACCCGACAAAGATCCCATCATCGGATTTTTGGTTCAAATTTATTCCGGGTCTCTTTGCCATTTATCGGTATATAGCAAGTACACCCAAAAGCTCGAAATGTGAAATTGAAGGTTTTCGTCCTCTCCACATCTCATAGGGTGTTTTCATGGTAGATTTATTTATTAGAGTTCGTTTCGAACATAGCAGGCGGTGGACACAGCTTCAGCCCATAGGCGAGAGGAAGCGTTGCCCCTGCTAACATGGATCTACCAGCCTCAACTAAAGTTCGATTCTTGCGCTCGGCTACCCCATTTTGTTGTGGGGTTGGGGAGCAGAGAAGTCATCTTTGTATGCCCTGTTCGGAACAATATGATCTCATTTTCGAAAAATCAAATTCTGTACCATGATCACTCCTGATGCATTTAATGCTCGGTCCTTGTGAGTTGCTTATCCAGTTGAAGAGATCTACAAGATGTTCAAAAGTTTGATCCTTTGATTTCAGGAACATCACCCATGTGTATCTGGTGAAATCATCGATAACCACAAGGGTATATCTCGCACCTGACTAGTGATGAAACAGATATAGGACCACATAGGTCCATATGAAGAAGTTGCAAAGGAGCAGTTATTGAGTTAACCGATTCGCTCTTAAAGCCGTGTTTGGTCCGTTTACCAAGTTGGCATTCTCGACAGAGAGTGTCTCTGGAGAACTTGAGTTTGGGTAGACCAGGTGACAAGATCAAGTGACGCCGTTTAGACAAAGTCTTAAAATTTAAATGTGCGCATCGCTTGTGCCATAACCAACTATCTTCATCTGTTGCTTTCGTGAGGAAGCATACAGGGTCGAAGAATTATTTCTTAAGACCACCGAGTATATGTCCCCATCTCTTGATCCGGATAACTTAACATCTCCTGGATAAGTTTTCTCTTCTGTACAGGTGTTGGACAAAAAGGAAACAGTAAATCTTTTGTCACATAGTTTCTCGACACTTAGCAAATTATGCTTTAAACCTTCGACTAGTGCAACTTTAGTGATTGATACACAGCCGTTAGTTAAAGTGCCATACCCGACGGTCTTACCTTTCTTGTTGTCGCCATATGAAACGGATGGACCTTGTTTATCATTAACTTCTACAAGCGAGTCTGGTCACCCGTCATATGTCCGGAGCATCCACTATAAAGGATCCACTTGCTTTGATTGATCTTTAGCTTCAAGTGATCCGGCAATTCATTCCAGGAGATGCTCCTGAAAGACAACAGTTTACACTTTTGGTGCCCAAACTTGTTTCGGGCGGTTAGAGTGAGCAGACAATATTATCAACATTTACGGATTTGATTTTGTTAGGACTCTTAGCTTTCCAAGTTGACATTAACTTGTTAGTTTCATTGCTTCTTTTATTTGGGTTTTCTTGGGAGAGACACTCCTTTTAGATTTAGATTTTGTTTTGCTCGAAGAACCCCTTTTATAAAACTGATCTTTATTTGATTGAAATTGATTACAAAGCCAGCTATCAGGATAGACTCCAACATTCATAGTGATAATGACCCATTTCCCTACGGATGGAACAGACACTATAATGTGAAGTACAAACAGGGGATCAGGTCTCTTAGATTTTACTGATTTTCTACTCTGTTCCTTGTGGCCTAATCCATTACGTTTGGGTGACGCGCTCTTGGCCCTAAATGCGTCGGCCTTAGCCTTGTCTTTCTTTTTGGGTGCTACGGTTTTGGCTTTAACTGCGCAGCCTTCCCTTCATCTTTAGTTACGGGTCTACCTGGTTTGGGAGGTGCAGAATGACCTCTGCTCCACGATCATAAACTATGGTGCCACCTGAAATGAAACCATCCAACGGTTTAGATGTACTAACAGGATATAAGTTGGTTAGTTTAGGAGTGAAATCCGGAGGGCACTCAGTAGCTTGAGCTATGGAAGTTGATGGTTCAGAACCTAGGCCAGGTTTGACTCGAATGTCGTCAGGGTCGATCCTAAAGGTAGAGGCTATTTCCCCGGATTTTAGCCACTTACGGTTTATTTCCTTTTCCTGTTCAGTTCATTTTCGAGTCTTTTCACTATAACTTTTAGGCCTGAGAGATTGGTATTTAACAAATGATTCTCAGCTCTTAGATCATGATACCAAGCTTCTTTTCCTCTGAAGTCAGTGACGTCCTTCTCGAGTCTATTAATAGTGAATTCAAGACGTTTATTCTGACTTTCCATATCTTTGTACATTTGAGTAATTATTAGTCTCTCATTCTTTTCATGATCACATGCGGTAGTAAGAGATTCTAATTTACTCAGGAGCTCAGAGATAGAAGGTACCTCGATTTGCCATGAGGCGGACGTTCGGCTTAGTGGTCGGCTCATCATCCGAGGATTCCTCCTCTTCTTCCGAGCCACTCATGTATTTTGTCACGAGCGCCTTTCTCTTGCTCTTGCCGTTATCCGAGGTGGAGCGGCGAGGAGTTACCTTGTCACTTTTCTCGGCCACCTTTGCTTTGGACCTGCATTCCTTGGCCCAGTGACCGGTTTTCCCACGGTTGAAACATTCCTGGGAACCGGACTCCGGTCGCTCCTTCCGTTGGAACGATGATGATGAGCGTCTTCGATCCCTTTTCTGCTTTTCCGTAGGAATCGCTCAAAGGATTTGACAAGAAGGGCTATCTCCTCCTCCTCGTCGAATCGAATTATCGGATACGTCCGTATCATCATTCCTCGGTATGTTTAGACATTCCGTAGCTTTGAGAGCTACCCCCTTTTCTTTCCGAGCTATTTTCTCATCTCTGTCGAGTACTTAAACCTGACTTCGTGAGTCCGCAGCTCTCCATACAGTTCTTCAAGGGGAACATACCGCGTTTTTGTCGATTGCATCTGGAGTTGTTTGGAGTAGTAGCGATCCGGCAAGGAGCGAAAGAACTTGTCATTGATCCGGGATTGAGAGTAATGCTCATTGACAGTCTTCGGTTCAAGAATGAGCTTGCCGAATCTCCAATAGATGCTTTCAAGTGATTCGCCCGGTTTATGATTAAAACTCTCAAAGTTCGTCCGAGAGTACGATCACATTCTGCATCTGGGACCGACTCCCCTCATAGAGGATTGTCGGTTTGTCCCAAACGACTTTTTGCTATCGTGCAGCCCTGGACGTCCGTGGAAAGCCTCGGAATCCAAAGACGATGTAACATAAGCCGAGCCTTTTCACTAGCGCACCGCCAGGCTCTTTCATCGTTGGTAAGTTCAAGATCTGTCTTTGGCCTCCTTACTCCATGTTCTCCGATAGTCATCGGAATTGGAATCTCCTGATGAAGACATGGCCACATAAGATGATCATGGCAAACCATAAACATCTTCATGCGAGCTTTCCACCTGGGAGAAAAGCTCAGGTGTGAATTTGGGTGGTTTCGTTAAAGTAAAACCAGAACTCCGTGGTTGAGAAGCGCGCGGCAGCAGCAGTTGAGGTGGGTCGACATTTTCACTGGCTGCTTTGATTCGGGACGGGCTCCTGTGCACCTCCGGAGTTAAGGCGAGTGTTGAATAGCATACCGCTTTCTTCGGCCATTTTCGAGATTGAAAGAGTGGGATCTCTACTTAGAACAAAGTAGAACTTGCTCGATACCACTTGATGGTCCCTTGGAGCCTAAAGGGGGGGGGTGAATAGGCTCTTATTCGAACTCTTTCTTTTCTCTCAAGACACAAACACTTATCTAGTTTTAGTGATAGAATCACTGCGGAAGATAAACAGATAGTGGAAGTATTTTGTTTTATTATCACAAGGTGATTACAACAAAATAGAAGCAAACACTCTCTTACACTCTGTTTACAAAATGAACTCACACTCTAGCCAAGTTCTATCTCCAAAGATGATGACGCTCTTATTTTCTTTTCTTTGTTTTTCACGCCTCAACTTCTCTTGTTACATAAAGTATAAGTATGAATATTTATACAAAACATTCCTAAGAGACAACCTTGGAACTTGTAGTTCCGGAATGCGTTCCGCACTAACTATCCCTCGGTAATCTCTCTGCCTTAATCGCTGCGGATTGTGGAGCTCAAGATCTTGGATTTGAAGAGTATAAATGTCTTTGTGAGTTCCGAGATACAATTAAGGTTGTGTCCACATATCCGGATGATCCACGTGTAAGATTCTTCAGGTTCTCAATACATTCGTCTTACATCGGGACACCACGAGCTGATAACTTTAAATGCGGTTTAGTTGGAGCAATGTCTTCTTGGTCCGGTGTAATTTTCCTTACTCCGTAGTTAATGAAGCTCGGAACCTTACTCCGTGTCAGTGGTTGCTTACTCCGTATCTATTCAGTACTGGAATCCTTAGTCCGTGTCAGCGCTTCCTTACTCCGCATGTAAGTTCCTTACTCCGCATGTAAGTTCCTTACTCAGTATGTAAGTTCCTTACTCCGGGCGAGTCTTGAAAAGTCCGATGACTTATTCGGTGTCGGCGCTTTCTTACTCCGCATGTAAGTTCCTTACTCCGTATGTAAGTTCCTTACTCCGTATGTAAGTTCCTTACTCCGGGCGAGTAATAAATCCGGATTCCTTACTCCGCATCTGATTTCCTTACTCCGCATCTAGTTTCCTTACTCCGCACTTATCCTTTAAGTTCTTAGTCCGTAGGATTGTTCCTTATTCGGTATGTATTTGTTACTTGGTTATTTACCATGTGTTTGACGACACTCACTCTTGTCCGGATCAGGATTATGTATCCTGTCCTTAGCTTTGCTCTCACGAGTGCATCTTTGGATTAGTAACATACCTTCTGCAATGATCAAATAAACACAAAATATCTCAGATCAAATTACATAAGGCTTTATCAGCATTATCCAAATTCTGGGTTTGATCCAACAGGTCACAATGAAGGGCACCGTCCTTGGCATGGTATGCACGAGGTGTTGATCCCTGTGCATATTGAACGTCATTATGTCTTGGTGCGAGTGGATTTGACTGCAGGGCATGCGGTCTTGTATGATCCAAGCCAAAATGAAGGGTTCAAACGGAAGAAAGAGACGGCTTTTTCATGGGCTCATCAAACGAATCAAGGATGCAATGAAGAAAGAAGGATTGTTGCAGGACAAGCTTCCTCTTATTCACCTCAACGAAATGGAAATCCCTCAGCAGCCTGACCAATTCAGCTGTGGGATCTTTGTTTGCTACTACATGATGGCTATTCTGCAAGGGAAGGAAACTTGGGAAGTGCGCGGCGAGACGTTGGTTGACTTTGTGGCTCAGGTGCGACGAATGGTGGCCAATGTCATCTACTATTCCGACTTGCCAAACCAGGGGTAAGTATTTTCCTACTCCCTATTTTATGCCATGAGGACATAGCATATTTTAAGTGTGGTGTATGGGAGTGACTTGAGCCACTTGCTTGTCTTTTATGTTGTAATTGCATGTTTTATTTAAAAAAAAAAACTTGTTTTTAGTTGCATGATTGTTTGAGTTGTTTGCTTGAATGATTTGCTTGTGGAGACATGGATATTAAGTATGCAATTTTGGCCTAAATTTAATTTTTTGGGCCACATTAGTATCATGTTATGATAAGGGTGTTAAAGTAGTTAAAATGTGCTCTAAATTGGTTTAATCATGTCTTTATCTTTTGAATGATATCACCATGTTTTTGGAGCTGAGTTTTGAATATTAGCTGAGCATGAAATGCTATGATAGACCTAAGTAACCCTTAAAGTCGAGTGAAAAGGAAATGAAAAATGAGAACAGCTTCTTTTAGCCTTTGAGTGCCATTTTAGGGTATGGGTAATAGTTTGATTTGCTACTCTTCTTGCATTCAACATTGGTTATTTAATGGTAGGAGTCAAGTAAGCATGTGATTACTTATTAGTGCTCAGTGTTTGGTGTGTGGAGTTAGGATGCAAGACCTCTAAGTCATTGTGACTGTCTTTGCATTCTTTTCTTTATTGTGTGATATTATTGGAAAAGGCTGTGATGCACATTGTGGAAAAAGCCCATCACATTTTGAAAAGGGGTATGCATTAGAAAAATTCAGTCTTATTTATATGTTATGTGAGTAAAAAAAAGAGTGAATAATCCATCAAGGGAGAGCATAAAATGCAACCTTGTAAGGTTATTACTTAAAAAAAAAAAGAAGAAAAAAAAGATTCAGAATAAAAGCCACAATGGCTTGATGTTTATGTGTGATTGTTTAGATTTATAGCCACATTGGCTGAATTGTGTTTTGTTTTGAGAGTGTTGAGCTCAATTCTTTGGCTCATGTTATGTTTTATCAGTTATTAGAATAGAGTGTGAGTTTATTCAGTTTAGACTAGCGTGTGAGTTCAAATAAAGTAGAATAGAGGGTGTGTTTTCTTTGATGAGCACAATAGGGAACTCTCATGATTGCTTGGCAAGTACTTAATCAATAGCTGATGGCGAGTGTAGAGATAGAGTTTACCATCCATTGTTCATTGATAGGTATTGGGCTTGAGAATTATTATATTTGAGTGAGGCTGCTTATCCTTGGTAAGAACTTAAAGGGAAACTAGGTGTTATTTTATCATGGATTGCTTGCTCATATCTGAAATTTAAGTGGAGATATTGCATGGTTGTTGGACTTAGGGATATGGACATGAATGAACTAAGCTATGACTCATTTTGATGCTTAAATTCCCATTTCATCATGATAGAGTTGCATGCTTAGGAAACCATGATTCTCCTTGATTGTTATTTTATTTTTCTTCCATTTGACTGCGTGTTTATTTTATTTTTGCATGCTTGTATGTTTTTGCTTGAGGACAAGCAATGGTTCAAGTGTGGTGTATTTGATAACGTGCATTTTATGCCGTTATTCTAGTGTTTATTTAGGATGTTTAAGAGCATGATTAGAGCCTTATTGCTTCATATATCATATATATTTGCTCTAACCCCTCGGAAGATGCTATTTGCAAATACATGCGTTTTTAAACTATTTTGGCAGATTTTGGAGCTCACTTTTGACATAGTAGATGGCCTCAAACAATTGGCGTGCAAGAACAAAAGTTTCTTAGAATGATGTCATCTACCTACCACAGAAATTTCAGAGCATTTGGAGCTGCACGTGAATTCACCCATTTCACGTGCAAGCCTATTTTTGCCTCTCAGGCCTCTACATGATGCAAGGAAGCTTGGGGAGAAGTTTAAGCTGATTTGGAGGTGCACGTGAATTCACCATATCACGTGCAAATTGACGTGCAGGGATATTTTTGGACCGATCCTATCGTTTTTCCATGCTGATCATTTGTTCCTGAAGGCCCAAGTCCAAATTGTGGATGGAAGATAGAGATTTTAAAGTTTTGAGTGTTACTTATCAAAACTACGTCGTTTTGATAGGTGGGCTAGGTTACACACCTCAAGGCCCATCCAAACTCTATAAATAAGAGCTCCACGCCCTCTGCTTTGTATCCCTAACCCCCCTACACGTTTTTAGAGAGAGAGAGAGGCTCCACGACTTGGAGGCTCTCCTTGACCTAGGAGAGCAGCCGTCGCAGCCTTCGCTGCCATCGCAGCAGCCGTCGCGGATTTTGGAGCCTGGATTTGAAGCTTTGTTGCGCGCGTGATCAAGAAGAAGATGTTGAGCTTTTCTGCTTTGTGTTTGCTTGTAATCATGCGTGAGTAGTTCTTTAATCTAGGGGAGCAATGTAGCCCTCTTGTTGCTTTGCTGTGTTTATGAACATTGGGTTTGGATGATTGAGTTTTGCATGTTTTATGAATCTGTTCTTAATTCTATCATTGGATGTACACCTTGGTATTCTTAGCCCTAGTCTGGGGCGGATTGAGATTCATAACTTATTTGTAATTGGTGTGATCATTATCCTTTTGCAAGTATGATTTATTGGCTTTGCATGTTTGTGTGTTTAGATGACCATTCTAGCATACAACTCTTAAAAGGACCTCAATGACCATTTGTTGTCCTTGGCTTGTGTTTAGCATGTTTTCAATCAGACAACCCTAATACCATGAACCAGTAGAGATAACATAGGGAGGTGAAATTGTGACCCTAGATGCTTTTAATCCTTGAATCTTAATCCTAAAATCAACTTACTTTCTTTGTTTATTCAGAAAACCAAATAAAAATTAGATCTTTAGTTTAAAAAAGAAAACTTTTTGCGAAGACATTTTATAGAACAAGAGTAATTGGGTGCTTTGATTTAAGAACTAGAAAACTAGGCTAATCCCTGTGGGTTCGACCCCTTGCTTGCTGCTATTCTTTTAGTGCAAACTTAGGGAATTTATTATCTCGAAGAGAGATTTAACGACATTAGCTAGCTCTTTTAGAGAGGCTAAAAAATACTGCTTGTTAGTTGTACGTTGAAAACATTGTCATTCATGTTATTTCTGACATCACTCACCCTACCATGCTTTTTATATATATTTTTATTTCATCAGAACATGGAAGTGGAGAAGCAAACAAATTTTCCCAACGTTGTGTTGCAGCTGCATTTTTTCAACGTGATCATATTTTTAGAGAGGTTGTGAATTATTTAGTTAACTGTGTGTAGTTGTTGTGAGCTTTCTGCTTGTTTAATTGTTAACTTATGCGGAGGTGAAATTTTGATGTAGAAGCGTCCTCTTCAAAAAAAAAAACATTATAACTTTCTTTTAAGTGAATATGTTTTTCTTTTCACTGTTATATACGTTGGTAAGCTTCTGGTTTGTATTATTGAAGGGTCAGGGGGCCTTTTGGGTTTACGGGTATGTTCCTCAAAATAACTTCTACCAATACATGTCAGGTGAAATTCTACACTCCACAATGAAAACTTCACTTTCACGATTGAAATGGATATATTTGTTCTACCAATAACATCTTCCTTCATTCTAGGTATGACAGAAAACCCTTCGAAAGGATATAGTTTTGCAACCCCGCTCTTGGTATGTTTTGCAACCAACTATTGCATCATAAACCTATGTTTCAGAATTAACAAAAAATATGAAAACACTATTCTGGTAATTAATTTTGATGGGATTTAGGAGACTGCTACTGTCGATACTGGATACATTTGTGCTAATTGAGTTTTTTTTTTCATTTTGTTCCCTCTCAGATGCAGCATCCAATCCACAGTCTCCATTGTGTTGAACTCAGAAAAGAAGGCAATTCCAGGTGGCTTCATTGTATCTTCAAGATTCCCATGTGGTAATACATATAAATGAGATTCCAGTCTCCATTGTGTTTGTTTTCTTTTAATGGTTTCCAACCTGGTATGCCACTCCTTGGGTTTGTTTTTCAGTATGTAATACTCAGTCTTTAATATACCATTTTCCTTGTCCTTTACTTTTGTTCTTTGTACATTTTTTGTTAGGAATTTAATGACCACATTTTGATTTTCTCCCTTCCCGAGCAGTGGTCTTGTACCAATGTTGAAGAAATTTAGTTCTTCGGAAATCTGGCCCATCTCTCGTTAGTGATGCTACTGTTCGGAAATTTGGCCGGCTGGAAGTGGGCAATCAGACCGTGATAGACAAAAGCAAATCTATAAAGACATCTTCATGCAAGTTTTTGAGGTATTATCGCTGGTCATCTTAATGCGGGTCTTGTTCTATTTGAAAGTGTTGCATGCATATTCTAATGAATCTCGGTAGAGCTTGTAACCTGTGTTCTGCTGCCCAAGATAATTGGAAATCGTCCAACGCTTTGAATTTTCCTTGAAATTATGCGGGACCTTTTTTAATCTAAAGAA
This sequence comes from Taxillus chinensis, assembly GCA_023512835.1. Lineage (NCBI taxonomy): Eukaryota > Viridiplantae > Streptophyta > Magnoliopsida > Santalales > Loranthaceae > Taxillus > Taxillus chinensis. The sequence goes on along the minus strand of CM042088.1, from coordinate 17,043,159 downwards.
ATGCAAAATCGTTTCTGAATTTCAGCATACAAATTTGAGCCCCCTTTAATGTTCATTAATATCATATAATATAGAAAAACACTAGACCCTTATTTCTAAACCTCTGCAACTATTACATGATCCACTTGATTATTGGAACAGGGTCCAAATCTGTTCATCTGTTATGATAAATCAATGGGTTTTCTTAATTGAATTGAGGTGACCAAAAACCAAAAAAAGTAGGTCTCATTTTTTCTAACTATCTTCCAGCTGGGTGAAGGTTTCAATGTATTTCTAAAGTTATTGACTACGTGTAAATTTGTATCTTGTGTGAAGCACCAAATTTGTTTTATTACATACCATCTCCAGTTCATGCAAAAAAAATTGTGGTTTAAGTATCTTCACTAAAAAATGTATGTTTTGGTTCATGTTCCATGAGTAATGAATTCTCTTGGGATGGGCGCTATGGACTGGTTGTCTGCACGGACAGTGCGGTATTTGCCTAAAATAAACTTACTTTGCTATGCTGATGGCTCAATTCTTTTTTTTTTTTCAGCTTACTCAACTTGGATTATCTATCAGTGTATTGGAATGACTACTATAGATTACCATTTTGTACAAAAACATTTAGGGAAAGGATTTGTTGATCCTGGGTTTAGCTATTGCTTTCTCTCTAATGAATTTTATTGTTAATCAGAATCGTGTTAGTATCTTGTTGTCCTTGTCCAACATTGATATTTGAAGTCCTTGTCCAACATTGTAACTGTGTTAGTATACTATTGTAATACCAGATTTGCAAACCCTGCATTTAGGCTGCTTAATACAAACGTTGAATTTGAGTAATAAAGGTCGTTGACGAAGGGGGGCTATATATGAAGGGGAAATTGGCTCCCTGTTTCCCCACGGCCTAAGCCCCCGGCCCGTCTAGCTTTAATTTTCTTCTAGCTAGCTAGCTCGATCAACACATTTTTAATTGGTTTCTTTCCTTTTTCCCTCATTAGCATCGTTTATGGGATCGACGACCAAACAACACCTGGACTAGCATGTTCAAGGCCAAACACACATGCAACAGATCGCCAAAACGATGTTGAAGCTGCCTCCAACATGTCCTCCGCACCACCATGCCCCCCACCGTTCCCCCTCCACCTCAGGTTGCTCTAACAAAATCTTTCATTATATATACGAAACTATATATAATGTTTTCTCATACATGTATTTATTTTTCTTATTTTTACATCTCTATTTTTCATCAACATTTGTTTTACTTAATTTTGTTTTTGTTTGATTGCATATGAAGCTTCTAAAGAGAGGACTCGAGAGCCAAAGCCTCGGTGGAACCCGAAACCAGAACAGATTCGTATACTTTAGAACATATTTGACTCCGGTATGATTACCCCACCTCGTGAAGATATCCAAAAAATCAGGGCTCAACTGCAAGTGTATGGGGAGGTCGGTGAAGCCAATGTGTATTACTGGTTCCAAAACCGTAAGTCCAGGATCAAATACAAAAAGCGTCTTGAAGAGGCATCAACTCCAGTGGAAATGTTTCTGTCTCCCACTTGTGCCGGTGCCAGATGCGATTGATTTCAACAACCACCTACGGCCGGACCTCTTACTTCCTACGGGCAACCTAGATGAGCTTTTCTTGTCTGATCTTATGCCTTGGACAAATGTTAATCATCATCAGACTATGGCTGGGGACAACTATGGGTTGTACGAGGATGAAATCATGATGCATATGATGAGGTGCCAGAAGGACGTGCCTTCTGACAATGCGTTGAATGTAGGGCAATTTTACAACTATCCTGCATTGTTCAGCTTGCTAATGGGTTGGGTGATGAACCGTTCGATAACCCTATTGCGATGCCTAGTGCAAACAACTTTATCAATATTACTCCTAAGGATGTCACTACACCTTCTAATTCCGCCTCGTCTTCCACTACTCAAACACAACAAGGTACTTTAAGAGCATCGTACGTGTACCTAGCTATTGCAATGTGGGTTTTCTTTAATAGTTTGTTAATTAAGTCTCTCTCTATATATTTTAACATGTTCCGAGTTTAATCTAGTATACATATTGTTCATATATTAAAATCCTCAGCATTTGGATTTTGTTTTGCAAATCATATCTGCATATCCATGAATGCACATATTCAAACACAGGCTTTGATGGTGGATATCGGTTAGCATTGCTTTATATTTTTTTTGGTTATGTTTTGCTTATTTCAGTAAGTGTGCATCAACATTCCCTATATTATGTGTGTGTGTAGGTTGTTGATGGGAAGCTTTCACAAACTTCCTATCTCAGGGCACTTGATTTATATATATTCTTATTTCCAAAATAGATTCCTTTAGAGAGCATAGTTTATGCGGTTCAACCGCCCAGATAATTTTGTTTCGAGTAGATATTTTCATCCTGACCCTTCATCATGGATCTGCAGGCATCACAACAAGTTGCAAAGAACTTTTATGACACCAAGGTTCAACCTAGTACTTCGCTTCCAAAGCAAGTTGGCAACATGTACACCGCATCAACTGTTAGCATTTGCATCCCTTCTTCACAACAAAAATATTGCAATGGTAATCACCTGGCTTCAGGTGTGACGTCTTGTTTTATGTAGCATTTGTTCCCTTCTATAATTTAATCTTTAAGTACTTCCAAGATGGCAAGAGAGTCAGTCGTATTGTTCTCATATGGAAGTGGCTTGACTTCTAATATTCTCACTTCAACTACACTCTGGCAAACATCTGTTTAGCTTGTCCAATATTGTAATTGTGTTGGATGTATTGGCAAAGTGTAAGTCCATGCACGAGACCATATTAACAAACTGTGTTAGTATATTGTTGTAATCGTGAATCGTGTTAGTATACCGTTGTCCTTGTCCAACATTGATATTTGAAGTCCTTGTCCAACATTGTAACCGTGTTAGTATACTATTGTAATACCAGATTTGCAAACCCTGCATTTAGGCCGCTTAATACAAACCGTTGTGTTTGTGAGTTCGATCATTGCGTAGTTTATTATTATTATTTGAAATACTAATTTTACTTTGTTAGGATGGAGCACAGATATGTCTCTTTTCGGTTGTCAAACTGATGGACATCTTGGAAACCGATGGAGCACGAGATATGGGGCTAAGGATTTTGTGACAAGCAAGCTAGGACATCAGCCTTTTGTCCCCGGGCACTTACTATCTCATAGAAATCGACTCCAAGTACCAGCACCAATTGGTAGGAGATGCCATTGAATCAACTTTCACTTCAATTTGCTTTTTGTCTGCATACTGTAAATGTGAACACAATTGTATACTGGTAATGTAAGTCCGCAAATGTCATCGTGCTTTTAAATGTGAATGCTTTTAAATTGTATACAATTGTATACTGTAAATGCTTTTAAATAATTGTATACTGGAAATGTGAACACAATTGTAAATGTCATCGTGCTTTTCAATTGGCAATTATGTATTTGTGGATGTCATGGGAAATTTAGTGCTCAAAAAATGGACGTGTATTTTTTTTTCCAAAACAATTAAAAGCACGACGCTTGCAAAGTGTCGTTGATTAAACCTAGATGGCACGTACTGAAAGCGTCGTTGAAGTAGACGACGCTTTTTATAAGTGTCGTCGAAATAGACGACGCGTTCTAAAGGTGTCGTCCATTTGGACGACGCTTTTTATAAGTGTCGTTGATGATATAATTCCACGACGCTTTCTCTAGCGTCGTCGTAGACCCAAATTCTTCTGACGACAGGGCGATGGACGACGCGGCAGAAAGCGTCGTTAATTGTGTTAGACGACGCTTTTAAAGCGTCGTCGTTATCCTTTTTTGTAGTAGTGTTCCCTCTGATCCGGATCAACTTCCCACTGATCCGGACTAACTTCCCACTGATCTGGATTAACTTCCCATTGATTCGGACTAACACTCAGGTCTTCACAGTCCTTGCCCAAACACAAATGGCTATCTCTTCCAATCCCAAACACGGGTCATTACATCCTTTCCCCCTTAAGACTTTTTGCCCTCGAAAAGAAACAACATGCTAACTAGACCCGCAAGGAATAACAAACACGTGCAACCCATTTGCATAACCACATCGATCATACATTGCACACACATCACATATCACACGATAGGACTTAACAAAGCACACATGTTTCCATCACAATGAAATAACATGGCATATCCAATCACCATCAAATAATGCATATAATACATTTCCTCATGTCTCAAATACACATCTGAAATACAAATACCTGTCTCAAAAGAACAATACACAACACATCAAAAACAACTAGCATAGGAAACCACATCATTATCTCTTGACCAAAAGCTACCTCCCTCCCTCAAGATTGTTCGTCCTCGAACAATTCCGGGTGCTGCTCACGCATCATGGACTCACGTTCCCATGTCTCCTCCTCAATGCCATGGTGTTGCCACAACACACGAACCAATGGAATAGCGTGACCACGCAAAAGCTTCTCCCATTGATCCAATATCCGGATAGGAACCTCAACGACAGACATGTCATCCTCAATATCCAATATCCCCCAGTCAATCACATGAGTTAGTCGCCACCACTGATCCGCATAAGATTTCTGTCAGCTCTGAGCTGACAACAAGCACTGATGAATCAACTTGACCTTCTCGGTAGCTTCTTGAACCAACTGTGGTCTCAAAAGAGCTACCTCCCCCACCTCAATCCAACATAAAGGTGACCGACATGGTTTGCCATACAATGCCTCAAAAGGAGCCATCTTAATGGATGCCTGATAACTGTTGTTGTAGGCAAACGCCACCAAAGGAAGGTGAGTTGCCCTCGAACCCCCCAAAATCTAGCACACAGGCCTGCAACATGTCCTCCAATGTCTGATTTGTCCTCTATCTAACCATCAGTCTTGGGTGAAAAGTTGTACTCATGCTAAGCTTTGTCCCCATAGCCTCCTACAAGCCTGCCCAAAAACGGAAAGTGAACCTTGAATCTCTATCGGACACAATCGAAGATGGTACCCCATGCGATCGCACAATCTCGTTCACATAAGCTGACTCAATGCCCCAATGGAATCCCGCTCTCGAAAAGCAAGGAAATGGGACGACTTCGTTAGCCGATCCATAATCACCCATATCATGTCTTTCCTCCCAAAGGTGGGTGGAAGGCCAGTCACAAAATCCATCGCTATGTGGTCCCACTTCCACTCCGCCACTGGCAACGGTTGTAACATACCTGCTAACCGCTGATGCTCAATTTTCACCTGCTAGCAAGGGAGGCACCTTGCAACAAATGCTGCCACATCACATTTCATCTGTCATGCCCCAAATTTCCTTCCCCCTGGAAATGGGTAGTGACTGCCCATGCCCGCACCCGAAGGGTCAAGGGATCGGTGTAAACACCAAAGTGAGGACACCTACCGTGGGTGCTATCCTATCCCTGTATCACAAGTCAACATGCCAAGGGGCATGTACCTTTTTCCATGCCAAGCACACCACCACAGTATATACATACAGTATTCACAACACAATACATCGATTACATTGCTCAGAAGCTTCAAGCCTTTTTACAACCCACTAGGGAACAAGCTCCTATCAATATAGCCAGGATACACAGTTCAAACAAACAGAATCTCAAATACAACAAACAACCAAATGTATATATATATAAGGCCATACAGCCCCAGTGGCCTACCAACTCAGCTCTTCCGCCTATCGCCTGCTAGGTCCTACAAAGAACAGTTCATAGGAGGGGTGAGCAAACCACAGCTCAGTAGGGATCAAGTCTCCCCAGGCCCATCCCACTCTAAAACTATGCATGTCAAGTGGATGTATGTGCTCGTGTAGTGACTTAAGCTAAAACAATAACCATCACCTAGTAAACACGCCTCATACCTCTGCCTGCACTGGAGGGTAGAGGACACCCCGCCACCACGGTGACGTGACATACCACACCAGGCAAATGTGAATCTCATCTCAAGGGGTACAGTATAATGACTATCCCATACTCAGCTCAATCCCCGCATTTCTGGAGTTCTCATCTCAACTCCCCGCGTTTCTGGGATCCTCAACATACACATTTCAACATCTACAACTCAACAATCTCAACTCAATAAACATAACTCAACAAATACAGTATAATTCAGTGAGCTTAACTCAATAAGCACAATTCAACAGATACTGTGCAACTCAACCAGTAAGCTCATAAACGCAACTCAAAGACACAGCTCAGACATTCAACTCATTTAGCATACAAAAACTCAACTCAGAATGTAAAACAACAGATAGTCTCAGAACAAATCAAATCATCACATATAACATTACCTAACTCCTCATGGTCCCTAAAGTCCACACATTTCTCATACTCATAGTCTGGATCATCAACAACCTTTCAAAGGAAGCTTATCCACCTCAAGGGGAGCCCAAATTAAACAAGCTGCATGTGACAACCTATTGTCGCGGGCAGAGGCAAATCAACTCAGAACATCATTCTAACCATCCCAGAAGGTTCAAGGACGATTTTTAGCCAAAAATAAGGTTGCACGTGAAGAGGTCATTCTCACAGGCAAGGGTATTTTAACTCTTATGCCTCTAAGGAAGCTCCACCTAAAATTTGGGGCAATTTGGAGCAAGAATGAATCTGCAAGTGAAAAAGTCATTCTCATAGGCTGGGGTATTTTAACTCATATGCCTCTAAGGAAGCTCCACCTAAAATTTGGAGCAATTTGGAGCAAGAATGAATCTGCAAGTGAAAAAGTCATTCTCACGGGCAGGCTCCAAAACCTCTCTTTTGTCATTCTAATCACTTTTCCCTAAAGGACCAACCTCAAATTCGTTTTAGTTTAGAAGTTATTGAGATTAAAAGACGAAATCCAAGACCTATACCCAATTTCGGACACTATACCCATGCCAAAACTCCCCTCCAGACAATTTCCAACAGTCCAAATAAATTTTCCCTAACATGTATATGTATTAGTAATCTCCATGACAAGCAAACAAACATGTATAAATATACCTATTCATCATCTCAGAATTTGTGAGGGAGAAAGGTGCAAGCGCTAACAAGGGATCCCTACCTTAGAATTCCAAAAAAAAAAAGACTTGGGGAAAAGAACGGAGTGATCTGTATCCTTGCTACCTCAACGCCTTTGGCCTCATGTCATCTGAAGGGAATCCTTGATCGCCAGAAACTCCTCCAACTTTGGATCGTCTCCCTCTCTCTCTCTCTCTCTCTCTCTCTCTCTCTCTCTCTCTCTCTCTCTCTCGTGTGTGTGTGTGTGTGTGTGTGTGTGTGTGTGTGTGTGTGTGTGTGTGTGTGACGGCTGGAGGGAAGGTAGGGTTTGGGATCTCCTTTTTGCTCCCTTTTTTTTGTTTTAAAAGAAAACCCAAACCACAACAAAGAAACCCAAAACCCAAGGTTTAAAATAAAGCCCAACTCATATTTAAAATAAGGCCCATCTCATTAAGCCCAACTCATTTAAAATAAAGCCCTGAAATAAATGCTAATCTAAATACTAAAATAAATTCTTGAAATTGCCAAAAATACCCGTCTTGGCCTCAATTTCCAAATTTAGCCCAAAAACAGTCAAATTTCTCCATTTAACTAGCACATCACTGTGCTGATATTCATTTTCTAAGATAAGGTCTAGCTAACTCCAAAGCCCCTCAAATACGGGTCCTTACATCATCCCAGGCCACCAAAAATGCCCCCGAAGTGCGTACATCTTCGTACCCCGTTGATGCTTAGCAACTCTAGATTGATGGAAATCCCTCATCACCTCATCCTGGAGAGACGAAGCCACTACTAGCCGCCCCTGAAAAGACAACTCATGCTCAGGACCCTCTGTCCAATCCTCAGATAGCTCACTAACCTCAATGCGTGCACGGAGACCTTGAACTCAATATCACCCAACTGGCCCTCCCGGACTCGCTGGTACAGTTCAGGCACAACAACAATGGGGCTCAAGACTGTCCCACTGTCACGAGCAATAGGCTGCAACTGCAACATCGCCAACTGCTCCATCAGTTTCCACTCTCTCACTGCCACCTCAGCTTTCCCTTTCCTACTCAATACATCAGCCACGACATTGTCCATGCCTGGGGTATAGGCAAGAGTAAAGTCAAAGGTCTGCAAATACTCCACCCACCTCCTCTACCTCAAATTCAAGTCCCTCTGAGTAAATATGTACTGAAGGCTCTTGTGGTCTGAGAACACCACAAACTTTTCCCCCAACAGATAATGTTGTAAACTCTTCAAAGCAAATATAATAGCCGCTAACTCAAGATCATGAGTAGGACAATTCTGCTATTGTGGTTTCAACTGTCTCGACCCATAATCTATCACACTGTGCTCCTGCATAAGCACACACCCCAAACCAATCCTGAACGCATCACAATACACCTCATATGGGATGTCCTCCCTAGGTAACCTCAACACAAGTGCAGTGGTCAAACGGGTTTTGAGAGCCTCAAATGCCTGCTGACATTTGTCAGTCCACTTAAACTTCATCCGTTTCCGGGTCAACGCCGTCATAAGAGCTACCAAACGGGAGAATCCCTCGACAAAACAATGATAATAACCTGCCAATCCAAGAAAGCTACGAATCTCGAAAACATTGGTTGCCCTCTTCCATGATGACACACCCTCAATCTTAGCTGGGTCCACTCTGACTCCCCCAGCTGACACTACATGACCAAGGAAATGAACATCCTACATCCAAAACTCACACTTGCTAAACTTAGCATACAACTGCTAGTCCCTTAAGGTTTGCAACACTATTGCCAAATGCTTAACATGCTCCCTCTCGGTCTTGGAATACACCAAAATATCATCAATGAACACAACTATAAAAGAATCCAAGTACAGAGCAAAAACCTGGTTCATTAGATGCATGAACACTACTGGTGCATTAGTGAGCCCAAAAGGCATCACTACCCACTCATAATGCCCATACCGGCACCAAAAAGTGGTCTTAGGGATGTCCTCATCTCTAACCCTCAACTAGTGGTACCCCGACCACAGATCTATCTTGGAAAACCACTAGGCCCCACTCAACTGGTCAAACAAGTCATTTATTCGAGGTAATGGATACTTGTTCTTTCATAGTCAACAAATTAAGCTTTCTATAGTTAATGCAAAGATGAAGCGTGCCATCTGCCTTCTTGGAAAAGAGCACCAGAGCACCCCAGGGTGACGTACTCGGCCTAATATACCCCAGGCTCGCCAACTCCTCTATCTGCCTCTGAAGCTCCCTCAACTCAGCTGACCCCATACGGTATGCCACTTGAGAGATTGGACCAGTCTCCGGTACCAACTCAATGGTGAACTCCACACTCCTCTTAGGTGGTAACCTCCTCAGCTCCTCAGGGAACACTTCCTGAAACTGGGCAACAACTACTAGCCACACCCGCTTTTCCACTTTTCCCTCCTCAGCAAAGGTTAGGACTGCTAACCTATGGGTAATGGCACCCCACGGGTCTAACACTGGCCTAGCTCGACTCGCCTCACATTCCCACTCCCCCTACAGGATGCAAGAAACCCCCGCAGGTGACACGAATGTTACCCGTTGCCGGTAACAATCTATCTTGGCCTGGAAAGCCATAAGCCAATCCATACCCAAAATCAGATCAAATGTCCTCAATGGCATCACATACAAATTGAAGCTAAGCTCCACATCTCCTATGGTTAACACACAGTCACGGCATACATGTCACACCTCAATCATACCTCCCACTGGAGACTCCACAACTAGGAGTCTCTTTACCTCAGCACATACTAACGCCAAGCCATCAATCACAAGCTCAACAACAAATGAACAAGATGCACCCGTATCGAAAAGAACATAAATAAGCATACGAGAGATTAAAAGGATACCTCTAACCACCGATGGTCCTGCCTCACCCTCTGCTAGTGGAGGTGGTAGCTCAGCCTCCTCCTGAGGTGTCACATTCAGCGCAAACACCCTCCCCTGACCCATGCCACTGGGCTCCCACACTGGGTGGTTCCCGCCTGACTGCCTCCAGCATCAGTCTTTTGTCGCTCCGGCCTTCCTTAAGGTCGGGACTGGCTGGATCCTGCCTGACTAGCCTGCCACAGACGAACTGGTCTCTCTGCTGGTGCACGAAAACTGGCATCACTCCTTGTGCTGGATGCCATGGTTCATGTTCCCCTGTTGTTGCTCTTACAAACTCGGCTCAAATGGCCCTCTCGTCCACACCTCTTGCATCGCCAGTCCTTTTTAGGACACTCCCTCTTGAAATGGCCTTGCTCCCCACAGCAATGACACCCATTGGGGAGAGCTCCTACTGAACCTCCCTGCTTGTTGCCGCCAAAGGTGAACCTCCCTGGGTTCACTCATGGTTGACCCCTACTGCGGAAGGAACTACTACCTCCCTCCTCAGTCTTGGGCCTCTTGGACCCTGAATCACGGTTAGACCCACCCTGCAACTGATGACCCTGGTGGGCCTGCCTCCCATCATCCAGCTCTGTCTCGGCTATACAAGCTGTCTCAACAACCTCAGCATAGGTCCTCAACCGCAATATCGCCACCCTCTGCCTAAGGGCTGACCGGAGACCCAGGGTGAACTTATGGGCCTTTAGGTCCTCCTTTACCATAGTCTCGGGAGAAAATTTACTCAAGCTCTGGAACTCCCACTCATACTCGGGCACTGTCCTTGATCCCTGTCTCAAGCTGCCAAATTCATCCCTCTTTTGCCACCTCAATGACTCGGGAAAGAACTCATCATGGAAAAGCTGTAAGAGCTCCTCCCAAACCATGAACTGCACTGTAATGCTCCCCGTGATACTCTGCCACCACTCTAAGGCATTACCCTCTAGCTACTGTATGGCCAGCCTCACCTTATCCTCCTCCCGGGGTAGGAGAAAGGAGAACACATGCTCAATTTGCCTCAACCAGTGCTCAGCCACCACTGGATCCACTTCTCCCTTGAATCTCGGTAGTTGTTCCTTACGGAACCTCATCACCACGTCATCCTCTACACGATGAATCAGTATGCCACCCAGCAAACTCTCACGCTCATGAGGTAAATCCCCCACTGGTGATGGTGGTGGCAGTGGTGGTACCATCTGCTATGCTGCCATCTCACGGCGCACTTCCTCCTGAACCTCTTGCTGGATACCCTCCCTCAGCTCTTGGACTTCCTGTCGGATGCCCTCTCGCAGCTGTGCCAACAACAGCGCATTTCCTCCCGCAGGATGCCCCCCACCTGGAGCCTCATGGGTAGATGACTCATCAGCCACTTTCCCGGACGCACGCGTCGCTCTCCTCGGTGGCATTCTTACTACACGAAGTAAGGAGCACAATCATCAAAACGCATTCGAAATCTATCGAGTCTCACTACCTCTATTCCGTCCCGTACGACCTTCAATTGGCTATGTACGGCATCTTTGAGCGTCTCCCGATGGACTGGGGGACTTTCTTGTTCTGACTGCTGAAGAACGGTCCAAAGAACCATTCTTTTGGGCAAATACTCAGTGTTGTCTTCAGGCATCTACATCCAGACCATTTTGCCAGATATGATGCCGCTCCTTTCCCTCAGGCTTATTATCTTCGCCACCTTACGCCTGATGGGAACATGACAGCTCGCCGTCCCTCTGCTGCTCTCCGCCTTCTTCCTGCCTCGGAACAACAAGGCAGCTCGGGTGGTGACCCCTCCGACAACCGTGCCCCCGAAGTCAGCTCTGCTCACCGGTCCTCCCGGATTCGGTCCGTTGCTACCCCTTCCGTCTCTCGAGCCTCCCAGCACAGCATCCGTGCTGATCCCTCTGAGGTTGCGGGACCATCTCAGCCCAGTTTACCTAAGGCTATTTCCCCAGCACCATCTGTTGTGGATGTCCCCACTCCCTCCACTTCCGCTGTTGCTGCCGCAGTTGATACTTCCATTGCCACTGTCGTTGCTGATGTCCCGGAATCTCTTCCGGAAGCTCCTCTGCCTCCTCTACCTCAACCCCAAGACTACCTTGACCATCTCTCCGCCGACACCCTAACGGACCTATGGTTCTGTTTTAGCCTCTCCTGCATAGCCTCCATCCCCAACGACGACCTCAAGGTGTTCTATGCCAAACACACCCGCACCCGGAGGATATAATCGTCTGGAATCTGGACCATGGCTTTCTTACGCCTGCTCACATTCTAGACGTTCCCTTCACTGTCTCCTCCGGAAAGGCCCATGACACACGGGTTCCCTCCCCTGCTGAGGCTCGGTCCGCTTCTCCTGCAGATGCCATCCCTGTTGTTGACCTCTCTGGTCATAGTTGCTCTGCTGCTCCGGAAGCTTCTGATGCTCCGGATGCCCCCTCTGCTGCTGCTGCCGACGTCCCCTCCACTCTTGCAGACTCCTCTGCCCAGCGTAGCCCTGCACCTATTCCAGCCGGGGAGTCCTCCAAAGCTCCGGAGTTGGTGCTTGGACGTGCCTCATTTGGCAAGGTTCACTCCGAAGCTATTCTGTCTGCTCAGTTGGACCGTCACGCCCAAGCCCAAACCGCCCAAATTTCCGCCATCGCTGCTAAGGTTGATGCCCTCGGTGCCCAACTCCTCTCCACCTTAACCGACTCTTCCACCTCCCCTCCATCGAGCAAAAGATGGACCTTGTCGCCTCATCCATCCATTCCCTGTCCACCTCTTTTGCGGACTTGGCTCACACGATGGCTCGTCCTCCTCCCGTCCCTCGCCGATCTGCCCAACCGGGGGAGAAAATGTCATCTGATCCTTCTGCACCTTCCACCTCATGCTGACAAAAAGCGGTCTGCATCTTCACTGCTTCCGGGAGTTACCATCCCCAAACGCAACCGCTTCTCTCAGCCCAGCTCCTCTAGTGTAGCTCCTCCTTCGTCCACTCCATCTGCAGCAACTGACACCTTCCTCCCATCATACGCGGATCTTGATCCCCTTGATGAGGATGGAAGTGTTTTTAATGCTATGGCCAGGTATGCCGTATCAAATGCTGAGAGAAGATGTCTATCCGAGCTGTACCCCTTCTCTCCTCAAGACATAAGGACTATTCGTTCTGAGATGGGTCTGCTCACCGTAGAAGATATAGACAACTTCTCTCGGGCAGTTAAGATGGAGATGAGGCTATTTTCGTCCCTGTACAAGGTGATAACGCGCATTTATGCCATTATCCTATGCCATATTTAGGGTGTTTTAGAGTATGTTTTGAGCCTATTTGCATGGTATTTTGCTTATATTTGCTCTAACCCCTAGGAAGACCTTGTTTGGTGCATAGTTGTACTTTTTGAGTGTTTTTGGCAGGTTTTGGAGTAACTTTTCCCCACACACCTTGGCTAGATCACTCCATACACTCAAGAGGAAGCTATAGAAAGAAGATGGAAGCAAAATAAGAGCAAAATGAAGGTGCACGCGAAAAGGTGTTTCTCACGTGCAAGGAGTGTGATGCATGGATGCTTTCTACAAGTTCTACTGAAGCTTTAGAGCAAATTTGGGCTGATTTGGAGCTGCACGTGAAAAGGACTTTCTCACGTGCATTCTCGCGTGCAGGTAGTTTTGAGCTCCACATGATGTGTTCTATTGTTTTAATCATTTTCATCTAAAGAACTTGGGTCAAATTTGGTGTAGTTTGAGTTGTATTGAGCTTAGAACGTCAAATAGTGTCACTAACCAAAACGACGTCGTTTTGGCTGCGACCACATTTATAATTAGGGCACACCTTTTGTAACCCTAATTTGGCCCACAAAATCCTATAAATAGGGGGCTTGGGAGGCATTGTAGATCATCTTGAGTGAGAGAATCTGATATGAGTTCTGAAAAAGAGCTATAGCCATTGCTAAAAGATCAGATTGTCTTTGGCGACGCTGGAGTTAGAGAGGAGTGATTTTGGGCAGCAGTAGAAGCCCAAATTTGCTCCAAAGCTTCAGTAGAACTTGTAGAAAGCATCCATGCATCAAACTCCTTGCACGTGAGAAACACCTTTTCGCGTGCACCTTCATTTTGCTCTTATTTTGCTTCCATCTTCTTCCTATAGCTTCCTCTTGAGTGTATGGAGTGATCTAGCCAAGGTGTGTGTGAAAAAGTTACTCCAAAACCTGCCAAAAACACTCAAAAAGTACAACTATGCACCAAACAAGGTCTTCCTAGGGGTTAGAGCAAATATAAGAAAAATACGATGCAAATAGGCTCAAAACATACTCTAAAACACCCTAAATATGGCATAAGATAACGGCATAAATGCGCGTTATCAAATTCCCCCACACTTGAACCTTTGCTTGTCCTCAAGCAAAAAGAAACAAACACACAATCAAACTGGAAAGAAAGAATAAAATAACAAACAAGAGGCATGGTTTCCTAAGGCATACAACTCTATCATGATGAAGTAGACATTCCAGCAGCTAAAATGAATCACAAATTAATCTAAACATGCCCTTACTATCAAGTCCAACAACCATGTAATATCATTACTAACAGTTCAGATAGAAGCAAACATGCAAGGATAAAATGAAACTTAGCTTCCCCTGAAAGTCCTTACCAAGGTTAGAGCAGCCTCACTCAAATATAACTTTCTTTTCTCTCCTCTCATGCCTTACTATCAATGCCTAACAGCTAAAGAGGATGTGTACAATCTACTCTCACACTCTCTACTAGCTATTGATTAAGTTTTTGCCAAGTAAACATGAGAGGTCCCCATTGTGCTCCTCAAGGAAAACACACTCTCTATTCTACTTTTTGCAACTCACACACTGTTCTTTGCTCAATGAACTCACACTCTACTCTAATGACTGATAAAACACACCTTGAGCCAAAGAATTGAGCTCAATACTCTAAATAAACACAACTCAGCCATTATGGCTTTTATTCTGAAAAACCTTGTTTTTTTTTTTGTTTTTTTTCACACTTTTTTTAAATAATAACCTTACAATGTTGCATTTTATGCTCTCCCTTGATGGATTATTCACTCTGCTATTTTCCTTACACAACCCTTTTATTACATATAAATAGCAATAGGGTTTTTTTGTTTTTTTTCATTTTCACAAGCTGAAATACTTGAATCACTAACACCATACACCAAACACTGAGCCACTAACAGGTAATTCTTATGCCTAATTAACTCCAACCAATAAAGAGCTAGTAATGAATATTGAGAGCAAATTGGTAACCCAATAACCCATAAAATACACTCAAAGGCAAGAAAATGGTGCTCTCAAAAAGTATATGTCTATTCTACACTCAATGACAGGGTTTACAAAGCTCATCCTAACATAACATGCTCAGCTTACTATTCAAATGTCAGCTCTAAAATCATGGTGATATCATACAAGAAGTAAAGACATGCTCAACTAACTTATAACACACCTTAACGATTGAAACATCTTTATCACAACAGGATACTAAGGTGGTCAATATAGTCAACCAGAATTACATACCCTTGTAGCTATGCACCTCACGGGCAAAACATACATTCACAGAAAAAACATAAAAACAAAGCATGCATGCAAACAAACAAGCAACCAGTTCAAGGGAACCCCCCCCCCCCCCCCCCCCCCCACACTTAAACTATGCGATGTCCTTAGAGCATGGGAAAAGGAAAAAGGAAGAAGACCGTTACCGGTTGGTGGGTACGCTGTAGTAGAAGATAACATGGGCCACCATTCTCCTAAGACGCGCGACAAAGTCAGCAGATGTTTCTCCTATGAGCGCCCAAGTATCCTTATGCTGCAATAGAGCTATTAAATAATAGCACACAAAAATCCCACAACTGAATTGATCTGGATGTTGAGGAAGCTCCATTTCATTGAAGTGCACCAGAGGAAACTTGGATTTCAACAGCCCTTCTTTTCTGAGTGCGTTTTTGATTTTTTTTTAAGAAACCAAGGACAAGCTTCTTCTTTCGTGTGGAAAACCCATGGGCTTGGCTCGAGTCATAAAGGACGGCATAGTCAACCAGAATTACATACCCTTGTAGCTATGCACCTGTCACGCCCCGGATTTCCAACCCGAGGAAACCGGTACGTGACTCCCCTTTTACCCACACGGAGGGCAAAGGGGTTAGGATACAAACCAAGAATATCACATTTTAAACATCCACAACATTCAGGAAAGTAATGTTCATAAAAGCAATCCAAACCAGTTTATTACAACAAAATCTTTTCCCCACTGGGGTTACATCAATTCCCATAAGAAAAACAAAACATAAATGGAAGAGAGTAAAAGTAATTATAGTCTTCCACCTTGGTATATCCACCTAACGCCTGTAAGTCCCTGGAAAACAAACACAGTAGGAGGGGTGAGCAACCACAGCTCAGTAGGGATCATGTCTCCCCAACCCATCCCATGCTCCTAGCATCTACATGCCATGTGTACAAGTGCAGTGTCGTGTTACAATAATTTCAACAGACATAATAACAACCACATCAACAATTACAATCTTCCACTGCCACACAGGTTAACAAAACACATCTCAAGCAAGTAGTTTAACCGCCTCTTCAGGCCATCGATTTAACCGCCTCTCAGGCAAAGTAGTTTAACCGCCTCTTCAGGCCACTGGTTTAACCGCCTCTCAGGCAAAGTAGTTTAACCGCCTCTTCAGGCCAGATAGCACAGTCAAGCACACAACACACACCACGGTCACTCAAGCATACAACCAAACACTTGGTGTGCACCCATTCACAAGTGCACAAACCCAGCCATTCAGGCCATAGAACAAACACCCAGCATACATACATACACTAAACCACAAGTCCAGCCACACAGACATATTACCAAACACGTAATGGGCATATACACACAGCTAAATTCACACAGGCATTTCATCAAACATATAGCATGTAATCCACAGAATCACACCAAAATGCCACTGAAGGCCAACATCCATATAGGAGATCACACCTATATGGATAACATATGTATATATAACAGTTATAACCCATAATCTGCCCTAGAACCCTAGGACAGAGGAGGATGCAGGAAGAACAGAACCCCTACCTCAAGTAAAACGCAACAACACAGCAATGTCCCGATCCCACGTCGAACGCCGTCCACCCACGAAGCACCGACCACCCACGCAAGACGCCCGGCAGCAACCAGGAGCTCTCCTTCCCTCTCTCTCTCTGCGACGGCTGGTGGAGCAACAAACCCTAAACATAAAACAGAGGGAATTCCCCAATTCACGTGCAACTCCAAATGTACTCCAAATGCGCTCAAACTTCACCCCTAGCCTCCTTGCATCATGTAGAAGACAACCACACTTGCACGTGAATTGGACCTATTTCACGTGCACCTCACATACACGTCCGTTTGGCCTGAAACTTCTGTGGTAGATAGAGGACATCATTCTAAGCATCTTTCCTTTTGCACGTGAATTCATTGGAGTCCATTCACTAGGTCAAAATCTAGAAAAAAACTCTACTCAGAAGGCAAAACTGTGACTAACTCAAGGTACGGGTCCTTACATCCTCTCCCCCTTAAGACTTTTCGTCCTCGAAAAGAAATGACATACAAGGAAAATAAACACAAGCTACCCATTTGCCACCCGGCAAGCCACCACACCCAAATGGGCCATACACCGCACACGGCACATAACAGCACATAACAAAGTACCACCATAATCCATAACCACAATAATGCATATAACACATATCCGCATGTCACAAATACACATCTCAAAACACATCACAAATAAGAACACATGTCTAAAAGACCATACAAATACACCAAAGCGTACACAACTAATACAAGAAAACACATCACTATCCCTTGGCCAACAGCCACCTCCCACGCTTAAGATTGTTCGTCCTCGAACAAGTCTGGATGCTGCTCACGCATCACGGACTCACGTTCCCATGTCTCCTCCTCAATGCCACGGTCTTGCCACAAGACGCGAACCAAAGGAATAGCACGACCACGCAAAAGCTTCTCGCGCCGATCTAGGATACGGATAGGGGCCTCAACAACGGACATGTCATCCGCAATGTCTAATGTCCCCCAATCGATCACATGAGTGGGGTCAGGGTGATACTTCCGCAACTGGGACACGTGAAACACGTTGTGCACTCGACTCAGCCGCGGTGGTAACACTAAGCGGTAGGCCACAGGCCCTACACGATCCAGAATCTCAAAAGGACCAATAAACCGCGGAGATAGCTTGGAACCTCGCCCAAACCGTCGATGTCCACGACGTGGAGAAACACGAAGAAACACATGATCACCAACAGAAAACTCCAAAGGTCGCCGCCGCTGATCCGCATAAGATTTCTGCCGACTCTGAGCTGATAACAACCGCTGTCGAATCAACTTAACCTTCTCGGTAGCCTCTTGAACCAACTGTGGTCCCAAGAGAGCGGTCTCCCCCACCTCGGTCCAACACAAAGGTGATCGACACGGCCGCCCATACAACGCCTCAAAGGGAGCCATCCCAATGGATGCCTGATAACTGTTGTTGTAGGCAAACTCCACCAAAGGAAGGTGAGTCGCCCACGAACCCTCAAAATCTAACACACAGGCCCGTAACATGTCCTCCAAAGTCTGATTCGTCCTCTCTGTCTGGCCGTCAGTCTCAGGGTGAAAGGCTGTACTCAAGTGAAGCTTGGTCCCCATAGCCGCCTGCAAACCTGCCCAAAAATGGGAAGTGAACCTCGAATCCCGGTCAGAGACAACCGATGATGGTACCCCATGCAGTCGCACAATCTCGTTCATGTACAGCTGACTCAAGGTCCCAATAAAGTCCCGCTCGCGAACAGCCAGGAAATGGGCCGACTTTGTGAGTCGATCCACAATCACCCAAATCATATCTTTCCTCCCCGTGGTGGGTGGAAGACCAGTCACAAAATCCATCGCTATGTGGTCCCACTTACACTCCGCTATGGGCAATGGCTGTAACATGCCCGCCGGCCGCTGATGCTCAGCCTTCACCTGCTGACACGTGAGGCACCGCGAAACAAAGGCAGCCACATCGCGTTTCATCCCAGGCCACCAAAAATGTCCCCGAAGTGCATGGTACATCTTCATACCCCCTAGATGCACATCAACTCTAGACTGGTGAAACTCCCTCATCACCTCATCCCTGAGGGAAGAAGCCACTACCAACCGCCCCTGAAATGACAACTCATGCTCAGGACCCTCTGTCCAGTCCTCAGATAGCTCACCAACCCCAATACGGGCACGGAGAACCTCACACTCAAGGTCACCCAGCTGTTCCTCCCGGACGCGCTGGTACAACTCAGGCACAACCACCAAAGGACTCAGGACTGTCCCACTATCACGAGCAACAGGCTGCAGCTGTAACATCGCCAACTGCTCCATCAGCTTCCACTCTCTCACGGCCACCTCAGCTTTCCCTTTTCTGCTCAACGCGTCAGCCACAACATTACCCTTGCCCGGGGTATAGGTAAGAGTAAAGTCAAAGGTCTGCAAATACTCCACCCATCTCCTTTGCCTCAAATTCAAGTCCTTCTGAGTAAAGATGTACTGAAGGCTCTTGTGATCTGAGAACACCACAAACTTCTCGCCCAAGAGGTAATGCTGCCAACTCTTCAGGGCGAAGATGACAGCCGCTAACTCAAGGTCATGAGTAGGATAATTCTGCTCATGAGGCTTCAGCTGCCTTGACCCATAAGCTACCACACTGTGCTCCTGCATAAGCACACACCCCAAACCAACCCTGGACGCATCACAGTATACCTCATATGGAATATCCTCCCGAGGTAACCTCAACACCGGCGCAGTGGTCAAACGGGTTTTGAGAGTCTCAAACGCCTGCTTGCACTTGTCCGTCCACTCAAATTTCACTCCTTTCCTAGTCAACGCCGTCATAGGAGCCGCCAAACGGGAGAACCCCTCTACAAAACGGCGATAATACCCCGCCAAGCCAAGAAAGCTACGGATCTCAAAAACGTTGGTTGGCCTCGCCCACGATGCCACAGCCTCAATCTTGGTTGGGTCCACCCTAACTCCCTCAGTGACACCACGTGGCCAAGAAAGTGAACCTCCTGCAGCCAAAACTCACACTTGCTAAACTTAGAAGAAACAGTGCTGGTCCCTCAAGGTTTGCAACACTGTTGCCAAGTGCTCCACATGCTCCTTCTCGGTCTTGGAATACACCAAGATATCGTCGATAAACACCACCACGAACGAGTCTAAGTATGGGGCAAAGACTTGGTTCATCAAATGCATGAACACCGCTGGCGCATTAGTGAGCCCGAAAGGCATCACGACCCACTCATAATGCCCATACCTGCACCGAAAAGCCGTCTTAGGGATGTCCTCCTCCCTAACCCTGAGCTGGTGATACCCCGACCGTAAATCTATTTTGGAAAACCACTGGGCCCCACTCAATTGGTCAAACAGGTCATCTATCCGAGGCAACGGGTGCTTGTTCTTCACAGTCACTGAATTCAGCTTCCTGTAGTCGATGCAGAGACGAAGTGTGCCATCAGCCTTCTTAGCAAAGAGCACCGGAGCACCCCAAGGTGAGGTACTCGGTCTGATATACCCCTAGCCCACCAACTCCTCGATTTGCCTCTGCAGCTCCCTCATCTCGGCTGGCCCCATACGATACGCTACTTGGGAAATCGGACCCGTCCCCGGCACCAACTCAATGGTGAACTCCACACTCCTCTTAGGTGGCAAACTCCTCAACTCCTAAGGAAAAACATCCTGAAATTGGTCCACAACAGCGGGCCACACCCTCTTTTCCACCTTACCCTCCTTAGCAAAGGTCAGGGCTGCCAACCTTGTGGGTAATGGCACCCCACTGGTCCATCACCGGCCCGGCCCGACTCGCCTCACAGTCCCACTCCCCCTGCAGGGTGCAAGAGGTCCCTGCAGGTGTCACGAAGGATACACGCCGCCGGCAACAGTCTATCTTGGCTTGGAAAGCCATAAGCCAATCCATACCCAAGATCAGGTCAAAAGTACGCGAGGGCATCACATGCAAGTCAAAACTCAGCTCCACCTCGCCTATGGTTAACACACATCCACGACACACACGCCGTACCTCAATCATGCCTCCCACCGGAGACTCCACAACTAGGGGCCTTGCGGCCTCCACACAAGCTAACCCGAAGCCATCAATAAGAAGCTCGGCGGCGAAGGAACACGATGCACCCGTATCAAAAAGAACAGAAGCTAACGTACGGGAAATCAAGAGGGTACCTCTAACCACCGATGGTCCTGCTCCACCCTCAGCTGGTGGAGGTGGTGGCTCAGCCTCCTCCTGGTACGTCGCCTCCAGTGCAAACACCCTTCCTTGGCCCGTGCCACTGGTTGGCTCACTCACTGGACGGTTCCCGCTAAGGTTGCCTCCAGCTTCAATCTGCTGCCGCTCCGGCCTCCCCTGGGGCCGGGTCTGACTCGATCCTGCCTGACTATCCTGCCACTGACGAGCTGGTCTCTCTACTGGTGCACGGAAGCTAGCATCACTCCTCACGCTAGATGCCATGCCCCCCGCTCCCCTGTTGCCACTCCTGCAAACCCGGCGCAAATGGCCCTCTCGTCCACAGTTGTTGCATCGCCGGTCCTTCTTGGGGCACTACCCTTTGAAGTGACCCTGCTCTCCACAAAGAATGACAGCTGCTAGGTAGACTCCCGGATGGACCACCCCTGTCTTCCGCCGCCAAAGGTGAACCTCCCGGGGTTCACAGATGTCCGACCCCGATCGCGAAAAGAATCGCTATCCCTCTCCTCCGTCTTGAGCCTCTTGGACCCCGCATCTCGATCAGGCTCACTCTGCAACTGGCGACCCTGATGGGCCCGCCTCCCATCATCCAGCTCTCTCTCGGCTACACGGGCCGTCTCCACGGCCTCAGGATAGGTCCTCAAGCGTAGAATTGCCACCCTCGCCTAAGGGCGGCCTAAGGCCCAAAGTGAACTTGTGGGCCTTCAGGTCCTCCCTTGCCACAGTCTCAGGAGCAAACCTACTCAAGCTCCGGAACTCCCGCTCATACTCAGGTACCGTCCTGGATCCCTGCTTCAAGCTGCCGAATTCTTCCCTCTTCTGCCATCTCACTGATTCCGGGAAGAACTCATCATGGAAGAGTTGCAAGAACTCCTCCCAAAGCATGAGTTGCACCGCACGGCTCCCCGCGACACTTGTCCACCACTCCAAAGCATCTCCCTCCAGTGCCCGAATTGCCGGCCGCACCTTGTCCTCTTCCCGGGGCAGGAGAAAGGAGAACACATGCTCGATCCGCCTCAACCACCGCTCGCCTACCACGGGATCTCCTTCCCCCCTTAAATCGCGGAGGTTGTTCCTTTCGGAACCGTGTCACCACGTCATCCTCTGCACGAGTTGGTACACCACCCAGCGAACTCTCACGCTCACGAGGCAGCTCTCCTACTGGTGGTGGTGGTGGTGGTGGCACCACCGCTGTGCTGCCATCTCACGGCGCACCTCCTCCCGAACGTCCTGCCGGAGTCCCTCCCGTAGCTCTCGTACCTCCAGCCGGATGCCTTCTTGTAGCTGTGCCAGTAACAACACATGCCCTCCAACGGACGGTCCCGCACCCGGACCCTCATGGGCAGATGACTCATCAGCCACTGCCCCGGACGCACGTGTTACTCTCCTCGGTGGCATTCTTACTACACGAAATAAGAAGCACAACGTCAAAACAATTTTATAATCTATCGCGTCACTACCTCTACCCCACTGATCAATTCCACTATCACATGACATTACACACATACATTGCATCAATCACATTGCACAGTTCAGTACACATTGCCAAACAAATTAGAGTTGCACATTTCACTTAATCATATGATTTTATCCACAGTTTAGCATACATTCACAGCAAATGCAACTAGTGCCCTAATGCCAATGCATGCAAATCCTACCACAAGACCGGACTACCCTAAGTACACCTTGGAGGCTCAAAGAGGACCATGTTGATCAGGCATGTCCCTCCAGGCTCCTCCAAAGGACTTAGGATAACCAGGTCCGCCCACTACCCTAGGCCAACTAGACCATGCTCTGATACCATATTGTCACGTACCAGTTTCCTCGGGTTGGAAATCCGGGGCGTGACAGCACCTCACAGGCAAAACATACATTCACAGAAAAAACATAAAAACAAAGCATGCATGCAAACAAACAAGCAACCAGTTCAAGGGAAACCCCCCCCCCCCCCCCCCCCACACACACTTAAACTATGCGATGTCCTTAGAGCATGGGAAAAGGAAAAAGGAAGAAGACCGTTACCGGTTGGTGGGTACGCTGTAGTAGAAGATAACATGGGCCACCATTCTCCTAAGACGCGCGACAAAGTCAGCAGATGTTTCTCCTGTGAGTGCCCAAGTATCCTTATGCTGCAACAGAGCTATTAAATAATAGCACACAAAAATCCCACAACTGAATTGATCAGGCTGTTGGGAAAGCTCCATTTCCTTGAAGTGCACCAGAGGAAACTTGGATTACAACAGCCCATCTTTTCTGAGTGCGTTTTTGATTTTTTTTCAAGAAACCAAGGACAAGCTTCTTCTTTCGTGTGGAAAACCCATGGGCTTGGCTCGAGTCATAAACGATGGCATGGCCCACACTCAAGTCCAACTGCAAGAGTACGAAGTGTCGATCAAGGAGGACCGGTATAAGAACCTCATGGACCTGGTGCCAAGAGCGATGTCCTTCTGCTGCTCCATTCATCCACCGGCGGAAAATGTGCTCCTCTAACGGCTGCTCATATATCTCGCACAGCATGATGGAGGTGTACTGAGCCATAGGATAATCGTTGGGCTCAGCCTCCACCACATGTCACATCGTACGGAAGAATAAGTCAACGTCATGGGCAGATAAATACTCATCAGCTAGGATACGCTGCAAATAGGATGATGTGAAGACTTCGGAATCACGCGTAAAGCCTGCTTGCAAGGTATCTCCGTAAGTAAACTGTTGAAAAGCAGTTGTGGCATTAGCAGTGGAGAGGACCGGATGGAGATGAATGTAGATAGGCTCCCCGAGGTTATCTTCCTGGGGAGCTTTTGATGACGCGCCGGACCACCATTGCAACGACTGGATTAAGGGAACAAGGGCCTGTGAAGAGCTAGGCCTTGCTGGTGGTGTAAAATAAACGGGAACTGCTGAAGGAAAGGGTGGAGCGGGGTAGGGCTCCACCTCTTGCGGATACTGTGGATACTCCGGTGTCTCTTCGCTATGTGCAACGGGCTGCTGTACCGGAGGTGACGGTGCGTCAAATGGATCCTCCACAGGAGGTGTAGGATTTTTCTTCTTCTTCTTCCCCAGGGCCTTCCAAATCCTACCGAGCAGAACTTTAACTTCCTTCTGTTTGTTGAGGATGAGAGTTTGATTTTTCTTCAGTAACCCGGTCTCCTGAGCGGTTTCCGCCTGTGCCTCCTGTAGTTGAGCAGTTTGCCTCTGTAAATCTTCATAAGAAGCATCAGGAGTTGGCTTCGGGGCTTCCCACGGTCGGGCAGAAGGACGAGAGGTTGCTTGTTGGTCATGAGCGATGAACTCGAGCAACTCCTCCAGCTAAAGTCGTCTGATGTGGCCATTAGTGAAGGCCCAGTTAAGTACGTCAACTTCATTGATAACTTGACCACTGATGCCTTGGAAGAAGTTGTAGACTTCCTCCTTGTGAACATTGAACTGCATGTACATGGCAGTCAACTAGAAGATGTGCTATCGGCGGGTGTTCATGGGAGTAGAGGTGTCCCTAAACTGCTCAGTGGGTCGCTCCATATGCACGCTGTGACGTGAAGGCTATGGAGCGACGTGGATACTATCTCCCCATTTGCCCTTGTAGCTAACTCCTAAGGCACCCTCTGCATGGAGAACTCGTAACTGCAGATTATCCGGGAAAACAATGGGGACTACTTGAGTAGTTAGATGACCATATTGATATTGCAGAAGTAGGCTAAGTAGTCGACCATACAAGCATTTGTGAATGTCCCGTTTCCACAATTTAAAAATTTCAGCAACCTAATCGATGTGTAACTGACGATCTATGCAAAACATAAACTCCAAATGGGACTTAGGGACTGAGTCTACGCCACTAGTCTATAACAGTAAGCACCTCCCTACCAAATTGGCAAGGCAACGGTATTTCCCATGAAATCCATTTTTAGTAAATTGCCAACGTCTCCCAAATTCCTTATTATACTGTAAAGCTCTACCATAATCTCCTAAGTTCAAATCAGGTATTGCATGTATGGGATTTGGCAGATCAAAACAGTCTCTCAACATAGCAGGGGAAATAGAAATTAAGACACCTTGAACTTCCCCAATTATCTCATCATCTTCCTCATTGACATAGACTGAATTGTAAAAGTCTAACATGGCAGGATAATATAGATCACTGCGAGCGCATACTATCCTTCTCAGCCCCAAAGCTTGCAGCTTGGTCATAACTTCTTCAGTCCAGTCAAGCGTGGAGGACTCCAGGATCTCCCAATCAAGCACATTCCCCACGAAGATCGTGTCGGCTTCTCTCAGCGCCGATGGCATAGAGGTGGCAGAGGCTTCCGGGCTACCTTCTCCTTGGCGGGCTCTCCTTGTGCGCACCATGACTTCTAACTCAGAAAGGAATTTGCTCTCAACAGGAAGGAAGAGGAGAGTATGAGATGTGAGTTTTAAGCTTGGAGCCCCTCCCTATTTATAGTGCTTCGCCATAAGGGTAAAAGACGAAAATGACCCTCTTAAAGTGCTCCATTATTTTCACGGTCAGAGCAAAGAAGGATCTAGATATTGCCAGCTATCTTCCACCCAAATTCCAACTTGATTGGATTCCATTTTGGTTGCACGTGAAAACACGTTTTTCACAGGCAGGGCGTAGAAGACTCTAGACGTCGCCAGCTGTTGTCCACCAAAATTTGGAAGTGAAATGACATCTCTATCCATGTGCACGTGAAAAGGCTTTTCACGGGCAGGTTGCGCAAGCTTCTGGATGGTGTCAGCTGTCTCCCTGAAAAATTTCAGCTTGAGTTGACCTTTATAGCCTTGTGCACGCGAAAAGAGTTTTCACGGGCAGGTCCTTTTTCGTCCAAATTTCACCAGTAGGTCACAAATCAACAGTATACTAAGCCCACATGTGCACGTTAAAATATGCTTTTGGCAGGCAAGCCTTTTTCACCTCAAATGCCCTCCAAATGCTCTGAAATTTGACATGCTGGCATACCATCTCTCAAGGACAAAAACGTGTCACTTACTTTGCCACAAATCCCATCTCAATTGCCATAAATGCATCTCCTTTCTGTGGCATTGAAATGTAGTGGGCCCCTCTGGTTCACCATAAATGGGCTTGGACTTGGGCTTTAGAAAAGTTGTCTAAAGTTCTTAGAAAAGGCCCAAGTGAAGTTAAAACATACCTCAGCCCAGTACTGCAAAATAAAAAATAGAAATCAAAATAAAAACACTCCTGTAAAAGAAAGGTTAAAGCAAAATAAAATAAAATAAAAATTAAAAGGGAAAGAATTCACCATGGGTTGCCTCCCATGAAGCGCTGAGTTAAGGTCTTTAGCTGGACCGTCCTGGTCGTCAAACAGCACAGAGAGTAAATAGTTCAACTTCTTTGACCTCTTCGGGCGAAAAGTAAGGCTTTATCCACTGCCCGTTGACGTTGAAAATATGACCAGAAGTTGATTGCAGTTCTACACTGCCATAGGGAAACACTCGGGTCACTGTGTATGGCCCCATCCACTTTGATCTCAGCTTCCCTGGAAAAAGCTTCAGTCGGGAATTGAACAACAGCACCTGCTGGCCTGACTGAACTAAAGAGGGATTTATCTTTCTGTCATGCGCAGCTTTGGTCCGCTCCTTGTATAGCCTGGCACTCTCATAGGCATGGTATCTAAACTCATCTAATTCATTGAGTTGATACAAGTGGAGCTCCTTAGCAACACTAGGATCCAGGTTTAGCTTCTGAACTGCCCAGAATGCCTTGTGCTCCAGTTTCTGGCAGATGATAGGCCTTTCCATACAACAGGCGGTAAGGAGACATTCCTATAGGTGTCTTATATGCAGTCCGATAGGCCCATAGAGCCTCATCCAATTTTTGAGACCACACCTTCCAGTTGCCTCCCGTTGTTTTCTCCAGTATTTGCTTCATTTCGCGATTAGAGACCTCAGCTTGCCCATTTGCTTGTGGAAGATATGCAAGTGTTCGCCTATGCCGCACTCCGTACTTCGTCAACAGTTTCTCGAACTGTTTGTTGCAGAAGTGACTTCCCTCGTCACTAATGATAGCTCGCGGTGTACCAAATCGACTGAAAATATTCCGACGCAAGAATTTGGTAACCACTTGAGCATCATTCCTTCTAGTAGGAATCGCTTCAACCCACTTGGACACGTAATCGACGGCCAGTAAAATGTATGAGAACCCCTCGGATGGTGGAAATGGACCCATGAAGTCGATACCCCAGATATCGAAGAGTTCAACTGGAAGAATTTTAGTTTGGGGCATCTCTTGCTTCCGTGTTATCCCCCATGCTCGCTGACACTGATCACAGGCCTTAATGAAGGTATACGCATCGCGGAACATGGTGGGCCAGTAAAAACCACTTTGCAAGATCTTGGCCATAGTCTTCTGAACTACGAAGTGGCCAGCATAGTCAAATGAGTGACAATGCTTCAGGATACTGTCCACTTCTTCTTCTGGTACACATTTTCGTATCATCTGATCAGCACATTGCCTGAACAAATACGGGTCGTCCAAAATATACTTTCAAACATCAGCAAGAAACTTCTTCTTCTGCTGATATGTGAACTCAGTTGGTATATAGGAACATGCATGAAAGTTCACAATATCAGAATACCATGGAATGTGAACTTCTACTGAAAATAATTGCTCGTTAGGGAAGGTATCAGCAGTTGTTGCTTCATTGGACTGCCTTTCCCCTGACTCCAGCCTTGACAAATGATCTGCTACAGTGTTGGATGTGCCTTTCAAATCCTTAATCTCCAAGTCGAACTCTTGGAGAAGCGGAACCCATTTGATCAATCTGGGTTTAGCATCCTTCTTGCTAAACAGGTACTTGAGGGCCGGATGGTCAGTATAAACTATCACTTTCGTGCCCAGCAAGTACGATTTGAACTTGTCGGAAGCGAAGACAACAACTAGCAATTCTTTCTCCGTAGTTGTGTAATTTAACTGTGTATCATGGAGTGTTTGGCTAGCGTAGTAAATCGCCCGAAATACTTTGTCCTTCTTTTGCCCAAGAACCGCCCCAACTGCAAAGTCACTGGCATCACACATCAGCTCAAAAGGTTGCGACCAGTCTGGAGCTACTATTACAGGTGCTGAACTTAACTTCTCTTTCAGCACTGAAAATGCCTGAAGGCATTCTTCTGAAAAGACGAAGGGTACATCCTTTTCTAAAAGCATGCTGAGGGGCTTGGCGATCTTGGAAAAGTCTTTGATAAACCGCCAGGTAGAACCCCGCATGACCCAGAAAGCTCCAGACGCCCTTCACATTTGTGGGTGGAGGTAGATTCTCAATTGTGGAAATCTTTGCTCTGTCCACTTCCAACCCAGCCGCTGACACTTTATGCACAAGGACGACTCCCTCCTTGACCATGAAGTGGCACTTCTCCCAGTTTAACACCAGGTCTTTTTCTTCACACCGAATTAACACAGTTTCCAAGTTCGTGAGACATATGGAAAATGAAGAGCCAAAAACAGAGATGTCATCCATGAAAACCTCCATAATGTCCTCCACTAACCCCTGGAGAATTGCCATCATGCACCTCTGGAAGGTAGCAGGTGCATTGCAGAGGCCAAAAGGCATTCGCCTAAAGGCATACGTGCCAAAGGGGCACGTTGTAATGACCCGTGTGTAACCCGTGTGTAAGAAGTTAACCACAAACACCTTGGATGTTAGTGCACAAGTTTGTGGTAAGAGAGGAGCCCAAGAGGCGACTTTTGGGAGGTGCATGTGTCAAGCGATAGCGTACATTTATGCCCTAGGAAGATGCTATGCGTTTACAGGCGGTTTTAAGCTGTTTTGGCTGATCTTGGAGCTCACTTCTGACCTAGTATATGGCCTCAAACAATTGGCGTGTAAGAACAAAAGTTTCTTAGAATGAGGTCCTCTATCTACCACAGAAATTTCAGAGCATTTAGAGCTGCACGTGAATTCACCCATTTCACGTGCAAGTGTGGTTGTCTTCTACATGATGCAAGGATGCTATGGGTGAAGTTTGAGAGCATTTGGAGTGCATTTGGAGTTGCACGTGAATTGGGGAATTCATGTTCAAATTGGCGTGCAGGCATGTTTTTGCATGGTTTCCTTGGTTTTCTCATTCTAATCATCTTTTGCCAAAGGACCATGTTGGAATTGTGAATATTTTGGTGTGTATGGATGTGGGAAGGTCATAGCTTGTTCCATCAAAAACTACGTCGTTTTGATGCTGGGATTCACTTAATCAAAACTACGTCGTTTTGATGTTGTGTTGTCTATATAAGGAGGGGAAGCCCCTCTGTTTTAGGTTTAGGGTTTGTTGCTCCACCAGCCGTCGCAGAGAGAGAGAGAGAGAGAGAGAGAGAGAGAGAGAGAGAGAGAGAGAGAGAGAGAGAGAGGGAAGGAGAGCTCCTGGTTGCTGCCAGGCATCTTGCGTGGGTGGTCAGAGTCTCGTGGGTGGACGGCGTTTGGCGTGGGATCAGACTATTGCCGTGTTGTGCGTCTTACTTGAGGTAGGGGTTCTGTTCTTCCTAAATCCTCCTCTGTCCTAGGGTTCTAGGGCAGATTATGGGTTATATCTGTTATATATATATATATATGTAATCCATATAGGTTTGATCTCCTATATGGATGTTGGCCTTTAACGGCATTTTGGTGTGATTCTGTTGTTGCTTGCTATATGTTTGATGAAATGCCTGTGTGAATACAGTTGTGTGTATATGCCTATTACATGTTTGGTAATATGCCTGTGTGGCTGGACTTGTGATTTGGTGAATGTATGCATGCTGGGTGTTTGTTCTATTGCCTGAATGGCTGGGTTTGTGCACTTGTGAATGGGTGCACACCAAGTGTTTGCTTTTATGTTTAAGTGGCCGTAGTGTGTGTTGTGTGCATGACTGTGGTATCTGGCCTGAAGAGGCGGTTAAACCCAGAGGCGGTACCGGAAGAGGCGGTTAAACTACTTTGCCTGAGCGGCGGTTAAATCAGTGGCCTGAAGAGGCGGTTAAATTACTTGCTTGTGATGTTTGTTAGCCAGTGTGACTGGGGCTGGGGTTACGCCCGCTTGTGTGGAATGTTTTACTCTTTTTCTCATACTGCCACGTCACTACACCTGTGCACATGCATGTAGCCGCTAGGAACATGGGAAGGGTTGGGAAGACTTGATCCCTACTGAGCTGTGGTTGCTCACCCCTCCTACTGTATTTGCTTGTTTTCCAGGGACTTACAGGCGTTAGGTGGATACACCAAGGTGGAAGACCTTATTTATTTTACTTTCTTCCATTTATGTTTTTTTTTATGGGAATTGATGTAACCCCAGTGGGGATGGATTGGAAAGGATTTTGTTGTAATAAAGACTAGTTTGGATTGTGGATTTCTTTTATGGACATTATTTTCTTGAAATGTGTTGTGGATGTTTTAAAATGTTAAATTCGGGGTTTGCATCCTAACCCCTTTGCCTTCCGTGTGGGTACAAGGGGAGTCACGTACCGGTTTCCTCGGGTTGGAAATCCGGGGCGTGACAATATGGTATCAGAGCATGGTCTAGTTGGCCTAGGGTAGTGGGCGGACCTGGTTATCCTAAGTCCTTTGGAGGAGCCTGGAGGGACATGCCTGATCAACATGGTCCTCTTTGAGCCTCCAAGGTGTACTTAGGGTAGTCCAGTCTTGTGGTAGGATTTGCATGCATTGGCATTAGGGCACTAGTTGCATTTTCTTGTGAATGTATGCTAAACCGTGGATAAGATCATATGATTAAGTGAAATGTGCAACTCGATTTGTTTAGAAATGTGTACTGAACTGTGCAATGTGATTGATGCAATGTATGTGTGTAATGTCATGTGATAGTGGAATTGATCAGTGGGGTAGAGGTAGTGACGCGATAGATTATAAAATTTGTTTTGACGTTTGTGCTTCTTACTTCGTGTAGTAAGAATGCCGCCGAGGAGAGTGACACGTGCGTCGGGGCGATGGGCGATGAGTCATCTGCCCATGAGGGTCCGGGTGCGGGACCGTCCGTTGGAGGGCATGCGTTGTTACCGGCACGGCTACAAGAAGGCATCCAGCTGGAGGTACGAGAGCTACGGGAGGGACTCCAGCAGGACGTTCGGGAGGAGGTGCGCCATGAGATGGCAAAGACACAGGTGGTGCCACCACCACCACCACCAGAGGAGAGCCGCCTCGTGAGCGTGAGCGTTCGGCTGGGTGGTGTACCAACTCGTGCAGAGGATGACGTGGTGACATGGTTCCGAAAAGAACAACCTCCGCGATTCAAGGGGGAAGGTGAACCCGTGGTAGCTGAACAGTGGTTGAGGCAGATCGAGCATGTGTTCTCCTTTCTCCTGTCCCGGGAGGAGGATAAGGTGCGACTGGCAATCCGGCAGGTGGAGGGGGATGCTTTGGAGTGGTGGACGAGTGTTGCGGGGAGTTGTGCAGTGCAACTCATGCTTTGGGAGGAGTTCTTGCAACTCTTCCATGATGAGTTCTTCCCGGAATCAGTGAGATGGCAGAAGAGGGAAGAATTCGGCAGCAGCAGGGATCCAGGACGGTACCTGAGTATGAGCGGGAGTTCCTGGAGCTTGAGTAGGTTTGCTCCTGAGACCGTGGCAAGGGGAGGACCTGAAGGCCCACAAGTTCACTTTGGGCCTTAGGCCAGCCCTTAGGCAGAGGGTGGCAATTCTACGCTTGAGGACCTATGCTGAGGTTGTGGAGACGGCCCGTATAGCCGAGAGAGAGCTGGATGACGGGAGGCAGGCCCATCAGGGTCGCCAGTTGCAGAGTGGGCCTGATCGAGATGCAGGGTCCAAGAGGCTCAAGATGGAGGAGAGGGATAGCAGTTCTTTTCGCAGTCGGGGTCAAACGTCTGTGAACCCCGGGAGGTTCACCTTTGGCGGCGGTAGACAGGGTGGTCCATCTAGGAGTCTACCTAGCACTGTCATCTTCGTGTGGAGAGCCAGGGTCACTTCAAGGGGGGAGTGCCCCAAGAAGGACCGGCGATGCAACAACTGTGGACGAGAGCGTCATTTGCGCCGGGTTTGCAGGAGTGGCAACAGGGGAACAGGGGGCATGGCATCCAGTGTGAGGAGTGATGCTAGTTTCCGTGCACCAGCTGAGAGACCAGCTCGTCAGTGGCAGGCCAGCCAGGCAGGATCCAGTCAGACCCGACCCCAGGGGAGGCCGGAGCGGCAGCAGACTGAGGCTGGAGGCAACCTTAGCGGGAAGCGTCCAGTGAGTGAGCCGACCAGTGGCCCGGACCAAGGAGGGTGTTTGCGCTGGAGGCGACGTACCAGGAGGAGGCTGAGCTACCACCCCCACCAGCTGAGGGTGGAGCAGGACCATCGATGGTCAGAGGTACCCTTTTGATCTCCCGTACATTAGCTTCTGTTCTCTTCGATACGGGTGCATCGTGTTCTTTTGTTCTTGAACTTGTGATAGATAGCTTGGGGTTAGCTTGTGTGGAGGCAGCGAAGCCCCTACTTGTTGAGTCTCCAGTGGGGGGTAGGATTGAGGTACGGCGAGTGTGTCGTAACTGTGTGTTAACCATAGGCGAGGTGGAGCTGAGTTTTGACTTGCATGTGATGCCTTTGCATACTTTTGACCTGATCTTGGGTATGGATTGGCTTATGGCTTTCCAAGCCAAGATAGACTGTTACCGGCGGCGTGTATCCTTCGTGACACCTGCAGGGATCTCTTGCACCCTGCAGGGGGAGTGGGACTGTGAGGCGAGTCGGGCCGGGCCGGTGATGGACCAGCGGGGTGCCATTACCCACAGGTTGGCAGCCCTGACCTTTGCTGAGGAGGGTAAGGTGGAAAAGAGGGTGTGGCCCGCTGTTGTGGACCAATTTCAGGATGTTTTTTCCTGAGGAGTT
This sequence comes from Taxillus chinensis, assembly GCA_023512835.1. NCBI lineage: Eukaryota > Viridiplantae > Streptophyta > Magnoliopsida > Santalales > Loranthaceae > Taxillus > Taxillus chinensis. The sequence continues at coordinate 17,010,235 of CM042088.1, read as the reverse complement.
GAGGAGTTTGCCACCTAAGAGGAGTGTGGAGTTCACCATTGAGTTGGTGCCGGGGACGGGTCCGATTTCCCAAGTAGCGTATCGTATGGGGCCAGCCGAGCTGAGGGAGCTGCAGAGGCAAATCGAGGAGTTGGTGGTCCAAGGGTATATCAGATCGAGTACCTCACCTTGGGGTGCTCCGGTGCTCTTTGCTAAGAAGGCCGATGGCACACTTCGTCTCTGCATCGACTACAGGAAGCTGAATTCAATGACTGTGAAGAATAAGTACCCGTTGCCTCGGATAGATGACCTGTTTGACCAATTGAGTGGGGCCCAGTGGTTTTCCAAAATAGATTTACGGTCGGGGTATCACCAGCTCAGGGTTAGGGAGGAGGACATCCCTAAGACGGCTTTTCGGTGCAGGTATGGGCATTATGAGTGGGTCGTGATGCCTTTCGGGCTCACTAATGTGCCAGCGGTGTTCATGCACTTGATGAACCAAGTCTTTGCCCCCTACTTAGACTCGTTCGTGGTGGTGTTTATCGACGATATCTTGGTGTATTCCAAGACCGAGAAGGAGCATGTGGAGCACTTGGCAATAGTGTTGCAAACCTTGAGGGACTGGCATTCTTGCTAAGTTTAGCAAGTGTGAGTTTTGGCCGCATGAGGTTCACTTTCTTGGCCACGTGGTGTCGGCAGAGGGAGTTAGGGTGGACCCGGCCAAGATTGAGGCCGTGGCATCGTGGGCGAGGCCAACCAACGTTTTTGAGATCCGTAGTTTTCATGGCTTGGCGGGGTACTATCGTCGTTTTGTCAAGGGGTTCTCCCGTTTGGCAGCTCCTATGACAGCGTTGACTCGGAAGGGTGTGAAGTTTGATTGGATTGACAAGTGTCAGCAGGCGTCTGAGACTCTCAAAACCCGTTTGACCACTGCATCGGTGTTGAGGTTACCTCGAGAGGATATCCCATATGAGGTATACTGTGATGCGTCCAGGGTTGGTTTGGGGTGTGTGCTTATGCAGGAGCACAGTGTGGTGGCTTATGGGTCAAGGCAGCTGAAGCCTCATGAGCAGAATTATCCTACTCATGACCTTGAGTTAGCGGCTGTCATCTTCGCCCTAAAGAGTTGGCAGCATTACCTCTTGGGCGAGAAGTTTGTGGTGTTCTCAGATCACAAGAGCCTTTAGTACATCTTTACTCAGAAGGACTTGAATTTGAGGCAAAGGAGATGGGTGGAGTATTTGCAGACCTTTGACTTTACTCTTGCCTATATCCCGGGCAAGGGTAATGTTGTGGCTGACGCATTGAGCAGAAGATGGAAAGCTGAGGTGGCCGTGAGAGAGTGGAAGCTGATGCAGCAGTTGGCGATGCTGCAGCTGCAGCCTGTTGTTCGTGATAGTGGGACAGTCCTGAGTCCTTTGGTGATTGTGCCTGAGTTGTACCAGCGTGTCCGGGAGGAACAGTTGGGTGACATTGAGTGTGAGGTTCTCCACGCCCGTATTGAGGCTGGGGAGCTATCTGAGGACTGGACAGAGGGTCCTGAGCATGAGTTGTCATTTCAGGGGCGGTTGGTAGTGGCTTCTTCCCTCAGGGATGAGGTGATGAGGGAGTTTCACCAATCTAGAGTTGTTGTGCATCCAGAGGGTACGAAGATGTACCATGCGCTTCGGGCACATTTTTGGTGGCCTGGGATGAAACGCGATGTAGCTGCCTTTGTTTCGCGGTGCCTCACGTGTCAGCAGGTGAAGGCTGAGCATCAGCGGCCGGCGGGCATGTTACAGCCATTGCCCATAGCGGAGTGGAAGTGGGACCACATAGCGATGGATTTTGTGACTGGTCTTCCACCCACCACGGGGAGGAAAGATATGATTTGGGTGATTGTGGATCGACTCACAAAGTCGGCCCATTTCCTGGCTGTTCGCGAGCGGGACTCTATTGGGACCTTGAGTCAGCTGTACATGAACGAGATTGTGAGACTGCATGGGGTACCATCATCGGTTGTCTCTGACCGGGATTCGAGGTTCACTTCCCGTTTTTGGGCAGGTTTGCAGGAGGCTATGGGGACCAAGCTTCACTTGAGTACAGCCTTTCACCCTGAGACTGACGGCCAAACAGAGAGGACGAATCAGACGTTGTAGGACATGTTACGGGCTTGTGTGTTAGATTTTGGGGGTTCGTGGGCAACTCACCTTCCTTTAGTGGAGTTTGCCTACAATAACAGTTATCAGGCATCCATTGGGATGGCTCCTTTTGAGGCGTTGTATGGGCGGCCGTGTCGATCACCTTTGTGTTGGACCGAGGTGGGGGAGACAGCTCTCTTGGGACCGCAGTTGGTTCAAGAGGCTACCGAGAAGGTTAAGTTGATTCATCAGCGTTTGTTATCAGCTCAGAGTCGGCAGAAATCTTATGCGGATCAGCGGCGGCGACCTTTGGAGTTTTCTGTTGGTGATCATGTGTTTCTTCATGTTTCTCCATGTCACGCCCCGGATTTCCAACCCGAGGAAACCGGTACGTGACTCCCCATTCACCCACACGGAGGGCAATGGGGTTGGATTACTGGATGCCACACAAGCAAGTCTAACAATTACAATAAATCAAATAAGCCACATCTTTATTTAATTCCAAAACATCAAAGGTTCACAAAACAACCAAGTCCCTGATTACCAGTTCAATCCCTTAGTACATTCCCCCTCCCTGGGGTTACATAAATCATAAAAGTACATTACCGAAATGAACAATAAAGTGGAGAGGGTCTTCCACCTTGGTGTATCCACCTAACGCCCGTAAGTCCCTGGAAAACAAACAAACACGGTAGGAGGGGTGAGCAACCACGGCTCAGTAGGGATCATGTCTCCCCAACCCATCCCATGTTCCTAGCATCTACATGCCATGTGTACAAGTGCGGTGTCGTGATACAATAATTTCAACGAGACATAATAACAACCACATCAACAATTTACAATCTTCCACCGCCACACAGGCTAACACTTTAACCACAAGTGATTTAACCGCCTCTTCAGGCCAAGTGATTTAACCGCCTCTTCAGGCCAAGTGATTTAACCGCCTCTTCAGGCAAAGTTATTTAACCGCCTCTTCAGGCCGATACCACGATCAAGCACACAACACACATGGTCACTCAAGCATACAACCAAACACTTGGTGTGCACCCGTTCACAAGCGCACAAATCCAACCATTCAGGCCATAGAGCAAACATCCAAGATACATACATACACTAAACCACAAGTCCAGTCACACGGACATATTACCAAACACTTAATGGGCATATACACACGGCTAAGTTCACACAGGCATTTCATCAAACATGTAGCAGGCATGTCATACAGGCATTTTATCAAACACTTTTCATGCATCACACAAACACCGGAAACACCAAAATCGCCATTGAAGGCCAACATTCATATAGGAGGTCACACCTATATGAATTTACATATAAATAATATAACGAGATATAACTCATATTCGCCCTAGGACCCTAGGACAGAGGAGGATTTAGGAAGAACAGAATTCCCTACCTTACAACAGATCTTCCTTGCTCCCTGGCTAAACGCCGTCCTCCCCACGCAAGATGCTCCGGCAAGAACCAAAGAACTCCCCTTCCTTCTCTCTCTCTCTAGCTCTCTCTCTCTACGACGGCCGCGCATGAAGTGAACCCTAAACCTAAAACAGAGAGCTTCTCCTCCTTATATAGACAACACAACATCAAAACGACGTAGTTTTGATTAAGTGAATCCCAAGCATCAAAACGACGTAGTTTTGATCACACAAGTTAGCACCTTTCCGCACCCATATAGGCCAAAATACTCAGAATTTCAACATGGTCCTTTGGAGAAAGTTCCTTAGAATGTCAAAACCAAGGGAACCATGCAAAAATATGCCTGCACACCAATTTGCACGTGAATTCCCCAATTCACGTGCAACTCCATATGCACTCCAAATGCTCTCAAACTTCACCCCTAGCCTCCTTGCATCATTTAGAAGACAACCACACTTGCACGTGAATTGGACCCATATCACGTGCACCTCACATACATGTCCATTTGGCCTGAAACTTCTGTGGTAGATAGAGGACACCATTCTAAGCATCTTTCCTTTTGCACGTGAATTCATTGGAGTCCATTTACTAGGTCAAAATCTAGAAAAACTCTACTCAGGAGGCAAAACTGACTAACTCAAGGTACGGGTCCTTACACTCCACGCCGTGGACATCGACGGTTTGGGCGCGGTTCCAAGCTCTCTCCGCGGTTTATGGGTCCTTTTGAGATTCTGGATCGTGTAGGGCCTGTGGCCTACCGGTTAGCGTTACCACCGCGGCTGAGTCGAGTGCACAACGTGTTTCACGTGTCCCAGTTGCGGAAGTATCACCCTGACCCCACTCATGTGATCGATTGGGGGACATTAGACATTGAGGATGACATGTCCGTTGTTGAGGCCCCTATCCGTATCCTAGATCGGCGAGGGAAGCTTTTGCGTGGTCGTGCTATTCCTTTGGTCCGTGTGCTGTGGCAGCACCGTGGCATTGAAGAGGAGACATGGGAACGTGAGTCCGTGATGCATGTGCAGCACCCAGACTTGTTCGAGGACGAACAATCTTAAGCGTGGGAGGTGGCTGTTGGCCAAGGGATAGTGATGTGTTTTCTTGTATTAGTTGTGTACAATTTGGTGTGTTTGTATTAAAGACATGTGTTCTTATTTGTGATGTGTTTTGAGATGTGTATTCATGACATGCGGACGTGTTATATGCATTATTGTAGTTATGGATTATGGTGGTACCTTGTTATGTGCTGTTATGTGTTGTGCGCGGTGTCACGCCCCGGATTTCCAACCCGAGGAGACCGGAACGTGACTTTCCCTTTACCCGAGTTTGGATAAAGGGGATAGAATACAACATGCTCACACAGGATACCATACACTTCACATTTTATATTTAGAGAGACAAAAACCATATTTTAATTAAGTCCAAACATACAAGAGTGCCCAAACATGCTTTTATTACATAAAACTCCTCATTACAATATCCTCCCACTGGGGTTACAAAGCTCACACAAAAACAGCGAAACTCAAATAATAATAAACAAAGCCACAAAACAGAACTGCCTCCAACTTGGGTGTTCCCGCCTAACGCCTGTAGGTCCCTGTAGAAAAACCAAACACAGTAGGAGGGGTGAGCAACCACGCCAAGTAGGGATCATGTCTCCCCAACCCATCCCATGCTCCTAGCATCTACATGCCATGTGTACAAGTGCAGTGTCGTGATACAATTATTTCAACAAATATAATGGCAAGCTATATCAGCAAATACAATTATTTCCACAGCCACACAGGCTAGCACATGAACAGTCCCGGGCTTCCACAGCCACCGGGTTTCCAAGAGCAGTCCCGGGCTTCCACAGCCACCGGGTTTCACAAAACAGTCCCGGGCTTCCACAGCCACCGGGTTTCACAATAGTCCCGGGCTTCCACAGCCACCGGGTTTCACAAAACAGTCCCGGGCTTCCATAGCCACCGGGTTTCACAAAACACAGTATACATAACCACTCAGGCATAAAACCAAACACTTAGTAGGCACACATTCACAAATGTACAAATCCAACCACTCAGGCATAAAAACAAACACTTGGCATGCACACCTTTACCAACTCACAATTCTAGCCACACCTGGCATATTATCAAACACATATCGGGCATATTCATACAAACATATTCACATAGGCATTTTATCAAACATTTAACATGCACTACCCACCCAACATCAGAATCACACCAAAATGCCATTGAAAGCCAACATTCATATAGGAGATCACACCTATATGAATTTACATATAAGTATTATAGCAATAACAATGGAAACTTTACAAAATATCCACAGGGCCTAACCCCGGAACAGACCAGGAAAAACAGAACCCCTACCTCAAAGATCCTCCACGCTCTTGCCTCCACGCTTAATGCCGTCCAACCACGGGAATGACAACGACGCCCACGAACCGGAGCTCTCTCTCTCAATCTCCCTCTCTCTCTCTGTGTGACGGCTGCGGCGGCTGACAACAAAAACCCTAAACCTAAAATAAAGAGAGCTCCTCTTTATATAGACCTCACTTATCAAAACGACGTAGTTTTGATAAATGAAATCCCACCATCAAAACGACGTAGTTTTGATAAATGAAACACACCATCAAAACGACGTAGTTTTGATAAATAAAACATGAACTAACCACTCCGCTTCCACACAGGACAAAATACCCACAATCCGAACATGGTCATTGTCACACGCAGCCTCTACACGCTCCCACTTGAGCTCATTACACTCTCTAACAACCAAGCCACGAAGACTCGTAGAAACAGTCCTTCAAAGATTAGCTGGAAACGCGGCCTCGAAGATATGTCTCGAAGATCTAACTTTCGACCCTCAAACCTTCGAACTTCGACCCTCGGTCTTCGACCCTACGACCCAAATCTTCGGGTCTTCCACCTTTCGACCCAAGCGTTCGCCCAGGGTATTGTTCATCTTCGTTCCAGCTTGTTCTACCCAAAACACGGGTCATTACATCCTCTCCCCCTTAAGACTTTTCGTCCTCGAAAAGAAACAACATGCAAGGAAAACAAACACATGCGGCCCATTTGCAAGACAGCGAGCCACAACGCCCAAATGGATCACACAACATAACAGGACATCTCAAACACATTTTGCAATCTCAAAACACATCTCAATAAAAATACCAGTTTACAAGTAGAAATACAAATACACCAAAGCATGAACCACAAAAAAAACACATCACTACAGCCACCTCCCCCCCTTAAGATTGTTCGTCCTCGAACAACTTTGGGTGTTGCTCACGCATCATGGATTCGCGTTCCCATATTTCCTCCATAGGACGTGTCATCCTCAAAAAGACAATACACTTTCCATAATGCACATGCTGATGCACATCGCCCACAACCATTCACATACCCGCGACTGAAGATATCACACAATAACACACATGAAGGCACGTACCCACAGACCCAATACAACACAGCATGATAGGGAAACACATATTCTAATCTCACAAACAACCCTTGTTCTCCTCACCTAACACATGTCACAAGTATTCACATGTCACGACAGTATAAGACATATACGCCCATCACTAACACGTTTAACAGATCACATAGGTCACAGAGCAACTCACATCATAAACACCACCACAAGGAACAACTCACAAACAAAACACTACTACACGTTGAACGTTCCACCGCCCATTCACCAACATTATAAACTCATCCGCAGGGAGTGTCCTCACAACCTTCCCACCTTTGGACTTTTCGTCCCCGAAAAGAGAAAGCAAGTAGTAAACATCACGAGAAGATCAAAGCAACACATAACACCCAGGAGCACAACCAGACTAGAGCTTGGCCAATTAGCGTGCTGACAACAACTCATGTGAGCAAGTCTGACAACAGTGAGGTTGAGAAACCTCCCACAGATTCATAAGCCTATGTGTGAAGCATCCATTCGCTAGAATTCATATGATTGAACGAGAAGTCACTGCATCGACATAGCAGGTTACTCGGTGTTAGACGCCTACTCGTGTCACAATAAGACCAACACGCCACAATGTAGAATACCCAACAATGACACCACTGAGATTTGATGTCAACGGACACAACCAATTTACAACGCAGCCACACTCCATATGTAGACCTTACCCTGACAGCAAACACAAAGAGGTCACAAGGAAACACAAACAAACAAAAGAAAAGCATTATGCAAACCACAATCGCATTCCCACACATGGAGATCACCCCAGCGCACCATCATCACCGCTAAAACCACCTCACTCTATAGCGATACACGCAACAACGGAACCCAACCAATGCCAAAGGGAACTCAAGATGACTTACAATCCAGGTCACAACTACATCAGGATGAAGTTTGCCCTTCACCAATTCGGTCATAGTCAACAAGACGCCCAACGGTGTCCAAGGAGTAACTCAAAACAACAAACGTAGTACCATACTCAATCACGGCAAGACCAAAAAAAACTACTATTGGGCTAACACCAGTCACCAACGTTGAGAATCTACTAAAGAATCCCATGAACCCGAACGTCACACAAATAACACCTCTCGACTACGGTCAAATAGGGATCCACCAAGGTCCCACACAGCCTTCACTAACCGAGGCTTATGTTACAACCCAAGTGATAACGCCTTACTCGATCGGCAGACATTCCATGCGATAAGAATCCTTTGACGCCGGGTAGTTGCCAACAACGTAGTTCTCTCCACCCTGGAAAACTCTCCTACCCGCAACATGACAATAACGGAATCCGCGATGTCACCACTCACAGTCACAAGGGAATCCTTAGCCTCCAGGACATACTCCACCTCATGGCCGACTAACCCCGCTATACCAACCGTCACGTTCTATCTCAACACACCAATAAAACACTCAAACCGACCAAGAAATACTCAGGCTCTAGCCTTAGCTAAATGTGATCACTTGCCATTCCTCCAGGTAGGCACAGGAAACAAGACATGCAAACGCCCGATTCGGGACTTTCATGTAGCACCCAAACACACCAACACCTTGATATCGTGAACCATCTCCCTCATCGCGTGATACCGTACATGAAAAGTTTTCAAGGAGGACATATGTAGGTCATTCGCCTACCACCACCGCTCTAATGCATACACCTTTTGATATCCGCCCGACATAAAACTCTCCCCCAAGGAGTAAGACTAATACCCCGTCCTAACAAAACTGTCACAATCGACTCAACTCGGGAAATCAAACAACTCTTTTTCTTTCCCAACTTACCAACATTTTAGTAACACCAGACAAGGAATAACATAAACAACATCACCTCTAACACTCTTCCTCATCCTCACACCACGCTTACTATACCAATACGTCATACCTCATCCTTCTCTACGCATATGTGTCGCAACACCCACACGTAGCAACTCCGCTATATACCTTTACCACTTATGCAACACATACAACAAGACAATGCTACATTTTCTGCACATTCTCAACACATGCAACGAAACACAAGACACCTGACGAGTAGAACGTACCAGTTTTAAACCTTCTCCTCTCCTTTAAACCCACTTCCCACAAGATACAGACCAAAGGAATGGCCCTACCATGCAAAAGCACACCCTTAGTCCCTAGAGAAATGTTTTCCAAATGTGGGTAAAAAGCCCGAATGAGGCCTGCCAAATCTCACTTGCTTACCTCTTGTTACCAATTGGATGCACCGGGCACGACCCTTGAAACCCACTCACGACCGATAGCCGAGCTCCCGGAATAATTCACATTTTATACATGTGCATACCCATTTCACAACATATTCTAGGAACATTACTCAAGGTCTTTCACACACCACAAACATAACAAATGGCTACTGCTTGACCATCTGAGAACCCAGAACACCTATATAGTTACTAACCAAAACTTGCAACGACCACTCTAGCCAACAAGATAACACTTCAAGGACTCTAAGAGCAGGCTATACTAGCTGCATTTTCCACCCTCAACCATAACGCTTGGAAAGATAACCATAGGAATATCCCTTTCTAGTAGTACTCCACACATACCTTTATCCACATAAGAACATATATCTATTATTCAAGGTTGCCAAGGAGGGGTCACATGTTACCCACAAGCCATCACCTCACGCCTCAAGCTCTACTAGCTAGCAAAAAGGTAGCCTACAAGGTTTGATTACTTTAATTATCCACGGTTGTCAAAATTGAATACCACTCCCATATAAAACCAACACTCACATATCTATCAGTTACTTATTATCCTTCTAGTGTCACAAATATAAATGTTCATTTTTCTTATTATATTCTTTATTATTATTATATATATATATATATATATATATATATATATATATATATATATATATATATATTTTGTTACAAGTCACCAACCATGTCTATTAATAATGCTAACTCAAACGATCTCCTAAGCTTCACCAAACGGCAAACTGTGGCTCAAGAGCCCTACCAACGAGAATACCCCTCTATTACAAGTGTCTTAATTTAATTGCTAGAAACTCAACAATCAAAGGTCCACCCATCCTCACCTAAGTCAGGACAAGACTCAACCAATCACTATCTTCCGGAGATGTCCTACTTTTCCATGGATGCAACACCGATATTGCTTCGCTACACTCTTTTCCAATGTCCCGATTGTCCACAGTAAGAACAACCCTTTAAGCAACTGGTCTCAAATTGATTTGTTGGGGATTGACCCCCATCTCGAAACTTGTGGCCATCTTCTGATTGCCCTCGTCTGCCTCTTGGGGTCCTTTCTGCGATCAGGACAACAATGCTTGATTGATCTTCATCCGAGCTCCTCCAAATGATGTGGGTTAACCGCCCTCGGCGTGCCTCGCTCTTAATCAGTTATCGAATCTCATCCCTCAATTCTGGAATAATCAGGGTTAAAATGCCAATCTCTGCCCTGTGAAGATCATTACTTACAGCCTACAGCTCTGCCACTTGCCCAGCCTGGGTGGCGGGCTCTTTTGTCGTACGGGTCATAATTTTTCAGAGGCTAGGTACACGAGGAGGTAGCACTCCAGGTTAACACTCAACGCTCTTAATACCATTACCGACTAGGCGTTTGGAGCTATAACTAATCTCAAAACACATTATCGCCACACATATTCACAGATTCACATTTCACAGACTATACAAGTTCACACCTTCACATTGCACATATCATTTATACTCAAGTGATTAACTCATCGTTTTGAACACCACATTGCTTATTCCACACAATACCATACAAAGGCACACACTTAAGCATTCACATATCTCACCTAGTCATTTTCATAATATCAACAGTATTATCTCTATGTAGTTCGTTCACATTGCACAAGTCCACTAGTACACAAATTCCATACCACATATTTTTTTTTTTGTAGTCATGCTTAAGTTGTCACAATATATCAGAGTTGCACAATTAATTTTTTTTTTTTCATTTAAAACATTCCCACAGTTATCCATACATTCATGCATAAACAACAAATGCAACTAGTGCCCTAATGCCAATGTATGCAAATCCTACCACAAGACCGGACTACCCCAAGTACACCTTAGAGGCTCCAAGAGGACCATGTTGATCAGGCACGTCCCTCCAGGCCCCTCCAAAGGACTCAAGATAATCAAGTCCGCCCACTACCCTAGGCCAACTAGACCATGCTCGATACCATATTGTCACGCCCCGGATTTCCAACCCGAGGAGACCGGAACGTGACCTTCCCTTTACCCGAGTTTGGATAAAGGGGATAGAATACAACATGCTCACACAGGATACCATACACTTCACATTTTATATTTAGAGAGACAAAAACCATATTTTAATTAAGTCCAAACATACAAGAGTGCCCAAACATGCTTTTATTACATAAAACTCCTCATTACAATATCCTCCCACCTGGGGTTACAAAGCTCACACAAAAACAATAAACTCAAATAATAATAAACAAAGCCACAAAACAGAACCGCCTCCAACTTGGGTGTTCCCGCCTAACGCTTGTAGGTCCCTGTAGAAAAACCAAACACGGTAGGAGGGGTGAGCAACCACGCCTCGTAGGGATCATGTCTCCCCAACCCATCCCATGCTCCTAGCATCTACATGCCATGTGTACAAGTGCGGTGTCGTGATACAATTATTTCAACAAATATAATGGCAAGCTATATCAGCAAATACAATTATTTCCACACCACACAAGGCTAGCACATGAACAGTCCCGGGCTTCCAGCCACCGGGTTTCCAAGAGCGATCCCGGGCTTCCACACCACCGGGTTTCACAAAACAGCCCCGGGCTTCCACAACCACCGGGTTTCACAATAGTCCCCGGGCTTCCACGGCCACCGGGTTTCACAAAACAGTCCCCTGGGCTTCCACAGCCACCGGGTTTCACAAAACACAGTATACATAACCACTCAGGCATAAAACCAAACACTTAGTAGGCACACATTCACAAATGTACAAATCCAACCACTCAGGCATAAAAACAAACACTTGGCATGCACACCTTTACCAACTCACAATTCTAGCCACACCTGGCATATTATCAAACACATATCGGGCATATTCATACAAACATATTCACATAGGCATTTTATCAAACATTTAACATGCACTACCCACCCAACATCGAATCACACCAAAATGCCATTGAAAGCCAACATTCATATAGGAGATCACACCTATATGAATTTACATATAAGTATTATAGCAATAACAATGGAAACTTTACAAAATATCCACAGGGCCTAACCCGGAACGGACCAGGAAAACAGAACCCCTACCTCAAAGATCCTCCACGCTCTTGCCTCCACGCTTAATGCCGTCCAACCACGGGAATGACAACGATGACCACGAACCTGGAGCTCTCTCTCTCAATCTCCCTCTCTCTCTCTCTGTGACGGCCGCGGCGGCCGACAACAAAAAACCCTAAACCTAAAATAAAGAGAGCTCCTCTTTATATAGACCTCACTTATCAAAACGACGTAGTTTTGATAAATGAAATCCCACCATCAAAACGACGTAGTTTTGATAAATGAAACACACCATCAAAACGACGTAGTTTTGATAAATAAAACACACCATCAAAACGACGTAGTTTTGATAAATAAAACATGAACTAACCACTCCGCTTCCACACAGGACAAAATACCCACAATCCGAACATGGTCATTGTCACACGCAGCCTCTACACGCTCCCACTTGAGCTCATTACACTCTCTAACAACCAAGCCACGAAGACTCGTAGAAACACTCCTTCGAAGATTAGCTGGAAACGCGGCCTCGAAGATATGTCTCGAAGATCTAACTTTCGACCCTCAAACCTTCGAACTTCGACCCTCGGTCTTCGACCCTACGACCCAAATCTTCGGGTCTTCCACCTTTCGACCCAAGCGTTCGCCCAGGGTATTGTTCATCTTCGTTCCAGCTTGTTCTACCCAAAACACGGGTCATTACACGCGGTGTATGACCCATTTGGGTGTTGTGGCTCGCCGTGTGGCAAATGGGTAGCTTGTGTTTGTTTTCCTCGTATGTCATTTCTTTTCGAGGACGAAAAGTCTTAAGGGGGAGAGGATGTAATGACCCGTGTGTAACCCGTGTGTAAGAAGTTAACCACAAACACCTTGGATGTTAGTGCACAAGTTTGTGGTAAGAGAGGAGCCCAAGAGGGGACTTTTGGGAGGTGCATGTGTCAAGCGATAGCGTACATTTATGCCCTAGGAAGATGCTATGCGTTTACAGGCGGTTTTAAGCTGTTTTGGCTGATCTTGGAGCTCACTTTTGACCTAGTAGATGGCCTCAAACAATTGGCGTGCAAGAACAAAAGTTTCTTAGAATGAGGTCCTCTATCTACCACAGAAATTTCAGAGCATTTGGAGCTGCACGTGAATTCACCCATTTCACGTGCAAGTGTGGTTGTCTTCTACATGATGCAAGGATGCTAGGGGTGAAGTTTGAGAGCATTTGGAGTGCATTTGGAGTTGCACGTGAATTGGGGAATTCACGTTCAAATTGGCGTGCAAGCATGTTTTTGCATGGTTTCCTTGGTTTTGTCATTCTAATCATCTTTTCCCAAAGGACCATGTTGGAATTGTGAATATTTTGGTGTGTATGGATGTGGGAAGGTCATAGCTTGTTCCATCAAAAACTACGTCGTTTTGATGCTGGGATTCACTTAATCAAAACTACGTCGTTTTGATGTTGTGTTGTCTATATAAGGAGGGGAAGCCCCTCTGTTTTAGGTTTAAGGTTTGTTGCTCCACCAGCCGTCGCAGAGAGAGAGAGAGAGAGAGAGAGAGAGAGAGAGAAGGAGAGCTCCTGGTTGCTGCCAGGCGTCTTGCGTGGGTGGTCAGAGTCTCATGGGTGGACGGCGTTCGGCGTGGGATCAGACTATTGCCGTGTTGTGCGTCTTACTTGAGGTAGGGGTTCTGTTCTTCCTAAATCCTCCTCTGTCCTAGGGTTCTAGGGCAGATTATGGGTTATATCTGTTATATATATATATATATATATATGTAATCCATATAGGTGTGATCTCCTATATGGATGTTGGCCTTCAATGGCATTTTGGTGTGATTCTGTTGTTGCTTGCTATATGTTCGATGAAATGCCTGTGTGAATACAGTTGTGTGTATATGCCTATTACATGTTTGGTAATATGCCTGTGTGGCTGGACTTGTGATTTGGTGAATGTATGCATGCCTGGGTGTTTGTTCTATTGCCTGAATGGCCGGGTTTGTGCACTTGTGAATGGGTGCACACCAAGTGTTTGCTTTTATGCTTAAGTGGCCGTAGTGTGTGTTGTGTGCATGATCGTGGTATCTGGCCTGAAGAGGCGGTTAAATTACTTTGCCTGAGAGGCAGTTAAACCAGTGGCCTGAAGAGGTGATTAAACTACTTTGCCTGAGCGGCGGTTAAATCAGTGGCCTGAAGAGGCGGTTAAATTACTTGCTTGTGATGTTTGTTAGCCAGTGTGACTGGGGCTGGGGTTACGCCCGCTTGTGTGGAATGTTTTACTCTTTTTCTCATATCGCCACGTCACTACACCCGTGCACATGCATGTAGCCGCTAGGAACATGGGAAGGGTTGGGGAGACTTGATCCCTACTGAGCTGTGGTTGCTCACCCCTCCTACTGTATTTGCTTGTTTTCCAGGGACTTACAGGCGTTAGGTGGATACACCAAGGTGGAAGACCTTATTTATTTTACTTTCTTCCATTTATGTTTTTTTTTATGGGAATTGATGTAACCCCAGTGGGGATGGATTGGAAAGGATTTTGTTGTAATAAAAACTGGTTTGGATTGTGGATTTCTTTTATGGACATTATTTTCTTGAAATGTGTTGTGGATGTTTTAAAATGTTAAATTCGGGGTTTGCATCCTAACCCCTTTGCCCTCCGTGTGGGTACAAGGGGAGTCACGTACCGGTTTCCTCGGGTTGGAAATCCGGGGCGTGACACACGTGAACGTTGTCTTCTCCTGGTCCTCAGGCGCAACAGCAATTTGGTTGTACCCGGAGTAGCCATCTAGGAAGCAGTAATAAGGGTAGCCAGCCAGGTGGTCTAACATTTGATCGATGACTGGTAGTGGAAAGTGATCCTTTCGGGTAGCCTTGTTCAATTTCCTGTAATCAATACAAACTCGCCACCCGGTAACAGTGCAGGAAGGAATGAGCTCATTCTTCTCATTGCGTATCACCGTCATTCCTCCCTTCTTTGGTACCACCTAAACCGGACTCACCCAGGGGCTATCAGATATAGCAAAAATAATCCCAGCTTTCCTCCACTTTAATATTTCCTTGCCAACTACTTCCTTCATAGCAGGATTAAGCCTGCGTTGGCGTTCCACAGTAGGAATAAAGGACTCCTCCATCAAGATTTTATGCATACAGACCGCCGGGCTAATACCTTTAATATCATCAAGTGACCATCCCAGGGCCGGCTTATGCTTCCTTAAAACATCAAGTAGCTGATTGCACTCTTCGGTCGTTAAAGAGGCAGCTACTATCACAGGATATCTTCCCTGTGAATCTAAAAACTCATATCTTAAATGATCTAGGAGTTGTTTCAAAACTGGCAGTGGTTCCGTGGTTACTGGAGAGTCAATTGATGAAGAGGGCTGCTGCTCAGCTTGCTCAACTAGAACCTCAAAGGTCTCGTCTGGATCAGCCTCAACAAAATCAACTTGCTGTAATTGGTGGTCCAAGCTAGCAATAATTAGACTCTCTTCAAAGTACGCATCCATGAAGTCTGAAATGTGATCAATCCAAAAGCTATTGGAATGATCATTCACCATGCGCATTGATCTTTCCTTATTAAACACCACCGCGTCCTCATCCACACGCAGCGTCAGCTCCCCTGAGTTAACATCAATCAAAGCCCTTCCTATGCTAAGGAAGGGCCTTCCAAGAATCAGCTAGACACCTTTGTCTTCCTCCATATCCAAAACTACAAAGTCCACCGGGAAGATAAAGTCCATATCCTTAGCACAGGAAGGGCTTTGATTGATGTTAACTCAGGGGAGCTGACGCTGCGTGTGGATGAGGACGCGGTGGTGTTTAATATGGAAAGATCAATGCACAGGGTGAATGATCATTCCAGTTGCTTTTGGATTGATCACATTGTAGACTTCGTGGATGCGTACTTTGAAGAGAGTCTGATTACTGCTAGCTTGGACCACCAATTACAGCAAGTTGATTTTGTTGAGGCTGATCCAGAAGAGACCTTTGAGGTTCTGGTTGAGCAAGCTGAGCAGCAGCCCTCTTCATCAATTGACTCTCCAGTAACCACGAAACCACTGCCAGTTTTGAAACAACTCCCAGATCATTTAAGATATGAGTTTTTAGATTCACAAGGAAGATATCCTATGATAGTAACTGCCTCTTTAACGACCGAAGAGTGCAATCAGCTACTTGATGTTTTAAGGAAGCATAAGCCAGCCCTGAGATGGTCACTTGATGATATTAAAGGTATTAGCCCGGTGGTCTGTATGCATAAAATCTTAATGGAGGAGTCCTTTACTCCTACTGTGGAACACCAATGCAGGCTTAATCCTAGCTATGAAGGAAGTAGTTGGCAAGGAAATATTAAAGTGGAGGAAAGCTGGGATTATTTTTGCTATATCTGATAGCCCCTGGGTGAGTCCGGCCAGGTGGTACCAAAGAAGGGAGGAATGATGGTGATACGCAATGAGAAGAATGAGTTCATTCCTTCCCGCACTGTTATCGGGTGGCGAGTTTGTATTGATTACAGGAAATTGAACAAGGCTACCCGAAAGGATCACTTTCCACTACCATTCATCGATCAAATGTTAGACCACCTGGCTGGCTACCCTTATTACTGCTTCCTGGATGGCTACTCTGGGTACAACCAAATTGCTGTTGCGCCTGAGGACCAGGAGAAGACAACGTTCACGTGCCCCTTTGGCACGTATGCCTTTAGGCGAATGCCTTTTGGCCTCTGCAATGCACCTGCTACCTTCCAGAGGTGCATGATGGCAATTTTCCAGGGGTTAGTGGAGGACATTATGGAGGTTTTCATGGATGACGTCTCCGTTTTTGGCTCTTCATTTTCCATATGTCTCACGAACTTGGAAACTGTGTTAATTCGGTGTGAAGAAAAAGACCTAGTGTTAAAATGGGAGAAGTGCCACTTCATGGTCAAGGAGGGAGTCGTCCTTGGGCATAAAGTGTCAGCGGCTGGGTTGGAAGTGGACAGAGCAAAGATTTCCATAATTGAGAATCTACCTCCACCCACAAATGTGAAGGGCATCTGGAGCTTTCTGGGTCATGCGGGGTTCTATTGGCGGTTTATCAAAGACATTTCCAAGATCGCCAAGCCCCTCAGCATGCTTTTAGCAAAGGATGTACACTTCATCTTTTCAGAAGAATGCCTTCAAGCATTTTCAGTGCTGAAAAAGAAGTTAAGTTCAGCACCTGTAATAGTAGCTCCAGACTGGTCGCAACCTTTTGAGCTGATGTGTGACGCCAGTGACTTTGCAGTTGGGGCGGTTCTTGGGCAAAAGTAGGACAAAGTATTTCGGGTGATTTACTACGCTAGCCAAACACTCCATGATGCACAGTTAAATTACACAACCACGGAGAAAGAATTGCTAGCTGTTGTCTTCGCTTGCGACAAGTTCAGATCGTACTTGCTGGGCATGAAAGTGATAGTTTATACTGACCATGCGGCCCTCAAGTACCTGTTTAGCAAGAAGGATGCTAAACCCATATTGATCAGATGGGTTCTGCTTCTCCAGGAGTTCGACTTGGAGATTAAGGATTTGAAAGGCACATCCAACACTGTAGCAGATCATTTGTCAAGGCTGGAGTCAGGGGAAAGGCAGTCCAATGAAGCAACAACTGCTGATACCTTCCCTGACGAACAGTTATTTTCAGTAGAAGTTCATGTTCCATGGTATGCTGATATTGTGAACTTTCATGCATGTTCCTATATACCAATTGAGTTCACGTATCAGCAGAAGAAGAAGTTTCTTGCTGATGTTTGAAAGTATATCTGGGATGACCCATATCTGTTCAGGCAATGTGCTGATCAGATAATACGAAAATGTGTACCAGAAGAAGAAGTGGACAGTATCCTGAAGCATTGTTACTCATCTGACTATGTTGGCCACTTCGGAGATCAGAAGACCATGGCCAAGATCTTGCAAAGTGGTTTTTACTGGCCCACCATGTTCCGCGATGCGTACACCTTCATTAAGGCCTGTGATTAGTGTCAGCGAGCAGGGGGGATAACACGGAAGCAAGAGATGCCCCAAACTGGAATTCTTCCAGTTGAACTCTTCGATATCTGGGGTATTGACTTCATGGGCCCATTTCCACCATCCGAGGGGTTCTCATACATTTTACTGGCCGTCGATTATGTGTCCAAGTGGGTTGAAGCGATTCCTACTAGAAGGAATGATGCTCAAGTGGTTACCAAATTCTTGCGCCAAAATATTTTCAGTCGATTTGGTACACCACGAGCTATCATCAGTGACGAGGGAAGTCACTTCTGCAACAAACAGTTCGAGAAACTGTTGATGAAGTACGGAGTGCAGCATAGGCAAACACTTGCATATCATCCACAAGCAAATGGGCAAGCTGAGGTCTTTAATCGCGAAATCAAGCAAATACTGGGGAAAACAATGGGAGGCAACCGGAAGGTGTGGTCTCAAAAATTGGATGAGGCTCTATGGGCCTACTGGACTACATATAAGACACCTATAGGAATGTCTCCTTACCGCCTGTTGTATGGAAAGGCCTGTCATCTGCCAGTAGAACTGGAGCACAAGGTGTTCTGGGTAGTTCAAAAGCTGAACCTGGATCCTACTGTTGCTAAGGAGCTCCGCTTGTATCAACTCAATGAATTAGATGAGTTTAGATACCATGCCTATGAGAGTGCCAGGCTATAAAAGGAGCAAACCAAAGCTGCGCATGATAGAAAGATAAATCCCTCTTTAGTTCAGTCAGGCCAGCAGGTGCTGTTATTCAATTCGCGACTGAAGCTTTTTCCAAGGGAAGCTGAGATCAAAGTGGATGGGGCCATACACAGTGACCCGAGTGTTTCCCTATGGTAGTGTAGAACTGCAATCAACTTCTGGTCATATTTTCAAGGTCAACAGGCAGCGGATAAAGCCTTACTTTTCGCCCGAAGAGGTCAAAGAAGTTGAACTGTTTACTCTCTGTGCTGTTTGACAACCAGGACGGTCCAACTAAAGACCTTAACTCAGCGCTTCATGGGAGGCAACCCATGGTGAATTCTTTCCCTTTTAATTTTTATTTTAATTTTAATTTTATTTTATTTTGCTTTAACCTTTCTTTTGTAAGAGTGTTTTTGTTTTGTTTTCTAATTTTTATTTTGCAGTACTGGGTTGAGGTTTGTTTTAACTTCACTTGGGCCTTTTCTAAGAACTTTAGACAACTTTTCTAAAGCCCAAGTCCAAGCGCATTTAAGGTGAACCAGAGGGGCCCACTGCATTTCAATGCCACAGAGAGGAGATGCATTTATGGCGATTGAGATGGGATTTGTGGCAAAGTAAGTGACACGTTTTTGTCCTTGAGAGATGGTCTGCCAGCATGTCAAATTTTAGAGCATTTGGAGGGCATTTGAGGTGAAAAAGGCTTGCCCGCCAAAAGCATATTTTAACGTGCACATGTGGGCTTGGTATATTGTTGATTCGTGACCTACTGGTGAAATTTGGACAAAAAGGACCTGCCCGTGAAAACTCTTTTCGCGTGCATAAGGCTATAAAGGTCAAATCAAGCTAAAATTTTTTAGGGAGACAGCTGACACCATCCAGAAGCTTGCGCAACCTACCCGTGAAAACCCTTTTCACGTGCACATGAATAGAGATGTCATTTCACTTTCGAATTTTGGTGGACAACAGCTGGCGACGTCTAGAGTCTCCTACGCCCTGCCCGTGAAAAATGTGTTTTCACGTGCAACCAAAATGGAATCCAATCAAGCTGGAATCTGGGTGGAAGATAGCTGGCAACATCTAGATCCTTCTTTTCTCTGACCATGAAAATAATGGAACACTTTAAGAGGGTCATTTTCGTCTTTTACCCTTATGGCGAAGCACTATAAATAGGGAGGGTCTCCAAGCTTAAAACTCACATCTCATACTCTCATCTTCCTTCCTGTTGAGAGCAAATTCCTTTCTGAGTTAGAAGTCATGGTGCGCACAAGGAGAGCCCGCCAAGGAGAAGGCAGCCCGGAAGCCTCTGCCACCTCTATGCCGTCGGCGCTGAGAGAAGCCGACACGATCTTCGTGGGGAATGTGCTTGATTGGGAGATCCTGGAGTCCTCCACGCTTGACTGGACTGAAGAAGTTATGACCAAGCTGCAAGCTTTGGGGCTTAGAAGGTTAGTATGCGCTCGCAGTGATCTATATTATCCTGCCATGTTAGACTTTTACAATTCAGTCTATGTCAATGAGGAAGATGATGAGATAATTGGGGAAGTTCAAAGTGTCTTAATTTCTATTTCCCCTACTATGTTGAGAGACTATTTTGATCTGCCAAATCCCATACATGCAATACCTGATTTGAACTTAGGAGATTATGGTAGAGCTTTACAGTATAATAAGGAATTTGGGAGACGTCGGCAATTTACTAAAAATGGATTTCATGGGAAATACCGTTGCCTTGCCAATTTGGTAGGGAGGTGCTTACTGTTATAGACTAGTGGCGTAGACTCAGTCCCTAAGTCCCATTTGGAGTTTATGTTTTGCAAAGATCGTCAGTTACACATCAATTAGGCTGCTGAAATTTTTAAATTGTGGAAACGGGACATTCACAAATGCTTATATGGTCGACTACTTAGCCTACTTCTGCAATATCAATATGGTCATCTAACTGCTCAAGTAGTCCCCACTATTTTCCCGGATAATCTGCGGTTACGAGTTCTCCATCCAGAGGGTGCCTTAGGAGTTAGCTACAAAGGCAAATGGAGAGATAGTATTCACGTCGCTCCACAGCCTTCACGTCACAGCGTGCATATGGAGCGACCCACTGAGCAGTTTAGGGACACCTCTACTCCCATGAACGCCCACCGACAGCACATCTTCCAGTTGACTGCCATGTACATGCAGTTCAACGTTCACAAGGAGGAAGTCTACAACTTCTTCCAAGGCATCAGTGGTCAAGTTATCAGTGAAGCTGACGTGCTTAACTGGGCCTTCACTAATGGCCACATCACACGACTTCAGCTGGAGGAGTTGCTCGAGTACATCGCTCATGACCAACAAGCAACCTCTCGTCCTTCTGCCCGACCATGGGAAGCCCCGGAGCCAACTCCTACAGCTTCTTATGAAGATTTACGGAGGCAAACTGCTCAAGTACAGGAGGCACATGCGGAAACTGCTCAAGAGATCGGGCTGCTGAAGAAAAATCAAACTCTCATCCTCAACGAGCAGAAGGAAGTTAAAGGTCTGCTCGGTAGGATCTGGAAGGCCCTGGGAAAGAAGAAGAAGAAAACTCCTACACCTCTTGTGGAGGATCCATTTGACGCACCGTCACCTCCGGTACAGCAGCCCGCTGCACATAGCGAAGAGACACCGGAGTATCCATAGTATCCGCAAGAGGCGGAGCCCTACACCGCTCCACCCTTTACTTCAACAGTTCCCGTTTATTTTACACCACCAGCAGGGCCTAGCTTTTCACAGGCCCTTGTTCCCTTAATCCAGCTGTTGCAATGGTGGTCCGGCGCGTCATCAGAAGCTCCCCAGGAAGATAACCTCGGGGAGCCCATCTACATTCATCTCCATCCAGCCCTCTCCACTGCTAATGCCACAACTGCTTTTCAGCAGTTTACTTATGGAGATACCTTGCAACCACGCTTTACGCGTGATTCCGAAGTCTTCACGTCATCCTATTTGCAGCGTATCCTAGCTGATGAGTACTTATTTGCCGATGATGTTGACTTATTCTGCCGTACGATGCAACATGTGGTGGAGGTTGAGCCCAATGACTATCCTATGGCTCAGTACAGCTCCATCATGCTGTGCGAGATATATGAGCAGCCGTTAGAGGAGCACATTTTCCGCCGGCGGATGAATGGAGCAGTAGAAAGACATCGCTCTTGGCACCAAGTCCATGAGGTTCTTATACCGGTCCTCCTTGATCGACACTTCGTACTCTTGCAGTTGGACTCGAGTGTGGGCCATGCCGTCCTTTATGACCCAAGCCAAGCCCATGGGTTTTCCACACGAAAGAAGAAGCTTTTCCATGGTTTCTTGAAAAAAATCAAAAACACACTCAGAAAAGAAGGGCTATTGAAATCCAAGTTTCCTCTGGTGCACTTCAATGAAATGGAGCTTCCCCAACAGCGTGATCAATTCAGTTATGGGATTTTTGTGTGCTATTATTTAATAGCTCTGTTGCAGCATAAGGATACTTGGGCGCTCACAGGAGAAACATCTGCTGACTTTGTCACGCGTCTTAGGAGAATGGTGGCCCATGTTATCTTCTACTACAGCGTACCCACCAACCGGTAACGGTCTTCTTCCTTTTTCCTTTTCCCATGCTCTGAGGACATCGCATAGTTTAAGTGTGGGGGGGGGGGGGGTTCCCTTGAACCGGTTGCTTGTTTGTTTGCATGCATGCTTTGTTTTTATGTTTTTGCTGTGAATGTATGTTTTGCCTGTGAGGTGCATGGCTACAAGGGTATGTAATTCTGGTTGACTATATTGACCACCTTTGTAACGCCCCCAAATTTGGGACCTCCAAACCGGGTGCGTTAACGAAAATTAAATATATAAGTTTTATATAAATTTCAAACAATTACTTATTTCATCAAACAAACCATTAATTATTACAAATTTCAATCCAAGATCTTTAGGATTTAGGGGTTTAGAGACTAAGTGTCCTTAACCCATCATTACATAACAAGCACATGAGCAATCAAACTTATAAATTTTTAAAATCCCACACAACTTTATTTCCAAGCACTTCTTGACTCCTTATCTTAGTTTCTCCATTTCTTTAATTACCTGGAGTTGGAAAAGAAATCATAAAAGGGGTGAGCTCAAATAGCCCAGTAAGGATAAACATAAGTGAGTAAGGAAAAATCATGAAGATATCGAGCATAGGAATTTTCATAAAAGGTAGCATAACGTATGCATATCATACATGATTAACAGTTCATAAGGGAATCATAGCATATAAGATTTATGTTTGGACATTGCATCATAACATTATGATCTAGGTTAACTACCCAGATACCATAACATAACGTAACATATTATCAGCTGGATTGACACTCTCCAGTGATGTTCTTTACCCAATGCATTGAAGGTCTTTCTTGAACCACCCATCATAAACTTACTTTGCCCACACATAAGAAGTTATAACAACTTTAACATACATAACATGAGGCATATCATAGAATTCCAATAAAACATTCAAGGTTAACAAGGATAACCATGAATATCAAAATGGTTATCTACCCCAATCAATAGCATAGATTATCAAGAGAGAGATTAAAAAGAGACTAATGTTCTCAACAATAAAATGGAAATAGAAGAATAAGAAACAAAAAACTCTTACAATAATAATTCCAAATAAAATAAGATAAAGAGGAAGAGAAAAGGGAGAATAAAGAAAAGAAAAACCCTTACAATAATAATAAAATACAGACTATAATGAAAAAGAAAAAGGGAATGAGAAAAACCCTTACAATAATAATGAAATACAAACTATAATGAAAAGAAAAAGGGGATGAGAAAAACCCTTACAATAATAATGAAATACAGACTATAATGAAAAGAAAAAGGGGATGAGAAAAACCCTTACAATCCGCTTGTCGTTCTCCGCGTTCTAAACCTTAAAAAATATCAAAACACTAAATTAGCATTAATGCTTGAAAAGTTCAATATCACACATATATCCTTATATATATATATATATCATACTTTAACTTATATCTTTTAATAGGCATACCGTGCTTGTGGGGATGAATATCAATTTGGGTTCCCACTTCTATTGCTGTTCCATCTCCTATTTCGATCCCATGCATCATAAGCCTTGAGTTGTGCAATAACTATGTTATATGCCTTGAGAGTTTTTAAATAAGATTTACTTCTTGTATTGGGTGAACGGAAAAGACGTTCAATAAGCTTATTTTTCCTATGTGTCTTCCACCTTAACCATGAGGGGATATTAGACATGGGTCTAAAGGGAAGATCTAGAGGAGATAAGGATGAGGATAGCTGTGAGGTTGAAGCATTAACAATTGGGGTTGCGGAAGAAGAAGGGCGATTGTTGGGGGAATTCATTATCGAAGTTGTTCCTTACGATCCTCCGTTATCTAGAACCGTAAAAATAAAAGAAACATTAAATCAATATTCTCATATTTTTACTTTAACTATATAATAAAAATGCTATGATGGAATAACATATCTTAAAATAAGGTGGCAATGCCACCATGCATGTATATACGAGGTGATATAATCAACCATATAAATAACATATGTGAGGTGGTAAAACTAACTATGTAAGTAATATATATGAGGTGGTAAAACCAACCATGAATATAGTATATATGAGGTGGTAAAACCAACCATATAGATCTATATAATAAATAAGAAGTGACTTCAAAATTTCAAAATCTTAAGTATTACCTTTCGTAGAACTTCGACGCTTGGTAAGTACCAAAAGCAAAAGAGGATTTGAGTAGAGCATTTGGGGTGTTAAGAGGTCTTAAGGGAGTGTTTTTACAGGGAATTTCGTGGTGTGGCTTGAGAGATTTATGCATTAAGAGGAGAGCAAGACACTCCTTATATAGGCAAGGATGGTGGTAGGTGTGTAGTGTGAAAGTAGTGTATGAATTTGACTTTGGCATTAAATTAAATTTTATAAAATATATATAATACTTTATTTTCCTCTTATTATCCTTTCTTAAAACGTGGGTATCTCCTCCTACCATTTTAAAAATGTTTTAAGACTTTTCGACCTAGAAGGTTCCTTTGGCATCAAAAGTCCACATTGGTGTACTCCATACTAATTCAATTATAACATTTTTAATTTTATAGTTTTTTACAAATGGGTATTGCATTACTGACTCAAATATCTACAAATGGGTATCAATTTGATAATTTTTACATATGTATAACAAAAGTTATTGAATTTTAAAGTCATACTAAAATGTTTACCCGTTCATACTGAACCTATGTGTAGTATTTTAACTTCTGGAATTGATTGGCTTCATATTAAATTCTGAAATTTCTACACGTTTTATCTAAGTCATAAATGAACAAATGGGCTTTGGTTTCATGTCAATTGGATCTGTATAATTCAAGTTATAGATTTTTGAATAGGACCTCCAGAATCTGCCTCATTCAAATTTTTGGGCCTTACCTATGTTTTATACTTTTGGTAAAGTTAAGGCTTGTAATACTTACTTACCCATAGTAATTTGGTTTAAGAAACTAAATGACATAATATATAGCATCTAAAATGTTTATGACGTATAAGAAATTATTTTATTTTTATAACGTATTTAATATTTACGCGGATAAAATAATATAATTGCATAATCAATAAACAATAAAGTAAGATAACATTATAGCATAAAATATTATAAACCTAAACATAAACATTAATATCATATTCTATAGCCTTCGTAAAATTTCTTGAATTGTATTAGCGTATGTGCGTAGGACGTGTTGTGCTTCGGCAGTAGAGCTACACAACCCTTCGGCTAACATTGTCGTGGTTGTCACACGAATAACCTCAAACTTTTCCCTGTGTCTCGTCGCATTATATTGCAGCCATTTGACACGAGCATTTAGCTCATCTACAACAAAGCATAGCTTTGTAACTTCAAGTCGTATTGCTCGCCGATCTTCATCTCGTACACTATTCTCGGATGGCGGTACTTGAGAACTTGATGTCATAACTCTTATTATTCTTCTTCTTAGTTCTATACTCTCTTATAAATAAAATTTCATACTCATACCTATTTATGGAAGTCCAAACGGATACTATTCAAAACGGCTAGTTACTATTCTAACGGCTACTTACTAGTCACATGCTATTTGAATGACTATATTGGGTGCTTATTTTTATCGTGATAATATCTAAAATGTCCTTTCTAACTATTGTTAACAATGACATTATTATTATTTTATTATTATTACTCTTTAAGGAAGAACTTAAATAGCTAAAAATTTTGCAGGTCTTACAACCTTAGTATCCTGTTATGATAAAGATGTTTCAATCGTTAAGGTGTGTTATAAGTTAGTTGAGCATGTCTTTACTTCTTGTATGATATCACCATGATTTTAGAGCTGACATTTGAATAGTAAACTGAGCATGTTATGTTAGGATGAGCTTTGTAAACCCTGTCGCTGAGTGTAGAATAGACATATACTTTTTTAGAGCACCATTTTCTTGCCTTTGAGTGTATGTTATGGGTTATTGGGTTACCAATTTGCTCTTAATATTCATTACTACCTATTTATTGGTTGGAGTTAATTAGGCATAAGAAGTACCTGTTAGTGGCTCAGTGTTTGGTGTATGGTGTTAGTGATTCAAGTATTTCAGCTTGTGAAAACAAAAAAAAAACAAGGTTTTCAGAATAAAAGCCATAATGGCTGAGTTGTGTTTATTTAGAGTGTTGAGCTCAATTCTTTGGCTCAAGGTGTGTTTTATCAGTTATTAGAGTAGAGTGTGAGTTCATTGAGCAAAGAACAGTGTGTGAGTTGCAAAAAGTAGAATAGAGGGTGTATTTTCCTTGACGAGCATAATGGGGACCTCTCATGTTTACTTGGCAAAAACTTAATCAATAGCTAGTAGAGAGTGTGAGAGTAGATTGTACACATCCTCTTTAGCTGTTAGGCATTGATAGTAAGGCATGAGAGGAGAGAAAAGAAAGTTATATTTGAGTGAGGCTGCTCTAACCTTGGTAAGGACTTTCAGGGGAAGCTAAGTTTCATTTTATCCTTGCATGTTTGCTTCTATCTGAACTGTTAGTAATGATATTACATGGTTGTTGGACTTGATAGTAAGGGCATGTTTAGATTAATTTGTGATTCATTTTAGCTACTGGAATGTCTACTTCATCATGATAGAGTTGTATGCCTTACGAAACCATGCCTCTCTTGTTTGTTATTTTATTCTTTCTTTTCAGTTTGACTGTGTGTTTGTTTCTTTTTGTTTGAGGACAAGCAAAGGTTCAAGTGTGGGGGAATTTGATAACGCGCATTTATGCCATTATCCTATGCCATATTTAGGGTGTTTTAGAGTATGTTTTGAGCCTATTTGCATGGTATTTTGCTTATATTTGCTTTAACCCCTAGGAAGACCTTGTTTGGTGCATAGTTGTACTTTTTGAGTGTTTTTGGAAGGTTTTGGAGCAACTTTTTCACACACACCTTGGCTAGATCACTCCATACACTCAAGAGGAAGCTATAGGAAGAAGATGGAAGCAAAATAAGAGCAAAATGAAGGTGCATGCGAAAAGGTGTTTCTCACGTGCAAGGAGTTTAATGCATGGATGCTTTCTACAAGTTCTAGTGAAGCTTTGGAGCAAATTTGGGCTGATTTAGAGCTGCACGTAAAAAGGACTTTCTCACGTGCATTCTCACGTGTAAGCAGTTTTGAGCTCCACATGATGTGTTTTGTTGTTTTAATGATTTTTATCTAAAGAACTTGGGTCAAATTTGGTGTAGTTTGAGTTGTATTGAGCTTAGAACGTCGAATAGTGTCACTAACCAAAACGACGTCGTTTTGGCTGCGACCACATTTATAATTAGGGCACACCTTTTGTAACCCTAATTTGGCCCACTAAATCCTATAAATAGGGGCTTGGGAGGCATTATAGATCATCTTGAGTGAGAAAATCTGATCTGAGTTCTGAAAAAGAGCTATAGCCATTGCTAAAAGATCATATTGTCTTTGGCGACACTGGAGTTGGAGAGGAGTGATTTTGGGCAGCAGACGTCGGAGTCTTTGGAGGCCGGAGTCCTGGTTCATCTTGGGTTCTTCCTTTATTGTCCTGGTACTGTAATCATGTTCTTTCTTGTAATTTCTATTGCTTTCGTTATGATTATGGAGTAGTTTTGTTAGTCTAGGGGAGCAATGTAGCCCCCAATATGTTATAATCAATTTGGTTTATGGTTGTTCAATGAAATGAAATTCAGTTCTTGTTTAATTCACTTGGATAAAAGCAAATGCCTGATTTATGCATAATTAGGTAATCTTAGCCCTTGTCTAGGGTGGAGCACTAGTGAATTAGATTTAATGTCGTATGATGGACCAAGTCTACAACTATTAGATTGTTTATCTACCTTGATCACTTTTATTCACATGGACCAAATGGGATAAAAGCCTTAAATCTATTTTAACATGGACCAAATGTAAGATAGGTAGGAGATAATCAACATGAACATGAATTAGAACTTAAATCAAAAACAAGAGCCATAATCCAGTTTATAACAATCCATTGGGTCTGAAATTTCTATACCCATTGCTTGCCAACAATTTAATTTAATCACTTTTGCTTTAGCTATTCAGAATTCAAACTATTTGCACAACTTAAATCATTTTTCCAGACATGGACCAAATCTGTTAATTTAGTGATCATCTGTCTTTCGGCACTAGTTCCTTCCCTGTGGGATCGATAATCAGGGTTTCAATACTCCACTTATTACTTGGCCAGTGCACTTGCTGCATACCTATACCACACATAAAATCTTTAGGTCACAAGGACAGGCACATGTTCGATATCTTGCCTTGTTGGAATGAAGGGTATCTTCCAGACTTAGCTGATATTCAGACCTTCATCAATGGAACTGCTAAGGATAGCACTCCTTGGAAGACTCTTCAATCAGTTCTCATTCTGTATCGGGTCATAACGCCACACTTCATGCTGGTTGCCTTTATGATTTCGTCCAAGCAGCTGATCCTAATTGATTCCCGTCAAGTTGTGGAGCAAAATATTAGAAGGAATCAATTTGAGCCACTGCGTATTCATCTGACGGAAGCCGTAAAGCAATCGGGGCTTTATGAAGAAAGAGACCTAACTCCGTTGGGTCCAACTGAAAAGCTGAAGGCGACGGTCCGGGGCAAGAAGCTAGTGCCACAACAGCCTGATGGAGATAGCTGCGGAGCCTTTGTCTGTTTCTTCATCAAATCCATTGTCAAGGTTGATAAAACTGGAACAGCATCCAAGCCTATACAATGGAGCAGACAATGGAGCTTAGAGACAAGGATGCAACGATGATCTTCAAGTATAGTTAGTCTTATGTACCTTAATGAAAATTTTGTATAAAGGCTGAATTGTACTCTACTGCTGATCAATGAAAATGGGTGTAATTCCTTTTCTGTTTGTTATCTTTTTGCGTTGCTTACCATATCAGATTACAAAGGGTTTGGGCATATCCATAATTGGGGGAGATTGTTGGATCAAGCCCAAAATTTGGATAATACTGATAAAGCCCTATGTAATTTGATTTGAGACCTTTGTTGTTTTATCTTAAGTCATTGCAGAAGATATGACCTTCATCCGGATCTACACTCGTGTGAGCAAAGCTAAGGACAGAATACATAATCATGATCTAGGTGAGAATGAGTGTCGTCAAATACTTGGTATATAATTAAGTCTTTACCTCATACGGAATAAGGATCATTCGTGCGGACAAAGAACCTAAAAGCTACGGACTAAGAAATCCACACTTAATACTTCAACGGACTAAGTCTAAAAGATGCGGAGTAAGAATCTTAGTCTACAAAGTCGCACGGAGTAAGAGAGTCTACACGGAGTTAAAAAGATAAGTCTTCTACTCAACCAGACTAAAGTAAAGAAGACACGGAGTAAGGAATCCGAGTCTTTCATAGATGCGGAGTAAGGAAGCACTTCTACGGAATAAGGACTTGAGTCTTTATTTGCACGGAATAAGGAAATTAGATGCGGAGTAAGGAATCCGAACCACTCACTCATGCGGAGTAAGGATGTGCTGATACGGAGTAAGCCATCCGTTCCTTTAACTCATGTGGAGTAAGGACACTAGATGCGGAGTAAGGAAGCGTTGATGCGGAGTAAGCACTCCGACCTTCTCTTTCATACGGAATAAGGAAGCGCTTACACGGAATAAGGATTCCAGTACCAAATTAATACGGAGTAAGCAATCAGTATTACGGAGTGAGGATCCGAGCTTAGTTTTGCACGGAGTAAGGAACCTTTCACTGGATTCAAGAAGACGCTACTTCAACATATTTCTTCGTATTCAAAGTCACCGGCTCGCTACTTCCCGATGTAAGACAAACTTGTTGAAAATCTAAAGCACCTTACACATGGATCATCCAGATATGTGGACACAGCTTTAACTACACTTGGGAACTTACAAAGAATCTTAAGCGTTACAAACCCAAGATCTTGAAGACCACATCCGCTAGCAATTGAGGCAGAGAGATTTCCGAGAGAAAGTAAATGTGCACAATATCCGGAACAACAAGTTCCAAGGTTGTCTCTTGTGGATGTCACTATAAATTGCAACACTTGTATATTTATAGAAATAGGGCAATAAGTGAAAAGAACACAGTTGTGTGTATGTACTAAAAGCTCATAGAGATCATAGAGGCTAGTGTGTGCGTACTTGTAAACTGAGTACTAAAGAGTTGTTAAGTAGGTCTAGAAGCTTGTGCTTTAAACTGCTTTCATTTTGTTGTACTTATCATATAGATAATAAAACAAAATACTTCCACTATCTGGTTATCTTCCGCATTGTTTCTATCTCTTAACCAGATAAGTGTTGTACCAGAGAGTTACAAAAAGAGTTTCGATAAGAGCCTATTCACCCCCCTCTAGGCTCCAAGGGACCAACAGTTCACATTTTCTTATCATGTTTAAAGGTTTTATCACAGTTATCACAATTACCCACAAAATCACACGTACACAACAAATGCAACTAGTACCTTAATGCCAATGCATGCAAGTCCTAACACAGGACTGGACAACCCCAAGTACACCTTAGAGGCTCAAAGAGAACCATGTTGATCAGGCATGTCCCTCCAAGCTCCTCCAAAGGACTCAAGATAACCAAATCCGCCCACTATCCTAGGCCAACTAGACCATGCTCTGATACCATATTGTCACGCCCCAAATTTCTAACCCGAGGAAACCGGTTCGTGACTCCCCTTTACTCACGCGGTGGATAAGGGGTTAGGATATAATTCCACATAGGACATCACACATCCACAATAGATATTCACAAAAACAGAATCATATATCTTTATTAAACTCAAATATCTTTTACATCATTTCTCCATTAGGGTTACAATGGTTCTACAAAATAATATAAAACAAAACCACAAAGCAGATAACTCAGTCCTCCACCTTGGTGTCCCACTTAACACCTGTAGGTTCTTGAAAGGAAAACAAATCACAACAGGAGGGGTGAGCAACTACACCTCAGTAGGGATCATGTCTCCCCACCCTATCCTATACACCTAAAATCTACATGATGACATGCACAAGTGAAGTGTCGTGGCAATAATGTATAACCAGGTTATAAACAACATTTATAATTAAAGCAATACATAAATAGGCACAACCATAGCCACAGCCGCATAGGCTTCCACATTCACAGCCACACAGGCTCCACAACCACAGCCACATAGGCTATCACAACCACAGCCACACAAGCTCCACAGCCACACAGGCTATCACAACCATAGCCACACAAGCTCCACAACCACATAGGCTATCACAACCACAGCCACACAAGTTCCACAATTCCACATAGCATATTTACAAGCATATCCACAACACATCAATAACACATGTACTCAACACCCATCATACAAGCCACAATAAGGTCAAGTTCACATAATAAATTCCCAACCATAACCCTCATATAGTTCCTTAATTTTTCCACAAGATTCTACCGCGATATTAATACGCGCGAACAAGACCACACCACAAAACGAGCCCTTAAGCCCCACAGACCCTAGACTCATCAACATACACAAGCATAACATGCCGATAAAGGCCAACATTCATATAGGAGATCACACCTATATGAATTTATATACATCAATCAGCAATTCTAAGGCCCAACCCTGGAATAAGTTTTGAGGGTATAGAATCCCTACCTCGAATTTAGTTGCGTTAAGGTTTGGAATCAAAAGATCCTCCTTGCTCCCCTCCAAAGGCGTCTCTCCAAGAACGCAGTGGCAACGAACGCACCAAGAACTCTCTCTCTCTCTCTCTCTCTCTCTCTCTCTCTCTCTCTGCGGCGGCTAGGGTTCCCTTTCCCTAAAATACAGAATATATATATAACAAAGACAATACGCTACCCAAGGCCAACGTGGCCCAAGACGCGTCGACCTCGTGTTGACCTTCGCTACTCCGGACTACTAATGTTGCGACTCAATCTGAGTTAACAATGCCATAGACTACTCCGGGCTACTAAGGCATGTTCCATGCTAAGGGATCGCTCGGATCCTTACTCCGTATGAAGAGAAGATCTGGACTAGACCACAATGCTCCGGATTTGCTTCCCACGGATCTTGACTAACTTCCCTCTGATCCGGATCAACTTCCCACTAATTCAGACTAACTTCCTACTGATCTAGATTAACTTCCCACTGATCTAGACTAACACTCGGGTCTTCACATTCCTTGCCCAAACACAAATGGCTAACTCTTCCGGGTTATTACAACCTTCGAGTCTAATGATCTCGACCCAACACCTTCGAGTCATCTGATCTTCGACCCAGTAATGTACGAGTCTTCGACCCAAATCTTTGACATTGGTAAGTACATGGTTAGACTCCCACTACGAGCTTACTCTAAGAGATCACTCTATGAAGCTATCCAACCAGTATGGATCTTCGACCCAGCGTCACCTGCTTCCGCATAATGCTACGTAATGTTGACAACAATGACAACCAATAAGATCGAGAGGGAGTATCAATGACATTGTGCATTCCATCACTAACATCAGTACTTATTTCAGAATCTTCATCACACATCCTATCTTCATTATCCTTATTAGACCCATCATCATACATTTCATCAATAGAACCATTGTCGGAATCATCACTTGATTCTTGACCCACATCATCTTCTAATATTTCACTCTCACTCTCTGACCAATTTGTATCAGAATCAACATAACTAAAGTCATGTTCATCCGATGAGTGGGAAGGTCAACGCACAGACCGCCACTAGAATGAGACAAGCCGTCCAAAGGGAGGTCGATGAACCCCGAAGAACGAACACAGAGGGGGCAGAGCACGCTGGACCATGACTTAGGGGCCGAAGAAGCGCTACCAAGGAACAAAGCAAGGCGACATGGCGCCGGAGGAAATCGATCTATCCTAGGCAACGGCGGGGCCCGAGGGAGGAGAAAACTAATGAAGAAGAGTGTAGACAATATGGAAGGAGCGAGATGATGGAAAGTGAATGGTGGCTGCCGAACCCTAGAAATTTTAGGGTAGTGTATCATACAAGCATCCAGCGCGCCGCGCAAGGACAAAAAGCCCATGGAACTGAATATTGAACAACCGGTACTGCAGGATCAAGAAGACGGGATTAAAAACTAGTCAATCACATGGAATCGCCAGAGCGTGATTCGTTTCTAGGTGATAGTAATTTCTTCCGCGCAAATTATTAGGCCATCGAAAAAACATGAAAGGGATTTGGCGAGGAATGAAAATGGAGTAGGGGATTTGACGACACTAGGATGAAACTGTCGTTACAAATAATTATAGGCGACGCTTTTTGAAATGAGTCGTTAATGTTATGCTATTTGATGTCACTTTTCTTAAAGTGTCGTCTTACTATGTTTTTTACGACACTTTTAAAAAGTGTCATTGAAAGTTCAAAAAAAAGTGTCACCAATGCCTATATTTCTTGTAGTGTCATTTTCATAATCTGACATTTGATAATATTCCTATCAAAACATTTCAAAATAGTAGATCAAGTACATGTACATCTTCATAGACAACATTGTGAGAAATAAAAATTACAAGCATATATCTCAATTTCACACAATTACACCACAATAAACAAGACTTCAACTACATAAGAGCAAACCACGATGATAAAAGCCTCGATAATACTAACAAAACTTCTTATGATTGCAGTGGATATGATTAAAAGTAATTAGAGTAGTTTATAATTGTTAAAATACAACCTATTCACATAGTTCTAATCCTATAATTGTAGGCAGTAGCTTTAACCTTTTTTTTTTGAGAATCCACTTTAAAGATGTGGGCAGTGAGTGAGCTATGTTGATATGCTTTAACTATAATTGATGATCTAAGCTATTGACATTTACATGGGCACACACAAGAAGGGAAAACCAGCAAAAGCAGGGAAAAGCAAGAAAAACTATTTGCTTATAACATTTTTTCACATTTGCAGGGAAAAACCAAAGTAAGGTTTTTTTCACAATGATCCAAAGTGGGTTTTCTTTTTTTCTTCTCATTCATATTTAATGATTCTAATTTATAAGAACTCGGGTGCCTTTTTTTTTATTTTTTTTATTTTTTTTCTTCAAGGAGCCCTGCTCTTCCTTAATATCATTGTGATGTTTTTAGAACAAAGGGTTGACCCTCTAGTACCTGTGCCCGATGTTGCAACATCTCCTACCTATGTTCCTATGGTTTCAGTTTGCTGCACAATCTCCTTTTCTTGTGCCTGTGGTTACACAATCTCCTATCCAATAAGTTCATGTGTCCATATGGTTACACAATTAATGACCTAGTTGATTGCGTCTCACTCTCCGCTGATCAAATCACCCTCCCCCCCCCCCCCCCCCCAAACCAGCAAGCATATATCAAGAATTAAATAATAACCTAGGTATAAGCGCCTCAAAGTGCAATTACAGTAGGTCAAATCGTGAAACCAATTTCATATGGGTTTAATCTAAAGTGCATTTTTTCTCTCAATTGAAAAAATTTATACTTTTTAACGAAAATTTATTCTTTCAATCTAAAAAATTTATCTCCACCTAAAGAAATCTGCCCTCTCCACCTCCAATAGAAAAATAATTCTTGCCCCCTCCCAACATAAAATAAAAATAATTTAATATAAATAAAAACACTTATAAACTAATTAAAAAATTAAATCATACAATCTAAGTAATTCAACAATTGGAAATAAAAAATTTACAATAAAAATCAAGACAGACATAAAAAATTAAAAAAATCATAATTAATACATTACAAGGAAAACTAAGTGTAGTTTTTGTTCGAAATATAGGATTTGATGAAGCTGCTAAAATATAGTCTAAGTCTGGAGACTCGAAGAACCGAAGGTCGTAGGGTCGAAGAGTCGAAATTCGTAGAAGTGAAACTATCATAGGACGTATTGGCAAAAGACTCGTAGACTCGTAGAGTCTGGAGACTCAAGGCGAAACAGTGACAGAACATTGCGACTCGTAGATCCAGGGTCGAAGGTCGTAGAGTCACAGTACGGAAAAGAGAGTGATACTGTAAGTATCAATAAGCTCGGAGACTCGTAGAGTCGAAGAAGTGTTAAGAACAGTAACCAAAGCTAAATGACTCCTAGACTCGTAGAGTCCCCATAAATACTTAAGTCAATTAACAGAACTTGAATTATCACTAGACTCGAAGACTCGTAGAGTCGTAGGGTCGAAACCTTCTAACACTGTTAAGAAAATAGGACTCGTAGACTCATAGATCGAAAGTCACAGAGTCGAAGCCTTTGAATAGTGTAGAGACTGGACTCGTAGACTCATAGATTGAAAGTCGAAGCCGTCGAACACGGTTAACCAACTGGACTCGTAGACTCGTAGGTTGAAGGTCGAAGAGTCGATGCTATAAAGACTGGCAAACAAATGAAACTGTAACTCAAGGGTCGTAGAGTCGTAGAGTCGTAGACTCAAGAGACATAGTCACTATAGAGAAATTGCCATACTTCCAGACTCGGAGATCGATGGCGGAGAGTTGTAGCTAAAGGGTCGTAGCTATACAGGAACTTAGTTTATAAGCCTCTGTGAAAGACTACGGAAGAAAAGCGAAGTTGAAGACTCGTAGAATCGAAGATCTTCAGACCACTTACTCAAATATAGTAAACTGAGAGACCCGAAGGTCGTAGACCCGCAAAACTAGAGTCATAGACTCGTAGCTACAATAACAGGTAGATTAGCTGAACTCGAAGAAGTCACACTAAGCGCCATTCGAAGAGTCGTAGACTCGCAGAGTCGTAGATTTCAGTTAATAGAGTGACACAAAAGACTAATCCAACCTGAGCTCCTGCCTCGGAGACTCGAAGATATGAGTCGTAGACTCGCATAAATGCTGTAAAGCCTGAAGCAAACTTTCACCACTTTCAACGGGCTCTAACTGAAATCTTCGAGTCACCGAACCTACGAGGCATCTACCTCCGAGGCAAACTTACAACCCTAAACACAGTCACTTAGCGATATTGTCAGCTAGGGTTTGTACAGCAAGTCTATGCCGTCCCGAGCAGTTGAGCGCATTAATGATACATTAATTGCTGCCAACTACCATCCTCGGATGAACAGCTAAGATCAACTGCATGCCAAATACGCAGTATGGGCATCTGATCTATAAATCAAAGCAGATCAACCCATCCCTTGACATTCCGCATTTTCAGTGGCGGGAAGTCAGTCTATCGGGATAGACATCATGGCGCACGAGCACTTTAATCTTAAAAATATATCTTTTATGCACTTAACAACAAAATCAAGAGTTTAACCTCTCTCTCAAAAGAAGGAAACACACACAACACAAGACATTAGTTCTGACGAACTTAGGGAAAAAGAATCTCTTTCAGAACTAAGAAGAGTGTTCCAACACGAGAGAAAAAAAGGCTAAGAGAGAACTGAGACAAGTGTTGTGCGCCGTGTTGAATCGAGAACAAGAGCAATAGAACAAGAGCAATCCATTCGTTTATTCACGAATCTTGTTATTCATCAAAGATCTAGCACTTCCATTAAGTCTTGATCTTTGTGTTGTCTGTTATCCACACTTTGATCTATCATAAGCCTTCTCTTTCACAACTGAGATCTGAAGAGAAAAGAGCGTTTACTCTTATTTCAGTTTTGTCTGATAGTTCATCATCACTCACGCTATCCTCAATACTACTGTCATCCTCTCCATAAATACTTCCATCATAGTCATCTGTAGAGGAATCCAAAACCATCTAATAGTCTAGCTTCCGCACGCGACGAAAGTCTATTCACCCCCCCCCCCCTCTAGACTCACTTTGGGACCTACAACTGGTATCAGAGCAGTTCTACAACTCTGTAGAGATCCTTAATGGCCGACATGGATTCCAGTAGTGCAGCACCTGCTCCCGAGCAAGCTCCAGTTCCTGTTGAGGAACTTGAAGCCAGTCGTGCTCCAGAGGAAGGAGCGACTGGAGACTAAGAGCCAGAAGAACCGAGTACCAGCAGCAATAAGAAAGAACAAGAAGATTTCTATGATGTCTTGCCTGGCTCATCCTCCCAAGTACCTATGTGCACACCCGCACGTTTTTCCAAATGGAAAGCGAGAATGAGAGCACACCTAGACATGCTTAACACCTATCTCTGGGGAACAATAAAGAACGGACCTTTCACTCCAAAGAGTATGCAGAGAAGTCGGCTAATGACGAAAGACCCAGATAGTTGGTCTAAGGTGGAGCAGAGGAAAGTAAAGCTCGACTTCAAGGTAAAAGCCATACTTTTCTCTGCACTTGATGATGACATGTTCACGGATGTGCAGGATCTTGGGACTGCTAAAGAGGTATGGGACAAGCTCTGTCTCATCTACGAAGAGAATGAGCAAATACAAGACAACAAGATCTCCATACTCAAACAAGAGTATGAAGCCTTCAGATGTGAACCGAAGGAGTCATTGGACAGTATCTATAAACGGTTCACAGGTCTGATTCAACGAATGAAGACTTACAACGTTGAGATCTCTCAGAAGGACAAAAATGACAAATTTCTGAGATCTCTTCCCTTGAGACTGCTGATAAAGACATCAGCCATCCGTCAGCTGAAGGAATGGAAGACTTGCGCCTTGGAAGCATTATATGGGGACCTCAAGACGTTTGAAATGCAAAAAGAAGAGCTTGAGGCATTTAAGAACCCTTCCAAGAAAAAGGAGAAGTCTGTTGCTTTTAAGGCTGCTGCTGAACCACGGGAGGCATCTTCAGAAGAGGAAGAAGATGAAGCAGATGAACTTGGCTCAGAGAGTGCCTCAGATGAAGAAGTGGCATTTCTGATCAAGAAACTGCTAAAGAGAAGGGGGAACTACAGAAGGAAAGCAAGGCAGTCATCCTCATCTTTTTCTAAGGGAAAAGATAAGGACAGGTTGCAATGCTATCACTGCAACAAGCCCGGCCACTTCGCTGCTAACTGTTATAAGCTGAAGAGGGAGAAAAAGGAGGCAGCTGAGCAGAAGAAGAAGACCAAAGGCTCCTCAAGCAGAAAGGATGACAAAAGGAAGAAGGCGCTTGTCACTAACAAGTTTAACAGTGAAACTAAGGAGGAAGAAGAATCATCAGATGAGGAGAAGAAGGAAAAATGTCTCATCTGCTTCATGGCTGACCATTCACCTCCCCTCAAGGTAAGAACTTATGAACAGCTCTACATTGATTATGAAGATACCTATAGAGCTCTTAAAGAAATGGAGGAACAATTTCTTCCTATGAAAGCTGACAAAGAAAGATATTATTCTAAACTGGAACGGCTTTCATGTGAATATAGAGACTCTATAGATGATTATGAAATAACAGAGAGAAGATTAAGGGCTGAAGTGAGTGAGATGAGAAGCACACACGATGATCTTTTGGACAAAATTGGTCAACTAAAAATGGCTAATAAAGACATCGATAGGCTTGAAAAGGAACTAGCTGAAACCAAAGCAGAACTGGAAAAGGAAAAACAAATCCGTCAAAAGTGGCAAGACTTTGCTGAGATTGCAGCCCACTTTAGGACTACTCCAGATGTTAAAGGTCTAGCCTTAGGTCTAGGTTTCTCAGAAGACCAAATAGCCAAGGCCCAGACCTACCCTGTTCAAACCAAGTGTCTTGCTAGCTTTGTTCCTGCTGGCAGTGTGCTCATTGATTGTGGAAAAGAGGTATCAATGGCTATTGCTAGTTCACCCAAACCAGTGACACTCGAACTCAAAGATCTGGGTACTGTTGCATCTCAGGATAGTGATGCAGTAGTTGCTAAGAAAGAACTGAAAGCTGAACCCTCAGTCAACTTGTCCTCTACATCCCAATGCAAGGGTAAGGGTGTAGTTATCTCAGAGACAAAACCAAGTAGACACACTACTAAATTTGAGACTGGATCATCCAGCAAGGCTGCTGCCTTCCAGCCTAAGTTTGTCTCTGATAAAAGAGTTAAGAACGGTCTAGGATATGTGAGAAAACCTAGGAAACCTCTTAACACTCCAGCAAAACCCTTGAGACAGAGTGTTCAACCTAAACATGTAACGTGCCCCATCTGCTGTGAAGTTGGACACCTCTCAGTTGCTAGACTGGAGGCCATTCGCATGTTCTTAGCATATGCAGCATTTAAGGACTTCAAAGTTTATCAGATGGATGTCAAGAGTGCTTTCTTGAATGGAGACCTCCAAGAAGAAGTCTATGTTGAACAACCACCCGGATTTCTAGAGCCAAACCAAGAGCAAAAGGTATACAAACCGAAAAAAGCTCTTTATGGACTAAAACAAGCTCCCAGAGCGTGGTATGAAACATTGTCAGAGTTTCTGATCAAAAATAAGTTCAGAAAAGGTAAAATTGACCCCACACTGTTTCTCAAGGAAGGAAAAGGATCACCCTTGATAGTCCAAATCTATGTGGATGACATCATATTCAGATCAAGGGACAAAAAGCAATGTGAAGACTTCTCCCATCTAATGAAAAGTGAATATGAAATGAGTATGATGGGAGAACTCATATTCTTCCTTGGATTAGAGGTCAAGCAGTTGGAG
This sequence comes from Taxillus chinensis, assembly GCA_023512835.1. Taxonomy (NCBI): domain Eukaryota; kingdom Viridiplantae; phylum Streptophyta; class Magnoliopsida; order Santalales; family Loranthaceae; genus Taxillus; species Taxillus chinensis. The sequence continues at coordinate 16,970,279 of CM042088.1, read as the reverse complement.
GATGGGATCTTTATCAGTCAAACCAAATACACAAAGGAGATTATGAAGAAGTTTAAGATGACTGATGTGACACACATGAAAACTCCCATTCCTACAAACGCCAAACTAGATATGGATGAAGCAGGCAAGGAGGTGGATATCTCAGAATATAGAAGCATGATTGGATCCTTGCTATACCTAACAGCAAGCAGACCTGACATAATGTTTGCAACATGCATCTGTGCCAGATACCAAGCTAATCCCAAGGAATCCCACTTGTCACGTGTCAAGAGGATTATGCAGTATCTGAAGGGAACTGAGAATTTGGGACTATGGTATCCAAAAGAGTCTGATTTTAAACTGAGAGGATATTCAGATGTAGACTTTGCCAGATGCAGGATTGATAGAAAGAGCACAAGTGGAACATGCCAACTTTTAGGCAATAGACTTGTATCCTGGTTTAGCAAGAAATAGAATTCAGTTTCAACCTCCACAGCCGAAGTTGAATATATTGTTGTAGGAAGCTGTTATGCTCAATTGCTTTGGATGGCCAGTCAACTATTAGATTATGGGTTTGACCTGATGGCCGTTCCTCTATATTGTGACAATACAAGTGCCATTGCAATTTCCAACAATCCTGTTATGCATCCCAAAACCAAGCACATTGAGGTCAGACATCACTTCATACGTGATCATGTGCTAAAGAAAGACATTTCTCTGGAGTACATATCCACTGATGATCAGCTTGCCGACATATTCACTAAACCACTGCAAGAAGCCAGGTTCAATGAACTTCTGACAAAACTTGGCATGTTAGATTTAAATTCCTAAGTCTCACAGCATATCTTGTGGTTCATTTCTACCTAATTACTTGTGTATGAACATAAGTATGACACTGTTAATTACTGTTTATGTCTCCTTGAAAATTAGTAATGGCTAAGTGTGATTCATGCATATCTACTGCGGGAAAGTGAAAAATCACATGGATGAAACTTGCCACCTCTGAACTTGGTTCAAGTCTTTTGTGCAACCTGTCATGAATCCTCAAGTCTTGAGTGAAATGAGTGCAATTCCCCTTATGTTTAAATCAGAAGATATTCCCACTACTTGTTATTTTATTCTAAGTGAATATCACCTGTGTGGTATTACATTCATTAACTAGCAGGAACTGTTGTATCTCATGGTACTGTTGGCTTGCACGGAAAGGATCCTCAATGATTTAATGCTCAAAGGATGACTGAGACTGTAGTATTTGAGAATCATAAAAAGCCTATTACTTAAGAAGAGCCACTACCCTTCACTAGAAAAAGGCAGGGTGAAAAAGGCAAAGGCTAGACAATAGATTGACTGCCTATCTTAGGGGGAGTCCTCACTATTCTCCCAGTTTGTGTCTCTGTTAGAGTAATAGCTGGAGTTAAAATTGTATGGTCATGTAATTCAAAAAGATATTGTGTTGAGCTCTGTCCTTGTAATAAGGCTCATGAATAAGCACTGAAAATTGGTGCTCTACTAAAGAAAAGAGACAACTCACGCAGACAATCTGAATGATCAAACTCCAAACTCTACCTATAATGTGTTGTAAATTAGACAAGGATAGAGTGTGTGTTCTGATTCTCAATAGGGCCATCTTGTCTCTCAAGTCATCTATGCTGAACTGAAAATCATTGTTGGATCAGGGTTGTGGTAAGATTCGGTTGACCATGAGCTTACCAAACAGTGTAATTCTAGTTCCTGAATCAAGCTCACATGCTGATCCGAGAGTGAGAGGGTGAGGCCTTCGCTGAGTGAGTTTTGCTAAATATGTGAGGAGACTCAGAATTCATGACTGGTTGTTACAATTGATAAATCATGGTTTACTGGTTGCTATGTTAACATAGTGATCATTTTCTCGCACAAGATGTAATGTGGTGAAGTACTTAGTCATTTCTAAGGTAAATGGAGAGTTGAATGGTAGTGATGCAGTAGGCATACATATAAACCAGGTATTACGGATGAAAGAAATCAAGTTCTGGATATGTAATTACAATTCCACTCACAACACTGTTCATCATGAATAATATTTTGTGAATTGTCATATGCATCTCATGTGTATTGTTAAGTGTTGAAAAAGTCCAGAGAAATCCACCGCTCGCTGAATTCGCAGTCGACCGTGAAGCAAACTGCATCGAAGAACTGCGGGATCGAAGACTGTTGTGTCGAAGCCTCGAGGGTCGTAGCCTCGAAGCATCCTAACGCAGCTTCGTAGAGTCGTAGGCCAAAGTATCGAAGCGAGACGGAGTCTGTCACTTACTTTTCAAGCATCGCAGACACATCAACATGTCATCGAGTGGATCCGAATAATCAAATGACGGGTCAGAGAAAAGAACGCGGACCATGAGGATGAACCGACAGAGTGAGTGACTTCTACGATACACTTCTCAACTCACATATAAGTCACTGATAGAGACGGAGCTCAAACGTAAGTTCATCGTTTTCAAACTCGAACCCTAACCCTAGAACTCTCTCTTTCTCTCTCTCTCTCTCTCTCTTCGATTCTGTCTCTTTCTCTCTTTCTCTCTCCCCTGACCAACTTCGAACCTTACAATCTGTCTCTACGAGTGTCTCTTTCTCTCTCTACAAGCTCAATGGCAGGACCAAGCTCATCGATGGCCGGCGACCTACGCAACATCGTCCCGGGATTCATCATCGACTGGGAAGCCATAGGCGACGCCAAAGTCAGCTGGCTGGACGAGTTTAGAAACTGCCTCGATGAAACCAGTATTGCATCCGTCTGCTCAGGGATGCAAGACTTACTGATAGAAGATGTCTCAGAATTGTACGAGACCATGGCATTCGCTGGAGACGACCTGGTGGGAACTGTACACGGAGTGGAGATTCGTATCTCTGCCGAAACAATCCGAGATGCACTTCCACTCCCAAAAGGTACCTTTGATCCTCTTCCCAGTCTTTCCAGAGAAGAGTGTAAGTCTTTTCTTGGGTACTCCAATCCCGGAAAGCAAGGTCGGGGAGCCCTGAAGATGGGTTTTTCCGGTCAGGCACTGGTGACTCTTATAGTCACAGGACAGTGCCTACTGTGTAAGAAGACGGCTCATGACTCTGCAAGTCATGAGCAGATGAAGATCATGTGCAGTGTTCTACAGGGAAAACAAGTAGACTGGGGAACACAGCTACATGCCATGATCAAAAGCAAGAAGGGACACTTTGGACTTATTCTCACCAAAGTCCTTAGGTTTCTGCACCCTGACGTATTCTGCAAAAGGCCCTAAGTGACACTGCCCCGACCAAATACATATTTAAAAGTATTTATGAGGATGGTCGGCTAGAGATCAAGTCGATGAAGAGGACTGAGTCAGGTGTAAGAAGTCGTGCAGGAGACACAGCCAGCTCTATACGAGCCCCTACTCGCATACCACGACCGCCGGTTCGTGTCTCGCTGACTTCTAGGGGCTCCTCTACATCCGCCGCAACAGTACATATAACTGAAGTGGTGGAGAACATTGCTAGAACTCATCTCCCCACTGATTCTACACCTGAGGAGACCCCTACTGCCGAGCTGCCCAAGGATACTACAGAAGTAAGAGAACCTGCAGTTGAAGGGCAGACACTAGCACAGGAAACCCCAGAGGATAGGGGTACTACACCTGTACTGTTGAGCACCCTTGGGGAGTCTGAGATAGAAGAGTTTTATATGGAATATGCCAAGGCTCATATGACCCCCGCTGATTTACGAAAGGCATGGATCGCCTTTGGTAAACAGATGGTAGATAGAGACCATCTGATTAATTGGTTAGTCGAGCAGGGTCTTGTAAGTAGAGACCCAGTGGAAGCCGTATTAGTGGTTGCCCCATCTCCTATCATGGTGGACTCACCTGTCACATCTACTCCACATGATGTTGAGGTGGTAGGCATTGTGGTAGAAGAGGAAGCAGAAGAAGAAGAAACTCCTGGTGCTGCAGCCAGTGACTCCGATACAGGAGCTGTCCCACAAGTCCGTGAGACTGTGGAAAAGATTGAGATGGCCACACCATCTGCACATATTGTTCATCAGGTGGCCACTCAAGTGAGTGAGGAGTTTGCAGCCAATATCCCAATGGCTATTCCAGTACCAGCTGCGTCTCACTCACGTTCTCTGACGGCCGAAGAAGTAGATCTTCTGGCAAGCAAGGTCATTGAGAAACTGATTTCCTCTGGCATCCTCAAGACATTAGTATCTCAGGCCTTTGAAGAACGACTGGCTACCATGGAGTCAAGCATGGAAGAGGTACGAACTCAAGTTGAATCATCAGACCGTACCCTCGACAAGGTACAGCAAGAAATGACATCACTCACAAGTGCGACCACAGATGGGTTTAAACATCTGGAGGAACATTGTGAAGACATCAAGGGAGCTTACCAGAGACAATACAAAGGACTCAGTACAACTCTGGGAGCTATTTTGTCAGAATGTCATCATCTTGCAAGTGGTGAAATATCTCTTACTATCAAAAACACACTCCCACAGCCATCAGACCGACCTGCACCTGAACCAGTCGATACTCCACAGCTAGCCGTCCCTTCTCTGAGTCACTCACAGCCTCAATCTACTGCCACTTACATGCAGGGGAGAAAGTGCGCACACAGAACCACGGTCATCTCAGATTCTGATGATGATGATGTTCCCATTGCAACCCGCATGAAGAAGCAGCCGGCTGCTCCTTGCCAACCATCTTCTTCCACTCAGCCAGGCCCCTCAACTTCACATCCAAATACGGCTGAGTACACCATGCCTGCTTCACCTACCAAACCAACCGCTAACACTACTGACCAACCTTTAGCCCCACCTCGCATTGTAACTACTGGAGGCACCTCAGCTGAACTAGCTGCATTCAACACTTATGTTGCTGGGGACACCACTGTGAGGACTTGCGGCTATGAAGCCTTCTTCACCGGACCTGACCTTTGTCGACTACTCCATGACGATGAAGAAATGGATAATATCGAGATGACTCAGTTCATCTTTGCACAGAAGTCATTTCTCGAGAAGCTCCCTCTCCACATTCGCAGAGATACTAGGGTGGAACTCTGTTTGCTGATCATGCAGGCTCAGCTGATCGATGATGCAGCGATGCTCGAGATTATACAGGGTCGTAGATATGAGAACTCCTTCCGTCCCTGGGATGAGGTAGACCATGTGCTAATTCCCTACTTGTCAACATCCCCGCACTGGTTTCTTCTCGACATTGACTTCAAGAACCAAAGGATCGTCATCTTCGACTCCAAACCCAGTACCTTACTACTCCATCGACGTGAACAACTGCGTGAATTCAATTGCACTCTCACCCGTGTCATGTAGGGCTATTCGCATGGGTGTGGTGGTTATCATCTCTCCAAACCGATGGACATCACGCCAGTCAAGCAAGGCGTTCCTGCTCAGGATGATGCTCACAGCTGTGGCTTTTATGTTTGCCATTACATCCGCATCCTGACTACCAACGGGTTCCCAGCTCTCGTGCCTGAATTTGATCGTGTGAGCAGTTGAGCGGCCTCGTTACACTTGACTCCTGCTCAACTCCTGCGCAAGCAAGCTGCTATTTTTCTATTTACACAGAGTGTCTTGTACTCTGAATTTAACCCATAACTGTCCTGTACTCTAATTCCCTGTACACTGCATTTCTTGCTTTTCACTTTTTTGTGTACTTACTGTTTATCAGTTATCTTTTCTGTATGTCTTTGCTATGCTGCCTGCTGTTCTGTGCTTTATTCCCTTCCTCCCATACGGTTTTTGTTCTGGTACTTGTTCCTCACCCCAGAAAGGGGGAGTGTTTCTCTCAGGGGGAGCAAGCTCGTAGAGGGAGTTATCTCTGATAGGAGCCAGCTAATGTAGCTTTCATGCCTACGGGGGAGAGGAGTGTGTCTCTTTGAACTTTTGAACTCCTTCAAATTCTTTATAGGCAAAGACATCTTCTGATTAATCTAAAATTGCCCATCAAATTCGTAGTCTCAGACTTCATACAATTACCTGTTGTCAGCTTACATTAAATAGGGGGAGATTGTTGGAAATATAGGATTCGATGAAGCTGCCAAAATATAGTCTAAGTCTGGAGACTCGAAGAACCGAAGGTCGTAGGGTCGAAGAGTCGAAATTCGTAGAAGTGAAACTATCATAGGACGTATTGGCAAGAGACTCGTAGACTCAAGGCGAAACAGTGACAGAACATTGCGACTTGTAGATCCAGGGTCGAAGGTCGTAGAGTCACAGTACAGAAAAGAGAGTATTACTGTAAGTATCAATAAGCTCGGAAACTCGTAGAGTCGAAGAAGTGTTAAGAACAGTAACCAAAGCTAAATGACTCGTAGACTCGTAGAGTCCCCATAAATACTTAAGTCAATTAACAGAACTTGAATTATCACTAGACTCGAAGACTCATAGAGTCGTAGGGTCGAAACCTTCTGACACTGTTAAGAAAATAGGACTCGTAGACTCGTAGATCAAAAGTCGCAGAGTCAAAGCCTTCGAATAGTGTAAAGACCGGACTCGTAGACTCATAGATTGAAAGTCGAAGCCGTCGAACACGGTTAAGCAACTGGACTCGTAGACTCGTAGGTTGAAGGTCGAAGAGTTGATGCTATAAAGACTGGAAAACAAATGAAACTGTAACTCAAGGATCGTAGAGTCGTAGACTCGTAGACTCAAGGGACACAGTCACTACAGAGAAATTGTCATACTTCCAGACTCGGAGATCGATGGCGGAGAGTTGTAGCTAAAGGGTCGTAGCTATACAGGAACTCAGTTTATGAGCCTCTGTTAAAGACTACGGAAGAAAAGCGAAGTTGAAGAATCATAGAGTCGAAGATCTTCAGACCACTTAGTCAAATATAGTAAACTGAGAGACCCGAAGGTCGTAGACCCGCAGAACTAGAGTCGTAGACTCGTAGCTACAATAACAGGTAAATTAGCTGAACTCAAAGAAGTCACACTAAGCGCCATTCGAAGAGTCGCAGACTCGTAGAGTTGTAGACTCGCAAAGTCGTAGACTCGCAAAGTCGTAGACCCGCAAAGTCGTAGACTCGCGAAGTCGTAGATTTCAGTTAATAAAGTGACACAAAAGACTAATCCAACCTGAGCTCCTGCCTCGGAGACTCGAAAATATGAGTCGTAGACTCGCAGAAATGCTGTAAAGCCTGAAGCAAACTTTCGCCACTTTCAACGGGCTCTAACTGAAATCTTTGAGTCACCGAACCTACGAGACATCTACCTCCGAGGCAAACTTACAACCCTAAACACAGTCACTTAGCGATATTGTCAGCTAGGGCTTGTAGAGCAAGTCTGCATCGTCCCGAGCAGTTGAGCGCATTAATGACGCATTAATTGCTGCCAACTACCATCCTCGGATGAATGGCCAAGATCAACTGCATGCCAAATACGCAGTATGGGCATCTGATATGTAAATCAAAGCAGATCAACCCATCCCCTGACATTCTGCATTTTCAGTGGCGGGAAGTCAGTCTGTCGAGATGGACATCATGGCGCACGAGCACTTTAATCTTAAAAATATATCTTTCACGCACTTAACGACAAAATCAAGAGTTTAACCTCTCTCTCAAAAGAAGGAAACACACACAACACAAGACATTGGTTCTGACGAACTTAGGGAAAAAGAATCTCTTTCAGAAGTAAGAAGAGTGTTCCAACACGAGAGGAAAAAAGGCTAAGAGAGAACTGAGACAAGTGTTGTGCGCCGTGTTGAATTGAGAACAAGAGCAATCCATTCGTTTATTCACGAATCTTGATATTCATCAAAGATCTAGCACTTCCATTAAGTCTTGATCTTTGTGTTGTCTGTTATCCACACTTCGTTCTATCATAAGCCTTCTCTTTCACAACTGAGATCTGAAGAGAAAAGACCATTTACTCTTATTTCAGTTTTGTCTGATAGTTCATCATCACTCACGATATCCTCAATACTACTGTCATCCTCTCCATAAATACTTCCATCATAGTCATCTGTAGAGGAATCCAAAATCAGCTAATAGTCTAGCTTTCGCACGCGACGAAAGTCTATTCATCTCCCCTCTAGACTCACTTTGGAACCTACAGTTTTTAAAATGAAAAATCATATTACAAGTTATTTTCATCGATATCATTTTAATTAAAAATTATTTTAATTAAAACATAAAAAACAATGCCATACTAATTAGATTTTTTTAAAAAGTAATTATAAAATTGTCTTAAACGCTTGAGCTAATATTTATGTGTTAGGACAAACTCGTGACCGTCTGCCGTACGTCTCTCTCGAAGGCTTTCGGATACGGTCTGTAAGATGCCTTGCCTCAATGTCTCTACTAACGTCAGCCTCGAGGGCGTCGACACCTCCGCGATCCTCTCTGAAGCCACCGCCACCGTCGCGAAGATCATCGGCAAACCCCAGGCTGTATGCTCTCTCTCTCTCTCTCTCTCCACCACCAACCCAAACCCTCGCCTCCTCCCCTCCCCCCTCCCCCCCTCCCCCAAACACGGTATCATACGTTCGAAAAGTCTGAAGACAGTTTAGTCGGTTAATGTTTGATTTTATTGCCCCCTTTAGATTCTGGTCGTGTTTCTGATGGGTCGTATTTGAACTAGTTTTAGGTTACTATTTATTAGATGCTTAGTCCGGGCCTCAGAGACTGCATAATTGTTGATTTAGAGCACTACTAACAAATTATTGTAGAAGTTTGTTTATTTATATTTAGGAAAAAAAAGTTAAAAAAATCATAAAATCATTGATAGAGCAGATATCATAGTTTTTAAGGCATCTAGACAGACTAAGCGTTAAAGGGTTTAGGCTGGACACGCATCGCCTAGGTGGTGATTAGGCGGTCTAAGCGTTTATAATATATTTATTTTATAATATAGAAATAGTTTAAATTAAACTATAAAGTGTTTAGAATCTAATTGAATAATGTAAATTATTTAAATTAACTATAAAGTCTAATTATTTAAATTCTAATTAAAATAATTTGATAAATTATTTTATCTAATTATACAATTTAAATTAAACTATCAAATAGTGACGGGAGTCACGGGACTGCCGACAGTGATCAAAGAAGCCAACGGTCAAAGAGAACACTTACGCGTGGGTGAGGCGACAACGACTGGTCGGTGAGGCACGATGATGGTGACTGCCCGGCGAGCGACAACGATGGTGACAGGCTGGCGACAGAGATGGAAACGGCAACTGATTGGCTAGTGACGATTGGACTGGACGATGTCCACCACGCGTGAACGATCGAAGAAGACGATGCGTTGGTGATGCTGCCGGCGATGGCGAGAGAGAATCCTAGGCTACGATAGAAGACGATTTGGCAGTTTTGCTACGTAAGAGATGTCGACGAAGACACAGGAAGATGCGAACTAGATAAGAAAATTGGATAGTAGAGATACAAAAGGAGATTCAACACTGCCACTTGGCCGAGAAACCATAACGCTGAAAAACATAAAGGATAAATCCTCAATGAATGTGATTATAAGCCTTCTCCAAGTCCAGCTTACACAACACTCATGAAAAATTAGCCTTGATGCGACTATCAAGACACTCATTTACGATGAGAACCGAATCCAATATCTGCTAGTCAGGCACGAAGGCACTCTAAGCGAGAGAAATCAGCTCCCCCACTATACTAATAAGTTGAAAATCTTTTAAGGCATCTGCCCCTGGCTTCTTGGGGAGGCACAAAAGTTGTTTTAAGACTTTTCTTGAACCTACAATGCTCCTGGAACTCTACACACACCCATGACATCACACCAGAAAACAGCCCAACAATGCTGAAAGAACACCATAGGAAACCCATTCGGACCAGGGGCCTTATCCCCCTTCATCCCTGAACCACGGACACCACTTCCTCCTCAAACGGAAGATCAAGCCGCTTGGCATCCCCCTTGGAAAGGACATCAAACTGAATCCCAACTAGAAGAAGTCGGGGGTGATCCTCCCCACGAAATTGAGACCCATAAAACTCGCAATGTGGTTTCGTATATCCTCTAGACTCGTAGAGACAATACCATCAATGTAAAGCTTGCTAATGGTGTTGGCATTCCTGTGAGAGTTAGCTATATAGTAAAAAAACTTGGAGTTCTTGTACATCTCTCGAAACCACAAGGATCTAGATTTCTGCCACTAAGATATCTCATCCATCAGAAGCAACTACAAGAGGCCAATATAACCCTGCCCCCCTCTCCTCTTCCGATAAAGGCCTAAGCAATGACACCTCATCAAGAGCACTCAAATCCGCCATCAAAGTGTGCTTTTGAACGCCAACGTGTTTGAAAACGTCATTCCACAGTTTTAAATCCCCTTCAACAATTTTAGCTTTGAGGCTAGCACTTGGCTCGGAGTTCCCACAATGCGATACAACTACCACCAAAATTGAACCTGATCCACAAACCCAACGGCTAGCAACCACATGTTCTCAAATTGGAAAGGTCAACAACATGACGGTGACGGACAACACACCAAGAGAATAGAAAAATGATCCGAACACCACTGATTCAGCCTCAACTGACGGAGATGCACATACTGCCTAGCCCAATCCACAAAAACCAAAAACCAATCAAGCCGAAAAAAGGACGGCTTAATGCAGTTATTAGACCACGTGAAATTCCCACCAACTAACGAAAGATCCACCAAGCCCAAGGCATTAATAAAGTCTAGAAAACCCAATCATTGAAGGAGTAAACCCCGTCGAACCCGCCTTCTCAAAAGGGAAGTACATCACATTAAAATCCCCCCCAAGACATCACGACACACCCCACCAACTATGCAAACCAATAAGCTCATCCCACAACAGACTCTTAGCACTGGCAATGTGAGGACCATATACCCTAGAGAACATTCACACATTAAGGTCTCCAACATTTTGAAACTTGTAGGACAACAAAAACTGACCCACAACATCATCCAACTTGTAAACAACACGGCTGTCCCATATCAAAAGAATGCCACCAGCCGCCTCCACAGACCCAAGAAATATCCAATCGACCAAACGAACATGCCACAAAAGCTTCACGAGGTCCTTTGACACAAGTTCTAACTTAGTCTCCTGCAAACAAATGATGTCAGTCTTCAACTCTTGGAACAAATTGTTAAGGCAAAGTATCATGGACTGAGGCTTATCCTAACACACTTGAAGCTATGGGAGGATGCAAGGCTGGACTCAGAGGGTGACGAAAGCTATAGGAGGATGTAAGGGCTTCTCAACTCCATCATAGATGACATGAACTCTTGATTCGAGGGCTTGAAGGATTCTCTCATTTCTCAAATCCTAGCGATGCAGGAGGAAATCAAAGAGATCAAGGCGGATTGGTCTCTCTGCAAGATAGCGGTCACCCAAGGTGGCGTTGGCGGCCATTTCAGCTCCAAAATCGACGTGCCGAAGCCTAAGACCTATGTTGGGTCAAGGAATGCGAGAGAGTTAGACAACTTCCTTTGGACCATGGATTAATACTTCAATGCCTTGAATATTGTGGATGAGGCAAAGAAGGTGAAGACTGCTCCGCTCTACTTAGTCGATTCGGCTATGGTATGATGAAGGCAACGATATACTAACAAGGAGTGCAGCTTATGCGTCATCGACAATTGAGCGGATTTCAAGCGGGAAATCAAGGCTCAATTCTATCCCCAGAATGTGGAGGACGAGTTTCGGGCGAAATTTTGGCGCCTTACCCAAAGGCATGGTGCGGGAGTATGTCTGCAATTTTTCAAAGCTGATATTGGAGATTCCGGATATTTCCGCGAAGGATTCATTATTTTCCTTCATGGACGGATTGCAATAATAGGCGAAGTTGGTGTTGCAGCGGAGAAATGTGCAGGACCTGGCGTCGGCCATGGTGGTGGTTGAATCACTCATCGAATACAAAAAACCGGAGAAGGCCACCGGTTCTTCATCGGCTTCCAAGGCGAACAGGTTCCACAAGGAGAAACGTGGGAGAGACAACTGGAGTGAAGGAAAAGGAAGACCTTTGCAACCGTCTAAGGATTATCGCCCAAAACATTTTGCGAATGGTTCCACGGACGGGCAGAAGCCAAGGATCTCCTGTTTCTTTTGTGAAGGCCCTCTAAGGCGTTCGAGTGCCCGAAGCGCTTCAAGCTCTCTGCGATGATCAACGAAGAAGAAGAGAGGGATGAGAGGGATGCGAGGGATCCAAGACTTGGTTCCTTGCAACTCCTCAATGCAATCAAGGCGAAAGTGGAGGTGCCACCATCCGAAAGACAGAAGGGGCGTATGTACGTGCTCGATAAGGCCAACAACCTTGAAACTAAGGCCTTGGTGGACACGGGTGTGACCAATAACTTCATCAAAGTGGAGGAAGCTCGTAGACTGGGGATAGTCTACAAGGACAAGAAGGGTTGGCTGAAGGCGGTGAACTCTAGTGCCAGTCCAATCCATGGCGTTGCTTGAGGTGTCGAGCTAAGTTTCGGCGAATGGAGAGGCAAGGTGAATCTCTTCGTGGTGTTAATAGACGACTATCCCATGGTGCTGGGAATGGAGTTCATTGACTAAGTGCATGATGAAGGTAATGAGGGAGGAAGAATTCAAGGCGAAGTCTCTTTCGGTGCTCCAACTGTCTAAAGGAGTTAAGCGATATGAGTTAACCTTCATTGCTATAGTGAAGGAAGAATGCCTAAGTGTTGGGAGGGCTCCCAACCAAGAGGGCACACCCCAAACCCCGCGAAAGGGGAGCGAGGCGCGGTGCCTTACACCCCCGAGTTACGGAAACAAAAGGCGGGTCGGCACTGAGAGGGCACACAAGGCCTCGTTTTACTTGGTGGGAGATGGTAAAGGCGGTGGGACAATCAGAAGGGAGGGCACAGATGCTTAAGGACTTTGCCCCAACATTTTGTACAACCAAACGGCACGAAAAGGCAAGGCCCATTTATTAGGAACCATCCGTTTAAAAAGGAAACAGGGTTTGGGCTGGACCAGAGGGGAAGCCTTCTCCTTGTTTGTACTCTTTTCTTTCTTCTTTTTCCTTCCTGAGAAGGGGGGAGCCGTGAGGTTGAAAGTAAAACGCACGCACATCGCCCCAGGAGGGGAAGCACCGAAGGAACTTAACTCCGAAGCAAGCACAGTGGCAAGGACTCCTAGCTGAATTCGACTTTGTACTCAAGTACAAACTAGGCACAAATATTGTGGTGGCTGATGCACTAAGTCGGAAGGCGGAACTTACAACCATTAGCCAACCACAATTTTTCATGGTGGACAAACTGAAGGAAGGAATGGAGCATGACCCATTAGCCAAGTCCTTAGTGGAATGCATCAAAGCTGGGAAGACATGACGAGTTTGGCTTAGGGATAACTTGCTCCATACTCGAGGGGAACGGGTGTACGTTCCTAAATGAGGAAATTTGAGGAGAGACATCCTCAAAGAATGTCATGACTCGCGTTGGACTGGCCATCCCGAAGTCGATCGTACCTTGGCGTTGGTGGAAAGGAGCTACTATTGGCCTCGACTTTACGAGGACGTCCAAGTGTATGTGCAGACTTGTCTTGTATGCCAACAAGACAAGATAGAGAATCAGCAATCAACGGGACTATTAGAACCTTTGCCTATCCCAGAAAGACCTTGGGAGAGCGTCTCCATAGACTTCATTGTTTGTCTCCCAAGATCTGAAGGATGCGGCACGATTATTGTGGTGGTTGACTGATTCTCAAAGTATAAAGTTTTCATTCTAGCTCCGAAGGACGGCACGGCAGATGACACAACCCGACTATTCTTCAAGTACGTGGTGAAGTACTGGGGCATACCAAAGACAATCGTGAGCGATCGTGACTCACGATTTACTGGGTGGTTTTGAACCGAACTGTTCCGGATAATGGGATCAGACTTAAACTTTTCAACAAGTTTTCACCCACAAATAGACGGTCAAACAGAGTGTGTCAATGGCTTACTAGAGCTGTATCTAAGGCACTACGTGGGTGCTAATCAAAGAGATTGGGTCAAGTTGCTGGACATAGCCCAATTCTCGTATAATTTGCAGAAGAGCGAGTCCAAGAACGAGAGCCCGTTCGAACTCGCAACTTAGCAACAACCATTGACGCCCACTTTTATCCCTCGGGGGTACACTGGAAAGAGCTCTGCAGCGTTTAAGTTTGCGAAAGGATGACATAAACATACAGATTTAGTCATGACATACTTGCACAAGGCGGCGAAAAAAATGAAGAAGTGGGCGGATTAACAAAGGAGGCTCTTGGAATTTCAGGAAGGAGACATGGTGATGCTCAAATTCTTTCCGCGTCAACTCCTTTCGTGTTCTTATTTCACACAAGTCCTTGCTTACTCCACGTGAATAAAAGACTCGGATCCCTTACTCCGTGTTTTCTTATACTTAGTCCACGTGAATGAAAAACTTAGTTCCTTATTCCACAATTTCTCTCTTACTCCATGCTAGTTGTAGATTAGGATTATAAGTCCGTTTAAGTGATAGACTTGGGTTCCTTAGTCTATATCTTTAAGTGATTAGTCCGCGCTAATAATCCTTACTCCTTATCTTGTAATGACTTGATTATTTACCAAGTTGATTGACGACAGTCACATTGATCCGGATTAGGATTATGTATCCTGTCCTTAACTTTGTTCTCACGAGTGAAAATCTAGATTAATACTTATCTTCTACAATATATTAAAAATTACATTAAAAGATCTCAAATCAAATTACATAGGGTTTTATCAGTATCATTCAAATTCTAGGTTTGATCCAACATTGGGATTACTCAAGGTCCCCTTGAAGAGCCAAATTAGTCATTGTCCCCACCCTTGAAGGCTGACATCCTTTGGCATCTTAGTTAATCGAAGTAGCAAGCCTTTAGAGCTCTTGCGCACATTTAGGTCCTGCACTCACAAGCTACCTAAGAGGGGCAGTAGCTTTTCGGGCCAGATGCTCAGCTTCGATGTCCCGCAACAGATCAGAAATAACATGTTCATATCCCTCATAATTCACCCCTAACACCTTACCAATGGCCTTATGCTCCCCTAAGACCAACTCCGACTCTGACGAGTAGGAAGAATGCTTAAAGAGAGCGTCAACAAGCGGACTAGTAGCAACCAGAGGCGGAAAAACTGGGCCACCCTACCGATCCTCCCCAGGCCGCACCACCAAAGCACCTCCAAAACAAAACCTCCTCCCCCAGATTGAGCACAATCCCCTTGGGAAACCCCCCCCCCCTTCGTGCCGAATACATTCTCTTGGATAGTAGGCTAGCCAGATGACCCCCGCCAGAAGCAATAGGCTTGACCCCCAATGGATTGGCGCCCATCCTCACCCCTGCTGCCTGGGCATGCACGTCAATAGAGGGGCTACGCCTGCTGCTGTCCCCACGCTTGAAACACCATGAGCGAGGCAAGCCTCAGGAAAGCACCACCTCATCAGCGGCAGCAGTCACCTGTGCCCTCAAAGAATCTAGCCCCGTCACCCCTTGCCTAAATGTGGGGAAATAGATGGCCTCAGCTGCTCAGAGAGTATCGCAGGAGGAGGCACCTCAGGAGAAATGCCATCCCCGACTGGAAACTCAAGAACCACACATGCGTCAACCACATACCAATCACTCCAAACCCCAACACCCATCTTCACCCGGATGGACACGTCAACACAAGCGCCAATGCTGCTTGCTGCTGGCTGACCTACATCAACACTGTTGGATACCACTTCATGGTACGAGCGAGAGTACTTTGAGACCCACTCAGAATCGCTTGTAGAGTCGCTCATAGAGATGCGCGCTGGGTACCCTGCCATGCCACCACCAACCCTTTGGCCACCAAGCCCTTCAATGATCAAGTCGCGTAGCCCAGACCACCTATGAGCTTTGCGGCAGGCATGGATGAAGAGTGTCCCCTTAGATTGAGACTGGCAGAGAAAAAAAGGAAACAACCGTTCCGATTACACCTCCGTTGAGCCAAGTAAACCGTGGTGCCCTCACAAAAAGAATGCACCTCAAACTGGGCCAAAGGAAGGCCGGCCATCTCCACCAACACACCTAACCAGGATGCAACGACCTGAGATGGCACTGACCCATGTTTGGCTCCGCTCCATGATCTGAACCGCCCGACTGAGAATCTTCACCTTGAATGTCTTTGATTCCACACGGAGGATGCTCGATGCAGTGTGTATGCCGTCACAATCTCTCCCAGCTGCAGCAATCATCCCCACGCTGCTAGCGTGAGGGACCAGCATGACCCAACAGTCACCTTCGCGTCGCCCTGCGTTGCATGCATGTCGCGTGTAGTCCATAGAGTCCATAACTTCTATGAGATTTGTGTGGTAGTGCCTTTATGGTAGTGAATCATGGAAACAAGACAATATTTAAGGAGAGAATAAAGGGTTAGACTTGCATAATGGGAAGCTATTGTTTGCCCCATATACTTGATGGAAGCAAAAATCTTTGTTTAGTTTATTTTGAAAGACTTTATTCGACCTATAAGTGTTGCTTGTTTTAAATACCTAGTCACCCCTGCATATATGTTTAGTTCTTGGAGTTTTGGGGGTATTTCCTTGGCCCGTCAATATTGTCAAAGATTCCAGCAAAGCCCCAATTAAGGCTTTTTATAAAACATAGAAACACTTTTTTTACTAAGCAGACTAGCCTAAATTGAAAGTTTTTTTCTTGTACATTGTCCTAGACTGAACTAGGCTTAGTCCCTTGTGTTCTAATAGTTGATTTCCTCAATTCAAAGTTTAACAAAATTTACGAGAAATATGAAAGTGATAAATTTAAGCTTGTCAATGGTTTGATAATAATAGAAGTTTTATATTTTAGTAATAATAAAAATTTTATATTTAACTTTTTTTATTAAGTTTGTACAGTCTCAATGTATTAGAGTAATAGTAGTAAATTTTCTTTATAAGTTCATTTATTTTTATTTAAGGAAAAAAATTCAAAAGGGATAAAATTATTCTCACAGTAAACTCTATTAAGTTTGTACAGTATTTTACTGTTCACTCAATATAATTATTAAATTATATATAAAAATTTCCTATTACCGTTAATTTTTATGGTTTTTATAATTTTTATTTTTATTTTATATTAAATTTGTATTAGAAAGTTAAAAAAATTAAATATGTAAATTTATGAAAAATAAGTAAAAATTTCATATGAGTGCTCTTACATTATTTATTTTTTATAATTATTACATTATAAAAAGTATTAGTTAGAAAATTGTAGTTGAAAAGATTAAAAAAATATTAGTGTGTATTTGTATAGAAAACAAAAAATTGTTTAAATTCTTAAATTTAAGAAAAAAAATAATTGAGAAGATACTGCTAGTGCTCTAAACATTTTCATTTTTATACATAATATGGTACTTTATCACCATTGGTCTAAAATGGTACTAATCCGTCAAAGTAAATCTCTATCATTTCTGGTTGTTTAAAATTTTCATTATTGGTTGAATTTTGATCCCAGCCTTTCAGGAGAATGTAGGTTGAACCGTAGATATATGTCATCACACTTGTTATTAGGATTAGGAAGCTTGACACTGTTCTTTCTGAAAAGCCACACTTCGTCCTCTCATTAATTTGATGTTATTCCTTTGCATCTACAAATGAATTTATGTGAAACCTTTTCCTCAGTTCCCTTTAATGTATGCAATAAGGAGTATGCCTGTGTAGTCACCATGATTTTTTCCTTGTTGCTTGAGTGTTTTTTTTCCCCTAAAAGCTTTAATACCTTTATCGTTTGCTACGTTGCAGTATGTGATGATTGTGTTGAAGGGCTCAGTACCTTTGGCTTTTGGTGGGACTGAGCAGCCAGCAGCCTATGGTGAATTGACATCCATCGGGGGTCTTAATCCAGATATCAACAAGAAGCTTAGTGCTGCAATTTCTGCAATTGTGGAAACCAAGTTGGCAGTCCCCAAAGCTCGATTTTTCCTTAAATTCAATGATGTTAAGGCAAGCGATTTCAACTCTTAAGTTTATCCTAAAACATTTCATTTGTTGCACCCATGCATTTTCTCTTTCCATGTTTCTTGTTTATCTAGGCAGATCAAAGCCAAGAATATGCAGTGTTTACATGCTTTGCACCAGAACTAGATCATGTAATTAAATTTTTGTGAAATATCATGACTAGGGTTTTGTCAGTCATGCAATGGCAGTTTCTAGACTTCGAATTAATATCTTTCCCGATGAATGTGCTGAACCTTGGTTTCTATTATGCAGGGTCATGACTTCGGTTGGAATGGATCAACCTTCTAAGCTCCATTGCTTCTTCCAGCTCCATGCACTCTCCCTGATGACCTTGGAAGCTGAGAGTGTTGGCATATATCTTATCTGTGTTTTGTTTGGGATATAATGTTTCTATGTTTTGTTTCAATTCTCAAGTGTTGGAAAACTCATTCTACTTTGCTTTCGCCCAGCAATGTTAGAATTTGTGTTCAGTTGAGGCAAAACATGCCCCTTTTTTGGGTTATGATGAATATGTACAATTGGGATGCATAAATTCTTAAGCTATCAGCTGCAGCGGTTGGTTCTCAACTCTTGCTTGCCTTGTGCTCCTTGATCATTCCATGCATTGCTTCCATTTTGGGTTTTGCTGAATATGCCTTGATTCACCTCAAATGCATGTTTTCCTGCTAATTCACGCCCTTCTTTCCCTAATCCACATTTTGTTCAATTTCTTGATGAACCAACGGGAGGGTCGAACGAGCTTGCACATGGATGCTCCATTTTACATAATAATCTAAACGTGTAGGTGGTGTGTTGGGTCCTTAACACTTGAGTCAAGCTAAGCCAAGCTATGGTTTAATTTAGTCGAGTTTGTCTCAAACAGGGCAAATGCAAGCAGTGTTTTGGGGTAAACTTTAAATAAGATCTGTCATGCCAAGCTTGGGCTTTGTGTTCTTGTTTAAGCTTTTCTGTACATATCTTATTCTAGCTCAAAATATTATGCCCGTCTTTTAAAATTAGTTAAAAAGTTGTAATTGTAATACATTTATCATCAAATAATTATATATAATAGTAATATATTAAAGGAAAATCTTTGAATCAGCTCAGCCTAAAAAATGGATTCAATGACATCTAATCATGGGCAATCATGTAGCCTAATAAACCTATTTGTTATATATACAACTATGCTAGATTGGATCATCAGATTCATCACTAATGCTCTTTTGTTATATAATTTGGAATTTGATTTACAAAAGTTGGGACAGATGAGAGATAATGTTTTTTTTTTGTTTTCGGGAAATAAAAAAACAAAATAGGAGTGAGAGAGGTTTGGGAGGTTGCTTTATTTCCGTTTTATGAGGATTAATGGAATCAGGGCAAGAGGATTTTGGTTTGTTTGGGTGGTTTGCAAGGAGAAAAATGAGAGAGTATGTGGAATTGATGGGGAGATGTTTGAGCGTTAAAAAAATAGGAAAATTTGTAGGAACTGAAGAAGAATCGTGCAAGATGAGATTTTGGAAAAAAAAACAGCTGACTTATCCTCTGTGAGAGAAAAAGGGTTCTCTTTTTAATGCTGCAGGTTGTAGCCGTATGAATGCTGCATTTAATGTTATATTATGGCTGTCAGTGTTTTTTTATTGTGAGATTCGCTCTTTTGTCGGAACACCTATAAGGCCACCCATGATTTGCGCCTATTTTGCTTATAGATGTTTGGCCTTTTGTGTAGAAATAATTGCATGTGACCGTTACAGTGTCGGCCACTAAAATGAATGCATCCTCCGTCAAAGTTTCACTACTGTGGGCTGACGTGGTAAAAAGTCAAAGGGTGGAGGCGGAGGGTCAAAAACCCGAAGTGTCGTTTGGTACCTTGACCTTTTAATTATCTTTCGCCCTGACCTAAAATGCTAAAGGAAACCTAGACCGTATGTTATTGTATCCAGTATGTTAAATCCAGTATGCTAAAGGAAATTGAAATCGTAACTAAAAGTAGTTAAATTCAGTATGTTATTGTATTTTTAGAAGATAATGATAAATAATAATTGAACTGATAGGTTAAATCATTGACGTCTTTAACTAATTAGTTTTATTTTAATTCACACAAAATTCCTCAATTCTCTAACTTAGATTTTTTTTTATTTTTTCTTGAAGAATAAATTGAATTAAATTTTATAAGTCCTTTGTTAGTGAACGACCTATGTTAGCCCCATGCTATATTTAGTTTAAATTTTATTTGAAGTGTGTATGCGACAAACGCTCTTTTCAAATTGGTGCCGTTGTCGGGGAGGCTAAGATTTTGATTTAATTTGTTCTTTATTTTTGTTTCTATTTTTTATAGGTTTCCTCTTTTAATAGTTCTTTATTTTTTTTGTTTGTATTTTTTGTAGGTTTCTAACGGTTTTTATTTTTTTGTAGGTTTTCTATTTTATTTTTGTCAATTTCCTAATCTATTTTTACTAGTTTCCTATTTTGTTTTGCATGTTTATTATTTTTTTAATTTTTCTTTTCTAACAATTTTCTATTTTGTAGACTACTTTTTTTAAACAAAATTTTCTTTTATTTTCTTTCCTTTTATTATTTTTTTCTAACAGTTTCCTGTTTTATAGGTTTCTTTTTTCTAACAGTTTCCTGTTTTGTTTTTATTTATTTTTTTCTAACAATTTCCTGTTTTGTTTTTATTTTTATTTTTTTAACAGTTTCTTATTTTGTTTTTATTTAGTTTTTTTCTACTAGTTTCCTATTTTGTAGGTTTTCTTTTTCTAACATTTTTTGTAATTTTTTTTGTTTTTAAAAAAAGTTTTGTTTTATCTTTTTAGTTTCCTTTTTGAAAAAAAATCTTTTTTTCCTTTTTAGTTTTTCTTTTTGTAGGTTTCTGAAAAGTGGCCATATCAGCAACAACAAATAATTCCTTCTACTGATGACTTTATCTAGCAACTACAAGAGCAACAACTTGCTATTATTTAATACCAATTGGAGAGGCAAAATGAGGAGATACACAAAATACAAACTTAGCTACACCAAATGAAAGCCACCTTCCATGAGCTCAAAATTCAAAATAAAGAGGAGGGTGTGTTTGCCCAAGCTACCCCAATGGAGCCTCAAGATGACGAGATGACACCACCACTTGAGTATCTTCCCTCCACATTGGTATGAAGAGTGGCCACATTCTAGCGCCCACTGCCACATTTGTATTATCTGAAGAAGAAGAAGCATATGCTAAATTTTCCGAAGAGGAGCAGTCGCAACCAATCACTCCAAAGTTCGAGCACACAACTGAGTTTCCTTCCTATGAATTCTTGGAGGATAGTTGTCCATCTCCTATTACTATTGCTGTCTCTATGCCACATGCAGATGAGAGCACACTATTTTCTTGTCCGCAAGAACCACATGAATACTTGAATTGGCTCATTGGAAACAATTCAAGTGTGGGGGAGTTGCTTGGGATGTTGTCACTGATGTGGAATATACTGTTGTAGATGCCTTGTTTAGTGAGCCTGTGGAGTTTTTAGTGCCTTGTCACCATCATTTATTTGCAGTGAAAGACACCATGTTCATGAAGATGTCCTTGAGTGTGTACTTTGAAGACTTCAAATGGCTACCACCACCAATTCCTTATCCTGATGTGACCTATGAATGTGCTAAAGTATATACTGCAAGGATGAAACCCTTTCATTCGATGGTTGAGCCTCATTTGAAGGAAGTCTAGCTATAGACTTTAAATAAAAGTGCTTTCGGGAGGCAACCCGATTTGGTATTTTCTTTTTTTATTTTTTTTATGTCCGTTATTTGTTTTTATTTTTGGTGTGTTTTGTTTTTCTTGCTTTTTTTTAAGTGTGTAGGCCAGTGCCAACCATCACCTCAATTTTTATTCTCTCTTGACGAAGCCTACATGAATGAGGAGCCATGTACATCACTGCGAGTTGAAATTGGTTCCTTTTCTTCATCCCTTTATATTTTTCTCCTCTTATGTGCTTGCTTTTGAATGCATTGCGGACACTGCATGTTTTAAGTGTGGGGGAGGGAATATAGTGAGCAAAAATAAATGTGCTTGTTTTTGAACTTGACCTATTTGTGCTTATATTAGTTCCAATTTAAGTTTATTTGATTATGCATTATTTAAATAATAATTGAGAATCTTGAGTAGTTAGAATTAATTTGTCTAGTATGGATACCCACATTGTTCACAACTAAAATTTTTTGCTTTTATACTTGATTGATTTAGCTTGAATTTATGCCTTATTTGAGAAATACAAATTGTAGAAATCACGATATTAACTATTTTTGAGCTATGCTTGATCATTAATGTTATATATTTTGACATACTTTAAATATCATTACATGTTACTCATGCCTCCACTTGAAGTTTTTCTTGCAAATTGGGACTATCTTGAACTAAACTTGTATGCTTAAAAGAAAAGAAAAAAAGAAGAAGATTATGGATTGTAGGGATGCATAACTCATCAAAGGAGAAAGGAGCATAAAATGCACCCTTTGTAAAGCATTGCAGTACATCTACACCATTATCAATTACATGAAAAAAAGAATGACAAGAAAAAAATTTGCAGATTGTGAAAAAAAATATAAGAATTCATTTATCTTATATCTTGTTTAGTTCCTCATGCGTATTACTGATTTGTTTTATTTTTAAGTGTTGATATGATACATGGCATGATATTTCAAGTGTAAAGAAATTATGATATTAATTTTTAAGCATGCTTTTTCAAGTTGATTGATTGAAGACTACATATTTATGCAACTTGATTAAGTGTCATGAATTAAGGTTTAAATTGAGAAGGTGTGGAAGTTGAATAATTTTAGTGCACACACTCACATCCATACTAGAACTTGATTTGTTATACTTGAGTTGTTCTCTTTATATATTTAAATTTGCATAATTAGATCATCTTTATTTGGTGCTTAATCTTTGTTTTTGTTCGGGGACGACCAAAGTTCAAGTGTTTGGGAATTTAATAATTGCAATATTTGTCATTAAATTTGCATATAATTTATGGGCTTTAATTTAATATTTTATTGAATTAATACATTTTTATAATAATTTTCCCCAATTTCAATTATTTACTGTTTTATTCATTTTTATAGATTTAATATTAATTTTAGTGGTTTTTAATGTTAAATTGATTATTCCAATTTTAATATTAATTCTCTGGGCTTAATTGATTATTTTAATTTTAATCTTAGTATAATTTCTCTCTATATATATTTTAGTTAATTGATTGATTGTTTTATTTTTATTTTAATATATTATTGTTTTGTGTTTCACTTTTATTATTATTATTATTATTATTATTATTATTATTATTATTATTATTATTATTATTATTTTTGATGGTCCCTTAGAGCCTAGAGGGGGGTGAATAGGCTTTTATCGAAACTCTTTCTAATCTCTTAAGACACCACACTTATCTAGTTAAGTGATAGAATCACTGCGGAAGATAACCAGATAGTGGAAGTATTTTGTTTTATTATCAAGAGATAATTACAACAAAATAGAAGCAAGACTCTCTTACATTCTGTTTACAAAAGGATTCACACACTAGCCTAGATTATATCTTTGAGCTCTTGTGCATACAAAGGGTTAATTCAGGCTCATTCACACCCGCACACAAATGTACAAGTATGAATATTTATACAAACATTCCTAAGAGACAATCTTGGAACTTGTAGTTCTGGAATGCGTTCAGCACTAACTATTCCTCGGTAATCTCTCTGCCTTGACTGTTGTAGTTTGTGGAGCTCAAGAACTTGGGTTTGAAGAGTATAAGTGCCTTTGTGAGTTCCCAAATATAATTAAGGTTGTGTCCACATATCCGGGTGATCCACGTGTAAGATTCTTCAGGTTCTCAACGAGTTTGTCTTACATCGGGACACCACGAGCTTATAACTTTAAATGCGGTAGTTTGAAGTAGCATCTTCTTGGTCTGGTGTAATTTTCCTTACTCCGTTGCTAATGAAGCTCGGAACCTTACTCCGTGTCAGTGGTTGCTTACTCTGTATCTATTTGGTACTGGAATCCTTAGTCCGTGTCAGCGCTTCCTTACTCCGTGTGAATGAGAAGGTCGGAGTGCTTATTCCGTATCAGCGCTTCCTTATTCCGCATGTAAGTTCCTTACTCCGTATGTAGGTTCCTTACTCCGTATGAGTTTAAAGGACCAGATGGCTTACTCCGTACTAGCCATCCTTACTCCGTATGAGTGAGTGGCCCAGATTCCTTACTCCGCATCTAGTTTCCTTACTCCGTGCGAATAAAGACTCGGGTCCTTATTCCGCATCAATACTTCCTTACTTCGTGTCTTCTTTACTTTAGTTCGCTTGAGGGGAAGACTTAACTTTTTAACTCCATGTCAAACCTTTTACTTCGTGCGACCTTGTAGACCAAGACTCTTACTCTGCATCAGTTTAACTTAGTCCGTTTGAGGCATTAGGAACATATTCCGTAATCCGTAGCTTTTAAGTTCTTAGTCCGCACGAATGTTCCTTATTCCGTATGTATTGGTGACTTAGTTATTTACCAAGTGTTAGACGACACTCACTCTTGTCCGGATCAGGATTATGTATCCTGTCCTTAGCTTTGCTCTCACGAGTGTATCTCCGGATTAATAACATATCTTCTGCAACGATCAAAGAAACACAAAAGATCTCAGATCAAATTACATAAGGCTTTATCAGCATTATCCAAATTCTGGGCTTGATCCAACAATTTTGCATGCATTATGTAGGTTGGATTAATTTTGTATGACGAAAGAAATTGGAAAGAAGTGGGCCACGTGTGATATAATAAAGGAAAAGAAAAGGCAATTGGTGCCATGCTACGTAAGAATTAGGGAGGAATTGGAAAGAGAGGTAATGTCGTAGGGCCCACAAACATTAAATGGCAAGCAAGAAACCTTCTTATTTGAAGTTGCATTTGAGAGGATAAAAAGGGAGAAGAGACCCAGCGCCTATATATTTTGGAAGAGGATTCCCAGGGCCGTACCTACCACGTCCGAAGCGAAGACCCATGCGGCGCTGCCCATCACTGCCTTCATCACGTCTTCTTCCATCACGCAGCAACGCCCAAGAGATCCATGCTGCACTGTTTCGGCACGACCCTGCAGAACTGTTCCTGTATTTATTTTCTATGAATTAATTTTCTGTATTTGATTTAACTTCAAACTTCAATTGTTATTTTGAATCTTGATTCTTCATTTTAATAATTTATTTAGGTGCTATGGTTTGCAATTCGTTCCTCTATCTGTTTTAAATTCTTTACAATTAATTTGCAGTTGTAGTTAATTGTGAATTGTTTAAAGCATGATTTTTAATTGTGATTAATTCGCGGTTGCGTTTAATTAATTTTGAGACGTAAAGATTATTATTTGTAGTGAATGATTTGGTCTTCCGAATGCAAAACATAATCATTCCTAGGATTGGTACGAGTTCAAGTTTGATCTCTAGTGCAAATTCATAATTTAATTATAATCATGGTGTCTTGGTTTAATTGAATTATGAGACCTTAAATATGTTATTGTATTTTTAGAAGATAATGATAAATAATAATTGAAGTGAGAGGTTAAATCATTTGCGTCTTTAGTTAATTAGTTTTATTTACATATTTAATTTTATTTTACTTCACACAAAATCCCCTAATTCTCTAACTTAGCTTTTCTTTATTTTTTCTTGAAGAATAAGTTGAATTAAATTTTATAAGTCCTCCGATTAGTGAACAACCTATGTTAGCCTTATGTTATACTTAGTTTAAATTTTATTTGAAGTGCGTGTGCGACAAATGCTCTTTTCAGTACTCTTTTGCAAAATGATGTTGACTTCATTTGGAATGATGAGTGCTAAAATGCATTTGATACCCTTAAGAGTTTGCTTAGTACTGATCCTATTGTGCAACCTCCAAAGTGGGGTTTGCCTTTTGAAATAATGGTTGATGCTAGTGATCATAGATTAGGACCTATTTTGGGGCAGTGAGTGGATAATAAGCCTCATGTGATTTACTATGCCAGTAGAACTTTGAATGATGCTCAAAAAAATTACACCACTACTAAAAAAGAATTGCTTGTTGCGGTATTTGCACTTGATTTCGAGTATATATTCTTGGTTCCTCTATTGTTGTTTTTACTAACCATGCAGCACTAAAGTATTTGTTGGCTAAGAAAGATGTCAAGCCACATTTGATTCATTGGATCCTATTACTTTAAGAGTTGGATATCATTATCAAGGACAAGAAGGGAGTTGAAAATGTGGTAGCTGACCACCTTTCTAGGATATCATCATCTCCCTCCTTCGCCCTACCTATTGATGATAGCTTCCCAGATGAGCAACTGTTTGTGGTGGATAAAGCTCATTGGTACACGGACATTGTTAATTATTTGGTAAGTGAGCGACTGCCTTTTGGATGGTCCATTCAGGATCAGCGGAGATTTCTCTTTGAGGTAAGACATTTTTATTTTGACGATCCATACTTGTTTAAATATTGTTCTAATCAATTAATTCGTAGATGTATTCCTGATGATGAGTTTCATTCTATTTAAATTTTTTGTCATATGGGTGCATGTGGTGGTCACTTTTCGGCTAAGAAAATTGTTTCCACAATTTTGCAAAGTGGATTTTACTGGCCCACCATGTTTAAACATTCTTATGCTTTTTGCAAAGCTTGTGAAGCATGTCAAAAACTAGGTTCCATTGGAAAAAGGAACATGATGCCTCTCTCCCCTATTCTTACCTTGGAAAATTTTGATTATTGGGGGATTGACTTCATGGGACCTTTTCCAATTTCTTTTGGGAATACTTATATTTTGTTGGCCATAGATTATGTTTCTAAATGGGTAGAGGCCATTTCTTGCAAGAACAATGACCATCATGTTGTGATAAAATTTTTACAATCATTGTTTGCTCATTTTGGTATGCCTAAAGTGATCATTAGTGATGGGGGTTCTCATTTTTGTAATAAACCATTTTCTTCACTGATGAAAAAATATGGTGTCACACATAGAGTTTCTACCCCTTATCATCCTCAAACTAATGGGCAAGCAGAATTGGCTAATAGGGAAATCAAAACCATCCTACAAAAAACCATTAAGCCGAATAGGAAGGATTGGTCTTTAAAACATGTCGATACTTTGTGGGCTTATAGGATAGCTTTTAAAACTAATTTAGGGATGTCTCCTTATAGATTAATTTATGGTAAAGCTTGTCATTTACCTGTTGAGATTCAGCATCACGCCCTTTTGGGCCATAAAACATATAAACCTGTCATTAGATACAGCTTCTGGATTGAGAAAATTACAAGTTAATGAGTTAGATGAAGCTCGTCGGGATGCCTATGACAATGCTCAAATTCCTAAGGAGTGAATGAAAGTGTTGCATGACAAAAAACGTCATCCTAAGCATTTCACACTGGGCCAGAAAGTTCTTCTTTACAACTCTAGATTGCACCTTTTTCCTGGTAAGCTCAAGTCTCGATGGGGTGGACCATATGTTGTGAAGGTTGTGCACTCTCGTAGTGCGATAGACATTGTCAATCTGAAAGATGGATCGAGTTTTACTATTAATGGACAACGTCTAAAGCCATTTTTTGAGGATTTTTTATCCCTGTAAGGAGGTTTTACCGTTGCATGACCCTAATGAGGTAAGTTGATTAGATGTCATTCTTTCTTTGTATTTTTTATTTCTTTGTATGTCTTCTTTGTTTTCTGACTTCTTTTGCATGATTTTTTTGTTCTATTTATTTACTTTTGTGCACATTTTTTTTCTTATTTGAATCATTGCGGACAATGTCCTGAACTAGTTGGGGGTTGTCAGTCATGTGCACCATACTTTTGATTTTAATTTTTTTTTATGTTGATTTGCATGCTGATGATATAATTATAATTGTGATAGTATGCAACCATTAGAAAACATTAAAGTTTTCTTGGATTTAAGGAAGATTAAAGTGTTGAGTTTGCTTAGTTTGAGACTCTTATGGTATGTGGAATGTTTTGGTAGTTTAGCTAAATGCTTAGAGAAATTTTATGTGTGATTTTTCATGACTTTTTGTTATCTCAACAAATTCTGGAACTCACTTGAAAATCTTTTGAGGCAAGATTTTAGGAAATTTACACCACTTAGGATATGATATAGGCCATCTTTGGATCGTTTGTGTCATTTCAAGCCTACCTTTGTATTTATACCACTAGTTATCCTTTTGAGCTTTATATGTTTAACCTTGATTTCTTTGTTACCCACTATAACTTACCTATAATTGTTATCTCCTTTTTCCTAAGAGGACTTAATTTTAAACATAACTTTTCAACTATGCTTATTGTAAAGGTGGGAATTGGGAGAAATTGTGAAGAAATTAGTTTGGGGTTAAGGTAGCATTTGATGGGTATTATATTTTGCAAAAGGGTTTTGTTTAATTTGTATTTTGACTATACAAAAAACGAAAAAAAAGGAAAAAAAAAAAGAGAAAAAAGAGAACAAGCAAAAAAAGCAAAAAAAAAAGAGTGAAAAATATAAAAACAGGAAAAAAAAGTGATTTCTATTCTTGTTGAAATTCGTTGTATTTGTGAGAGATACAAGGTGGAATACATGTAAACATTCTTGGAGAAGTAGCATGATATCCAGACAAAGTGAGGTTTAGGGTTATTTTATTTTTGTTGAAGTTATGTTTAACTTTGAAGTTCTCTTATTTTTGTGTTTAACTTATCCCTTTCTTTTATAGCCTTAACCCAAGGCTCATTATAACCCTTTTAAAGTCCTATTGATCCACAGTGGTGTATTTTTGCTCATTAGTGGAGAATGGTTTGAAAAGCGTGCCTATGGAATTTTGAACTAAGTTCAAGCGATCACATTATTGTTTATGAATATTGTACATAGCATGATCAGGGCATTACGGCTATGGTATGTGGTAAGATGTATGTTTAAGAGTTGATAACGATAGTAAATTTGGCATTTTGGAATACTTTAAGTTTGGGTGAAATTTAATTATTATATGAGTTATGTGTTATTTATAATTTTTGAAATGTTTGTGCAAGTCAATGGTTTACAGTTCCTTGTTTTGCATTTTTGCATATGTTTTGTTTGTCCTTGATGTTGATCGCTTCTTTTGCTAGGGACTAGCAAGAATCTAGTTGGGGATTGTGATTGGGAGTGATAATTGCATTTTATTTGTGCTTCATTATAAGTATTTATGCAATAATTTGAACTTAATTGATTATTTTAATTGTTCAAATTTCATTCATTGGTATTTTGTGTTACAGCCCAAGTCACCCGTAGCACGATATTGACCGGTTCAGGGCCCAAGCCCAATCCCCGGTTTTATTCTTGGCAGTGCCACACTGGCACCCCAAAAGGTCTCGTGCCAGGAGAGGTCTCCACGTCCTCTTAAGAGGCACGATTCATTCTCCTCCCCAGCCGATGTAGGACCTATCAACACTAGTTTTTGTCCGGGCCCGTTTGGGGTGAGCACAAACTAAACCAATGGTGAGAAATTTAGAGTTGCCACAAACTATTTTTTGGGGTACAGTTGGATACCATCTACTTTCAGTAAAAAAAATGTGGTCTGCGTTATCAGAGAAGGGTTCAGGAGTTGGTTACGTATAGGGAAGGATTAGCACCCCTACAGCGCCCTTTCGGTATCTATTTGTGGAAAAGGAGGTTTTCTATTTATTTTCACTACAGTGATTGAGTTGAGTTTCCTAGAAAGTCTATGTTTTTTATTTAGCTAAATTATTTGTTAAGGTTATGGTTAAAAATTGGTTTACCCTAAATTACTAAAGGGGATCCTAAAAGTTTTATTTTGCTTTTTTGTTTAAAGTGGAAAATGAAATCCTAAGGTCCTTTTTGTTTTTGTTTTTTAGTAATAATTTTTTTTGTTTTGTTTTTTTTGTTGGTTTTTTGTTTTTTTGTTTTGTTTTGTTTTTAAAAGAATTGAACCTAAATCTCAAGTGAAAACTTAAAACTTATTTTTATTTTTATTTTTGGTTTTGGACTATGAATAAAGACACATATATCACAATAAATGTGGAGTGTGTGATTGTGACATCCACAAATAAAAATAAAGTTAGCCTCTTTTTTTTCTTTTTCATGCCTCTCTTTGCTCTCTCTCTCTCTCTCTCTCTCTCTCTCTCTCTCTCTCTTTACCATTCTTTACTATTCTTTACATATATTGGCTCAATGGCTTGTTCCACAACTTTTTCTTTCCTGGCTTTGTCAGCCATATCCGGGGCATATGCCCGGCCGCTCCTAGTTTTCTTTTCTGCTGCGGTGGCTCCTTGGACTACTTCACAACTATAGTTCCATGGGACTGCTTTGTCTATCTTGTAGGGGAAAGGAGCAGGAAAACCTATGGTGAGTGGTGCAATTCCATGGGGCAGTTGTGGGATTTCGGTTCTCTCCTCCCTATCCGGCACGGGATTTGAGACATGGATAATGAGAGGTCTTATTCCATGTGGCAGTAGCGGGGTTTCATGAGTTTTAACATTTAAGATAAGGGGTGTTGGTATCCATGGCAATTTGTATGAATTGTCTCCTTGGATCATGTGGCTTCGAATGTCCGTCTCTCCCCTTGAGAATTCGATCATCCTATGGTCCATGAGCTTTTGCACCATGCTAGCGAACTCACT
Organism: Taxillus chinensis; assembly: GCA_023512835.1. NCBI lineage: Eukaryota > Viridiplantae > Streptophyta > Magnoliopsida > Santalales > Loranthaceae > Taxillus > Taxillus chinensis. The sequence continues at coordinate 16,939,792 of CM042088.1, read as the reverse complement.
ATATTGTTCAATATCATGTCCCCGTGACATTTTGTGATAAAGGCATTGTTTCTCCAACTTTGTCCCCTTCTCTGTCTTCGATGTGTCCGTAACAAGTATATATCCATGTTCTTACAGTAGGTTATACGAATAACTTTTCTCCATTTGTATTTATGAAACCTTCTATGGCCGTCCTTCTATTGCTATATTAGCGACATCATGGGAATGTTCTGGGAGTGGATTACTGTTCATATTTGGCGTCCCAGTCAGTGCAGAAAAATCTAGCCACTTTGCATCCTTTATGTTGGATCAAACCTAGAATTTGGATGATGCGGATCAAACCCTATGTAATTTGATTTAAGATGTTTCATGTTTATTCTAAGTTTGTGCAGAAGATAAAACTTTAATTCGAACCTACTCCTATAAGGACAAAGCTAAGGACAGGATACATAATCCTGATCCGGATCATCGTGAGTGTCGTCATACACTTGGTACATAACCAAGTTATCATCCGGAGTAAGGATCCTTCGTGCAGAGTAATAACTTGACAAAACGACCAAGGAACCCGTGTCTAACTTTCAACTAGACCGAGTCAAGTGATGCAGAGTAAGATTCCTAGTCTACAACTCGCACGGAGTAAGAGAGACTTGTTGCGGAGAACGAATCAAAGTTGTCACTCCACCGGACCAAGGAAATAAAGACACGGACTATGGAATCCGAGTCTGTCACTGATGCGGAGTAAGGACAACTATTGCAGAGTAAAGGAAACTAATGCGGAGTAAGGAATCCGAACCAAGCACTGATGCGGAGTAAGCATTCTGTACCTACTCTATGCGGAGTAAGGAAGCGCTGCTGCGGGATTAGTTATCCGAGTCTTCACCTCATGCGGAGTAAGGAAACATTTGCACGGAACAAGGATTCCAGGACTATACCGATATGGAGTAAGCAACTACTGACACGGAGTAAGGTTCCGAGCTTCGTTGATAAGGAGTAAGGAACCTTACTACGGACTAAGAAGACGCTGCTTCATCTTTTCCAAGCCGCATTTAATGCTCAGCTCGCTGTGTCCCGATGTAAGACAAACTCATTGAAGATCTAAACTGACTTACACGTGGAACACTCGGAGATGTGGATACAGTCTCAAATGCAATTGGAATCAAGCAAAGTAATTCAATACACTTATGCTTCCAATATTTCGAGCTCCACATCCATTGCAGCTAAAGCAGAAGTATAGAACTTAATGTTATACAGTGCCCGGGATATACAATTCCAAGATAGATTCCTAAAAATGTTTATAAATAGTAAACTGTGTAAATTCATAAAAAGATGTATGAGAGCTCATAGAGATTATTTATGCCAGTGTGTGTAACTATAAAACTGAGTGTTGTAATTAGCTGTAATTGCTACTTATTTTGTTGTAATTATCATCAGATAATAAAGCAAAATACTTCCACTATCTGGTTATCTTCCACACTGATTTTACATCTTTTAACCAGATTGTGATATACTTGTTTGAAGAAAGAGTTTCGATTAGAGCCTATTGACCCCCCTCTAGGCTCCTAGGGACAAACACTTTAAGGCCTAAACCTTCCTTTTGAATGTTATGCAGTTTTTGATATCATGTCCAGCTCCACCGACATGATATTCACATCTGACATCTAGTTTATACCAAGTTGGGGGAGGAGACCTTATTTCTCCCAAAGGTGTAGGAAGTACCAGCCTTGCTTCCAGGAGCTTGGGGTATAATTCAGCATATGTCATTGGAATCGGGTCAAACTCTTGTCGTAGCCGACGAGGAGCCTAATTTACTCCTGCATGTTGAGTCTGGACCCTTGGTTGCCCCTGTCCTTGGAATGCGGGTCTCGGTCCGTCTGGAGCTGATGCCCTTGATTGCTCTTGGTATGGTGCTCTCGGTTGAAATGAGTTTGGTGCCATTGGATATGGAAATGGAACCCCTCCTTGTGGTAAATAGGGAGCGAATTGGGGAGCAGGGCAGAGAAAAGATAGGCCACTACCTGGTGACCCTCTGTAGCACCCTGGTGCTTGGTAGAATGTTGGTTGTATTGGCGGGTGCGATTGGTATACCAGGTTGGTCTCATTTTCCTTCTTCTTTGCTGGTGGTTGAAACTGTTTTGATGCCTCAGCCGCATCACCCTTTAGCTTTCCTCCTTTAATTCCACTTTCTACACGTTCACCGGATGCAACCAAGTCTGCAAAGCTATTGGAGACGTTACCGATCAACTTCTTGTAGTAGACGCCTTTTAGTGTGTTGATAAAAAGAGTAGTGAGTTCTCTTTTTGTAAGGGGAGGTTGGACCTCCACAGCAGTCTCTCTCCATTTCCGTGCATAATCCTTGAAACTTTCGTCGGACCCCTTTTCCAAGGACTGTAGGGTCAGTCGCTCTAGCGCTAGCTTGGTGACGTGTTTGTATTGAGCCAAGAAGGATGTGCCCAATTCTTTCCAAGTCTTGATATGGTTGCCATCCAACTGAAAGTACCAGCGGAGGGATGCCCCAGTTAGGCTTTCCTGGAAACAATGCATAACCCGCTTATCTTTGCCTGCATAGGCTGCCATCTTTTGACAATACATGGCTAGGTGTGTCCTCAGACAACGGGTCCCATTGAACTTCTCAAACTCCAGCATCTTGAATTTCGGTGGCAGCACCACTCCAGGGACTAAGCATAAGTCTTGTGGGCTAATCATGCCATAGCTGTTGATGCCTTATACAGCTTTCAGTCTTTCCTTCAGTCGTCTCAGAGCAGGAGACTCAACATTCTCCTTAGGAGCTAGAGAACCCACCGCTTTCATTATATTTCCTGTTGCGGGCATAGTGAAATGAATTTGATTTGGAGTAGGGGGTTGTGCCATGGTGGGCTGATATGTGGGTGCCTGACTTCGACCCAGATTAGGTGGCAAAACTGCCTCCTGCCCCTGTTCTTGTTGGTGATTTGGGGTTCCTCTTGCCGGGATTCTTTCTCTTTCTTCAGTCAGCTTGGTGAGCATGTCCATCATCAAAGCCATTTACCCCTGCAGGGCTTGTTGTGATTGTTTTAAACCCATGAGTCTGTTCTCTGCTTCGTCTGCCATTGGTTGTGGTTGTGATACCTGATTGCGTCGAGATCTGAGATTGTAAGAGTGCGCAATCATGGAGAAAGGCTGTTACCCACCTGGGTACAAGGGAATTTTTATTTGATTTTTCATTTGATATGCATGTATGCATGAATGTATGTACGGAGGGTTAGAGAAACAAACAACTTTATTGCAAACAAAACACATAATACAAACACACAATACAAACATACAATGTTAAAATGCCATGTAAAATGAAAGCTATCACTACATGATCTTAAGGCATTCTCCCAATCATCTCCTAAGTAGCACGCCGCCTCTTCCTCTAAGGTGCTCGTTCACCTACTTCCTCCCTTTGCTGCAATATGGTCTCGATCTATTTTTCCCTCAGCTGCAACCTCTACAGAGTTCCTTCTAAAAATGCTTCTAGCCTTTGGATCTGCTGCCTTAGAGTTTGATTCTCTTGGAGGATAGCTCTCATGTCCGAAGTTAACTGTGGCTTGTGTCGTGCCCTCCAAGATATGTATGCGGGATAAACACTAGGTTTTGGACTGTTGGGTTGGATCTTGTGTGGGGTGGACCATGCCTGATACATCTTTTTTCCTTTTTCTGTGAGCATGGTTCTATCATAGGTGAAGTCACAATCTTCCATGCCGAATAACACAGGGATAATCTGATGATGCCCAACTTGTCTTTCACCTTGCAGTCGTGCATATGCAGTTCCTCCCCAAGGACCTAAGAGTGGGACCTAATTATAGTCCCTGCATCTATAAGTCATGGAGACCACCAGCATCCAAGGAGCAGTCCAGGTAATGTCAGCTTCTGTGAGGTTCTCTAATTTCTTCTTTCAGCCTTCAAAGTCTTGAGGTAAACTCCATTTGCTGAGCAGAATATCCAATAGTGTTGTGGCCGGCAACTGATAAACAATAGGAAAACGAGGAACATTACAAGGGAAATGACCTTGCATCCAGGTGCATAGAAGAGGCAGGCACCCCATGAACTGTCCTGAGCCTTTATTCCTCAGACAAGTAATAGATCGAATGGTTTCAGCCAATATAGTAGGAGTAGGGTCACATCCTTTGAGCATGATAATGTGCATTTTATGCCGTTATTCTAGTGTTTATGTAGGGTGTTTAAGAGCATGATTAGAGCCTTATTGTATTATATTCAACATATATGTAAGGACCCATACCTTGAGTTAGTCACAGTTTTGCTTTCTAAGTAGGGTTTTTTCTAGATTTTGACCTAGTGAATGGGCTCAAATGAATTCACGTGCAAAAGGAAAGATGCTTAGAATGATGTCCTCTATCTACCACAGAAGTTTCAGGCCAAACGGACGTGTATGTGAGGTGCACGTGAAATGGGTCCATTTCACGTGCAAGCGTGGTTGTCTTCTACATGATGCAAGGAGGCTAGGGGTGAAGTTTGAGCGCATTTGGAGTGCATTTGGAGTTGCACGTGAATTGGGGAATTCACGTTCAAATTGGCGTGCAGCCATATTTTTGCATGGTTCCCTTGGTTTTGACATTCTAATGATCTTCCTCCAAAGGACCATGTTGAAATTCTGAGTATTTTGGCCTATATGGGTGCGGAAAGGTGCTAACTTGTGTGATCAAAACTACGTTATTTTGATCCTGGGATTTACTTAATCAAAACTACGTCGTTTTGATGTGGGTAGTGTCTATATAATGAGGGCTTGAGTTTGAGTTTAGGGTTCTTGTGTTCTCTTTCTTTTGCTGCTGCTTCTGCTTCGCGAGAGAGAGAGAGAGAGAGAGAGAGGATCTCCTGGGCGATTTGCCGTGGTGGTTCGCGTCGTTGGAAGGTGTCTAGCGTAGAGGTTAGGACGAAGTCCGAGGTAGGGATTCATGTTCTTCCTAACTCTCCTCTATTCTAGGATATTCACCATATATATATATATATATATATGTAAATCCATATAGGTGTGATCTCCTATATGGATGTTGGCCTTCAGTGGCATGTTCGTTGATTCCGATGTTGAATTTGGCCTGAGGATTTTCTGGGTTTGTTTATGCCCACCATGTGTTTGATGAAATGTCTGTGAGGCCTGCACACTATGTATTTGATAAAATGTCTATGAGGCCTGCATGCCATGTATTCAATATAATGCCTGTGAGACCTTGTATATGGGTGTCTGATGATATACCTATGTGACTGGTGTGTACTGTGTTTGATTTGTATTTGATAAAGAGCCTGTGAGGCTTATGTGTGTGGCTTGTATCTGACCATGTTGGTCCCTCTGAAATAAAGTGTGAATGCTGTGCTGAGTTTACATGTTGAGATGTAATGCTATGCTGTTTTGCTGGTCTGTTTGAGACTGAGCTGAGATATGGGCCAGGCACAATAGCTGGACCCCTTGAGATTTGGCCAGGACGTGGTCCTGAGTCTCGGTGTAGCACTCACGACGGTGGGCTAAGTCTACACCCATTCCTGAGGGTAGGTATGGCGCCCGAGGAGGTGGTTGACCATATCTGACTCGGGTGGAAAATGTTGCATTGGTGTCCATGCAACATTCGCCTGGATGTGGTATGTCATGTCGCCGTGGTGGCGGGGTGTCCTCTGCCCTTCAGTGCGGGCTCAGGTAAAGAGTGTTTCCTGGGTGATGTTTCTTGCTTTAGCCTTAGGCACGACACGAGCACAAGCATACACATATCATGCATGTTGTAGAGCGGGACGGGTCTGGGGAGACTGGATCCCTACTGAGCTATGGTTTGCTCACCCCTCCTATAAACTGTCCTTTTGCAGGGTTTAGCAGGCGGTAAGTGAAGGCTGAGGAGCTAGGTCCCTGAGGGTGGGAGTTTTATGTTATCTCCCTTGTCGTGCTCATGGTTTTATGTTCTGGAATTTGGTTTGGTTTTATTTGTAACAGTACACCTGGCTTCATAGGGGTTTTTCCCCGACTGGGTTGTAATAAACATTTAGTCTTTGAAATGAAATAAAATGAGATGTTATTCAATTTGTGTTTGTGTGCATGGTTTGGGAGCAGGAGCATGCCCCTTGACATGTTAGCCTGGTTGTGCAGGTTTGGGACAACACCCGTGGCAGAAGTCCTTTTAAGGTGCTTGCACCAACCCCTTGTCCCTTCGGGTGCGGGCATGGGCAGTCACTACTCATTTCCAAGTGGAAGGAAATTGGGGTGTGACAATATGGTATCGAGCGATAGTTCATGGTCTGGTGGACCTAGGATAGTGGGGAGGCCTGGGCGCTTGAGACTCTTAGGAGGCAGTATAGGACACGCCTGATCAATGTGGTCCTATCTGGTCTTCTGGGGTGCACTCAGGGGTAGTTAGACCAAGGAGTAGGGCATTTGCATTTGGGTTGAGGGTGCATACATGCATTGGCATTAGGGCACTAGTTTAATTTCAGTATGAGTATCGTGATTGGACATGCTATGTTGCTGAAACTTGTTGCTAAAAACAAAAGTTTATTGCTATGAAATTCAGTGATTTTCTGTGAGGCTTGTTGCTATGAATTGCTGCTGTGTACTTCTGTGATTTACCTGTGTGTTTAAATGTAAAACGTTGCTTGAGTACCTCATGGCCCATGGGGATGAGGGTGTGTAGAGCTTGAGAGAAGCTGATCCTAGTTTAGTTTAAATTATGTAGACTATGCCTCCTAGGAGAGTAACCCGAGCTACTCCAGTTGTAGAAGATGAATCTTCTGCACGTGCTGGAGAGGAAAGAGGACAGCATGTAGAGGGCGATGATCCCCTGGAGCGGATCATGGCCCAAGTCCGGGCCCTTAGTGAGAACGTACAAGGCATGCGTGAGGACCTCAGGGGAGAGATCCTAAACGAGGTGCGTCAGGAGATGATGGCACGACAGGCAGTGCCACCCTCTCCACCCCGTGAGGCGGAACCTCCATGTAGGCAGGAAGTGCCGGTGAGGTGGGAAGAGGGAGACGTGTTGACACAGTTCCGAAAGGAACATCCACCAAGGTTCAAGGGAGGAGCTGAACCTCTAGGAGCAGAGCACTGGCTGCGGCAGATCGAGCATGTGTTCTCCTTTCTTCGACCCCGGGAGGAAGACAAAGTGAGACTAGCAGTCCGGCAGTTGGAGGAGGAAGCCTTGGAATGGTGGCTTAGCATCTCAGGAAGCCGGGACATGGAGACCATGGCCTGGGATGAGTTTCTCTAGCTGTTCCATGAGGAGTTCTTTCCAGAGTCATTGCGGTGGCAGAAGCGGGAGGAGTTCAGCAGCCTGAAGCAGGGATCGCGCTCAGTAGCAGAGTATGAGCGAGATTTCCGGGGGCTGAGTCGGTTTGCTCCAGAAGCAATATCAAGGGAGGACCTGAAGGCCCATAAGTTTACCATGGGTCTCAAACTTGCCCTGAAGCAAAGGGTGGAGATGCTGCGACTAAAGACCTATGTTGAAGTCGTGGACACCGCTAAGATTGTTGAGAGAGGATTAGAGGAGGGAAGACAGGCTCACCAAGAGCAGATGGGGCAGAGCGCGCGCGACAAGCACGGTGAAACCAAGAGGCAGAAGGTTGAGCCCGGGAGTGGGACTTTTCCCAAGGATAGGGGCCAAGCTTCAATGGCTCCGCCCAGATCCCGTTACTTTGGAGGACAGGGGAGTGCTGCTGGGAACTTCCCAAGCGGGTGTACCTGTTGTGGCCTGTCAGGGCACGTCAAACGTGAGTGCCCCAAGCTGTGCTGAGTTTACATGTTGAGATGTAATGCTATGTTGTTCTGCTGGTCTGTTTGAGACTAAGCTGAGATATGGGCCAGGCACAATAGCTGGACCCCTTGAGATTTGGCCAGGACGTGGTCCTGAGTCTCGGTGTAGCACTCACGACGGTGGGCTAAGTCTACACCCATTCCTGAGGGTAGGTATGGCGCCCGAGGAGGTGGTTGACCATATCTGACTCGGGTGGAAAATGTTGCATTGGTGTCCATGCAACATTCGCCTGGATGTGGTATGTCATGTTGCCGTGGTGGCGGGGTGTCCTCTGCCCCTGTGCGGGCTCAGGTAAAGAGTGTTTACTGGGTGATGTTTGCTGCTTTAGCCTTAGGCACGACACGAGCACAAGCATACACATATCATGCATGTTGTAGAGCGGGACGGGTCTGGGGAGATTGGATCCCTACTGAGCTATGGTTTACTCACCCCTCCTATAAACTGTCCTTTTGCAGGGTTTAGCAGGCGGTAAGTGAAGGCTGAGGAGCTAGGTCCCTGAGGGTGGGAGTTTTATGTTATCTCCCTTGTCGTGCTCATGGTTTTATGTTCTGGAATTTGGTTTGGTTTTATTTGTAACAGTACACCTGGCTTCATAGGGGTTTTTCCCCGACTGGGTTTTAATAAACATTTAGTCTTTGAAATGAAATAAAATGAGATGTTGTTATTCAATTTGTGTTTGTGTGCATGGTTTGGGAGCAGGAGCATGCCCCTTGGCATGTTAGCCTGGTTGTGCAGGTTTGGGACAGCACCCGTGCTAGAAGTCCTTTTAAGGTGCTTGCACCAACCCCTTATCCCTTCGGGTGCGGGCAAGGGCAGTCACTACTCATTTCCAAGTGGAAGGAAATTGGGGCGTGACAATATATCTGCTCTAACCCCTAGGAAGATGCTATTTGCAAATACATGCATTTTTAAGCTGTTTTGGTAGGTTTTGGAGATCACTTTTGACCAAGTATATGGCCTCAAATCAATTGGCGTGCAGAACAAACATTTCTCAGCATGATATCCGCTATCTCCCACAGAAGTTTCAGAGCAATCGGACGTGAACGCCAATTGGACTGAAATGGCGTGCAAGCATATGTTTGCTTATCTGCCTTCTACAAGATGCAAGGAAGCTTGGGAAAGAATTGCAGCTAATTTGGAGCTGCACGCCAATTGGGCATATGACGTTCAAATTGACGTGCAGCCATATTTTTGCACCGATCCAGTCGTTTTTCTATGCTGATCATTCTTTCCTAAAGGGCCTTGTCCATATTGTGCTTGGATTGAGAGATTTTAAAGTTTGTAGTGTCATTTATCAAAACTACGTCGTTTTGATAGATGGGCTAGGGTACACTTTATAACACACATCAAGGCCCATCCATTATCTATAAATAGAGGTTCTACACGTCCAAGTAGAGGGAGGCTACACATTCTACACGTTTTTAAAGAGAGAGACGTTTTGGAGGCTGTTCCTGACCTAGGAGAGCAGCCGTCGCAGCCGTTGCGGATTTTAGAAACTTGGGTTGAAGCTTTGCTGTGCGCATGGATAAGAAGAAGATGTTGAGCTTTTCTGCTTTGTGTTTGCTTGTAATCATGTGTGAGTGGTTTCCTTTATCTAGGGGAGCAATGTAGCCCCCTATGTTGTCAAACTGATTGATTGAATTTTGAGTTTGTTTAATTGAGATTGCATGTTTTATGGATCTGTTCTTATCTTTTAATATCTGGGCTGTACACCTGGGTTTTCTTAGCCTTAGTCTGAGGCTGATCTTTGATTCATAACTTATTTGTGATTGGTGTGACCATTATGCTATCATGGGTATGATAATTAGGCTTTGCATGTTGATGTCATGATGACCATTCAGGCATACAGCACTTAGAAGGGCTGGTAATGACCAATTGCAGTACCTTGGCTTAGTTATAGCATGTTATCAATTAAATAATCTCAAGAACCTTAAAATTAGTAGAAACAACATAGGGAGGTGAAGTTGTGACCCTAGATGCCTTTAATCCTTGAATCTTAATCCTAAAATCAATTTGCTTTCTTTGTTTATTCAGAAAACCAAATAAAAATTAGATCTTTAGTTATAAAAAAGAAAACTTTTTGCCAAGACATTTTATAGGGCAAGAGTAATTGGGTGTTTTGATTTAAGAACTAGAAAACTAGGCTAATCCCTGTGGGTTCGACCCCTTGCTTGCTGCTATTCTTTTAGTGCAAACTTAGGGAATTTATTATCTTGAAGAGAGATTTAACGACATTAGCTAGCTCTTTTAGAGAGGCTAAAAATCTGTCTGTCAAATTAGCGCCGTTGCCGGGGATTTAACGGTTAACTAGTTTTTAAAATCAACATTGAGTGAAATTGTTTGAATTCTGATCTTGGTGTTTTATTTTGTCTTTTATTTTCTATTATTTTGTGTTCTTTATTTGTTTATTTTGCATTGTTCAGAGCTGTTGGGTGTGTTCTTGTTGTTTTACAGGAACATACACCAAGTGTTTAAGGAATTCCTAGTTGTGCATGCCAAGAGAGGAGTTTATACCATTTAATCGGGAACCTGAAAGATTGTTCAGAGCTCGTCGCAGAGCAGCTAGGGAAGCAGCACGAGAGGCTGAAGAAGCACTGCAAGGCTTAGAGCATTCAGTAGGTGAATTGATGGCAGATTTAAGGCCTGATGGTGGTGCACCGCAAAGAGGGGCCAATTACAATGGCCAATATCCAGAAGAAGAGGGTAATAGGTTTATGCCCAGAACCTTCTTAGACTACGCGAGACCGATGATGTCAGACCATTATTCTGGGATTAGGCAAACAAGAGTTCAAGCAAATAGTTTTGAGCTGAAGCCGGCATTAATTAATATGGTAAGCAACAACGCTTTTGGAGGAACAGCAGTGGACGATCCACACCAGCATTTGATGAGGTTCTACCAGATGTGTGACACCATAAAGATCAACAATGTGTTGGAGGAGGCAATAAAGCTAAGGCTTTTCCCTTTCTCCTTAAGGGATAGAGCTCTTGGGTGGTTTAACAGTTTACTAGCAGGTTCAATAAATACTTGGGAGGAGATGCAGACTAAATTCATGTCTAAGTATTTTCCACCTTCCAAAGTGATCCAGCTCAGAGGGGAAATGAGCAGATTTAGGCAAGATGAGATGGAGACTCTTCATGAAGCTTGGGAGCACTTTAAAGATTTGCTGAGAAGATGCCCTGACCATGGAAGACCCCAATGGATTCAAATTGAATCTTTCTACACTGGTCTTCAATCTCACTCACAAGACAAGGTGAATGCAGCTGCTGGAGGATGTTTGATGAATTTAGAGCCTGATGCCGCAGCAAAACTCTTAGAGAGACTGTCATTGGCTGATTGGCAGTGGTCTAACGTTCGCACTTCAAGGCCAAGGGAGAAGATATCTTCAGTTGATACTCCCTGCAATGATATGCAAGGGCAGATCCAAGCTTTAGCGAAAAGCATGGAAGTGTTGGCTCTTAAAGTTGGAGGATCACAACACGCCTCACCAGGGCGAGCAAGGATGGAGTGGAGCTGAAGATGCAAATTATGTTGGAGGGAAAGGCTTGTACCAGAAGCAGCAATATTATCCTCACCAACAAGGACAAGGGCACAATCAGAACCAACAACAATCTCAGGGATATCAGAAGAATCAGAACCGAGGGGGAGATACATCAACTCAGTATAAATATGTGCCTCCAGGGATGAAGCAAAATCCGTATGCTACTGATAATTTCTTACATCCACCTCCTGGATTCGAGCAACAGCGGCCTCGGCCTCGGTAGCAAAGAAGAACATATCAGCATGAGGATGAGACAGCTAGAAGAGAGGTGGGTGATTTGAAGGAAAGGGTAGGCAGTATGGAGTCTTCAATTAAGAATATGGAGAAGTTACTTTTGAGTATGGCATAGAATGCTAATCAAAGAGTGTCAACCAACACTTTTCCAAGTGACACTGAGGTGAACCCCAAGGAGAGTTGCAAGGCTATCACTCTAAGGAGTGGGAAAGCATTGAAGGAAGCTGAAGAGCCTAAGAAAAGGGCTATTCCAGAAGAACAAAGCAGACCCTTGGAAGCTGATGACCAAGGAAAATCAGATAAAGAAGAAGAAAGGTTGCAAGACAAGAAGGAACAACAGCTGACTAAAGGCAAAATAGTTGAAGAACAAAGGCAAGAGCTCAGGCCTACCATGCCATTTCCTCAGCGGATGAGAAATCAGAGGGTTGAGGAAGAGTATGAGCGCTTCCTGAGTTTATTCAAGCGGCTTGAAATTAATATCCCATTTGTGGAAGTTTTGGAGCAGATGCCTAGGTACATAAAATATATCAAAGATTTTGTGAAGAAGAAGAGAAGGTATGGGGATCATGAGACGGTGGCTGTCACTAATGAGGTGAGTAGTGTTGTTCAAAAGAGCTTGCCCATCAAGCATAAAGATCCGGGCAGTTTTAACCTCCCTTGTGTGATTGGAAATGCGCCACAGCAGCAGGCCCTTTGTGATTTAGGGGCCAGCATAAATTTGATCTCTTTTGCTTTGTACAAGCAACTTAGACTCACAGGAATGAAGCCAACTTCTATCTCATTGCAGTTTGCGGACCGGTCCACTGGAAGACCTGAAGGAATCATTGAAGATGTGCTAGTTAAGGTGGGCTCCTTCATTTTTCCAACAGACTTTGTAGTTTTGGAAATGAAAGAAGATAGAGGAGTTCAGCTCCTCCTTGGCAGACCGTTTCTCAGAACAGGGTGTGCACTAATAGATGTGGCTCAAGGGCAACTGACTTTGAGAATTAATGAAGAGACTTTAGTTTTCCATATGGGGAAGGCTTTACAAAGTCAAGAGGAGGAAGACTGCCTATGGGTTGAAGATTTTGAGGAGTTAGTGGAAGACTTTTTGGCAGAAGAAATTACAACAGCAAATGATGGAGAGCTCCAGCTTATAGAAGCTCAACAAGATGAAGAAGTGGACTTGACAGTTGAGGAGGATGAGCAAACATCAAATTCTCTGGAGCAAGCAAAGGAGGAGAAGGAAGAGGACATCCCTCCAGCTCCGGAACTGAAGGAACTGCCTGGACACCTAAGGTATGAATTTCTAGACTCTACAAATAAGTTTCCAGTTATAGTTGCTGCTAATTTAAATGATGTAGAGTGCACTCAACTGCTAGAAACCCTTAGGAAACACAAAAATGCCCTAGGGTGGAACATTGAAGACATTAGGGGTATAAGTCCAGGGATTTGTATGCACAAAATTCTAATGAATGATGACTTTAAACCCACAGCTGAAAGACAAAGAAGATTAAACCTTGCCATGAAAGAAGTAGTAAGAAAAGAAATTCTAAAATGGAAAAATGCGGGTATAATTTATGCTATTTCAGATAGTGAGTGGGTGAGTTTGTTGCATGTTGTGCCCAAGAAAGGGGGTATGATAGTGATTAAAAATGAGAAGAATGAATTGATCCTATCTCGGACTGTGACGGGATGGAGAGTGTGTGTTGACTATAGGAAACTGAATAAGGCCACCAGGAAGGATCACTTTCCCCTTCCTTTCATTGACCAGATGTTGGATAGGTTAGCTGGCTATAGTCACTACTGCTTTTTAGATGGATACTCCGGGTATAATCAGATCATGGTTAAACCCGAAGACCAAGAAAAGACCACTTTCACATGCCCCTTTGGCACCTTTGCTTTTAGGAGGATGCCATTTGGGCTATACAATGCACCTGCCACCTTTCAAAGGTGCATGATAGCCATTTTCTAGGGCCTGGTGGAGGAGATCATGGAGGTTTTCATGGATGACTTTTCAGTGTTTGGTTCCTCCTACCAACAGTGTTTGAAAAATTTAGATGTGGTCTTTGAAAGATGTGAGGAGAAGGAACTAGTCCTAAATTGGGAAAAATGCCATTTTATGGTAACTAAGGGGATAGTTTTAGGGCACAAGGTGTCTTCACAAGGTTTGGAGGTGGACAAGGCAAAAATCTCCACTATTGAGACTTTGCCACCTCCAACAAATGAAAAAGGGGTGAGAAGTTTCCTTGGCCATGCTGGCTTTTATAGGATATTCATTAAGGACTTCTCTAAAATTACAAAACCCATGAGTAGGCTGTTAGAGAAGGACACAAGCTTTGAGTTCAATGAAGATTGCTTAGAAGCTTTCAACATCCTCATGGGTAAGTTAGTCACTGCACCAGTTATAGTCACACCAGACTGGGCTCAGCCATTTGAGCTAATGTGTGACGCAAGTGATTATACTGTGGGGGTAGTTTTAGGGCAAAGACGTGATAAGGTGTTTAGGGTCATTTACTATGCTAGTAAGACCTTAGATGATGCTCAACAGAACTACACCATCACTGAAAAAGAGTTGCTGGACGTCGTTTATGGCTGTAACCAGTTTAGACCCTACCTTTTTGGGTCTAAAGTAATTGTTTATACTGATCATGCAGCTTTGAAATATTTATTTGCTAAAAAAGAAGCTAAGCCACGCTTGATTAGGTGGGTACTCCTTTTACAGGAATTTGATCTTGAAATTAGAGACACAAAGGGAGCCCTAAATTCTGTGGCTGATCACCTCTCCCGTGTGGAGAATGCATCTAAGTCTCTACCCATTGTAGATGACTTTCCTGATGAGAAGTTGTTTGAGGTGCACCAGCTTCCTTGGTTTGCTGATATAGCAAACTATTTAGCCACTGGGTTTATACCCAAGCAATTGGACTACCATCAGCGAAAGAGGTTGGTAGTGGATGCTAAGAAATACATTTGGGAAAACCCTATTCTCTATAGGAGGTGTCCATACCAAATAATTAGAAGGTGTGTCCTTGAGGAGGAGATAGATGACATAATATACCATTGTCATTCATCACAATATGGGGGCCACTTTGGGGTGCAGAGAACTGTGGCTAAGATCATGCAGTGTGGCTTCTATTGGCCTCACATGGTGAAAAACACCTATGTCTACATCAAAACCTGTGATAGATGTCAAAGGGTAGGTGGTCTGTCTAGGAAGAATGAGATGCCATTAACTGGAATTCTTCCAGTTGAAATTTTTGATATATGGGGCATTGATTTTATGGGGCCATTCCCCAATTCTGATGGGTATTCATATATCCTATTGGCTGTGGATTATGTGTCAAAGTGGGTAGAAGCTATACCAACCAGAGTGAATGATGTTAGAGTAGTGACTCACTTCCTTACCAGAAACATCTTTAGCCGATTTGGGACACCAAGGGCTATAATTAGTGATGAGGGTAGTCACTTCTGCAATAAATTGTTTGACAAGTTGTTGAACAAATATGGAGTAACTCATAGGAAGTCTTTAGCTTACCACCCACAAGCTAATGGACAAGCAGAGGTGTCCAATAGAGAGATTAAAGCCATTTTAGAGAAAACTGTTGGAGCAAATAGGAAAGACTGGTCTCAAAGGCTTGATGAAGCCTTATGGGCATATAGGACAGCCTATAAAACTCCCATTGGGATGTCACCTTACCGTATTCTTTATGGGAAGGCTTGTCACTTACCTGTAGAATTAGAGCACAAGGCTCACTGGGCCTTGAGGAAGTTAAATTTTGATCCACAAGAGGCCAAAAAGCTTAGGATGACTCAATTAATTGAATTAGATGAGTTCAGGATGGATGCCTATGAAAGTGCTAAAATTTATAAAGAAAGAACCAAGAAATGGTATGATAGGCAATTAACCAATGAACCTTTAACCTTGGGGCAGAAAGTTCTCTTATTTAACACAAGGTTAAGGCTATTTCCTGGAAAATTAAGGTCAAAGTGGATGAGACGTTTTGTGATAGTTGATAAGAAGCCATATGGGAGCTTTGAGCTCCAAGCTGTAGATGGCAAGAAATTTTGGGTGAATGGCAACAGACTGAAACCATACTTTGATCCAACTCAGAGGGAGATTGTTGATTCCCTCTCTTTCACCACCTCATGATCTTAATTGAAAGTCTAGCTACAGACTTTAAATAAGGCGCTGGTTGGGAGGCAACCCAATGTTTTATTTTACATATTTTTATTCAACAATTTTGTTTGCAAGCTAACCCTGGTGCAGTAGATTTTGTTTCTTTCTTGACTAACCATTTGCAGGATGAGCCAAAATTATTGGGCCTTGGACTTCTAAATTTACTTTAAGGAACAAGTCTTGGAGCAAGGAACAAGTGAAGCCCACAAGTACTTGAATTTAAGCCCAACGAATTGGCGTGCAAGCATAGAGGTTAATCCATACTGCAAAAGCAACTTAGCAGAAAAGTTTCGGCTAATTTGGGCTTGAATGCCATATTGAATGCCAATTGACCAAATGGCGTGCACCTCTATTGCCTCTGCAACTTCCTGGGCCAGTAGATAAACATCACATGAAGCACTTTACTTCTTGCACGCCAATTGCTAGCTGTCATCTGAAGGGATAAAAAGGCAAAATACCGATTTTGGACCTCCTAGAAGCTTCAACGATATCACGTGCAGAAGCGACTATTGCTTTACAGCTCATGAGGGACCCACCACCAAAATTTGGGACGATTCTGACCTGAATGCCAATTCACCCATATGACGTGCAAGGGTTAAAATGGTCCAAACGCCCTGAAAATTAGAGGACACGTGTATGATCCAAATTGGGACACTTCTTCTTCTGCACGCTATAAATAAAGAGGCCGGGAGCTAGGTCATTCACACCCAAAACTCATTTTTAGATCTGCAATTTGTGAAGCTCTGGTTCTTGCTGCTCTAGCCAAATTCTATCTTTCTTTTCTCTAAATTTCTGAAGCAAGATGGTGCGCACAAGGAGATTAGGCAAGGAAGAAGTTCATTCACCCAGTTCTTCCAGCAGTGAGGATGGGGAGATGTTCCTGGGGCATGCTTTGGATCTAAGTGCCTTGGAGGAATCAGACCTGGGATGGTCAAGTGAGGTGGCTTTAAAGCTTCAAAATCTTGGGTTAGTGAGGTTAGTTTCAGCCAGATGTGCCGTTTATTATCCTGCTTTGCATGAGTTTTATCATTCCATTTACTTAAATGAGGAGGAGGATGCAATTCTAGGGCAGGTGCAGGGGGTGTATATTCGTATCACACCTGAGACAATTAGGATGACCTTTAACCTTCCTGTACCTACTGACCACCTCCCTCACCTGACCTTAGGGGAGTATGGTACTGCCTTAAATTATGCCAAACGTTCTGAGAGGAGGAGGTAGTTTACTAAAAATGGCTTTATGGGAAAATTTAGATGTTTAGCTTATCTGGTAGGAAAGTGCTTGCTGTTGCAAACTAGTGGAAAGGATGGTGTGCCTATGACCCATCTTGCATTCATGTATAGCATTGACCATATGTTAAATGTGGACTAGGCTGCTGCCATTTTCAATTGATGGAAGAAAAACTTGACAAATAGGGTATATGGCAGAATGTTATGTGTTATTTTTCAGAGCCAGCATGCTCAGCATTTTGCCCATTTAGACAGCACCCCATTCCCCTCTTAATGGGTTTTGAGAGTATTGCATACTGAAGGCGATTTGGGGGTTAGTACAATAGGTCATTGGGCAACCAGTGTTCCTCCTCTATCACAGCCATCTAGGCACAGCGTTCATATGGAGAGATCCGCTGACTTTGCATGAGACACCTCCACTTCATTGGATGAAAGGAAACAAACCCTATTCAGGCTTACTGCCATGTATATGCAGTATAATGTGCACAAGGAAGATGTGTTTAACTTCTTTCAAGGTATCAGTGGCCAGGTGGTAAGTGAGGTAGAAGTTATCAATTGGGCATTTACAAATGGACATATTCAGAGTGCTCAGTTTGAAGAGTTAATGGTACTTGTCTCTCAAGACCAGCACGCTACTTCTAGACCGTCAGCCAGAGCATGGGAAGCCCCTGAAGCTCCTGCTACTGCATCTACTGAAGCATGGAGAAAAGAAACACAAGAGCTCAGGGAGGCAAATGCTAGAACCCAACGTGAAGTTGACGCATTAAGGAAGAATAACAAGGAAGTCAAGGGCCTCCTAGGAAAAATTTGGAAGGCCTTGAGCAAGAAGAAAGCATCCAAACACTCTCCCGTAGTGGAGATATCGGAAGAAGACTTACCTTCAGTTCAGGAAGACTCTTCTCATGCCCAGGAAGACCCACCACAACCAGAAACTTCAACAGGGCAAGCTTATTCACCAGAGGGGGCAGAGCCAGAAGCAGGGCATTCACCTTTTCAGCCCTTTATGGATCCTACCTATTCTCAGGTTATTGTGCCTATGGTGCTTCCTATCTCATGGGGGACATACATTCCTGCTGCACCTCAAGACCTGCTCGGAGAGCCTATACATTTGACCATAGATCCAGCCCTATCATCTGCTGAGAGTCAAGCAGCATTTGAGGACTTCATTAACTCACAGGTGTTAAGGGCTCGCTTTGCAAGGGATATGGACCTCTTCACCTCGTTTGTCCTTCAACAGATCTTAGGTGATGAATATCTCTACACAGATGAGGTGGACTTATTTTGCAGGACTATACGTTTTGTAGTGGAGGCTGAACCTCATAACTACCCACTATCCCAGTATACCTCCATTATGCTGTGCGAGCTTTATGAGCAACCTTTGTCTGAAAGTGTGTGGCGCCAGCGTATAAATGGTCAGAATGAAGGGCACCGTCCTTGGCATGGTATGCACGAGGTGTTGATCCCTGTGCACATTGATCGTCACTATGTCTTGGTGCGTGTGGATTTGAGTGCAGGGCATGCAGTGCTTTATGATCCAAGCCAAGGCGAAAGGTTCACCAGAAGAAAGAGACGGCTTGTTCATGGGCTCATAAAAAGAATCAAGGATGCGATGAAAAAAGAAGAATTGTTGCAGGACAAGCTCCCCCTTATTCACCTCAACAAAATGGAACTCCCTTAACAGCCTGACCAATTCAGCTGTGAGATTTTTGTTTGCTACTATATGATGGCTATTCTGCAATTGAGGGAAAACTGGGAGATATGCGGAGAAACCTCAGCTGATTTTGTTACTCGTGCACGTCGAATGGTGGCCAATGTTATCTACTATTACAGCTTGCCAACTGAGAGGTAAGTATTTTCCTACTCCCTATTTCATGCCATGAGGACATAGCATATTTTAAGTGTGGTGTATTGGGGAGTGACTTGAGCCACTTGCTTGTCTTTTATGTTGTGTGTTCTTAGATTGTTTGTTAGTCATTTTTAAAAAAAAAAATTTGCATGATTGTTTGAGTTGCCTGCTTGAGTGATTTGCGTGTGGAGACATGGATATTAAGTATGCAATTTTGGCCTACAAATTTTACTTTTTGTGCCACATTAGTATCATGTTGTGATAAGGGTGTTAAAGTAGTTAAAATGTGCTCTGATTTGGTTTAATCATATCTTTATCTTTTGAATGATATCACCATGTTTTTGGAGCTGAAGTTTGAATATTAGCTAAGCATAACATGCTAAGATAGACCTTAGTGACCCTTAAAGTTGAGTGACAAAGAAACTAAAAAGAAAACATGAGAAAGCTTCTTTTTAGCCCTTGAGTGCCATTTTTGGGCATGGGTAATAGTTTGCTTACTCTTCTCTGCTTTCAACATTGGTTATTTAATGGTAGGAGTTAAGTAAGCATGTGATTACTCACTACTAGAAAAATAAGCTACGACGACGCTTTTTTTAAGGCTTTTAATGACGCTTTCTACAAGTGTCATTATATAAAAGAAACGACGACGCTTTCTCTAAAACTGTCATTAAAAGACTTAATTTAACGACACTACTAGAAAGCGTCGTTAACATTGATGGTTTTTAATGACACTTTACTTAACATGTCGTTATAGTTACGAGTAACGACGCTTTTTTGAACGCGTCCTTAATTCAATTCCACCGCTCTTTATTTTTAAGCTGTGCCTTTTTTTTTTGCTTAAGCGCCTTTTTTTTTTGATAAATTCTTTTAACTTTGCGCTCTTTCTTTTCTCATCCACCCAAGAAAGCAACTTATTGAGGGAACGCACCTCATGCGCGGGTTTTGCAAGCGACTCCTAAGCGAACTTCTTCTCCAATCTCTTGCAGATCAATTTTGGCTGTTGCGACCTTCTTTGATTCTTAATCTGGATATTTCTGGCTTAAGTTTTATTGGGAGTTTGCAAAAATCTTTATTTGCGTCTTCTTTTTCTCGCGCAGGTCAATTTGGGCATTAGGTTTGGCTTCCTCCTGCGGCGTGACGAGAAGACACCATCTCGCTTAGGGCTTCATTAGTGGCCTTCATCGAAGCACAGTCTCGGTTTGGAATCGGTCGCCTCCGTCGACGGACGGCCTTGGTTTTGGACACGGCCCCCTCTTCTCTGCAGCGATCTTGAGAGCTCGCCCCTTCTGCCAGGCGACGGGATCTTCTACCCGCTCGTGGTCTACTTCAGCGGCCGTGGAACGCCGGTTCTGGGCTACGCTAGCCGCTTTGGTTCCTCCGCGAAGGTGGCACGGCGGGGGATGCCCCCTATTCCGCTTAAGGGGCCGTCTGTCCCTCCCGTGACGGCGCAGGATCCACCATCGGCGCCCTTGGCTTCGGCTCTGTCAGGCAGGACTGGCCCCTCCTCTGTTCTGACGGGGATGTCTGGCGCATCTACTGGTTTGTTGGACGGTAAGGAGTTTTTGGTTTCCTCTAGTGCTACTGATATACATGTTGCGTCTACTGCATCTGTGTTACCTATGACTGATACTATGTATGATCATGCCCCTTCTGCTTTTGACTCCCACCACGATCTTGTTCCTTATGTGGGTTTGGTTCATAGTCCTTTATATGGTCTATCTGATTCTCGTAATGCTTCCTTCTCTGCGCAAAATCAATTATTATTAATCGCCTCCCCCTTGTTGAATGTTATGCACACGATAGTCCACACTACTGATGCTCCCTTTCAAGCATCTGGCCTTGATGCTATCCAGAACAAGGTATGTGCATTCCTATAAATCTAATGCTTTCTGTTATGGTTTCTGATCTCAATGAGATGTTCCTTTTCGCTACAAAAGTAGTTCCTGGTTGAAATCAATAGAGCCTTGAAGAGGAAGGTAACATGTCCTCTAACTGATACATTAATGTTTTATAGGCAGTGCTGGGATTTGCATTTATATAAATTCCTTGATAGCTGAAAGAAGTGCGCACAAAAAATCAGATTCGCACGTCATGGGAGGGTGAGATTCAAAGCATTCCATATGGAGACATTAATGCTTTAATGCTGTGCAACAATTTGGAACATATAATGCTTTTAATGCTGTGCTATCAATTTGGAACAACTTTCACCAACTTAGCATCATGTTTCACATTAATCACCATTATTATTTTTTCATATTCTTTGCATTATATATATATATATATATATATATACACACACACACACACACACACACCTATACCATAATGACACCTGCGTATCAGGTATCCGGATATGTGGTCCATTGGTATCAGGTAAGGGACTCCTATATCAGAGAAATTATTTCTCTCGATATATCAAACGTAGTTTGATACCAATAATTATGTAATAACAAAATGATGACTAGTCCTTCATGCAACCCCTCCAAAGGAGGCCATCTAAGAAAGCAGATAATTAAATAACTGTTGGTATATGTACATTATCAGAGGTTTCCACATAAGGTTGACTATAGTCCCCAATGGAGGAGATAATTCATGAGTAACACCTGGATACCAATGAACAACCCCTGAACCCCAGAGACACACACACATTCAGGCATGAAACGTATACGTACGGTATTCCATCACCCTTCATGCAAAGTTTGAATATATTCCAGGATATATATAGAGAGAGAGAGACACACACACACATTCAGACATTTTCCACTCAACGAGCATTTAATCTGATGGAAGTTAGTGGATGCTCAACTAAAGTTAATTTATTTATTTGATAAAGTTGTTTAATTAAATGGCATCCTAGTAGTTACTATAAGTGATATGCAATAATGCTTGTTTATTTCTCTATAATATTTAATATATTTTTTTGCATGAAAAGCAGGTACAATTATGTGGGTTTCGACCAGTCATTTGAAGTTGCTCATCCATAGCAAGTCACCGAAATCATCCTTGGATGGATGTTGTAATAAGTCACTGCATTTCAGTAGATCTTTTGGAGAGGCGAGGCTATCAGCCATGTCAGACCTTTGACATTATAAAGAGCCATGGCCAATGACATTAAATTGTATTTGCAATAAAAAAATTTGCAATGTCGTGCTATATATGCCGTATCATTGCTGAGGCATGTAACATAAGACATTTCAAACATTATAATCTGAATTGAATAAGGTAATGTTAGTTTCTGAGCCAAATTTTGGACTTATGGTTGTTAAATTTGATATTGTTCCTATATAAACTGTTACTATTGTTAAGGGTGTTGATTTAATTGGTTATTTGTCATGGAGTATCTTATATTAAAATCAAATTGAAAAAAAATGAATGCATATTTTTTTTAATTTTTAAAACAAAGAATGACGCTTTTAAAAGTATTGTCATTTAACATATTAACGACGCTTTTAAAAGCGTCATTAAATGTATTTTTAACGATGCTTTTAAAAGCGTTATCTTTTACTTACAATGACACTTTTAAAAGTGTTATTAAAAATACATTTAACAACGCTTTTAAAAGCGTCGTCTTTTGTTGAAATTTTTTTAACGACAGGGCGATGGACGACACTTTTAAAAGCGTCGTTAAATACTTTTAACGACGCTTTAAAAGCATCGTTTTTGACTGTTTTTGTTGTAGTGACTTATTAGTGCTCAGTGTTTGGTGTGTAGTTAGGGTGTAAGGCCTCTAAGTCACTTTGACTGTCTATGCATCCTTTTCTTTATTTTGTGGTGTTGGAAAGTAAAAGAAAGGCTGTGATGCACATTGTGAAAAGGGTATGCAATACAAAAATCCAGCCTTCCTATGTGTTTGTAAGTATTATTATTTCAAAAAAAAAAGTGAGCATAAATAAAAAGAGAGTGAATAATCCATCAAGGGAGAGCATAAAATGCAACCTTGTAAGGTTATTACTTAAAAAAAATAAATAGATTTGTTTAGATTTGTAGCCACATTGGGTGAGTTTTGTTTATTTGAGAGTGTTGAGCTCAATTCTTTAGCTCATGATTTTGTTTTTCAGTTATTAGAATAGAGTGTGAGTTTATTGAGTTTAGACTAGCGTGTGAGTTCAAATAAAGTATAATAGAGAGTGTGTTTTCTTTGATGAGCACAATAGGGAACTCTCATGATTGCTTGGCAAGTACTTAATCAATAGCTGATGGCGGATGTAGAGATAGAGTTTACCATCCTTTGTTAATTGATAGGTATGGGGCTTGAGATTAAAGAGAAATAGAAAAGTTATATTTGAGTGAGGCAGCTTTATCCTTTGTGAGAACTTAAAGGGAAACTAGGTGCTGTGTTAGCATGGACTGCTTACTGATATCTGAATTTTCAGTAAGGATATTGCATGGTTGTTGGACTTAGGGATATGGACAGGAATGAACTAAGCTATGACTCATTTCGGTTACTTAAAATGGCCATTTCATCATGATAGAGTTGCATGCTTGGGAAACCATGACTCTCCTTGATTGATATTTTATTTTTCTTCCCGTTTGACTGAGTGTTTATTTTATTTCTGCATACTTGTATGTTTTTGCTTAAGGACAAGCAATGGTTCAAGTGTGGTGTATTTGATAACGTACATTTTATTCCGTTATTCTAGTGTTTATGTAGGGTGTTTAAGAGCATGATTAGAGCCTTATTGTATTATATTTCACATCCCCCTAGGAAGATGCTATTTGCAAATACATGCATTTTTAAGTTGTTTTGGTAGGTTTTGGAGATCACTTTTGACCAAGTATATGGCCTCAAACCAATTGGCGTGCAGAACAAACATTTCTCAGCATGATATCCGCTATCTCCCACAGAAGTTTCAGAGCAATCGGACGTGAACGCCAATTGGACTGAAATGGCGTGCAAGCATATGTTTGCTTATCTGCCTTCTACAAGATGCAAGGAAGCTTGGGGAAGAATTGCATCTAATTTGGAGCTGCACGCCAATTGGGCATATGATGTTCAAATTGACGTGCAACCATATTTTTGCACCGATCCAGTCGTTTTTCTATGCTGATCATTCTTTCCTAAAGGGCCTTGTCCATATTGTGCTTGGATTGAGAGATTTTAAAGTTTGTAGTGTCATTTATCAAAACTACGTCGTTTTGATAAATGGGCTAGGGTCCACTTTATAACACACATCAAGGCCTATCCATTATCTATAAATAGAGGTTCTACACGTCCAAGTAGAGGGAGGCTACACATTCTACACGTTTTTAAAGAGAGAGACGTTTTGGAGGCTGTTCTGACCTAGGAGAGCAGTCGTCGCAGCCGTCGCGGATTTTAGAAACTTGGGTTGAAGCTTTGCTGTGCGCATAGATAAGAAGAAGATGTTGAGCTTTTCTGCTTTGTGTTTGCTTGTAATCATGTGTGAGTAGTTTCCTTTATCTAGGGGAGCAATGTAGCCCCCTATATTGTCAAACTGATTGATTGAATTTTGAGTTTGTTTAATTGAGATTGCATGTTTTATGGATCTGTTCTTATCTTTTAATATCCAGGGTCGTACACCTGGGTTTTCTTAGCCTTAGTCTGAGACTGATCTTTGATTCATAACTTATTTGTGATTGGTGTGACCATTATGCTGTCATGGGTATGATAATTAGGCTTTGCATGTTGATGTCATGATGACCATTCAGGCAGACAGCACTTAGAAGGGCTGGTAATGACCAATTGCAGTACTTTGGCTTAGTTATAGCATGTTATCAATTAAATAATTTCAAGAACCTTAAAATCAGTAGAAACAACATAGGGAGGTGAAGTTGTGACCCTAGATGCCTTTAGTCCTTGAATCTTAATCCTAAAATCAATTTGCTTTCTTTGTTTATTCAGAAAACCAAATAAAAATTAGGTCTTTAGTTATAAAAAAGAAAACTTTTTGCCAAGACATTTTATAGGGCAAGAGTAATTGGGTGTTTTGATTTAAGAACTAGAAAACTAGGCTAATCTCTGTGGGTTCGACCCCTTGCTTACTGCTATTCTTTTAGTGCAAACTTAGGGAATTTATTATCTTGAAGAGAGATTTAATGACATTAGCTAGCTCTTTTAGAGAGGCTAAAAATCTGTCTGTCAGAGCACCTACTGGACCAAATCTACAATTGCTCCATCGATGTGGGCTGGTATCCTCAGGAAAATGACTAGCCCATATATAGCTAGCGTAAGCAATTTTTGTGCCTCTTGTCACAACCCAAGCAGCGTGGTGCTGCCGGAACGTTTCTCAGTGGCACGATTCAGGAATGTATTCGTGCTACTCAAAGGAAAGGGGTTAGTTGAAAGCGTAGATGGTGCGTAGCGGAAGGTTCCAAGCAGTTCGTGGAGGAGAACAGATGGAACCCCTTCGAAGTTCAGACGTGCCAACCCGATTGAATGCGGGGAGCACGCTGCTAATCGAGGACTTGACGTTGAAGAAGGGATTTGGCCATCCTAACACAAACTGGTCAGGAACTGGAGCCGTTCTCCTGATGAGCCTAGTGGCAGGGCGAAACCAGTCTACGTGCGCTTCAACCCTCAAAGGCTAAACTTAGCGGACCGTGGATAGAGAAGCTAAGTGCCACAATGGGTTGAGAGGCACAGGAAACCTGACCCCGTGACAAATGGTATCAAAGCCAAACCGGCCCGTATCCTGAAGGCTCGCCGAGCACTCTCGCGAGTAGCGTGATCCCAAAGTGGGAGCTCATAGAGGTGAGTCGATCGGTAGTGTCTTGCACGCCTCGCGTCCATAGAGTTGGAGTATCTTAGAGTGTGATACAAAGTTGGGCAAGGGAGTACGAAGGAGCACGTCGGAGTGATCTTGGAAGCCTCTTATCCTTTGGACATTGGGCGAGCGGGAGAGCATCTTGGTAAATGTGTTGCAACCTGTGGGGAAGCGATGTCCAATCGGTTGATATTGGGCGAGTGGGAGGGCGTCGAGGTAACGATGTTATCGCCTGTGAGGAAGCGATATCAACAAACGCATTGAGGACGTTGTAAGGATTGGGTGGAGGAGAATGTCACGAATCGAGCAGCGTGGTGCTAGCGGGACGTTTCTCAGTGGCACGATTCAGGAATGTATTCGTGCTACTCAAAGGAAAGGGGTTGGTTGAAAACGTAAATGGTGCGCAACAGAAGGTTCCAGGAAGTTTGTGGAGGAGAACAGATGGAACCCCTTCGGAGTTCAGACGTGCCGACCCAGTTGAATGCGGGGAGCACGCCGCTAGTCGAGGACTTGACGTTGAAGAAGGGATTTGGCCATCCTTACACAAACTAGTCAGGAACTGGAGCCGTTCTCCTGATGAGCCCAGTAGCAGGGCAAAACCAGTCTACGTGTGCTTTAACCCTCAAAGGCTAAACTTAGCGGACCGTGGATAGAGAAGCTAAGTCCGCAATGGGTTGAGAGGCGCAGGAATCCTGACCCCGTGACATCCTGCTTCTGTTGCAGTTTGTATCATTTCTTTGATTGTTGCCCATGGAAGATATTCCCGCCCACCATAGGTTGTGGCCGCCGGTGAGTCCCATACTGGCTTTCCCATTTTCTCAGCAAAGGCCCTTTGACATGATCTTCTGAGCTCCGGTAGATAGATCTTCATTTTGTTTTCCACGGGGATGTCCACTAACCTTCGGTATTCTTCTATGGTCGGAACAAGATCTACGCCGTCGAAGTCAAAACACCGCCATTGAGGCTCCCAAAAATATATGGCTGCCCCAAGCATATCCTTATCGGCCAGTAGCTCGGTCACATGGAGAATCCCCAAACTGCTATATATAGATACTTTTCTTTTCATCTGACCACTGCCTCCATATCGTCTGTACCTCCTTAGTGTAGTCCAACTGATCTTCTATGATAACATGGCTTTATGGGCTTCTCCTGGTGGAAAATCTCCAAGGCGAAGTTGGATGTCCCTAGATGCTTGGGCCACCACTACGACTGCCTCTTTATCCGGAAGGCCTTTTAGGAGATGACTGAAAGTTATCATACCTATATGAATGTCGTGTTATGTATGATGACAGGTTAGGATGGCAGTTAAAACAAATATTAAGGTAAATAATATGTGTAGGGGATGACTTAAAGACTACCCTACAAAACAAAGGTTAGCATGACATGGAATGAGCAAACAACATGTGGGTCAATGCCCCTAATGGGCTTTTATGGCTACACCTATCTTATTCGTTGGTTCCCAAACTTCCTCTGTAGAGGGCTCTATACACCATGGGATTTATCGAAGGGGGGTCTTAAAAGGATGAGCCTTAAAAGAACCTCAAGCTTGAGTGAGGAATCCGACGCCCCATTGCAGATAATGATCAACCCG
The DNA here is from genome assembly GCA_023512835.1 of Taxillus chinensis. Lineage (NCBI taxonomy): Eukaryota > Viridiplantae > Streptophyta > Magnoliopsida > Santalales > Loranthaceae > Taxillus > Taxillus chinensis. The sequence goes on along the minus strand of CM042088.1, from coordinate 16,912,732 downwards.
CTAGGGACCGTATTGAACCTCGCTAACCTAAATTGTGATAAACCCGGGTATAGGGTTATGCACGAATGCAACAGGTAGGGAAAGTAGTAAATCATAACTATCATGGCATGTTTTCGCATTTATAGTATAAAAGAACAAATATAATGGAAGTTAAAGTAAATAAATCACTATTGAAAATGACAGTTATTATAGCAGTTAAAGTGTATAAATAAATTATAATCAGTTAAATATATACAAAAATAAAATAACCTCCTATTCCTAATGCTACACCTAACTCTCTAAAGTTTGTACAATGTCTCCAGCAGAGTCACCAGCTGTCAACACTGGTTTTCATCCTGGCCCGTTTGGGTTCAAACTAAACTAATGGTGAGAAATTTAGAGTCGCCACCAACTGTTTTTTGGGGTACAGTTGGATACCTTCTACTTTGAGTAAAAAAAATGTGGTCTACGTTATCAGAGAAGGGTTCGGGAGTTGGTTACGTGTAGGGAAGGATTAGCACCCCTACAGTGCCCTTTTGGTATCTATTTGTGGAAAAAGAGGTTTTCTATTTATTTTCACTACCGTGATTGGGTTGAGTTTTCTAGAAAGTCTATGCTTTTTATTGAGCTAAGTTATTTGTTAAGGTTATGGTTAAAAATTGATTTACCCTAAATTTGTAAAGGGGATCCTAAAAGTTTTATTTTGCTTTTTTGTTTAAAGTGGAAAATGAAATCCTAAGGTTTTTTTTGTTTTTGTTTTTTAGTAACAATTTTTTTTTGTTTTCTTTTTTGGTTTTTTGTTTTTTTTGTTTTGTTTTGTTTTTGAAAGAATTGAACCTAAATATCAAGTGAAAACTTAAAACTTATTTTTATTTTTTTTGGTTTTTGACTATGAATAAAGACACACATATATCAAAATAAATGTGGAGTGAGTGATTGTGACATCCACAAAAAAAAAAAAATTAAAGATACCCTCTTTTATATTCTTTTTCATGCCTCTCTTTGCTCTCCCTCTTTTTTTTTTACCATTCTTTACTATCTTTTACATATTACAGCATACAGCATATATAACATATATCAACAACATACAAAAAGGAAAAAATACAAGGAAAATACAACATATACTAACAACACACAAAAAAGAAGGAAAACAGGCTGAAAAGTAATAAAGAAACAAATACAAATTAACTGAACCGACTTGGCTTGAATGAGGCTTCAACACTGGGCTTCCGTTTAAACTATCTTGTCCGCGCCGATAGTTGCCTACTCGAAAATAGAACCAACAAATCTGGCAGCGAGATTTGTAAAAAAGATTTCCTAGTATTTGAAGATTGGAGTGATGTATTTTTTTGGGTTTAAGATTTTTTTGTGGCTGGAAATAAGGAGAGTGAGCATAAGAAATAGGGGAATGAAAAAGATTTTGTTTTTGTTTTTGTGATGAAAACGTAAGAGAGAGGGGGCAGAACTGGGGGTGCTGGTCTTTTTTTGTTTTCTTTTTTGTTTTTTTTTTGCTGGGAAAAAGAGAGCTGTAACGAGATATTAGGGAAAGAGGATTTAGAAAGAATGGGCGATTTTTGGTTTCAGAATGGCAGAAAGTTGTTTTTTTAATGCAGGATTTGGGTGAATTTGAGAGAGAATGGCAGCAAATCGGAGAGGGGGGGTTTTTTTGGGGCGTAATCTGGGTTCTTTTTTTTTTTTTTCGTCAAGACCCCTCTCCTTTTTTCTCTCTCCCTTTTTTTGCGTGGACAGAAGACTTGATTTAAAGGTGTTGACTGTATTGCATTGATTGCAGCATTTAATGTTGTATTATTGATGCAGTATTTTTTATTTCCATATTCTGCCTTGTCAGAGGGAATAACAACTTGTGCTACTCGTGATTGTCCTTTTTTAAGTTTTTATTAGCATATGTGACCGATAGACGTTGAAAAACGGCTCTGTCAGATGGTCAGCTCATAACAAACGTGTCCCGTGAGCAATTAGCAAGAGAGCCAACGAGAGAGGCCAGACAGTGAAGGTTAGAGGTCAAAGCATTAGAGTGTCGGCAGGTCAAAGTGTTGGCAGGGTCGAAGTTTCGGTGGGTTGAAGGTTAACCCTCGAAAGTCAAGAGTCGAAGATCAAAGGGGCGAAGGGTTGAAGGTCCGAGGGTCGAAGGTCAACCCTCGGAGGTCAATGGTCAAAGTATCGGTAGGTCGGAGTGTCGGCAGGGTCGAAGGTAACCTTAGGGTCGAACGTCAACCCTTGAAGGTCAAGGGTCGAAATGTCGGCAGGTCGGAGTATCGGTAGGGTCAAAGGTCACTCCTCGAAGACTCGAAGCCTTACTGGGTCGAAGACTCACAAGCTTCGAGGCTTTGAGTCTTCGAGCCAAGTTTTTTTTTTAAACTTTTTTTTTAACTTTTAATTACCTTTTTACCCCCACCCAAAATGCAAAAAAAGGATGACCTTTCGGGGATTGTTTGGGAAGACTCGTATTCTCCTAAAGAGACATTTCGGACTATTTCTCACACGCATTTTCGGGCAATTTGACCAGGGGCATTGACCGTCTTTTGGCAAGTTTGACTTTTTTCAACAAAAATTGTTTGAGCCATAACTTTTCGTTTTAAATCATAATTGAGCTCGGTCAAGTGCGTTGATCTCCAAATTTCCTCCTCTATCATTTGATGTTGTTCTTAGGGTACTTTCGGGGCTTACAATAGTGGTTATCAATTTTGGGTTTCCCTTTTCGTGTCAATGTATCCATCTTATGCAAATTGAGGCTAACATCAATGCCAATCTATTCCTTGGTAGTGGGGAATCCTTGAGGACCTGTTCAACGAGGTATATGGCATTGATAGATAACTATATACATATGGGGTTAGTTTGTCCAACCCGGACAAAATGGGGTCCAACAGGACCTGCAAGTCCTCAAACTCTACAACTCACCCCCTTTAGGAGGCCCACGTCACCGTGAGACTATGACACACCGACCCAGTCCCCAGCTCTGATACCATATGAAACAGCCCAAGTCACCCGTAGCACGATATTGTCCGGTTTAGGGCCCAAGCCCAATCCCCGATTTTGTTCTTGGTAGTACCACACAGGCACCCCAAAAGGCCTCGTGCCAGGAGAGGTCTTCATGCCCTCTTAAGAGGCACGATTCGTTCTTCTCCCTAGCCGATGTGGGACTTATAAGTCCTCAGACTCCACACTTTGAGCTTTTAGTGTAATTTCTTTTTAAAATGTAATTTTAGATAAATTTAAAATGTACTTTGAGTGATATGGATTGTGTGTCATAATTTAATGCATTTTTTATTCTTTTCTAAATTTCTTATTTTACCGTGTTTTTAATTATTTTATAGAATTAATATTAATTTGGTGAATTTTTAATGTTTATTTATTTAATCATCTTTAATATTAATTTTTGGACTAAGGAAATTTTGGGAAGAAGAGGTTTTGACATGTGGAAATATGATTAATTTTTATTGGTGAGAATTAATGATAAAAAAAATTTGAAAAACATGTGAGATTTAATTGGTGGGAAATCCGTGGGTGTGAGTGAGTTGGTAAGAGAAAATTGGAAAGAAAATATTATTGAGGAGAGAGAAGATGGGAGAGTGCGTAAAAGAGAAGAAATTAATGGTGATTTGGTTAAAATAGGAAATAATAGATATAAGTGATTTGATTAAAAAAAGGGATGAGAGAGAGTTGATGTGGGAAAAAAAAAGAAAGGAAAATCGTATGGAAAAAAAATGAAAGAGACGATGTGGATTTAATCGTCATGTGCTTTTTTGTATGGGATTTTGTAGGTCATTAGCGGGGGGAAGACTTTTATTCCAAAAGAGACGATGGATTGGAGTGAAAAAAGGAGGGCACATTGCGAACCAAGAGAACAGCCTAATTGCTGCAGACAGAATTTATGAGATAGTTTTTGAAGACAATTGTGCGCGCTAGTGTCATGCGATTTCACGATTGTTTTTAAAGATAATTTTTAAAACTTATTTGATGATTTAGATACAATTTATCTTATTTGTTTCATTGCGTTTGTTTATTACAATTTTGTTAATTTTCACGATGGTTTTATTTTTTATTTTTCCTTCTATTTCATTAGGTTACTTTGAATTTTGTTACTAAATTTTGAACTCAAATGATATTTGTTTTATATAATCACAGTTTGTTTATCTCCATAATAATTATTTTAATTCAATTACAATTTCTCTTTAGTTGTTTTATTTTAGAGTAGATTCAATTTCTTGCTTTTGATTAATTAGTTTGCATTTAATCTCCATCAATCTATTTTTTTTTGCAATTTTATAATATACTTTTAATTTAATTTATGTAATCAATTAAACTACAAAATAATTTCCAAATCAAAACATGAACTTTTTGAATCTAGCCTATGGCAAGTAATTTCACATCCATTGCATATACCACCAAATTATTTTATTTTAACAAGATTAAATTTAAACTTTCCATTGGGAGACGATCTAAGACTGTGTTCTTAATTATTACTCGACATAATCCTGCACTTGAGATAGCATTAGCACTGCTCAATATTTTAAGTCAATCAAAATATAAATTGTTCAAGAACTGCAATATTTTCTTGCACTTGGCATAAAATAAAACAAAATTTATCTTGCACTTGGGATAAATAGGCCCTTTCGGTGCTTTCTTGTTCGAAGGACTGTAATGTCAGCCTATCCAATGCTAGCTCAGTGACATACCGGTATTTGGGCTAGGAAAGCTGTAGACAAGTCACCCCAGGTTTGGATACGGCTGCCCTCCAGTTGCATGTACCACCACAGTGGCCCTTTGGTCAAACTCTCTTGGAAACAGTGCATTAGGAGCTTGTTATTATCAGCATGGGCCGCCATCTTACGGCAGTACATGATCACATGTGTTCTAAGACACTACGTACCATTGAACTTCTCAAAATTGGGTACCTTGAACTTGTGAGATAGTTCTATCCCTTGTACCAAACATAAGTCATGGGGGCTAGTTGCTCCATATACGTCTGCTCCTTCAATAGCTTTCAATCAGGCATCGATGTGCTTCCATATGGGTGGATGATCACTTCCTTTAGGGGTAAGTGACTCCATAGCTTTTGTGATATTCTTTGGAGCCGGTATCCCAACAGCAGGTGGTGTGGGCAAACTGTTTGCCCCTTCAGTAGGGCTGGCTCCTTTTTCAGCCGTCAGCTTGGCTAATATCTTTGTTATGGTCTTCAATTGAGTTTGCATTTGCAACATGCTTTCCCCCTGCTCCTGTTGAATTTGTTCAAGGTGGGTAAGTCTATCTTTAGTATGTTCAACCATCGAAGGGGGTGGTTATGTCACGCCCCAAATTTCCTTCCCCTTGGAAATGGGTAATGACTGCCCACACCCGCACCCGAAGGGTCAAGGGTTCGGTGTAAACACCAAGGTGAGGACACCTACCGCAGGTGCTGTCCTATCCCTGTATCACAAGTCAACATGTCAAGGGGCATATACCTGTTTCCATGCCAAGCACACCACCACAATACCCATACATACAGTATTCACAACACAACACAATACATCAATTACATTGCTCAGAGGCTTCAAGCCCTTTTACAAACCACTAGGGAACAAGCTCCCATCAATATAACCAGGATACACAGTTTAAACCAACAGAATCTCAAATACAACAAAACAACCAAATGTATATATATATATATAAGGCCATACAGCCCCAGCGGCCTTCCAACTCAGCTCTTCTGCCTATCGCCTACTAGGTCCTGCAAAGAACAGTTCATAGGAGGGGTGAGCACACCACAGCTCAGTAGGGATCGAGTCTCCCCAGTCCCGTCCCACTCTAAAACTATGCATGTCAAGTGGATGCATGTGCTCGTGTAGTGACTTAAGCTAAAACAATAACCATCACACAGTAAACACTCCTCATACCTCAGCCTGCACTGGAGGGCAGAAGACACCCTGCCACCACGGCGACGTGACATACCACACCAGGAAAATGTGAATCTCATCTCAAGGGGTACAGTATAATGACTGTCCCATACTCAGCTCAATCCCCGCGTTTCTGGGGTTCTCATCTTAACTCCCCGCGTTTCTGGGGTCCTCAACATACACATTTCAACATATACAACTCAACAATCTCAACTCAATAAACATAACTCAACAAACATAGTACAAACATGCAACTCATTTAGCATACATAAACTCAACTCAGAATGTAAAACAACAGATAGTCTCAGAACAAATTTAGTCGGGGCCCCGTTTGACCATTTCCAAACTGAGCTGAAAGATAGACTTACCCACCTTGAACAAATTCAACAGGAGCAGGGGGAAAGCATGTTGCAAATGCAAACTCAATTGAAGACCAACTCATTTAGTCGGGGCCCCGTTTGACCCGATTGTTGACTTTTTGGGGTTTATTAGTTGACTTTGCATTTGGGCGGTCATTTGAGTGTGATATTATCTGAATAGTGTTGTGCTCGTTATTTCGAGCGTTTTGACAGTAACTTGACTCAATTTGGAGTTTGTGACCTCGGGAGGTCAATTATTGTATTCGGGAGATCAATTATTGCTAGGAGGCCAATTATTGGTAGCAGTATAAATAATTAAGAAACTGCAATATCCCTTTAATTTTGCTTGGTGCATGCATGTTTGAGCAAGAGAGAGAGAGAGAGAAGGTGAAGAGCTTCCCTTGGTGATTTTGGGGCGATTGGAGTTCGTAGATCGCAAATAATCTTTCCAGGTAGGTGTCCTTGAACCTCTTATCACGATTCTATCTTGGAATATGCATGAAGTTATCATGATTTATGAATTTGAGTATGAACCCTAGGTTTTGGGAAAAACTCAATTTTGGGGTTAGATATGATGATTTAGCATAAAATCTGTGGTTAAGAACTGATTTATATTAGTTTGGGTACGTAATTTTGTACTCTATTTAGTAAAACGCATGTTTGTGAGTGCCTGGGGGTTGCTGGGCTGATCCCAGATGAAAATCGGGCCAAAAACGATGATGAACAGTACCCTGGGCGAACTATAAGGGTCGAAGTTCGTAGTCAGCATTGTGGAGTCAAGCAACCGTCAGAGTCGCATTCAGGAGTCAGTGCTTAGTTAGTCCGGATCGTAGTCCGGAGCGATTAGTCCGGATCAGTAGTCCGGAGCGAGAGCCTGGATCGCAGTCCGGCGATTAGTCCGGATCGAGCAGTGATCCGTAGCTTCGCTCCTGGCAGATGTTTCCGTAGCATCAATCCGCAAAGATGCTCCAGCAGAAGGCAACTGCACTGCACTGGACTATTTACAATGTAAACCATTATGTCTCTCCACATTTAAACTTAAGTTACAATGTAAATAACGAAATACCCCTCATTTGGATTCAAAGAAAAATACTAGAAAAATTAATTCCACTCTTTCAAAATGTGAAAATTGGGATTTAGTGTAAAATCTCGGAAAAACCCAAAAGTTCGTAGTGGTGAATTTTTGGAAAGTGGGGTTAGACATCTCAGAAAAATCCCCAAAACTCAGATTATCTATCTGTGATATGGAAACCCAATGCCGGAACTTTTGATTTCAAGAAAATAGCTGCTATGGGTACTTCCTTCATAAATCAAGGATTGAGGATTTACTTGTGAAGATTGGCTACAGTTTTAAAGGAAATGTTGAGAATGACATGCCATACTCATGTTAGTATGTTGGTGTGAGGTATTGGGGCATGGACTCCGTGACTTGTTTGGGTTCTCACCATGATGCACCAATGGTGCGATGTGGTTGACGGGGCAGGCATATGCGCCGATGGCAGGCTTGTGTGGCGACTTTGGCCGAGCATATTGCATTGTGCCTGGGGACAGGGTAAGGCCTGAGTTGAGCCGTTGAACTCGTGGAGCTAGGGCTGAGTGCCCTGAGCTGGGATCCCATGGAGGATCGTGGACAAGTTGTCCTGTGTGGGCAGGCTGAGTCCTGATGTTTGTTTGCAGGCTAAGTCCTGATGATTGTGCACACTACACGGTGCACGAGTACACTGAGCATGTAGTATAGACTTATATGTGTTGCATGATGTGGAGTTTTGGGGTCACCTACTGAGCTTGTCGCTCACCCCTACTTGTTGTTTATCCCTTTGCAAGTGTGACCCGAGACTAGTGGACTTTCTTCCAGGAGGACGTGCCCACTACTCTGATGTATGATACAGTACTGTATTTTGTATTTTATTATGTGTTGTATCCCGGACATGGGTCCGTGGACATTTGTTTTTGCATACTGTTTGTGATGTAATGTCTGTATGACTATTTGACTTATCATATGCATGATGATGTATGGGAAAGTACAGGATTACCCTTGATGTATGACTGTACAGGTTACATATTTGAGATAGCACCCGCGGTGTAGTCTCTATTAGTGCTAGTCACCAACCCCTTGACCTTTTGGGTGCGGGCAAGGGGAAGTCATGTTCCTGGTTCCGGGTTTTCTTGGAATTCGGGGGCGTGACAAGTTGGTATCAGAGCATGGTCTAGCGGACCTAGATTAGTGAGGGGTGGTTAATTGATTCCATGTGACTTGGAAAACTGTATGGAGGGCGCCTGATCAACGCAGTCCTTACGGGTATTCTAGGTGATGTTGGTGTCAATTAGATCATCCTAGGAGCATATATGGGGATGGATGCATCTCTAGTGGTATGATTATGTGTATATAGGGCACTAGATTGTTTTTGTATGTGATGTGATTGTATTTGGTGCCTAAATGGCACGTGGCCGTGAGAGCCAGGACTTGATTGTGGTGTACCCTGAGGGGTGACATGATGCTATATGCATGGTTGATGGTCCCTTGGAGCCTAGAGGGGGGGTGAATAGGCTCTTATCGAAACTCTTTTCTTTCTCTTAAGACACAAACACTTATCTAGTTAAGTGATAGAATCACTGCGGAAGATAACCAGATAGTGGAAGTATTTTGTTTTATTATCACAAGATAAATACAACAAAATAGAAGCAAGACTCTCTTACACTCTATTTACAAATGAACTCACACACTAGCCAAATTCTATTTCCAAAAATGAAAACGCTTGTGCATACATAGGATTAGTCTTTTCTTGACAAATGCACATCCGCTCACACTTACACAAATGTACGAGTATGAATATTTATACAAAACATTCCTAAGAGACAACCTTGGAACTTGTAGTTCCGGAATGCGTTCAGCACTAACTATCCCTCGGTAATCTCTCTGCCTTGACTGCTGGGGTTTGTGGAGCTCAAGATCTTGGGTTTGAAGAGTATAAGTGCGTTTGTGAGTTCCTAAATACAATTAAGGTTGTGTCCACATATCCGGATGATCCACGTGTAAGATTCTTCAGGTTCTCAATAAATTTGTCTTACATCGGGATGCCACGAGCTGATAACTTTAAATGCGGTTGAGTTAAGCAGTATCTTCTTGGTCCGGTGTAATTTTCCTTACTCCGTAGCTAATGAGGCTCGGAACCTTACTCCGTGTCAGTGATTGCTTACTCCGTATCTATTTGGTACTGGAATCCTTAGTCCGTGTCAGCGCTTCCTTACTCCACATGTAGGTTCCTTACTCTGTATGTAAATTCCTTACTCCATATGTAAGTTCCTTACTCCGGGCAAGTCTTGAAAAGTTGGATGACTTATTCCGTATCAGTGCTTCCTTACTCCACATGTAAGTTCCTTACTCCGTATGTAAATTCCTTACTCCGTATGTAAGTTCCTTACTCCGGGCGAGTCTAAGGGATCGAAGTGCTTACTCCGTACTAGCGCTTCCTTACTCCGTATGAGTAAGTTGTCCGGATTCCTTACTCCGTGTCTAATAAAGACTCGGGTCCTTATTCCGCATTTGTACTTCCTTACTCCGCATGTATGGAAGACTCGGATGCCTTACTCCGTGTCTTCTTTTACTTTGTGCGACCTTGTAAACCAAAACTCTTACTTAGCGTCAATTTGACTTAGTCCGCACGAATGTTCCTTGTTCCATATGTATTGGTGACTTGGTTATTTACCAAGTGTTTGACGACACTCACTCTTGTCCGGATCAGGATTATGTATCCTGTCCTTAGCTTTGCTCTCACGAGTGTATCTTCCGGATTAATAACATATCTTCTGCAACGATCAAAGAAACACAAAAGATCTCAGATCAAATTACATAAGGCTTTATCAGCGTTATCCAAATTCTGGGCTTGATCGAACAATCTCCCCCAATTATGGATATGCCCAAACCCTTTGTAATCTGATCTGGTAAGCAGTGCGAAAAGATAACATACAGAATACTCATCACAACCAATTTCATTTATCAGCAACTAAGTACAATTCAGCCTTAATACACGATTTTCACTAAGGTACATAAGGCTTACTATACTTGAAGATCATAGTTGCTGCCTTCTCTCTAAGCTCCATTGTCTACTTCATCGTATAAGTAGTGTGTTGGCTCCACGATTTGTCCACAGTCAAAAATGACTTGATGAAGTAACAGACAAAGGCCCCGCAGCTATCTCCATCCGGCTGTTGTGGCACTTGCTTCTTGCCCCGGAATGTCGCCTTGACTTCTCGGTTGGACCCAAGGGTGTGATGCCCAACTCTTCATATAAACCGGCTTTCTTCACAACTTCATCGGCACTGAGACACAGTGGTTCCCATTGATTCTTTCTTACAAAGTGCTCCACTATCTGATGAGAATCAATGAGAATCATTTGCTTGGACTGAATCATGAAGATAGCCATCATGAAGTGTGGCGACATGATCCGGTACGGAATGAGGATAGTTGAGAGAGTTTTCCATGGCTTGCTATCCTCAGCAGTTTCGTCGATAAAGGACTGAATTAGATCCACACTGGGAAGATAGCCTTCATTCCAACACGGCAGAACTTCAAACAAGTGCCCGTCCTTGTATAGAGATGGAAACAACCTCATCTCTATTTTAGCAGCCCTCGAGAAGTTGTCAATGTCTTCTGTAGTAAAGAGTCCTTTCTCCGAACAAAGAGTCTGAATGTCGTCCGGGGAGAAAGGGTACATTTCAGAAAGACATCTTCTCTCAGCAGAAGATGCTGCATATGACTTCATTGCTTTGCGAACACTTCCATCCGCATCAGAAGGGTCAAACGCTGCATATGATGGGAGGAAGGTGTCGGCTGCGGATGAGGAGGATGGAGGAGGAGCTAGAGCTGCAGTAGAGGAGCTTGGTTGAGAGAAGCGACTTCGTTTGGGAATTCTAACTCCCTGAAGCATTGAAGTGGCTGGCCGCTTCTCAGTCCGAGTAGATGGTTGTGGTGCAGAAGGAGCAGACGGATTAGATGACACTTTCTCCCCCGGTTTGGCAGATCACCGAGAAGCAACGGGAGGACGAGCCATCGTGTGCGCCAGGTCCGCGAAGAAGGTAGACAATGAATGGACGGACGAGGCGACGAGATCCATTTTCTGCTCCATTGAGGTGGAGGAGTCAGTGAGAGCGGAGAGGAGTTGGGCGCCGAGGGCATCAACCTTGGCGGCGATGGCGGAAATTTGGGCGCTTTGAGCCTGGGTGTGTCGGTCCAGCTGGGCGGAGAGCACAGCGTCGGAGTGAACCGTGCCAAAAGAAGCACACCCAAGGACCAACTCTGGAGCTTTGGAGGACTCCCCCGCATGAACAGGAGCAGGAGTGCGTTGGGCAGAGGAGTCCGCAGGAGTATCAGCAGCAGCAGGAGCATCCGGAGCATCAGAGGCATCCGGAGCATCGGAGGCATCCGGAGCATTGGAGGCATCCGGAGCAATGGACCCGCTTTGACCAGATAAGTCAACCATGGGAATCGCGGCAGCAGGAGAAGAGGGTCCAGCCTTAGCAGGGGAAGGACTCCGTGCAGCAGGGACTGGGCCGGAGGGTGTAGGGAACGGCACATCGGGAATGGCGGCCGGCGTAAGAAAGCCTTGGTCCAAGTTCCAGATGATCATGGTCTCCGGGGATTGGGTATTGCGTGTGTAAAACACCCGGAGATCGGTGTCAGGAATGGAGGAGGTGTGGGCTAGGCTGAAACGGAGCCAAAGGTCCGTTAAGGTGTCGGTGGTGAGATGGGCAAGATAATCTCGGGGTTGAGGTAGGGGAGGTAAAGGGGCTTCCGGAGAAGAGGCCGGGACATCAGCGGTGGCGGCCGCAACAGCGGTATCAACCGCGGCAGCAACAGCGGAGGAGGAGGGAGTGGGGACATCCGCAACAGAGGGGGCTGAGGAAACAGCTTTAGGAGCACTGCGCTGAGATGGCCCCGCAACCTCGGACGGTTCGGCACGGACGCTGGGCTGGGAGGCCCGAGAATGAGAGGGTGCTGCAACGGACCGAATCCGGGAGGATCGGGGTGCAGAACTGACGTCAGGGGCTTGGCTGTCGGAGGGGTCACCAATAGAACTGCCTTGTTGTTTCGAGGCAGGAAGTATGCGGAGAGCTGCAGATGGTCGGCGGGCGGTCATATTCCCATCCGGCGTAAGATAACGAAGGTAATAAGCCGGAGGAAATGGAACAGCATCATATCGAGCGAAATGGTCCGGATTAAGATGCCGGAAGACAATGCTAAGGATGCGCCCGAAGGAATGGTTCTTGGAACCATTCTGCAGCAACCGAAACAAGAACATCCCCCAATCCATCGGAAGACCTTCAAAAATGCCGTACATGGCTAGGAGAAGGTCGTACGGAACGGAGTCGAGGGCTGATGTGCGAGCCAGTAAGCATCGACTCAAGATGGTCGCCATACATCGATAGCGACCTTGGAAGGATTTCACCTTGTATTCCTTGCCTTTTTGTGGGCAACCCATAGAAGCCGCCATTGGATCGGCATCTGGGCGTTGTGGTTCACCAAGAGGTAGGTGGAGAGCAGCGCGGAGAACAGCCAGAGTGATGATGATGGATTCACCGCGGACATAAGAGGTTATGGAATCGGTGGTGCAGCGAATCCGTTGGTAATACTCAAGAACGTCGTCGATAAGAAGATCGACGGGATTTGAGATCAGGTTGAGTATATGTGAGGCTTCAAGGAGAGGGCGAAGCTGGAAAAACCAATCCGGAGGATTAGAAACAGCATTCCAATCAACCAGATGGCCAGGATTAACGACAGAAAGAGAGATTCTGGGTGCCATTGCAGATTAAATTTGAAGGACAAGATGAAAGGTGAGGTCTTGGCAGTGGAAGGAGCAATGAGAGGTTTAGGGATTTGAAATGAGCAATACTCGTGCTTCGTAGGAATGATCAGAACATATAAGACCGAGTCCGCAAATGTCAGCGGGCCTAGGAATGTGTGAGTGAGATAGGGACCCGCTTGACAGGCTGATGTCATGAGTCTGGATATCGATGCGCCTCCGAATGAAACGATGTCGTGGAGACCGCATGACTAGGTAAGGGTAACAGCTGGGTGCCATCCAGAGAAGTGTGTGTGCATCCCGAGATTTGCATTTAATGAATTATCATGATTCCTCCTCAAAAGCACGCGACATATAGGAAGACTTGGATCATCGCGATTAGACTGTGTCAGGAGTCCGGAGGAATGAACCGACACTCATCCGGAGTAAATAATAGTCGAGGAAGAGTATCCGGATGAAAAGTAGACCGTGTCCGTAGTAGACAGAGTTCGGCGAGAGAGTGAAGTAGATTCCTTTGCAGTCAATAAGTCGAAGAGAAGAGAAGTACCACAACACTTCAAATCCAAGACTTTGGACTAGATTGATCGATACGGTTGCAAAGAGAATCTGAACCTGTAGCTAAACGAAGAAATGAACTGAAAATACAAAAGCTTAACAGGCAAGGATTAGTACGGATTAGGGAAAATAATCAGTGAAAAATGACATAATCCGAACTAATGAGAAACAGAACTTATGCATTACTAAGCATACGAGAGACATATACATACGTGAAAACGATCAATATTACTGAATCAGGGCATATGTCAGATAACAATACACACGTTCATATAGGTCAACATAGGGAAACCGTCTTGCTGAACAACATAGCTAAGATTAATTAAAGATCATATGATTTGGCCAATTTAGGATTCATGAGTGAAAAATGGGAAGCGAACACATGTCAAAAGTAAGCAATTGATTATCTGATTAAAATGCATGGTTGAAGAAAGAAAATACATCCAAGCATGCCACTTTTCTGATCCTAAACAGCATGTCCAGTCAGATCCGGAAGTAAAAGTTTAGAGGAGGGAGTATCCGAGACATATTAGGGGTTCATTATTGCTCCCCCGTAGATCATTTAATCCTCTCAATGAAAAGCTCCCCCTCAAATAGACAACCAGGAAAGAGGTCATGAGACATATACGGGGGGTATTACTGAATAATATATAAAGCATTTTCTCCCCCGTAGATTTTGCAATCCTCTCGGTTGACATTTCCGGTTTGTAGAATTCAGCACTGTCTATCTTTTTAGGAAACTATACTTCAGAAGCTGACCAGACTGCGATTGAGTGTTCATCCACCAGGCATTCCGAGCTAACCCATTTCATTTCTTCAACTATACATGTTAATAGAGTAATCTAAATGAACATGCTATTGTCATGTGGTGATTAGTGGAAGTTAAGATCATGAAACCCGAAAGAGGTAAATCATATAAACTTTAATCATGTTAGCTTAAACGACTTTAGTCAGGAAACGCAAGCATCCTCCCATATATGAAGTTGATATTAGTATCAGAAGCATGAGGCCTTAAACCAGTAAGTATGATTGGCATTAAAGTCAGTATGTATCTTCTACTTACAATAAAAGCACAATGCATGTTCTGATAGTAAATATACTGTTGGGTAAATTAAATGTGAAACTATGCAGAAAAGTCGAGCATACCTAAACGGAAGAGTAGTTCAGAGAATCTTGCATCAGGTAGGGGGTTTGTAAAAATGTCGGCCAGTTGATCTTCGGTAGCAACGTGTTCCAGTGAGATGTGACTTTTAAGAACATGATCACGTATGAAGTGATACCTGACTTCAATATGCTTAGTCTTAGGATGCATGATAGGATTGTTGCTGATAGCAATAGTGCTAGTGTTGTCGCAATAGAGTGGAATAGATGACATGTTGAAACCGTAGTCAGTAAGTTGACTTTGCATCCAGAGTAGCTGTGCGCAAGAACTCCCCTGGACTATATATTTCGCTCAGTAGTAGAGGTTGATACGGAATTCCGCTTTCATCGAACCATGAAATTAATCTATTTCCAAGAAACTGACATGTACCACTTGTGCTCTTCCTGTCAATGCGACATCTAGCGAAGTCGGCATCAGAGTATCCGGATAAGGTGAAGTTGGACTCCTTTGGGTACCAGAGTCCCAAATTCATCGTTCCCTTGAGATACCTTAATATCCGTTTAACATGAAGCATATGTGACTCCTTGGGATTCGCCTGGTATCGTGCATGGATGCAAGTTGCAAACATAATGTCTGGGCGACTTTGTGTAAGATACAGCAAGGATCCGATCATCCCTCTGTAGTCAGTCACATTTACTGATATGCCGTCAACATCCGGATCTAACTTGGCACTGACAGGCATGGGAGTTTTGACGGGAGATGAACCTTCCATACCAAACTTCTTAATAAGATCGCGAGTGTACTTAGCTTGGTTAATGAAGATTCCTTCCTTTAATTGTTTAACTTCTATTCCAAGGAAGTAGGACAGTTCGCCCATCATGCTCATCTCAAACTTGCCTGTCATCAACGTAGCAAACTCTTCACAAAGCTTCGGATTCGTTGATCCGAAAATGATATCATCCACGTATATTTGTACGATCAGAGTGTGTCCGTTCTCTTTTCGTAGAAATAGGGTGGTGTCTATCTTCCCTTTTTGGAAGTTGTGAGCAAGTAGGAATTCTGACAATGTGTCGTACCAGGCTCTTGAAGCTTGCTTCAAACCATATAAAGCTTTCCGAAGCTTGTAGACAAGATGTCCTGCCTTAGGTTCAATGAAGCCGGGAGGTTGTTCAACGTACACCTCCTCTTGAAGATCTCCATTCAGGAATGCGCTCTTGACGTCCATTTGATAAACTATGAAGTTTTCATATGAAGCATACGCCAAAAACATTCGGATTGCCTCAAGTCTTGCTACCGGAGCAAAGGTCTCATCATAATCTATTCCTTCTTCTTGACGATATCCTTTGGCTACTAGTCTGGCTTTGTTCCGGATTACTATTCCATCCGTATCAAGCTTGTTCCGGAACACCCATTTAACGCCAATGACTTGCTGAGACTTAGGCCTTGGTACTACGGTCCACACATTATTTCTCTTAAATTGATTCAGCTCTTCTTGCATGGCTTCTATCCAATTCGAATCCTGAAGAGCTTCATCTACCACCTTTGGTTCTATTTGAGATAGAAAACACGAGTAAAGACTCATGTTGGAGGTGGCTACTCTTGTTCTTACACCAACAGTAGGATCACCAATCACTTGATCCGAGGGATGGTTTCGAGTCCATCTGTAATTCTGTGCATGTGATGGATGATCTTGAACAATTTGAAGCTCTTCCAGATTAGGTGGTTCAGTTGTATCCGCCGGTTGAGCTTCGTCCGGACTAGATGTTTCCGTATTGAGAGGTACGGATGAACTAGATGGTTCTTTAACACTGTTTCTTTCAGTGTTAACTAGTCTGGACGGACTTAAAGGTGCTCCGGAATTTTGGGTATCCGTAGGAGTATATCCGGAGCTAAATGGTAGTCCGGAGTCCGAGTCATCCGTAGCATCATCCATATAATTTCTTTGTGCTTCGCTGATGCCACGTGGTTGGTCAAGATGTGTAACAGGAACATTCATAAACTTCGAATAATCGATGTTGCTGTCCATGACCTGCACATTAGAACTAGAAGAACCGACTTTTGACCAATCAAGGTTAGTTTCATCAAAGGTCACATGGATAGATTCTTCAACTTTAAAAAGTTTTCTATTGAAGACCCGATAAGCTTTGCTATGAAGTGAGTACCCGACAAAGATCCCATCATCAGATTTTGGTTCAAATTTATTCCGGGGTTCTTTGCCGTTGTTCAGTATATAGCAAGTACACCCAAAGGCTCTGAAATGTGAAATTGAAGGCTTTCGTCCTCTCCACATCTCATAGGGTGTTTTCATGGTAGATTTATTTATTAGAGTTTGTTTTCGAACATAGCAGGCGGTGGACACAGCTTCAGCTTATAGAGCGAGAGGGAGCGTTGCCCCTGCTAACATAGATCTGCCGGCCTCGACTAAAGTGCGATTCTTGCGCTCGCCTACCCCATTTTGTTGGGGAGTTCTGGGGCGCAGAGAAGTCATGTTGTATGCCCTGTTCGGAACAATATGATCTCATTTCGAAAAATCAAATTCTCGTACCATGATCACTCCTGATGCACTTTATGCTCGGTCCTTGTGATTTGCTTATCCGGTTGAAAAGATCTACAAGATGCTCAAAAGTTTGATCCTTTGATTTCAGGAACATCACCCATGTGTATCTGGTGAAATCATCGATAACCACTAGGGTATATCTCGCCCCGACTAGTGACGGAACAGATATAGGGCCACATAGGTCCATATGAAGAAGTTGTAGAGGAGCAGTTATTGAATTAACTGATTTGCTCTTAAAGCTATGTTTAGTCTGTTTGCCCAGTTGGCATTCTCGACAGAGAGAGTCTCTGGAGAACTTGAGTTTGGGTAGACCAGTGACAAGATCAAGTGACGCTAATTTAGACAAAGTCTTGAAGTTTAAATGTGCGCATCGCTTGTGCCATAGCCAACTATCTTCATCTGATGCTTTAGTGAGGAAGCATACAGGGTCAGAAGAATTATTTCTTAAGACCACTGAGTATATGTCCCCATCTCTTGATCCGGATAACTTAACATCTCCGGATAAGTTTTCTCTTACTGTACAGGTGTTGGACAAAAAGGAAACAGTAAATCCTTTGTCACATAAATTACTGATGTCATCACTTGTTTTCGTCTGGGCTCTTTTGGGGTGAGCTCAAACTAAACCAATAGTGAGAAAATTTAGAGTCGCCACCATCTGTTTTGGGGTACAGTTGGATACACTCTACTTCGAGTAGTTTTAAGTGTATGGTCTGCGTTATCAGAGATGGGTTCGGGAGTTGGTTACGTGTAGGGAAGGATTAGCACCCCTACAGCGCCCTTTCAGTATCTAATTTAGGAGGAGGAGGTTTGTATTTATATTGCTGTGACTAGACTAAATTTCCTAAGAAGTCAATGATTTACATTTGGCTAAGTTACTTGTCAAAGTTTATGGTTAAAATTGATTTACCCTAAAATTTCTAAAGGGAATCCTAAAAATTTGGGTTTTTGTGTGAAGTGGGGAATGAGATCTTAGGGATTGGTTTTGGCTTTTTTGGTTTTACTTTTTGAAATTGAAGTCCTAAAAAATGGTTTTTATTTCCCCCCCTTTTTTGTTTTTGTTTTTTTTTCGGGTTAGAAAACATACATTTTTTGTTTTCTATGTTTTGTAAAAAAAAACATTTTGGTCTTTTTTGTTTTTTGTTTTTTTTTTTTTTTTGTTTGTTTTGTCGTTTGTTGTTTTTTTTTGTTTTAGAAATTGAAGTACCAACTTTGGTTTTCTTCCTCTTTTTTTTTTAAAAACATGAAGACGTTTTTTGTTGTTTTTGTTTTTGTTTTTTTTGTTTTTGGAAACCTTTCTTTCTTTCCCCTTTTTTGTTTTGTGAACCCAAAATCTTAAAGCCAATTTAGGAACATATGCATGAAAATAAAAATGTGGAGTGTGTGATTATGGCATCCACAAAAGAAAAAAGAAAATCACTCTTTTTTTTTTTTTTTTTTCATGTTCTCCCTCTGCTCTCTCCTTTTTCTTTTTTATTTTCCCTTTCTTTTTACTATACTTTACATATTACAACATACACATAGGAAGAAATACAGGAAAATACAATGAAAAAGGCTGAAAAGCAATTACATCAAATATAGATAAGCTAAAAAACGAAAATTAGAAAAATGCTAAAAAAAACAATTACACCCAAATATAGATACAAATAAACTGAAAAAAGTATTGAAAAGATAAGGGCTGAACCAACTTTGAAGCTTGCAACACCAATCTTCTGTTTGAACTCCAATCGGCGCTGATAATCACTTGCTTAGAACCAACAAAATCTGACAGGGAGGTTTGCGAGGGGGATTTCTTGGTATTTGAAGAGTGGAGTGATGTATTTTCTGGGTTTGAGTTTTTTGATGACTGGAAATAAGGAGGGTAGGCGTGAGAAATAGGGGATTGGAAAGGGATTGGTGTCTGTTATGTTTTTTGCTTGCTGAACACGCAGAAAAAAAAGGGCTGAAGCTGGGGCTGTTTTTTGTGTTTTTCCTTGCTAAAAAAAAGAGCTGGCGTGAGAGGAGGGAAAGAGAATGAAGGGGTGATGTTGATTGCAGAAAACTGGGCGTTTAATCTGAGAAGATGAGGCTGGGGCGTTTCTCTCCTTTCTTTCTTCTTCAATGATCTCTCTCTTCTTTTTTCTCAATGATCTCTCTCTCTTTTTTTCTTTCTTTCTTTTTCTGCACTGGAATGATGGAGGGTTCCCTCTTCCTCTCTTTTTTTTTTTCCTTTTTAACGAGTTGTCGCCCTCTGTCTGTATCCCCCCTCCCGCAGGGACTGACGAATGCCTCTTAAAGTGCTGCAGAAGAGTTTTTTGGCTGGATTGTCATTAATTGCAGCATTTAATGCTGCATTATTGATTTCCTCATTTTCATCCAGGTCTTGTGTAATTTGTCGGATGGTCTGGCGATTTGTGGCTCGTGATTGCCTTTTTTAATGCTTTTGTTTAGCACATGTGACCAACAGGTATTTAAAAGAATGCTTTGTCAGATGGCCAGTGCATAAAACAAGCCCCGTGAATAAACAGCGAGAGAAATAAGCCAGCGAGGAAGCCAGCGAGAAAAATCAGCGAAGGCAGAAAAGGGTCGGAGGTTCGAAGTGTCGGCAGGTCGAAGTGTCGGCAGGGTCGAAGGGCCGAAGGTGGAAGGCGTAATCGCAAGTCGGCATCGTAAGTCGCGGGTCGAAGTGTCGGCAGCGAGGCTTCGAGGGTCGAAGGGTCGAAGGTCAGAAATCAGCAGGTCAACGGGGCTTCGAGGCTTCGAGGCTTCGGGGCTTCGAGCTTCGGGGCTTCGGGGCTTCGAGCTTCGGGGCTTCGAGGCTTCGAGGCTTCGGGGCTTCGAGCTTCGGGGCTTCGGGGCTTCGAGGCTTCGAGCTTCGAGGCTTCGAGCTTCGAGCTTTGGGGCTTCGAGGCTTCGAGGCTTCGAGCTTCGGGGTCAATGGGTCGAAGTGTCGGCAGGTCAACGGTCAACGGTCGTTTTTTTTAATTACCTTTTTACCCCCACCAAAAATGCTAAAACGGACAAACTTTGGGAGGTTGTTTGGGAAGCCCCGTATTCGCCTAAATAGTCATTTTTGAGAATCTCACATGGTCTCATTCTCGGGCCCTTTGACCAGGGGCATTGACCGTCTTTTGGCGCGTTTTGACTTTTCCAACGAAAGTTGTTTTGGCCATAACTTCTTCATTTTAAGTCCGATTGGAGCTCGGTCAAGTGCATTGGTCTCTAATTTTCCTCCTCCTTCATCTGGTGTTGATCTTGGGGCGCTTCAAGGACTTGTCGCAGAAGTCATTAATTTTGGACTCCCCCGTCCATGTCAATTGTGTTCATCTCATGCAGATTGGGGTAGACCATTCGTTGGAAGTATGGGATCATTGTGGACCTCTTCAACAAGGTATATGGCATGGGTAGAAAGGTATATCAAAATGGGGTCAGTATGTCCAACCCTAGACAAAATGGGGTCCAACAGCTGCCCCTCTTTGTGCACTGTTTGTATACAAACAGCGTACAAAGATGAAAGGGAGTCATTTTGGACGGGTTGGAGCACTTACCTGACTTACCTAGAGGAAGAAGTGCGATGGTTGGGTCTGTCCCCGAGAGGGAAAAGGGGCTTCACAAGCTGGTGGGTTTGGATAATACCTTGATGAGGCCTCTAAGGCCGCCTGATACTGGAGATTGAAAACCTACAACAATGACAGGCTTGAAAAGAGAAAAGGCCCACAACAATGATGGGCGTGAACTAAAAGGTGAAAGGCCCATAGCAACGATAGGCTCGAATTAAAAAATGGAAAACGCCCACAACAATGATGGGTGTGAACTAAAAATTGAAAGGCCCACAGCAACGATAGGCTTGAACTGAAAATGGATAGCCCACAACAACAATAGGCTTGAATTGAAAATGGAAAAGTGAAAGGCCCACTACAACGATAGGCTTGAATTAAAAATGGAAAAGCCCGCAGCAACGATAGGCTTAAATTGAAAATGGATAGCCCACAACAACGATAGGCTTGAATTGAAAATGGGTAGCCCACAGCAACGATAGGCTTGAATTGAAAAATGGATAGCGCACAACAACGATAGGCTTGAATTGAAAATGGAAAAGTGAAAGGCCCACTACAACGATAGGCTTGAATTAAAAATGGAAAAGCCCGCAGCAACGATAGGCTTAAATTGAAAATGGATAGCCTACAGCAACGATAGGCTTGAATTGAAAATGGATAGCCCACAGCAACGATAGGCTTGAATTGAAAATGGAAAGCCCACAGCAACGATAGGCTTGAATTGAAAACGGATAGCCCACAGCAACGATAGGCTTGAATTGAAAAATGGTAGCCCACAGCAACGATAGGCTTGAATTGAAAATGAATAGCCCACAGCAACGATAGGCTTGAATTGGGAAGACTTGTTGGAGACATCAAATGGTATTTGGGGAAATGTTTTAAGGAATTGGTGAGTTTGGGAAGTAACCCAATTTAAGCTCCCTCTACGAGTTCACTCAAGGAGATCGCTCTACGAGGTGACCCAAAATGGGAAAAGGTTGTCGAGTGCCAAAAGGATGCGTTTAGAGTTTGGGGAAATTACAAGGAAAGAGTTGTACAGTTGAACGAAGAAAGCTAGGATAGTTTGAAGAGAAGTTTGCTGAATATGAGCTCCTAGGATCTCCAGAGGCAGCAACATTCCTGCAATTACAGAGTATGTTGAATGTATGCTAATGGTGCATGGAATGCAATGTGTTGTATGCGAGGATGCATAAACCTCAACTTGTGGTGAAATATGATGCAATGTGATGCCATGCGATGTATGCATTGAATGCCACGTGACGTATCACTGAGGGTTTGGCCGTTGTTGGAGAGGTTGGCTAACATTCAACTTGTTGGGGAACAACGTTCTCTTTGGATGGAAAGTCCGTCTGTCTTTCTTTGGGGAACTCCCTGTTATGCATGAAGGGTTCGTTAAATTTCGCTTCGCTATATTGAGGAGCTTGATTTGACGGCTTCTCTGGGGATAGTGATATCCCGTGGAGATATGAGTACTCCGAGTTGGGGGCTTTAAGTTGTTTGGGGATTTTGAGCTTGGCCCTACTCATAAGGCAATGCTAGAAGAGCTTACTGGGGATTTAAGATGTTCTACTTAAATGTGAAATGAAAACTATGTAACATGATTAAAGAGATAAAAAAGATTTTTGCTGGTTTAATTCCACAAAACATATTTATATCATAAAAAGTGTCCTATTGTCATAATCTAATAAATAGAATCGTAAGTCTTTAAAAGCATAATGTACAAATTTGATTCGAGCGTGCTGCAGGTTTGACCAAGTCTTCCACTGTTTGCAGTCGTTGTTTTTGGATGATGTTGCCTCTACTGCTCGGACCCCATTTGTTGTGGTCCTGATCCTTTCAGATTCTGACTGATTTCACCCTTCAAGATTTATTGTTGGCTTTGTATTTTACCCTTGGTGCCCTTTCGGGTTTTCACCAAGTCCACCTTTGTTTTCTTTTTTGTCTTTTGTTGGAGCTTTGTATTTTACCCTTGGTGCCCTTTCGGGTTTTCACCAAGTCCCCTCATTACAGGAATGAGAATCTTGTTGGGAGACGTGAGAGTTAAGCATAAAACTTTTTGACGGCGTCACTATTCACTAGATTAGGAAGCTCATCTCCGTCCATTTTGGCAAGGATCAATGCGCCTCCCGAGAATGCTTTTTTTACAACATATGGGCCTTCATAATTGGGAGTCCACTTTCCTCGATGGTCATGCTGGATTGGCAAGATCTTCTTGAGAACAAGATCACCCTCTTGAAAGCTTCTGGGCTTCACCTTTTTATTGTAATTGTTCATCATTCTCTGTTGATACAGCTGTCCTCTCGTAAACCGCCGCAGCGCTTGCCCTCAATTAAATTCAACTGCTCATAACGACTTTGGGCCCATTCTGCTTCTTCGAGCTGAGTATCCTTAAGTACTCGGAGGGAAGGTATCTCCACTTCGACCGGTAGAACTGCTTCCATGCCATAGACCAAAGAAAATGGAGTTGCCCCAGTCGATGCACGCACTGAGGTACGATAAGCATGCAAAGCGTAAGGTAGCTTCTCGTGCCAATCTTTGTATGTTTCGGTCATCTATCAAAGACCCCACCCTCAATTCTTTTGGTTCGGCTGTCGTCCCCAAATTCACTGTTTCTACTGGGTCTTCACTTGGAACGGATAAACGGTCTTCCCTTTCCAATAGGCGTATAATCTCCCCTGGTAGCTCAGGTGTCTCTTCTATCTCATTCTCTTCAGCTTCAAACACGGGCTGCTCCCAGTTTGGACTTTGGTCAAACCTTTGGCATCTCGTTTCATTTTCGCATACTATGTTTTCATTGACATTGTGATACCTGTTTATAAGAGAATGACAAGTTGGTAACCAAATATGATATGCATATGTGATGAATGGAATGCACCATGAAAGATTTGAAAAACACATTTTATTGGAAGGTTTAAGGAAAAACAAATGTTCACAGCTTCAAAGTACATTAAAATAGAATACATTAGATCCCAGCGACCCGTAAGCATTACATTATGGGGAGGTCCAGGCTGGTCCAATTGTTCAATGGCTGGTTGGGATCCTCTCGCACTAACTGAACCATCTTGCTTGGTGCATGCTCATTTGTGTCTAATACGGCTACAGTCCCCGTCTTGGGCTCAGGTTGGCTCTTATGGATAAACCCTCCACTCCGGAATGTAACATTCAAAGAGGGAAAGCTTCTCCTTTCTTCTTGTACTGGCCTTTTCTGCAATCTTGCCATTCCGACTTCTCTCTTCTTGATAGCTTCCCTCCGTCCGTCGGCTTTTGTAGGGACGTAGCCTAGCCCAAACTTTTCGGTATTTTCTCGGATGGTCGGGGGTTTCGAATCCCTTGAGCCGTCAAGGCCTAATCCTTGCCCCGGTTTGTACCCTGTTTGATCATAGTGGCCGCAACCATTTTTGCCGCCTTCGAGAGACGATGGTCTGGGGGCGAGCGACATTCACCATCTCAAAAGCCCGATAGGAGCATTCTGGCACATCTTCGTTGCTTTCAATATAAGGAACTGATGCCGGTTTGGTGACGAGGAAACTTGTCTCTCCAGAGATGCAGATGAGTTGGTTCCCCATTACAAACTTCATCTCCTGGTGGAGACTTGATGGCACCGCTCCTGCCATGTGGATCCAGGGTCTTCCCAACAAACAGCTGTAATATGGCGTGATGTCCATCACCTGAAATTCCACCGTAAAAGTAGTTGGCCCAATCATGAGTGGAATATCCAGAGTTCCCACCACGTCACGCTTTCCTCCATCGAATGCCCGTACCTTCATCGTACAGGGACGCATATAGGACGCGTCAATTGGAAGTTGCTACAGTATATGCAAGGGCATAATGTTCAAGGCCGAGCCGTTGTCAATGAGTACGCGGGCCATGGTGTGCTCCTTGTATTTGACCGTGATGTGCAAAGCTTTTATATGTCCTTTCCCTTCCTGGGGTAGCTCGTCATCTCCAAAGCTAATGACGTTGTTCATGATGAGGTTACTGGCGATTCCGTTAACATTTGCCACTGAGACGGTCGGTGGAACATAGGCTTGGCTCAGAACTTTCAGCAGTGCTTCCCGGTGAGGTTGAGAATCCATCATTAATGAGAGCAAGGAGATGCGGGCCGGTTGTCGACTTAGCTGATCCACAATATTATACTCGCTCTGTTTCATGAATTTCAGAAATTCTGTGGTCTCTTCTTCAGTGATTGGTGTTCCTCTCTTTGTTGCCTCCGGTGTTGACTCAGTGTCTTGTTCTACAGCTTTTTCCTTCCTTGCTTTGTCAGCCATATCAGGGGCATATGCCCGACCGCTCCTGGTTTTCTTTTCGGCTGCGGTGGCTCCCTGTACTACTTCACAACTGTAGTTCCATGGGACTGCCTTATCAGTCTTATAAGGGAAAGGAGCAGGAACACCTATGGTGAGAGGTACAATTCCCTGCGGTAGTTGTGGGCTTCCGGTTCTCCCCCTCTTGTCTGGCACGAGACTTGAGGCATGGATAGTGAGAGGCTTGATTCCATGTGGCAGTAACGGGATCTCTGCAGCCTTAACGTTTAAGACAAGGGGTGTAGGCACCTATGGCGATTTGAGGGAATCATCTCCTTGGATCATGTGGCTTTGGTTGTCCATTCCCCCTCTAGAGAATTCAATCATCCTTTGGTCCATGAGCTTTTGCACCACCTTGGAAAACTCAGTACATTCTGCGAGGTCATGTCCCCGTGACATTTTGTGATAAAGGCATTTTTTCTCCAACTTTGTCCCCTTCTCTGTCTTCAATGTGTCGGGAGCAAATATATATCCATATTCCTGCAGCAGGGTAAACAAAAGGCTTTTCTCCATTTGTATTTGTGAAACTTTCTCTAGCCGTCCTTCTGTTGTGATACTGGCCACGTCATGGGAATGTTCTGGAAGCGGATTACTGTTCACATTTGGTGTCCCCGCCAGTGCGGAAAAATCTAGCCACTTTGCATCCTTTAATGCCTGAACCTTCCTTTTGAAGGTTATACAGTTTTCGATATCATGTCCAGCTCCACCTGCATGATATTCACATCTGGCATCTGGCTTATACCAAGCTGGGGGAGGAGTCTTTATTTCTCCCAAGGGTATAGGGGTTACCATCCTTGCCTCTAAGAGCTTGGGGTATAATTCTGCATAAGTCATTGGAATTGGATCAAACTCTTGTCGTGGTCGACGACAAGTCTGATTCGCTCCTGCTTGCTGGGTCGGGGCCCTCGGTTGCCCCTATCCTTGGAATGAGGGTCCTGGTCCTTCCTGACTTGCTGGCCTTGGTTGCTCTACGTAAGGTGCTCTTGGTTGAAATGGATTAGGTGTCATGGGATATGGAAATGGAACCCCTCCCTGTGGCAAGTATGGCATGAATGGGGGAGGTGGTGCAGGTGCAGCGTAGGCGGCCACAGGTGACCCTCTGTAGCACCTTAGTGCTTGGTAGAATGTTGGTTGTATCGGCGGGTGCGATGGGTATACCAGGTTGGTTTCATTTTCTTTCCTTTTTGCTGGTGGTTGAAACCATTTTGATGCCTCAGCTGCATCTCCCTTCAGCTTTCCTCCTTTAATTCCACTTTCTACACGTTCACCGGATGCGACCAAGTCTGCAAAGCCGTTGGAGACGTTACCGATCAACTTCTCATAGTAGACACCTTTTAGTGTGTTGATAAAAAGAGTAGTGAGTTCTCTTTCGGTGAGGGGAGGTTGGACCTCCACAGCTGCCTCTCTCCATCTTCGTGCATAATCTTTGAAATTCTCTTCGGATCCCTTCTCCATAGACTGCAGGGTTAGTCGATCCAGTGCCAGCTCGGTGACATGTTTGTACTGTGCCAAGAAGGAAGTAGCTAATTCCTTCCATGTCTTAATGCGGTTTCCATTCAATTGAAAATACCAACGAAGGGATGCCCAGTTAGGCTTTCCTGGAAACAATGCATGAGGAGCTTGTCTTCACTAGCATAAGCGGCCATCTTTTGACAATACATGGCCAGATGTGTCCTCGGACATCGTGTCCCGTTGAACTTTTCAAAATCTGGCATTTTGAATTTTGGCGGTAGCACCACTCCCGGGACTAAGCATAAGTCTTGTGGGCTGGTCATACCATAGCTGTCAATGCCTTCTACGGCCTTCAATCTTTCCTCGAGTCGGCGTAAAGCGAGAGACTCAATATTTTCCTGAGGAGCTGGGGAACCCACTGCTTCCATTACATTTCCTGGTGCGGGCATAGTGAAATGAGTTTGATTTGGGGTAGGAGGTTGTGCCATAGCAAGATGGTATGTGGGTGCCTGGCTTGGAGCCAGGTTGGGTGACTGAACACCCTCCTGTCCCTGCTCTTGATGGTGATTGGTAGTTCCCCCGGTCGGAATTCTTCCTCCTTCTTTAGTCAATTTTGTGAGCATTTCCATTATTGCAGACATTTGCCCCTGTAGGGTTTGTTGTGACTGTTCCAACCCCATGAGTCTGTTCTCTGTTTCTTCTGCCATTGGCTGCGGTTGAGGTATTTGATTGTGCCGGGATCTGAGATTGTAAAAGTGCGCAATCCTGGAGGGAGGCTGCTACCCACCTGGGTACAAGGGAACTTTTATTTGATTTTTCATTTGATATGCATGTATGCATGAATGTCTATGCAGAGGGTTAAAGAAACAAACAACTTTATTGCAAACAAAACACACAATATAAATACTCAATACAAACGTACAATGCTGAAATGCCATGTAAAATGAAAGCTATCACTACGTGATCTTAAGGCATTCTTCCAGTCATCTCCTAAGGAGTACGACGCCTCTTCCTCTGGGGTGGTCGTTTACCTGCTTCCTCCCTCTGCTTCATTATCGTCTCGATCTATTTTTCCCTCAGCTGCAGCCTTTGAAGAGCTCCTTCTAGAGATGCTTCTAGCCTCTGGATCTGCTGCCTTAAAGTCTGATTCTCCTGGAGGATAGCCTTCATGTCTGAAGTTAGCTGTGGCTTGTGTTGTGCCCTCCAAGATATGTATGCTGGGAAAACACCAGGTTTTGAACTGTTG
This sequence comes from Taxillus chinensis, assembly GCA_023512835.1. NCBI lineage: Eukaryota > Viridiplantae > Streptophyta > Magnoliopsida > Santalales > Loranthaceae > Taxillus > Taxillus chinensis. The sequence continues at coordinate 16,884,951 of CM042088.1, read as the reverse complement.
GGTTGAATCTTGTGTGGTGTGGACCATGCTTGATACATCTTCTTGCTTTCTTCTGTGAGCATGGTTCTGCTGTAAGCGAAGTCACACTCTTCCATGCCAAAGAGCACGGGAATAATCTGATGACGCCCCACTTGTCTTCCCACCTGCAGTGGTGCATATGCAGTTCCTCCCCAGGGACCTAAAAGTGGAACCCAATTGTAGTCCCCGCAGCTATATGTCATGGAGACCACCTGGCATCCAAGGAGCGATCCAGGTAATGTCGGCTTGTGAGGTTCCCCAACTTCTTTTTCGAGCTTTCAAAGTCTTTTGGTAGGCTCCACTTGCCGAGAGAATATCTAGTAGTGTTGTGGCTGGTACTTGATAAACAAGCAGGGAAACGATGAACACTACAGGGGAAATGACCTTGCAACCAAGTACATAGGAGAGGTAAGCACCCCATGAACTGTCCCGAGCCTTTACTCCTTAGGTAAGTAAGAGATCGGATGGTTTCAGCCAAGATAGCAGGAGTAGGGTCACATCCTTTGAGCACCTGCTGGACCAAATCTACAATTGCCCCATCAATGTGGGCCGGTATCCTCGGGAAAATGACTAGCCCATATATAGTTAGTGTAAGCAATTTGTGTGCCTCCGCTTCCGTTGCAGTTTTTATTATTTCTTTGATTGTTGCCCATGGAAGATATTCGCGCCCACCGCAAGTCGTGACCGCCGGTGAGTCCCATACTGGCTTTCCCATAATCTCAGCAAAGGCCCTTCGGCATGACCTTTTGGGCTCTGGCAGATAGATTTTCATTTTGTTTTCCACGGGGATATCCAGTAATCTTCTGTATTCTTCCATTGTGGGAACAAGATCTAGGCTGTTGAAGTTGAAGCACCGCCGTCGAGGTTCCCAGAAATAAATGGCTGCCCCCAGCATATCCGTATCGGCCAGTAACTCAGTTACATGGAGCAAATCCCCAAACTGTTGTATGTATATGCTTTTCCTTTCGTCCGACCACTGCTTCCATATTGTCTGTACCTCCTTAGTGTAGTCCAGCTGATCTTCTATGACAACATGTTCTGCCTTGTAGGCCTCTCCTGGCGGGAAATCTCCAAGGTGAAGTTGAATGTCTCCAGATGCTTGGGCCACTACTGTGACAGTCTCCTTGTCCTGAAGGCCTTTTAGGAGATGACTGAAAGTTGCCATGCCTATATGAATGATGAATGTCATGTTATGCATGATGATAGGTTAGGATGACAAGTCAGGATAAAGAATAAACCAATAGTAAAGACAGTCAAATGTGCAGGGGATGACTTAAGGACTACCCTACAAAACAAAGGTTAGCATGGCATGGAATGAGCAAACAAAATGTGGGTCAATACCCCTGATGGGCTTTTATTGCTACCCCTATCTTATTCGTTGGTTCCCAAACTTCCTCAATAGAGGGCTCCGTACACCATGGGATTTACCGGAGGAGGATCTTAAAAGGACGTGCTTTAAAAGAACCTCAAGCTTGAGTGAGGAGTCCGAGGCCCCATTGTGGATAATGATCGACGCGCTGGGGACCGTACTGAACCTCGCTAACCTAAATTGTGCTAAACCCGGGTATAGGGTTATGCATGAATGCGACAAGTATGGAAAGCAGTAAATCACAACTATCATGGTAGTTAAAGCGTATAGATAAATCACAGTTTTAAACGACAACTGTATTAAAAATAAATAAGTCACAATTATATCTAAAAATAACTTAGCATGACAGTTAAATATATACAACGGCACAATTAAATATAACCTCCTAAGTCCTAGTTCTAGACCTAACTCTCTAAAGTGTTCATTCTTACATCCCCAGCAGAGTCGCCAGCTGTCATCACTTGTTTTCGTCCAGGCTCTTTTGGGGTGAGCTCAAACTAAACCAATAGTGAGAAAATTTAGAGTCGCCACTAACTGTTTTGGGGTACAGTTGGATACCCTCTACTTCGAGTAGTTTTAAGTGTATGGTCTGCGTTATCAGAGATGGGTTCGGGAGTTGGTTACGTGTAGGGAAGGATTAGCACCCCTACAGCGCCCTTTCGGTATCTAATTTAGGAGGAGGAGGTTTGTATTTATATTGCTGTGACTAAACTAAATTTCCTAAGAAGTCAATGATTTACATTTGGCTAAGTTACTTGTCAAAGTTTATGGTTAAAATTGATTTACCCTAAAATTTCTAAAGCGAATCCTAAAAATTTGGGTTTTTGTGTGAAGTGGGGAATGAGATCTTAGGGATTGGTTTTGGCTTTTTTGGTTTTACTTTTTGAAATTGAATTCCTAAAAAATGGTTTTTATTTCCCCCCTTTTTTTGTTTTTGTTTTTTTTCGGGTTAGAAAACATACATTTTTTGTTTTCTATGTTTTGTAAAAAAACATTTTGGTCTTTTTTGTTTTGTTTTGTTTTTTTTGTTTTGTTTTTGTTTTGTTTTTTTTTGTTTGTTTTGTCGTTTGTTGTTTTTTTTTTTGTTTTAGAAATTGAAGTACCAACTTTGGTTTTCTTCCTCTTTTTTTTTTTTTTTTTAAAAACATGAAGACGTTTTTTGTTGTTTTTGTTTTTGTTTTTTTTTTTTGTTTTTGGAAACCTTTCTTTCTTTCCCCTTTTTTGTTTTGTGAACCCAAAATCTTAAAGCCAATTTAGGAATATATGCATGAAAATAAAAACGTGGAGTGTGTGATTATGGCATCCACGAAAGAAAAAAGAAAATCACTCTTTTTTTTTCTTTTTTTTCATGTTCTCCCTCTACTCTCTCCTTTTTCTTTTTTGTTTTCCCTTTCTTTTTACTATACTTCACATATTACAACATACACAGAGGAAGAAATACAGGAAAATACAATGAAAAAGGCTGAAAAGCAATTACATCAAATATAGATAAGCTAAAAAACGAAAAATTAGAAAAATGCTAAAAAAAACAATTACACCCAAATATAGATACAAATAAACTGAAAAAAGTATTGAAAAGATAAGGGCTGAACCGACTTTGAAGCTTGCAACACCAATCTTCTGTTTGAACTCCTATCGGCGCTGATAATCACTTGCTTAGAACCAACAAAATCTGACAGGGAGGTTTGCGAGGGGGATTTCTTGGTATTTGAAGAGTGGAGTGATGTATTTTCTGGGTTTGAGTTTTTTGATGACTGGAAATAAGGAGGGTAGGCGTGAGAAATAGGGGATTGGAAAGGGATTGGTGTCTGTTATGTTTTTTGCTTGCTAAACACGCAGAAAAAAAAAAGGGCTGAAGTTGGGGCTGTTTTTTGTGTTTTTCCTTGCTAAAAAAAAAGAGCTGGCGTGAGAGGAGGGAAAGAGGATGAAGGGGTGATGTTGATTGCAGAAAACTGGGCGTTTAATCTGAGAAGATGAGGCTGGGGCGTTTCTCTCCTTTCTTTCTTCTTCAATGATCTCTCTCTTCTTTTTTCTCAATGATCTCTCTCTCTTTTTTTTTCTTTTTTTTTCACCCTTGGAATGATGGAGGGTTCCCTCTTCCTCTTTTTTTTCTTTTTTAACGAGTTGTCGCCCTCTGTCTGTATCCCCCCTCCCGCAGGGACTGACGAATGCCTCTTAAAGTGCTGCAAAAGAGTTTTTTGGCTGGACTGTCATTAATTGCAGCATTTAATGCTGCATTATTGATTTCCTGATTTTCATCCAGGTCTTGTGCAATTTGTCGGATGGTCTGGCGATTTGTGGCTCGTGATTGCCTTTTTTAATGCTTTTGTTTAGCACATGTGACCGATAGGTATTTAAAAGAATGCTTTGTCAGATGGCCAGCGCATAAAACAAGCCCCGTGAATAAACAGCGAGAGAAATAAGCCAGCGAGGAAGCCAGCGAGAAAAATCAGCGAAGGCAAAAAAGGGTCGGAGGTTCGAAGTGTCGGCAGGGTCGAAGGGCCGAAGGTGGAAGGCGTACGGGTGCCGCGGGTCGGCGTCGCAAGTCGGCATCGTAAGTCGCGGGTTGAAGTGTCGGCAGCGAGGCTTCGAGGGTCGAAGGGTCGAAGGTCAGAAATCAGCAGGTCAACGGGGCTTCGAGGCTTCGAGGCTTCGGGGCTTCGAGCTTCGGGGCTTCGGGGCTTCGAGGCTTCGAGCTTCGGGATTTTGGGGCTTCGAGCTGCGGGGCTTTGAGGCTTCGAGCTTCGGGGTCAATGGGTCGAAGTGTCGACAGGTCAACGGTCAACGGTCGTTTTTTTTAATTACCTTTTTACCCCCACCAAAAATGCTAAAACGGACAAACTTTGGGAGGTTGTTTGGGAAGCCCCATATTCGCCTAAATAGTCATTTTTGAGAATCTCACATGGTCACATTCTCGGGCCCTTTGACCAGGGGCATTGACCGTCTTTTGGCGCATTTTGACTTTTCCAACAAAAGTTGTTTTGGCCATAACTTCTTCATTTTAAGTCCGATTGGAGCTCGGTCAAGTGCATTGGTCTCCAATTTTCCTCCTCCTTCATCTGGTGTTGGTCTTGGGGCGCTTCAAGGACTTGTTGCAAAAGTCATTAATTTTTGACTCCCCCGTCCATGTCAATTGTGTTCATCTCATGCAGATTGGGGTAGACCATTCGTTGGAAGTATGGGATCATTGTGGACCTCTTCAACAAGGTATATGGCATGGGCAGAAAGGTATATCAAAATGGGGTCAGTATGTCCAACCCGGACAAAATGGGGTCCAACAACTGACACTTAGCAAATTATGCTTTAAACCTTCGACTAGTGCAACTCTAGTGATTGATACACAGCCGTTAGTTAAAGTGCCATACCCGACAGTCTTACCTTTGCTGTTGTCGCCATATGAAACGGATGGACCTTGTTTATCATTAACTTCTACAAGCAGAGTCTAATCACCCGTCATATGTCCGGAGCATCCGCTATCAAGGATCCACTTGCTTTTATTGATCTTTAACTTCAAGTGATCCGGCAATGCATTCCAGAGATGCTCCTGAAAGACAACAGTTTACACTTTTGGTGCCCAAACTTGTTTCGGGCGGTTAGAGAGAGCAGCAGTATTGTCAACATTTACGGATTTGATTTTGCTAGGACTTTTAGCTCTCCAAGTTGACTTTAGCTTGTTAGTTTCAGCTAACTCTTTTATTTGGGTTTTCTTGGGAGAGATACTCTTTCGAGGTTTAGATTTTGTTTTGCTCGAAGAATCCTTTTTGTTTAACTGATCTTTATTGATATGAAACTGATTACAAAGCCAGTTATGAGATAAACTCCAACATTCATAGTGATAATGACCTATTTCCCTACAGATGGAACAGACACTATAATGTGAAGTACAACCAGGGGATACAGGTCTCTTAGATTTTACAGACTTTCTACTCTGTTTCCTGCAGCCTTCCCTTCATCTTTAGTTACGGGTGTTACTGCTTCGGGAAGTGCAGTAACAGCCTCGACTCCACAGTCATAAACTATGGTGCCACCTGAAATGAAACCATCCAACGGTTTAGATGTACTAACAGGATATAAGTTGGTTAGTTTAGGAGTGAAATCCGGAGGACACTCAGTAGCTTGAGCTATGGATGTTGATGACTCGGAACCTAGGCCAGGTTTGACTCGGATGTCGTCAGGATCAGTCCTAAAGGTAGAGGCTATTTCCCCGGATTTTAGCCACTTACGATTTATTTCCTTTTCCTGTTCCAGTTCATTTTCGAGTCTTTTTACTATAATTTTTAGGCCTGAGAGATTGGTATTTAACAAATGATTTTCAGCTCTTAGATCATGATACCAAGCTTCTTTTCCTCTGAAGTCAGTGATGTCCTTTTCGAGTCTATTAATAGTAAATTCAAGATGTTTATTCTGATTTTCCATATCTTTGTACATTTGAGTAATTATTAGTCTCTCATTCTTTTCATGATCACATGCAGTAGTAAGAGATTCTAATTTACTCAGGAGCTCAGAGATAGAAGGTACCTCAGTATTTGCCATGAGGCAGACGTTCGGCTTAGTGGTTGGCTCATCATCCGAGGATTCCTCCTCTTTTTCCGAGCCACTCATGTATTTTGTCACGAGCGCCTTCCTCTTGTTCTTGCTATTGTCTGAGGTGGAGCGGCGAGGAGTTACCTTGTCACTTTTCTCGGCCACTTTTGATTTGGACCTGCATTCCTTGGCCCAATGACCGGTTTTCCCACAGTTGAAGCATTCCTGGGAACTGGACTCCGGTCGCTCCTTCCTTTGGAATGATGATGATGAGCGTCTCCTGAACCCTTTTCTGCTTTTTCGTAGGAATCGCTCAAAGGATTTGACAAGAAGTGCTATCTCCTCCTCCTCGTCAGAATCAGAATTCTCGGACACGTCCGTATCATCATTCCTCAGTATGTTTAGACATTCTGTAGCTTTGAGAGCTACCCCCTTTTCTTTCCGAGCTATTTTCTCATCCCGGTCAGAGTACTTAAACCTGACTTCGTGAGTCCGCAGCTCTCCATATAGTTCTTCAAGGGGAACATACTGCCAGTTCTTGTCTGATTGCATCTGGAGTTGTTTGGAGTAGTAGCGATCAGGCAAGGAGTGAAAGAACTTGTCATTGATCTGGGATTGAGAATAATGCTCATTGACAGTCTTCAGCTCAAGAATGAGCTTGCCGAATCTCCGGTAGATGCTTTTGAGTGATTCGCCCGGTTTATGATTGAAACTCTCAAAGTTCTGTCTGAGAGTACAGATCACGTTCGCATCCTGGGACCGACTCCCCTCATAGAGGATTGTCGGTTTGTCCCAAACAGCTTTTTTTGTCGTCGTGCGTCCCTGGACGTCCGTGAAAGCCTCGGAATCCAAAGACGATGTAACATAAGCCAGGGCCTTTTCACTAGCGCACTGCCAGGCTCTTTCATCGTTGGTAAGTTCAGTATCTGTCTTTGGCCTCCTAACTCCATGTTCTCCGATAGTCATCGGAATTGGATTCTCCTGATGAAGACATGGCCACATAAGATGATCGTGGCATACCATAAAGATCTTCATGCGAGCTTTCCACTGGGAGAAAAGCTCAGGTGTGAAAGTAAAGCCAGAACTCCGTGGTTGAGAAGCGGCGGTAGCAGCAGGTTGAGGTGGGTCGACATTTTCACTGCTGCTTCGATTCGGGATGGGCTCCTGCGCACCTCCGGAGTTAAGGCGAGTGTTGAATAGCATACTGCTTTCTTCGGCCATTTCTGAGATTGAAAGAGTGGATCTCTACTTAGAACAAATAGAACTTGCTCTGATACCACTTGATGGTCCCTTGGAGCCTAGAGGGGGGTGAATAGGCTCTTATCGAAACTCTTTTCTTTCTCTTAAGACACAAACACTTATTTAGTTAAGTGATAGAATCACCGAGAAGATAACCAGGATAGTGGAAGTATTTTGTTTTATTATCACAAGATAAATACAACAAAATAGAAGCAAGACTCTCTTACACTCTGTTTACAAATGAACTCACACACTAGCCAAATTCTATCTCCAAAAATGAAAACGCTTGTGCATACACAGGATTAGTTTTTTCTTGACAAATGCACATCCGCTCACATTTACACAAATGTACAAGTATGAATATTTATACAAAACATTCCTAAGAGACAACCTTGGAACTTGTAGTTCCGGAATGCGTTCAGCACTAACTATCCCTCAGTAATCTCTCTGCCTTGACTGCTGCGGTTTGTGGAGCTCAAGATCTTGGGTTTGAAGAGTATAAGTGCGTTTGACTGCTCCGTGTCGTTGATTGCTTACTCCGTATCTATTTGGTACCTGGAATCCTTAGTCCGTGTCAGCGCTTCCTTACTCCGCATGTAGGTTCCTTACTCCGTATGTAAATTCCTTACTCCGTATGTAAGTTCCTTACTCAGGCGAGTCTTGAAAAGTTGGATGACTTATTCCGTATCAGTGCTTCCTTACTCCGCATGTAAGTTCCTTACTCCGTATGTAAATTCCTTACTCCGTATGTAAGTTCCTTACTCTGGGCGAGTCTAAGGGATCGAAGTGCTTACTCCGTACTAGCGCTTCCTTACTCCGTATGAGTAAGTTGTCCGGATTCCTTACTCCGCATCTAATTTCCTTACTCCGTGTCTAATAAAGACTCGGGTCCTTATTCCGCATTTGTACTTCCTTACTCCGCATGTATGGAAGACTCGGATGCCTTACTCCGTGTCTTCTTTTACTTCATGCGACCTTGTAAACCAAAACTCTTACTTAGCGTCAATTTGACTTAGTCCGCACGAATGTTCCTTGTTCCGTATGTATTGGTGACTTGGTTATTTACCAAGTGTTTGACGACACTCACTCTTGTCCGGATCAGGATTATGTATCCTGTCCTTAGCTTTGCTCTCACGAGTGTATCTTCCGGATTAATAACATATCTTCTGCAACGATCAAAGAAACACAAAAGATCTCAGATCAAATTACATAAGGCTTTATCAGCATTATACAAATTCTGGGCTTGATCCAACAATGGTTGTGGACCTACGGGTCATGTGGTGTACCCTGATGGGGGACACAATGCTATATGCATGGTATGGACCTACGGGTCGTGTGGTGAGAACCTACAAGTCGGTTGTGCCTTTGATGGCTGTTTGTGCTAGTAGTGCTAGTATTGATCGTTTGATTGTTTGTTATTGTGGCCAGTGTGATAGCACCACCGAGGAGCGTTGTCCGAGGCCAGGGTCCGGAAGAGGAGCCCACAATAGAGTCGGGGCACCAGGGACAGCAGAGCCCGCAGCAGAAGTCGTCAGTCCCCGTTGTGGGACTTGATTTGATGTAGGTGTTGATTCAGTTGGAGGAGGCCATGCAGGGTATGCAGGGCTCGATGAGGGATATGGCTAGAGAGGTGGATGAGCTGAAGAGGCAGTAGCAGCCTCAGCAGCCACCACTGCCTCAGCAGCAGGAGGCAAGAGTGGTGCAGGATGTGCACCAGCAGGAGGTCGTGGCAGAGCCAGCACGACGAGGGATGGATTGGGCTCTATAGTTTTTGAAACACGCACCCAGACTTTTGAGGATGGTTCGCGGCCAGAGGTAGCCGAGGACTGGATTAGGTGGACAGAGGATATCTTTGATATAATTGGGGTGCCAGATGAGGAGAGAGTGCGCGTGGCGATGCACTATCTGTTGGGTATCCCACGCAGGTGGTGGGAATCCACTAGAGCTGTCCACGGCAGTCAGATGAGCTGGAGAGAGTTTGTTGAGCGCTTCTTTGGGGAGTATTTTCCCAGCTCGTTGCAGTATGCTCGACGTAGAGAGTATTATGAGCTTTTGCAGGGTAGCATGACTATGGGGGAGTATGTGCAGGCCTTCACATATTTGGGGCGGTTTGCCTGGAGGCTTGGGCAAAGGAAGGCCGGAAGACGCAGGACTTCATTCAAGGCTTGAGGCCATCTCTGAAAAGACAGATGAAACCGATGCAGTTGACCAGCTACCGGGAGGCGGTCGACAAGGCACTCATTATTGAGCGAGGTCAGGATCAGGCGTGAGCCCAGAGGCCGGGCGGTAAAGCAGGTCCGGGCAAGAAGAGACAGAGTGGGGAGAGCAGTGCTGCTCAGCCTGAGAGGAGGCAGGTGCAGAGGGTTTCCAGCCAGGCGGTGGGACCCCGTGAGAGTTCATCCAACAGGAGGCTAGGGGCCTGTTGGAGCTGTGGTTTGACTGGGCATGTATCGAGAGATTGCCCGAGGAAAAAGATAACTTGCTTTCGATGCGGGAAGGTGGGACATGGAGCTAGGGAATATGTTACCCTTAGCTCGACCAGCAGTGTAGGCCCTCGTCCGAGAAAGCAGGGACAGAGGAGTGGGGCTCCGTCTCAGAGGTCGGTGCCGCCGGCACAGAGCATGCAGACGCAACCTGCGGTGTAGCAGCCTCAGCGGGAGGCACAGGGTCATGTTGATCAGTGGGGTAAGGCCCCAATGGGCCAGGCTAGTGGCAGTGGACCACGAGGGAGGACTTTTGCCCTCACCAGCAGAGAGGCAGAGGTTCCACCAGTGGACGAGGCAAGAGCAGGACCTTCAGTGGTGAGAGGTACCATCATCATTTCTCATACTATTTGTTCAGTTTTGATTGATACTGGTGCTACCCATTCTTTTATTTCGTATGCTACAGTGGTAAGATTGGAGTTAGACCAAGAGACAGTGAGTCAGTCTCTGATGGTTGCTTCACCTTTGGGTGGAATTGTGATACTTGAGAGTATCTGTCGTGCTTATCAGGTAACACTTGGGGGTGTTAACCTGTTGTGTGATTTGTATGTCATGGAGTTAGATGATTTTGATGTTATCCTGGGTATGTACTGGTTGGTCTCCGTGGAGGCGAAGATTGATTGTTTTCGACGGCGTGTGACGTTCCTCACGCCAGAGGGCACGCAGGGTGTCTTTGTGGGTGAGTTGACCGAGGAGGCATGCAGGTTGGGACCTTTGAGGTATGGGTGGGGTGATGTGACCCACCAGTTAGCCAGCTTGACGTTGGTTGATAGGAGGAGAGAGGGGAAGGTTGTTTTGCCACCCATCGTAAATCAGTTCCCGGATGTGTTTCCCGAGGACTTAGTCAGTTTGCCACCCGTGAGGGAGGTAGAGTTTTCGATCGAGTTGTTGCCAGGGACAACACCGATCAGGTTGGCGGCCTACAGGATGGCACCGACAGAGCTTAGAGAGCTCAAGAGATAGATAGATGACCTATTGGCACGAGGCTTTATCAGGCGGAGTAGCTCACCATGGGGCACTCCAGTGTTGTTCGCCAAGAAGGCGGATTGTTCACTTCGGCTGTGTATAGACTACTGGAAGCTCAACCAGGTGACTGTGAAGAACAGGTATCCATTGCCGAGGATTGATGACCTGTTTGATCAGTTTTGCGGTGCGAGGTGGTTTTCCAAGATAGACTTGAGATCTGGATACCATCAGTTGAGGGTTAGGGAGGCAGATATCCCTAAGACCGCGTTCAGTTGTCGTTATGGGCATTATGAGTGGCTTGTGATGCTATTTGGGCTCACGAATGCTCCAGCAGTGTTTATGGGATTGATGAACCATGTGTTTGCTCCATATTTAGATATGTTCATTGTGGTGTCATCGATGATATTTTGGTCTATTTAGCGACCAAGAGGGAGCATGAGGAGCATTTGCAGGTTGTGTTGCAGACCTTGCGAGAGCACCGGTTGTATGCGAAGTTCACAAAATGTGACTTCTGGTTGCAACAGGTGCACTTCTTGGGGCATGTGGTATCTTCGCAGGGTATCACAGTGGATCCTGAGAAGATCGAGGCGGTTATGTCTGTAATAACCCGTGTTTGTGGTATGTACGAAGTTAACCACAGATGCCCTGTGAGTGAAAATTGTTGGGTTTTAGGGAGTTTCCTTCCCACACACTTTAGCTAAAACACCTTGGATGTAAGGACCCGTGTTTTGAGTTAGTCAGTCTTGCCTTCTGAATGGGAACTTTCTAGATTTTGACCTAGTAGATGGGCTCAGATGAATTGGCATGCAGACCAAAAGATTCTTAGAATGATGTCTTCTATCTACCACAGAAGTTTCAGGCCAAACGGACATGCACGCGAATTGGACCCATTTGGCGTGCAAGGTTTTTATTGCATGGATGTCTTTTACATGGTGCAAGGAGGCTTGAGGTAAAGTTTGAGTGCATTTGGAGCTACACGCCAATTGGGGAATTGGCGTTCCAATTGGCGTGCAAATATGTTTTTGCATGGTTACCTTGGTTTTGTCATTCTAATGATTTTTCCCCAAAGGACCATGTTGGAATTGTGGATATTTTGGCGTGTATGAATGCGGGAAGGTTGTAGCTTGTTCCATCAAAACTACGTCGTTTTGATCTTGGGTTTCACTTAATCAAAACTACGTCGTTTTGATAGTGGGAGGTCTATATAAGGATGAGGAGCCCTCTTGTTTTAGGTTTAGGGTTCTCTTCTTCACCACGGCGGCCGTCCAGAGAGAGGGAGAGAGAGAGGAGAGTTCTGGCCATCTCTCGTTGTGGTGTTCCTCGAGGGTGGACGACGTTCGGCGTGGGAGCAGGATCGTTGCTGTGGTGATACATTTTCTTACAGGTAGGGGTTCTATCTTTCCTGGTCCGTGCTCGGGGTTAGGCCCTGTGTGGATGTTTTGTAAGTTTTCTATTGTTAATGCTATAATATTTATATGTAAATTCATATAGGTGTGATCTCCTATATGAATGTTGGCCTTCAATGGCATTTTTGGTGTGATCATGATGTTGGGTGGGCAGTGCATAGTGTTCAATAAAAAGCCTGTGTGAATATGTCTGTGTGAATATGCCCAGTATGTTTGATAATATGCCAGTAAGGCTAGAATTGTGGGTTAGTAAAGGTGTGCATGCCAAGTGTTTGTTTTTATGCCTGAGTGGCTGGGTTTGTACATTTGTGAATGTGTACCTACTAAGTGTTTGGTTTTAAGCCTAAGTGGTTATGTGTACTGTTCTTGGAAACCGGTGGCTGTGGAAGCCCGGAACTGTTCTTGGAACCCAGTGGCTGTGGAAGCCCGGGACTGTTCTTGGAACCCGGTGGCTGTGGAAGCCCGGGAATGTTTATGTTCCAGCCTGTGTATGATTATATTTGCTGCTATGGCCTGTTATTATATCTAGTGAAATAATTATATCACGACACAGCACTTGTACACATGGCATGTAGATATTAGGAGCATGGGATGGGTTGAGGAGACATGATCCCTACTGAGCTGTGGTTGCTCACCCCTCCTACCATGTTGTTTTCTTTACAGGAACCTACAGGCGTTAGGTGGGAACACCAAGGTGGAAGTCCTGCTTGTGGCTTGCTTATTATTATTTGAGTTATGCTGTTTTTGTGTAAGCTTTGTAACCCCAATGGGGAGGTATTGTAATGTGGAGTTTAATGTAATAAAGGCATGTTTTGGACACTTGTTATGTTTGGACTCAATAAATATAAGATTGGTCTCTGAATATAAAGTGTGAAGTGTATATTGTATTCTAACCCCTTTATCCAACTTGGGTAAAGGGAGGGTCACGTTCCGGTCTCCTCGGGTTGGAAATCCGGGGCGTGACCATATGGTATCAGAGCATGGTCTAGTTGGCCTAGGGTAGTGGGCAGATCTGGTTATCTTGCGTCCTTTGGAGGAACATGGAGGGACGTGCCTGATCAACACGGTCCTCTTGGAGCCTCTAAGGTGTACTTGGGGTAGTCCAGACCTGAGGTAGGATTTGCATGCATTGGCATTAGGGCACTAGTTGCATTGGTTGTTGTATGTGAAGGTGTGGATACCTGTTAAAATTGTAATTGTGATAAAAGAAAAATGTGACTAATGTGATAACGTGTGAACTGTGCAACTCTGATTTTACTTGAAGTACCTTGAGCATGACTACAAGGAAAGGTCCTGTGTGCAATGTTGATTGGTGCAACGTGTATGTGTGATGCCATGTACTACTTGACTTGATAGTGGGGTAGAGGTAGTGAAACCCGATAATTGATGAACGCATTCTGACGTTTGTGCTTTTTACTTCTTGTAGTAAGAATGCCACCGAGAAGAGTGACGCGTGCGTCCGGGGCAATGGGCGATGAGTCATTGCCCATGAGGGCCCGGGTGCGGGGCAGTCCGTTGGAGTACATGCACTGTTGCTGGCGCAGCTGCGAGAAGGCATCCGGGTGGAAGTCCAAGAGCTGAGGGAGGGTATCTGGCAAGAAGTCCGGGAGGAGGTGCGCCGTGAGATGGCGGCACAGCAGGTGGTGCCACCCCCACCGCCACCACCAGCGGGGGAGCTACCCCGGGAGCGTGAGGGTTCTTCGCGTGGTATACCGATTCGTGCAGAGGATGACGTGGTGACACGGTTCCGAAAGGAACAACCTCCACGATTTAAAGGGGAGGAGGACCCAGTGTTAGCTGAGCACTGGCTGAGGCAGATCGAGCATGTGTTTTCCTTTCTCCTACCCCGGGAGGAGGATAAGGTGAGACTGGCCATTCGGCAGCTGGAGGGGAATGCTCTGGAGTGGTGGTTGAGTGTCACAGGGAGCCGTGCGGTGCAGTTCATGCTTTGGGAGGAGTTTCCACAGCTCTTCCATGATGAGTTCTTCCCGGAATCTTTGAGATGGCAGAAAAGAGAAGAATTTGGCAGCCTGAAGCAAGGATCAAAGATGGTGCCCGAGTATGAGCGGGAGTTCCGGAGCCTGAGTAGGTTTGCCCCCGAGACTGTGGCAAAGGAGGACCTGAAGGCCCACAAGTTCACCTTGGGTCTTAGGCCAGCTCTTAGGCAGAGGGTGGCGATTCTGCGTTTGAGGACCTATGCTGAGGTTGTTGAGACAGCACGTATAGCTGAGAGGGAGCCGGAGGATGGGAGGCAGGTCCATCGGGGTCGCCGGTTGCAAGGTGGGGTCGAACACGATTCGGGGTCCAAGAGGCCTAAGACCGAGGAGAGAGATAGTAGTTCCTTCCACAGCAGGGGACAAACATTGGTGAACCCAGGGAGGTCTAGCTTTGGCGGTGGCAGACGGGGAGGTCCGGCAGGAGGTCTCTCCCAGCAATTAAAGCAGATATTTTCCAAGAAGAATTCAATGTTGAACAGTTCTCGGAAAATCCAATTCCAAGATTGTCTCCCAGGGATGTCTATATAGATCAAGACTTATATATTTTCATAGATGCGTATACATGTACAAGAGCTCTTAGAGATTAAGTTGGCTAGTGTGTGAGTAATTGTAAAACAGAGTGCAAGAGAGTTTTAGCAGATTGAAAAGCTTTTCTTCAACTTTAATCTGTTAATATTTTGTTGTAATTATCTTTTGATAATAAAACAGAATACTTTTACTATCTGGTTATCTTCCGCACTATTTTTATAGTTTAACTAGAAAAGTGTTTGAGCCTAAGAAGAAGAAGAGTTTTCAATAAGAGCCTATTCACCCCCTATTTATAGATATTTTAGAGAGTATCCCTTGGCTAGTCATTAATTACATTCTTATATTTCCAATAAGTCAAACGGATGTCCCGAGACCTCATTATGGCTTCATGTTCCCGCATTTGAAAAATAAATAAATCACTTGAGATTAATTTAATATTCCGCTCTATCTGGATGCTTCGGCGAGTAAGGGCTAAATGCACTTCCGTGTGTATTGGTGCCATTTGGGAATTAATGGTTGTGCAGTCTCCTGGGTCAACTATGATGTCCTGAGGATTATTTATTTAATTATGAGGCACCCTGTCTTTATGCTCAAAAATGGAGTCACAAGATACTATTCGTAATTAATGCACTCGAAAAAAGGATTTTCAGAGTCTTGATGCATTAGAGTTGCTTCCAGGCCGATAGAGGTGTTACCTTTAGAGTTTTTTCGGATTATTGGAGCTTATTTTAGACCATGGGAATGATGTCCGAGCCTAGGCTTATTCCGGATCGTTGGGAGATAACCTGGATGATTGATGCTTATTCCAGACTAAGGCTCTTTATTCCGTAGCAAGGATAGCTCAGATCATTTATTCTGGATATATGGAAGGCTCGGATCCTTACTCTATGCTAAGGCTCTTTATTTTGTATTAAGGATAGCTCGGATAACTTATTTTGAATCAATGAAAGGCTCGGATCCTTACGCCGTGCTAAAGCTCCTTATTCTGTATTAAGGATAGCTTGGATCCCTTATTTCGGATCAATGGAAGGCTCGGATCCTTACTCCATGCAAAGGATCCTTATTCCGTATTAAGGATAGCTTGGATCCCTTATTCCGGATCAATGGAAGGCTTGGATCCTTACTTCGTGCTAGGGCTCCTTATTTTGTATTAATGATAGCTCAAATCCGAGCTCCATGCTAAGGCTTTTTATTCCGGATCAATGGATGGCTCGCCCCCAAATTCCAGGATACCCGAACCAGGAATATGACTTCCCCTTGCCCGCACCCGAAAGGTTAAAGGGTAGGTGACTAACACCACTAGAGACTACACCGTAGGTGCTTGTCTCAAATATACAACCTTATAAAGTCATACATTAATATGCATATAATATGTCAAACAGTCATACAAACATCATATGACAAATAGTATGTACTACAATTGTCCACGGACCCATGTCCGGGATATAATACATAAGCCATAGAATCATACATCGAGTAGTGGGCACGTCCTATCACGCCCTTGAGTTCTAGGGGTACCCGGAACCAGGAACATGACTTCCCCTTGCCCGCACCCGAAAGGTCAAGGGGTAGGTGACTAGCACTAATAGAGACTACATCTGGGGTCTTGTCTCAAATATGTAACCCTGTATAATCATACATCAAGGGTAATCATGTACTTTCCCACACATCAACATGTATACAATAGGTCAAACAGTCATACAAACATCATATGATAAACGTGTGTAATACAACCGTCCACGGACCCTTGTTCGAGATATCACACAAAATATTACGGAATACGATCATCGTATCATACATCGGAGTAACAGGCACGTCCTCCTGGAAGAAAGTCCCCCACTAGTCTCGGATCACACCTGAAAAGGGAAAATAACAAGTAGGGGTGAGCGACAAGCTCAGTAAGTGACCCTAATACTCCACATCATGCAAACATACAAGTCTATACTATATGCTCGTGTACTCGTGCACTATGTTGTGTGCACAATCATCAAGGACTCAACCAAGCAAACAAACATCAGGACCCGACCTGCCCACACAAGACAACTTGTTCACGATCCTCAATAGGATCCCGGCTCAAGGGCACTAAGCCCTAGCTCCACGAGCTCAATGGCTCATGAGCTCAATGGCTCAACACGATCCTCAACAAGATCTTAGCTCAGGGCACTCGGCCCTGGCTCCATGACCTCAACAGTTCACGAGCTCAACCACTCAACATGATCCTCAACATGATCTCACCTCGGGGCACTTAGCCCTGGCTCAACGAGCTCAATGGCTCAACCCAGGCCTTAGCCTGTCACGTCAACCATATAGTATCACCTATGCTTCACAAGTAAGAACACAAACAAGTCACGGAGTCCAAGACCCAATTCCTCAAACCAACATACCAACACTAGTATGGCATTCAAGTTCACAACACTCTTTTTATAATTGAGGTCAGTCTTCATAAATCGATCTTCATGCCTTGACCAAAGAAGAAGATACTCATAGCAGTTGTTTTCTTGCAATCAAAAGTCCTTGTATTGGGCCTCCATGTCATAACTAAGATAATCTGATTTTTGGGGATTTTTTCGAGATGTCTAACCCCACTTTCCAAAAATGCACCTCTATGAAAAACCGAATTTTTCCGTGATTTTACACTAAATTCCAATGTTCACATTTTGAAGGAGTGAGAATTTAATTTTCTAGTATTTTTCTTTGAGTCCGAAAGGGGGGGTATTTCGCTATTTACATTATAATTTATGGTATCCCAAAGTGGTCCTTAGTGTTGTGACCCTTCACCAAGTACGATTACATTTTAACTCGGTCAAAATGAGGTTCAACAGAGGCTAAAGAGGATAGTCCAACACTTGGATTGACAACCTAGGTTCAAGTATTTGATTTAATTCTCATTCTTTCCCTTTTTATATTCGAAACCTTATCTTGTTTTTGTATTGGGATTGTATGAATTTAATATATTAATTGGACCTAATTTGATTCTCTGTTATGAATATTTGTTTAGTTATTATTTTATGAATTCATATTGGATTAATAGATTGTGTGGATGCTTATAACTCTATGATTGAGGTGATCACTTTGTTCTAGTATTAGGGTAAAACATAAAGGACTAAAAGGTAAAGTAAATATCTAGAAAACCCACATAATCTAACTAGGCAATGCTTAAGTTGCAAGAGCTTGAGTATCCTAGGAATCTAAGTCAAGAATGAGTGTGATGCTAGCTCTAGACTAAACAACTTCTAAGTCTAAAGGGTCATCCATCCCTTAAGTTAGGGCATACACACTAGCAAGAACTTGAAAGATGATAGCCAATGCATTAGAGTTGGGATTTTAATCATAACAGGGTAATATAATTCATATTATAAGTAATATTAAATCAAAAAATCATCATATAAGTCAAATTTCCATACTTTAGATATAACCATTACAACACCTTTCACCAATAGTTCTAATCCATTATAATAGAGTAAGTTAGTCAATATCAGCATATTTTAAATAATTGTACTTTTATTATTTCTGTTATTGCACCTAGCATTAGCATTAGTTCTCTTTCTAAGAAGCTACCAATATCTCTGTGGGATAAACCTTGCTTACCCTATCTATATAGGTTGAGTTAGGAGTAATTATAAATGTTTATGTGAGCACTACGATAACGCTTAACAATCATCAACGTCGACATTAATTAGGTCAACATTTTATTATTCTACTTTATTATGTTTAAAACTTCTTTTATTCCTTATAAACAAAATCTTTGTCACAAGAGACCTAACTCTTATATCTTATTTTTCCAAACAAAACCACTATTTTTTGAAAAAAAAAATAATTATGGAAAGCAAACATGAAACAAAAAAACACCATTAGGCTAAGACTAAGTACTAATTTTAGATATTGTGGAATGTGAGAATTTCTCCATTTCCCACATAAACGACTCTCGAACCTATTTTATGGAATCGTAAACCCTCTTAGGTAACCAATCACACTTCTAAAATTGTTTGGTAGTGACTCTATTTTTTTCTCTTATTTTGGTGTTGTGTGAGTTATGTGCTTATAATGACTCAATGACTAAATCTCCATCCAAAAGAATACATTGTACCAATCAAGAGCTTAGAAGATATTGTTGGTCCCTATTAGCCTAGAGGGGGGGTGAATAGGCTTAAATCAAAAACTCTTTTCTCACAGGTGTAACACAATCTGGTTAAAGGATATAAAATCAGTGTGGAAGATAGCAGCAGTTAGCTGATTACACTAGCACTCGGCTTTACAATCACACACACTGGCGTTAATAATCTCTATAAGCTCTTGTACAATAACTTTGCTCACGCGTGTATCAGTTTTCCTTCGTATGTGTACGCACAATTTTAATGTACAACACTGAGATATATATATAGACATCCTAGGAATCTATCTTGGAACCGTGTTTTCCGAGACTTGTGTGGACATTAAGTTCTTCTCGGAAAATGCTTCTGCTATAACTGCTTCGGATGTGGAGCTTGAAATATTGGAAGCATAAGTAAATTAAATAACTTCGCTCGCTTCCAATTACATTTGGGACTGCATCCACATCTCCGAGTGGTTCACGTGTAAGACAGTTTAGATCTTCAATGAGTTTGTCTTACTTCGGAATAGAGCGAGTTGTTATCATAAATGCGGTATTGATAAGTTGAAGTAGCGTCCTTTTAGTCCGGTGTAGCTTTCCTTACTCCGTATCAACGAGGTTCGGATCCTTACTCCATATTAGTTATTGCTTACTCCGCATACATGAGGTCCTGAAATCCTTATTCCGTGTCAGCGCTTCCTTACTCCGCTTGAGTAATGATTTGGATTTCTTATTCCGCATTAGATGTCCTTACTCCGCATCAGTCGTCTTTACTCCGCTCGAATGAAAGACCCGAATTCCTTAGTCCGAATATTCTTTTCCTTAGACAATTTGGAGTAAAAGACTTAATTCTTTCTCTGCAACAAATCTCTTTTACTCCGTACGAGGTGTAGACTCGGATTCTCATTCCGCATAAAATGACTTAGTCCAATCAACAATAAGAGCACAAAATCCTTAGTCCTTTCAACAAGTGATTAGTTCGTACGAGAGGGTCCTTACACCGGATGAAGACTTGGTTATTTACCAAGTGTTAGACGACACTCATGATGACCCGGATCAGGATTATGTATCCTGTCCTTTACTTTGCTCTTACAGGAGTAGGTCCGAATAATAATTTTATCTTCTGTACAGACTTAAAATAAACATGAAACAAACTAAAATCAAATTACATTAGGTTTGATTCGCATCATCCAAATTCTAGGTTTGATCCTACAATCTCCCCCAATATGGATGTGCCAAACCCTTTGTAATCTGATCCACTTAGGTAGCAAGATATACACAGAGATAAGGATAAATAAAAGAAATTTCCACTATTTCAGCAACAGTAATACAAAGTAAGCCTTAATACAAAAGTTATACTAAGAATTGTAAGGCTTACTGTACTTGAAGATTTTAGTTGCTGCTTGCTCCCTTAGCCTCTTAAACTGTTCTTTAGTGCACAAGAAAAAATAATTCCAGTTGGGATCATACTTCAAAAGGTGCCTAATAAAGTAACAAACATAGGCTCCACAGCTTTCTCCGTCAGGTTGTTGGGGAACGTCTCCTTTGCTCAGAATTGACGAATTGAGAAGAGCATTTGGAGGCAGAGGAGGTTGGCCAATTGATTCAAAGAGTCCACTCTGTCTGAAAGCATCTGACAGAGTCCGAAGCAATGGTCCGAGTTGGCTTCTTCTCATCTGGTGTCCCACAACCTGATGGGAGTCGTGCAGAACAACTCTCTTGTCCTTAATAGAGAAGACCGTGAGCATGTGATGAGGAGTGTTGATCCTGTATGGAATGAGAATAATTGTAATATTTTTCCATGGCTTGCTGTTCTCAGCTGTTCCATTTATGAGGGTCTGAATGAAGTCCACTTCAGGAAGGTAGTGATCAAGCCAACAAGGTAGGATTTCAAACATATGCTCGTCTTGATACAAGGTGGGAAACAACCTCATCTCTTCCTTTACCGCCAAGGTGAAGTTGTCAATATCCTCAGTAGAGAACTGTCCTTTCTCCAACAGTAGGGTGCTTATGTCTTCAGGGGAGAAAGGGGACAGAGATGACAAGTACCTTTTTGGGGTAGAGGGAGCAGCACTCACATATGCTAGCATGGCTGCAAGTACACGCCCATCTGAATCATATGGATCGAATTCCGCATAAGATGGGAGAAACGTGACTTGCGGAGCCTGATCAGAAGAGGAGAGAGCCCAGAATTTGGATAATGCTAATAAAGCCTTATGTAATTTGATCTCGAGATCTTTTGTGTTTCTTTGATCGTTGCGGAAGATATGTTATTAATCCGGAGATACACTCGTGAGAGCAAAGCTAAGGACAGGATACATAATCCCGATCCGGACAAGAGTGAGTGTCGTCAAACACTTGGTAAATAACCAAGTCACCAATACATACGGAATAAGGAACATTCGTGCGGACTAAGTCAAATTGATGCTAAGTAAGAGTCTTAGTTTACAAGGTCGCACGAAGTAAAAGAAGACACGGAGTAAGGCATCCGAGTCTTCCATACATGCGGAATAAGGAAGTACTAATGTGGAATAAGGACCCAAGTCTTTATTAGACACGGAGTAAGGAAATTAGATGCGGAGTAAGGAATCCGGGCCACTCACTTATACGAAGTAAGGAAATTAGATGCGGAGTAAGGAATCCGGGCCACTCACTTATACGGAGTAAGGAAATTAGATGCGGAGTAAGGAATCCGGGTCACTCACTTATACGGAGTAAGGAACTTACATACGGAGTAAGGAAGCGCCGACACGGACTAAGGATTCCAGTACCAAATAGATACGGAGTAAGCAATCACCGACACGGAGTAAGGTTCTGAGCCTCATTAGCTACGGAGTAAGGAAAATTACACCGGACCAAGAAGATATCGCTCAACTCAACCGCATTTAAAGTTATCGGCTCGCAGTGTCCCGATGTAAGACAAACTCATTGAGAACCTGAAGAATCTTACACGTGGATCACCCGGATATGTGGACACAACCTTAATTATATTTGGGAACTCACAAAGACACTTATACTCTTCAAATCCAAGATCTTGAGCTCCACAATCCGCAGCAGTCAAGGCGGAGAGATTACCGAGGGATAGTTAGTCTTTGAACGCATTCCGGAACTACAAGTTCCAAGGCTATCTCTTAGGAATGTTTTGTATAAATATTCATACTTGTACATTTGTGTAAGTGAGCGTGTGTGCATTTGTAAGCAAAGATTAACCCTGTGTATGCACAAGCGGCTTCTTTTTGAGAGATAGAATTTGGCTAGTGTGTGAGTTCATTTGTAAACAGAGTGTAAGAGAGTCTTGCTTCTATTTTGTTGTATTTATCTTGTGATAATAAAACAAAATACTTCCACTATCTGGTTATCTTCCGCAGTGATTTTATCACTTAACTAGATAAGTGTTTGTGTCTTAAGAGAAAGAAAAGAGTTTCGATAAGAGCCTATTCACCCCCCTCTAGGCTCCAAGGGACCATCAAGTGGTATCAGAGCAAGTTCTATTTGTTCTAAGTAGAGATCCCACTTTTTCAATCTCAGAAATGGCCGAAGAAAGCAGTATGTTATTCAACACTCGCCTTAACTCCGGAGGTGCATAGGAGCCCATCCCGAATCGAAGCAGTAGTGAAAATGTCGACCCACCTCAACCTGCTGCCGCCGCTTCTCAACCACGGAGTCGGCTTTACTCGACGAAATCGCCCAAATTCACACCCGAGCTTTTCTCCCAGGTGGAAAGCTCGCATGAAGATGTTTATGGTATGCCATGATCATCTTATATGGCCATGTCTTCATCAGGAGATTCCAATTCCGATGACTATCGGAGAACATGGAGTTAGGAGGCCAAAGACAGGATCTTGAACTTACCAACAATGAAAGAGCCTGGCAGTGCGCTAGTGAAAAGGCTCGGCTTATGTTACATCGTCTTTGGATTCCGAGGCTTTCACGGACGTCCAGGGCTGCACGACAACGAAAGCCGTTTGGGACAAACCGACAATCCTCTATGAGGAGAGTCGGTCCCGGATGCGAACGTGATCTGTACTCTCGAGACGGAACTTTGAGAGTTTCAATCATAAACCGGGCGAATCACTCGAAAGCATCTATCGAAGATTCGGCAAGCTCATTCTTGAGTCAAGACTCATCAATGAGCACTATTCTCAATCCCGAGATCAATGACAAGTTCTTTCGCTCCTTGCCGGATCGCTACTACTCCAAACAACTCCAAGATGCAATCGGACAAGAACGCGGTATGTTCCCCTTGAAGAACTATATGGAGAGCTGCGGACTCACGAAGTCAGGTTTAAGTACTCGACCGGGATGAGAAAATAGCTCGGAAAGAAAAGGGGGTAGCTCTCAAAGCTACTGGAATGTCTAAACATGCGAGGAATGATGATACGGACGTGTCCGAGAATTACGATTCGACGAGGAGGAGGAGATAGTACTTCTTGTCAAATCCTTTGAGCGATTCCTACGGAAAGCAGAAAAGGGTTTAGGAGATGCTCATCATCATCTTTCCAAAGGAAGGAGCGACCGGAGTCCAGTTCCCAGGAATGCTTCAATCGTGGGAAAACCGGTCACTTGGGCCAAGGAATGCAGGTCCAAATCAAAAGTGGGTGAGAAAAGTGACAAGGTAACTCCTCACCGCTCCACCTCGGACAACGGCAAGAACAAGAGGAAGGCGCTCGTGACAAAGTACATGAGTGGCTCGGAAGAAGAGGAGGAATCCTCGGATGATGAGCCAACCACTAAGCCAAACGTACGCACTCATGGCAAATCCGAGGTACCTTCTATCTCCGAGCTCCTGAGTAAATTAGAATCTCTTACTACCGCTTGTGGTCATGAAAAGAATGAGAGACTAATAATTACTCAAATGTACAAAGATATGGAAAGTCAGAATAAACGTCTTGAATTTACTATTAATAGACTCGAAAAGGACATCACCGACTTTAGAGGAAAAGAAGCTTGGTATCACGATCTAAGAGCTGAAAATCATTTGTTAAATACCAATCTCTCAGGTCTAAAAGTTATAGTAAAAAGACTCGAAAATGAACGGAGCAGGAAAAAGAAATAAATCGTAAGTGGCTAAAATCCGAGAAATAGCCTCTACCTTTAGGACCGATCTGACGACATCCGAGTCAAACCTGGCCTAGGTTCCGAGTCATCAACATCCATAGCTCAATTCTAGAGTGTCCTCCGGTTTCACTCCTAAACTAACCAACTTATATCCTGTTAGTACATCTAAACCGTTGGATGGTTTCATTTCAGGTGGCACCATAGTTTATGATTGTGGAGTCGAGGTGCATCTTGCACTTCCCGAACAAAGAGCACCTGTAACTAAAGATGAAGGGAAGGCTGCCGCAATTAAAGCCAAAGCTGTAGCACCCAAAAAGAAAGACAAGGCTAAGGCTGATGCATCTAGGGCCAAGAGCGCGTCACCCAAACGCAATGGATTAGGCCACAGGGAACAGTAGAAAGTCTATAAAATCTAAAAAGACTGTATCCTTGTTTGTACTTCACATTATAGTGTCGGTTTCCATCGTAGGGAAATAGGTCATTATCACTATGAATGTTGGAGTTTATCCTGATAACCGGCTTTGTAATCAATTTCATATCAATAAAGATCAATTAAACAAAAAGGGTTCTTCGAGCAAAACAAAATCTAAACCTCGAAGGAGTATCTCTCCCAAGAAAACCCAAATAAAAGAGGTAGCTGAAACTAACAAGCTAAAGTCAACTTGGAGAGCTAAAAGTCCTAGCAAAATCAAATCCGTAAATGTTGACAATCTTCTTGCTCTTCTAACCGCCCGAAACAAGTTTGGGCACCAAAAATGTAACTGTTGTCTTTCAAGAGCATCTCTGGAATGCATTGCTAGATCACTTGAAGTTAAAGATCAATAAAAGCAAGTGGATCCTTGATAGTGGATGCTCCGGACATATGACGGGTGATCGGACTCGCTTGTAGAAGTTAATGATAAACAAGGACCATCCGTTTCATATGGCGACAACGGCAAAGGTAAGACTGTCGGGTATGGCACCTTAACTAACGTGTGTATCAATCACTAGAGTTGCACTAGTCGAAGGTTTAAAGCATAATTTGCTAAGTGTCGGTAATTTATGTGACAAAGGATTTCCTGTTTCCTTTTTTGTCCAACACGCACGTAAGAGAAAACTTATCCGGAGATGTTAAGTTATCCGGATCAAGAGATGGGGACATATACTCGGTGGTCTTAAGAAATAATTCTTCGACCTGTATGCTTCCTCAATAAAGCATCGGATGAAGACAGTTGGCTATGGCACGACGATGCGCACATTTAAACTTTAAGACTTTGTCTAAATTAGCGTCATTTGATCTTGTCCTTGGTCTACCTAAACTCAAGTTCTCCAGAGACTCTCTCTGTCGAGAATGCCAACCGGGCAAACGGACCAAACATAGCTTTAAGAGCAAATCGGTTAATTCAATAACTGCTCTTCTCCAACTTCTTCATATGGACCTATGTGGTCCTATAACTGTTTACATCACTAGCCGGTGCGAGATATACCCTAGTGGTTATCGATGATTTCACCAGATACACATGGGTGATGTTCCTGAAATCAAAGGATCAAACTTTTGAGCATCTAGTAGATCTCTTCAACCTGGATAAGCAACTCACAAGGACCGAGCATAAAGTGCATCGGGAGTGATCATGGTACGGAATTTGACATTTCGGAAATGAGATCATATTGTTCCGAACAGGGGCATACAAACATGACTTCTCTGCTCCCCGAACTCCACAACAAAATGGAGTAGCTGAGCGCAAGAATCGTACTTTAGTTGAAGGCTGGTAGATCCATGTTACGGGGGCAACGCTTCTCTCGCCATGGTCGAAGCCGTGTCCACCGCTCTGCTATGTTCGTGTAAGAACTCTAATAAATAAATCTACCATGAAAACACCCTATGAGATGTGGAGAGGACGAAAACCTTCAATTTCACATTTCGGAGCTTTTGGGTGTACTTGCTATATATTGATAAATGGCAAAGAGACCGGGAATAAATTTGAACCAAAATACGATGATGGGATTTTTGTCGGGTACTCATTACATAGCAAGGCTTATCGGGTCTTCAATAGAAAACTTTTCAAAGTTGAAGAATCTATCCATGTGACTTTTGATGAAGCTAACCTTGAATGGTCAAAAGTCGGCTCTTCAAGTTCTAATGTGCAGGTCATGGACAGCAACGTCGATTATTCGAAGTTTATGAATGTTCTGTTACACATCTTGACCAACCACGTGGCATCAGCGAAGCACAAAGAAATTATATGGATGATGCTACGGATGACTCGGACTCGGACTACCATTTAGCTCCGGATATACTCCTACGGATACCCAAAATCTCGGAGCACCTTCAAGTCCGTCCGGACTAGTTAACACCGAAAGAAACAGGTGTTGAAGAACCATCTAGTTCATCCGTACCTCTCAATACGGAAACATCTAGTCCGGATGAAGCTCAACCGGTGGATACAATTGAACCACCTAACTGGAAGAGCTTCAAATTGTTCAAGATCATCCATCACATGCACGAAATACAGGATGGACTCGAAACCATCCCTCGGATCAAGTGATTGGTGATCCTATTTGTTGGTGTAAGAACAAGAGCGGCCACCTCCAACATGAGCCTTTACTCGTGTTTTTTATCTCAAATAGAACCAAAGGTGGTAGATGAAGCTCTTCAGATTCGAATTGGATAGAAGCCATGCAAGAAGAGTGAATCAATTTAAGAGAAATAATGTGTGGACCTTAGTACCAAGGCCTAAGTCTCGGCAAGTCATTGGCGTTAAATGGGTGTTCGGAACAAGCTTGATACGGATGGAATAGTAATCCGAACAAAGCCCACCGGTAGCCAAAGGGTATCGTCAAGAAGAAGGAATAGAATTATGACGAGACCTTTGCTCCGTAGCAAGACTTGAGGCAATTCGAATGTTTCTAGCGTATGCTTCATATGAAAACTTCATAGTTTATCAAATGGACGTCAAGAGCGCATTCTGAATGGAGATCTTCAAGAGGAGGTGTACATTGAATAACCTCCGGCTTCATTGAACCTAAGGCGGGACATCTTGTCTACAAGCTTCGGAAAGCTTTATATGGTTTGAAGCTAAGCTCCAAGAGCCCGGTACGACACTTGTCGTAATTCTACTTGCTCACAACTTCCAAAAAGGGAAGATAGACACCACCCTATTTCTACGAAAGAGAAAGGACACACTACGATCATACAAATATACGTGGATGATATCATTTTCGGATCAACGAATCCGAAGCTTTGTGAAGAGTTTGCTAAGTTGATGACGAGGCAAGTTTGAGATGAGCATGATGGGAGAACTGTCCTACTTCCTTGGAATAGAAGTTAAACAATTAAAGGAAGGAATCTTCATTAATCAAGCTAAGTACACTCGCGATCTTATTAAGAAGTTTGGTATGGAAGGTTCATATCTCCGTCAAAACTCCCATGCCTGTCGGTGCCAAGTTAGATCCGGATGTTGACGGCATATCGTAAATGTGATCGACTACGGAGGGATGATCGGATCCTTCTTTGTATCTTCTGACAAGTCGCCCGGACATTATGTTTGCAACTTGCATCTGTGCACGATACCAGGCGAATCCCAAGGAGTCACATATGCTTCATGTTAAATGGATATTAAGGTATCTCAAGGGAACGATGAATTTGGGACTCCGGTACCCAAAGGAGTCCAACTTCACCTTATCCGGATACTCGATGCCGACTTCGCTAGATGTCACATCGACAGGAAGAGCACAAGTGGTACATGTCGGTTTCTTGAAATAGATTAATTTCATGGTTCGATAAGAAAGCAATTCCGTATCAACCTCTCTCATTGAAGCGGAATATATAGGCAAGCTGGGAGTTCTAGCACAACTACTCCGGATGCAAAGTCAACTTACGACTACGGTTTCAACATGTCATCTATTCCACTCTACTACGACAACATCAGCGCTATGCTTCATCGGCAACAATCTGTCATGCATCCTAAGACGAAGCATATTGAAGTCCGGTATCACTTCATACGTGATCATGTTCTTAAAGTCACATCTCACTGGAACACATTGCTACTGAAGATCAACCGGCCGACATTTTTACAAAGCCCCTACCTGATGCAAGATTCTCCGAACTACTCTTCCGTTTAGGTATGCTCGACTTTTCTGCATAGTTTCACATTTAATTTACCCAACAAAGATACTTACTATCAGAACATGGATTGTGCTTTTATTAAAAATGGAAGATACATACCGATTTTAATGCCGATCATACTTATCGATTAACGCCCATGCTTCTAATATTAATATCAACTTCATTATGGGAGGATGCTGTCTTCCGATGAAGTCGTTTAAGCTAACATGATTAAAGTTTATATGATTTACCTCTTTTTGGTTTCATAATCTTAAATTCCACTAATCACCACATGACAAACATGTTCATTTAGATGACTCTATTAACATGTATAGTTGAAGAAATGAAATGGGTTAGCTCGGAATGCCTGGTGGATGAATACTCAATCGTGAACCGTCGATTAAAGTATAGTTTTCTAATAAGATAACAGTCTTGAATACAAACCGAAAATGTCAATCGAGAGGATTGCACAATCTACGGGGGAGAAAATGCTTTATATATTATTGAATACCCCGTATATGTCTCATGACCTCTTTTACGGCGTCTATTTGAGGGGGAGCTTTTCATTGAGAGGATTAAATGATCTACGAGGGAGCAATAATGAACCCTAATATGTCTCGGATACTCCTTCCTCTAAACTTTTACTTCGGATCCGACAGGACATCTTTGTTTTGGATCGGAAAAGTGGCTCGCTTGGATGTATTTTCTTTCTTCAACCATGCATTTTAATCGGTTAATCCTGCTTACTTTTGACATGTGTTCGGCTTCCACATTTTTCACTCATGACTCCTAAATTGGCCAAATCATATGATCTTTAATTAATCTTAGCTACGTTGTTCGGGAAGACGGTTTGTTTATGTTGACCTATATGAACTTGTGTATGGTTATCGACATATGCCCCTGATTAAGTAATATTGCTCATTCTCGCGTATGTGTCTGTCTCTTACATGCTTTGCAATGCATAAGTTTTGTTTCTCATTAGTTCGGATTATGTCGTTTTTCACTTTGATTATTTTCCCTAATCCGTCTTAATCCTTGCCCTGTTAAGCTTTTGTATTTTCAGTTCATTTCTTTTTTAGCTACGGTTCGATTCTCTTTGCAACCGTATCGATAAATCTAGTCCATAGTCTTGGATTTGAAGTGTTGTGGTACTTCTCTTCTCTTCGACTTATTGATCGCAAAGAAATCTACTTTACTCTCTCACCAAACTCGTCTACTACGGGCACGGTCTACTTTTTCATCGGATACTCTTCCTGACTATTATTTACTCCGGATGATTGTCGATTCATTCCTCCGGACTCCGACACGGTCCCTAATCGCGACGATCCAAGTCTTCCATATGTCGCGTCCTTTTGAGGAGGAATCATGATGATTCATTAAATGCAAATCTCGGGATGCACACACACTTCTTTGGATGGCAACCAGCTGTTACACTTACTTAGTCATGCGGTCTCCACGACATCGTTTCATTGAGAGCGCATCGATATCCAGAACTAATGACATCAGCCTGTCAAGCAGGTCCCTTATTTCACTGCATGAAATTCTAGGCCCGCTGACATTTGCGGATTCGGTCTTATATGTTTCGATCATTCTGCCGAAGCACGAGTATTGCTCATTTCAAATCCCTAAACCTCTCGTTGCTCCTTCCATCGCCAAGACCTCACCTTTCCTCTTGTCCTTCAAATTTCATTTGCAATGGCACCCAGAATCTCTCTTTCCGGCGTTAATCCTGGCCATCCTGGTTGATTGGAATGCTATCTCTAATCCTCAGGATTGGTTTTTCTAGCTTCGCCCTCTCCTTGAAGCCTCGCATATACTCAACCTGATCTCCAATCCCGTCAATCTTCCGATCGAAGACATCATTGAGTATTACCAACGGATTCGCGCACCACCGATTCTATACTCTCCTATGTCCGCGGTGAATCCATCACCATCACTCCGGTCGTTTCCCCGCACTGCTCTCCATCTACCCCCGGTGAACCACGGCGCCTGATGCTGCTCCAATGGCGGTTTCTATAGGTTGCACCCACAAAGGCAAGGAATACAAGGTGAAATCCTTCAAGGTCGCTATCGCCATGTATGGCGACCATGCCGAGTCATATTCATGGCCCGCACTTCGCTCTCGGGACTCTCGTTCCTTATGATCTTCTCCTGGCCATGTACGGCATTTTTGAAGGTCTTCCGCTGGATTGGGGGGACGTTTTTGTTCCGATTGCTGAGCAGCCGGTCCTAAGAACCATTCTTTCGGGCGCATACTAAGCGTCGTCTTCGGCGTCTCAATCCGGACCATTTCACCCGATATGATGCTCTTCCTTTCCTCGGCTTACTACCTCTGTTATCTTACGCCGGATGGGAACATGACGGCCCGCCGTCCCTCTCGTGCTCTCTCCGCAGTCTCCCGCTCGGAACAACAAGGCGATTCGTTGGGGACCCCTCGACAGCCAAGCCCACCACGCCGCTTCGCACCCCGATCCTCCCGGATTCGGTCCGTTGCAGCACCCTCTCATTCTCGGGGCCTCCCGGCTGGCGTCGTGCCGAACCGTCCGAGGTCAGTGGGACCATCTCAGTGCGCTCCTAAAGCCTGCTTCTCACCCCCTCTGCTGCCGATGTCCCCACTCCCTCCACCTCCGCTATTGTTGCCGCGGATGATACCGTTGTTGCTATCGCCACTGCTGATGTCCCGCATCTCCTCCAGGAAGCTCCTTTGCCTCCCCTACCTCAACCCCGAGATTATCTTGCCCATCTCACTACCGAACACCTTAACGGACCTTTGGCTCCGTTTCAACCTAGCCCACACCTCCTCCATTCCTAACACCGATCTCCGGGTGTTTTACACACCAATGCCCAATCCGCAGACCACGATCATCCGGAACTTGGACCAAGGCTTTCTTCGCCGGCCGCCATTCCGATGTGCCGTTCCTTACACCCTCTCGCCTGGGCCTGCCGCATGGAGTCCTTCCCCGCCAGGTTGGGCCCTTCTCTTGCCACCGCGATTCTCGTGGTTGACTTATCTGGAAAGCGGGTCCATTGCTCCGGATGCCTCCGATGCTCGGATGCCTCCGCCGCACTCCATGCCTCGATCTCGGATGCTCCTGCTGCTGCTGATGCCTACTCCTGAGGACTCCTCTCCGCCCCACGCCCTCCCTGCTCCTGTTCTGCGTGGAGTCCTCCAAAGCTCGGAGTTGGTCCTTGGGCGTGCTTCTTTTGGCACGGTTCACTCTGACGCTCGTGCTCTCCGCTCAGGCTGGACTGACACGCTCACGCTCATAGCGCCCCGGTCCCTTATCGCCGCCAGGTTGATGCCCTTGGCGCCAACTCCTCTCGCTCTCACCGATTCCTCCACTTCCATGGAACAGAAGATGGATCTCGTCACCTCGCTCAGACATTCCTTGTCTACCTCCTTCTGGGACCCGGCGCACACGATGGCCCGCCCTCCCGTTGCTTCCGATGGATCCGCCCAACCGGGGAGAGAGTGTCGTCTAATCCTTGGCTTCCACCTCCCGCACCACAACCATCGACGCAATGCCGAGAAGCGGCCTCGCTTCTTGATTGCTTCAGGAGTTCAAATTCCCAAACCCCTTTCTCTCACCCAAGCTCCTCGATCGCAACTGCTCCTCCTCCATCCTCCTCATCCAAAAGTGATACCTTCCTCCCATCATATGCGGCGTTTGACCCCCTCGATGCGGATGGAAGCCATGGCAAGGCAATGAAATCCTATCTTTGCCTTTCTCGTCAGAGAAGATGTCTTTTCCCAAATGTACCCTTTCTCCCCGGTCGACATTCGGACTCTTTGTTCGGAGAAAGGACTCTTTACTACGTAAGACATTGACAACTTCTCGAGGGCTGCTAAAATGGAGATGAGGTCAGTTTCCATCTCTCCAAGGATGGGCACTTGTTTGGAGTTCTGCCGTGTGGAATGAAGGCTATCTTCCATGTGGATCTAATTTAATCCTTCATCGACGGAACGTTGAGGATGGAAGCCATGGAAAACTCTCTCAACTATCCTCATTCGGCACCGGATCATGTCGCCACACTTCATGATGGTTGTCTTCATGATTCGGTCCAAGCAAATGATTCTCATTGATTCTCATTGATTATGGAGCATTTTGTAAGAAAGAATCAATGGGAACCCTCGTGTCTCAGAAGTGATGAAGGCAGAAGAAAGGTGGATTATATGAAGAGTTGGGCATCACCCTTGCATCCGACCGAGAAACTCAAGGCGACATTCCGGGCAAAAGCAAGTGCCACAAATGGGATGGAGATAGGCGAAGCCTTTGGTTCGTCACTTCATCAAGTCTTTCTAACCGTGGACAAATATTGGAGCCAACACACCACCTTTTCGATGGGCAGGACAATGGAGCTTGAGAGAAAGCGGTAACTATGATCTTCAAGTATAGTAAGCCTTATGTTCCTTAGTGAAAATCTTGTATTAAGGCAATTTTGTATTTTGTTGCCGATTAATGAAAATTGGTTGTGATGCGTATTCCGTATGTTATCTTTTTGCACCGCTACGGATCAGATTACAAAGGGTTGGGCATATCCATAATTGGGGGAGATTGTTGGATCAAGCCGAATTTGGATAATGCTAATAAAGCCTTGTGTAATTTGATCTCGAGATCTTTTGTGTTTCTTTGATCATTACAGAAAGATGTTATTAATCGGGAGATACACTCGTGAGAGCAAAGCTAAGGACGAGATCCATAATCCCGATCCGGACAAGAGGAGTGTCGTCAAACACTTGGTAAATAACCAAGTCACCAATACATACGGAATAAGGAACATTCGTGCGACTAAGTCAAATTGATGCTAAGTAAGAGTCTTGGTTTACAAGGTGCACGAAGTAAAAGAAGACACGGAGTAAAGCATCCGAGTCTTCCATACATGCGAATAAGGAAGTACTAATGCGGACAAGGGACCCAGTCTTTATTAGACACGGAGTAAGGAAATTAGATGCGGAGTAAGGAATCCGGGCCACTCACTTATACGGAGTAAGGAAATTAGATGCGGAGTAAGGAATCCGGGCCACTCACTTATACGGAGTAAGGAACTTATGTCGCAGTAAGGAAAGCGACACGGACTAAGGTTCAGGTACCAAATAAATACGGAGTAGTAATCAACGACACGGAGTAAGGTTCAGAGCCTCATTAGCTACTATGAGTAAGGAAAATTACACGGACCAAGAAGATCTGTCTCAACTCAACCGCATTTAAAGTTATCAGCTCCGGTGTCTGATGTAAGACAAACTCATTGAGAACTTGAAGAATCTTACACGTGGATCACCCGGATATGTGGACACAACCTTAATTATATTTGGGAACTCACAAAGACATTTATACTCTTCAAACCCAAGATCTTGAGCCCACAATCCGCAGAGTCCAGGCGGAGAGATTACCGAGGGATAGTTAGTGCTGAACGATTAGAACTACAAGTTCAGGACGTCTCTTAGGAATGTTTTGTATAAATATTCATATTTCACACATTTGTGTAAGTGAGCGTGTGTGCATTTGTAAGCAAAGATTAATATTGTATGCACAAGTGCTTCTTTTTGGGAGAAAATTTCAGATGGTGTGTGAGTTCATTTGTAAACAGTATAAAGAGTCCTGCTTATTTTGTTGTATTTATCTTGTGATAATAAAACAAAAATACTTCCACTAACTCATAGTTATCTTCTGCATGATTTTATCACTTAACTAGATAAGTGTTTGTGTCTTAAGAAAGAAAAGAGTTTTGATAGAGGCCTATCCACCCTCCTGGGCTCCCAGGGACCATCGGGGAGGAGGCGGGACAGTCGGAAGGAGCGGAGCAGCCCGGACGGTCCAGAGAAGGCAAGCTGCGTTTGGGAACCGAAAGACCGGGAGGAAGGCCGTGCAAATCTTGGCTTGGGGCCGGTCGGAACGTAGTGTCGGGAGCGGTGGTGAAGGAGCTGGATCGGGATGCAGACATTCTCCCCCCGGTTTGGCGGATCGGCGAGGAGGGCGGCAGGGACGACCCATAACCCGAGTCGGATCCGGACGAGGTGGAGTAGGCCCGAAAGAGATTAGCAATAAGGTCCGGGCTTGAGTCCAAGGACTGGAAAGATGAGTTAGAGAGAGCGGAAAGGATCCGGTCCTCGATTTCGTCAACTTTGACAAGAATGACCCGAGCCTGGAACGAGTGTCCTTCGCAAGGCCTGATCTAATTGGCAGAGCGCGACTTGGGATAGAATCATGGCAAAGGAGGGCGTAACTTAGGGCTGAGGCAGAGCTGGAGAACTCCCGCATGAGAGGGGCAAGAGGCGTACGGAGAGAGTCGGGCGAGTGAAGAGAGGAGGAGAGACCAAAGAAGCAGCGGGTGTGGCGAGCCACTCGGCCAGAGAGGGCAATGAGAGGGAATGTCCGGAGAGAAGGGGACCAGCCTCAAGGATAAAGAGTCCATGCGTCATGGAAAGGGTCCGGGAGGAGGCAGAAGGAGGAGAGACGTGCGGCTCAAGGCAGACGGCGTAGAAAGCCGTGTTTGTGTTCTCATGATCAAAGCTTCGGGGTTTGAGAATGTTTAGTGTAATGCACCCGGAGAGCAGATTCGAAGATGTCTAGGGATGTAAGCGAAATGCAGCTGGTGTCATCGGTCAATATCGGCGGGAAGATGGTCGGGGTAATCGTGAGGGTCAACACGACGGCTTTGGAAAACTTTTGGAGGAGATGGAGGCATGTGCAAAGACTACGCGTCCGCAGATACAGGGAGAACATCGATACCAGCATCGCAGCAGATACAGAGATCTATCAGCAGGGCATAACGAGAGGGGCTGAAGAAACAATTGTCATGAGGAAACGGTCGAGAGGGCCCCAAATTACGGTATACCAGGAATCTTGTGCTACGACTGCGGGAGCTTGGGAGCGCAACTAACCGAATGCTCAAGACCGGGAGCGAAGCTATCCCCTCGTGACCATTGGCCAGGGGTCTCCAACGAAATCATCATGATGTTAAGCGACAATAAAGAGCTGGAAAAGAGACAGGACGACCCAGGACGTGACGTCCCATCAGTAGTGACCAAAGTAAAAATTCTCAAGGGAAGGTATCATCAATTGGTCATGGAAGTGCTCGGGAATATGGATGTCCAAGAGGTGGAGAGAATCCAGTCGAAAGACGCAGTTCCTTTGCCATTCCATAATCCGAAAAAGAAAATCACCCTGTACCAAGAAGAACCGCCAAAGACCACGTACATCGCCAGGAGCAAATAAATACGGGACTAAGTCGAAGAGCCGAGAGCGAGCCGTAAGCTATCGATCGAGTATGAACGCGTACGGCGGTGGGGCTCAAAGACTTAAGCTTGTATTCCTTCACTTTAAGGGACATCCATGGCGTAGCTGGTGGAGCGCTCGGCCGGAAATTACTTGTTGAGAGAGATTGAGCGATCCACAGGAGTCATGAGAGTGATCTTGATGGGATTTGCCGGATGCAGAGACAATCGGGTGGTCACGGGTTCGGGAGTGCTCGTAGGGTTCTGATGTTTGAGATGGAGAAGATCTACAGGAGGCAGAGACGATGTCAGGAGACCGTGGAAGTTGGGAGGGAGCCGAACCTCGTCGGAAAAAAACCGAAGCGAGAGGGTCGAAAATACCGGCCCAATCAACAAGATGGCCAGGAACAACGCGACAGAGAGCGGGAGATGCCATTGGAAGTGGAAGATTGAAGGGAGGAGAAGGAAGGGGAGGTCTTTAGTGAATAGAGAACAATGAGGATTTAGGGTTGAGAAAAGTGAAAGCGATAGTCTCGCTTGCGTGAGAGTTCGGTATAAATAGGACTCATTATTGGAAATAGCAGGTCTCGGGTTTAAGCGAGATGAGCAATGATCTGCCTGACTTAATCCGATGTCATTAGACTTGATGTAGTAGCGCATTGGATTAAATGGGCTGATGACGTGGCGGCCATGCTAACCATTCAATAATGACAGCTGTATTCATACTACCGAATTTTGAAAAGACAAATTACCGGGCTCGAGACGTGCATTTAATGAACCATCATTATTCCGCCTCTAAAAGATGCGATGTAAGATAATCACTTGGTTTATCGCGAATTGAGAATTCCAAGAGTTAGGAGGAATGAAACCGACTCTCATCCGGGCTTGATATTGCTCGTATGAACTATATCCGAATGATAGACTGACTGTCCGTAGAAGCTGAGTGCTGATAAAGAATGATTCCTTTGCTGTCTTGGTGTCGAGGAAATAAGAAGTACAACAACATTTCAAATATGAGACATCAAAATAAGATAGAGCAATGAAGTGCAAAGAGAATCTGAACCTGCAGCTGGAAAAATAAACTAAAGAAACAGTAGACTAACAGGTTGAGTTAGTACGGATATGGATCAAATAGTCTAAGTGAGAACATCATAATCCGAACTAAAAAGAGACAGAACTTATGCATATGTAAGACTAGTAACAAGACACATACATGTGAATTATGATCAAATTACTGAAGAAAATGCATATGACAACTGATAAACACATACGTTCATGTAGGTCAACATAGGAAAACCTTCATACTGATAGTGATAGCTAAGATAAATTAAAAAAACATATGATTTTCCAACTTAGGAGTCACGAGTGAGACGGTAGGAATGAACACATGTCAAAAGCAAGCAAATAATTGTTCGATTAAAATGTACGGTTGAAGGAAGAAAAACATCCTTGCATGCCACATATCTGATTCAACAATGCATGTCCAGGTAGATCCGGAAGTGATAGTTTAGAGGAAGGAGCATCCGAGACATATCAGGGGAGTATTACAAAGGTTGCTCCCCCTTAGATCATGCGATCCTCTCAGTGATAGACTCCCCCTCAGATAAACAGCCAAGAAAGGGGTCATGAGACATATACGGGGGGTATTACTTGGATAATGAATAAAGCATTTTCTCCCCCGTAGATCATGCGATCCTCTCGATGACATTACCTGTTTAAAAATTGAGATCTTGAAACATAACTGTCTATCCATTAGGAAACTACACTTCAGAAGCTAATCAGACTGCGATTGTGAGTACCATCACCAAGCATTCCGAGCTAACCCATTTCATTTCTTCAACCATACAAGTTAATAGAGCAATCAATATGAAACAGCAATCGTCATGTGGTGATGAGTGGAGATTAGAATCATGAAGTCCTAAAGAGGTTATTCATATCCATTTTAATTATGTCAGCTTGAAAGACTTCAGTCGGGAAACGCAAGCATCCTCCCAACACAGAACTTTGGTATTATCAGACACATAGGACACGTTAAGCAGTGTCATTACTGGTTTTCGTCCGGGCCCTTTTGGGGTGAGCTCAAACTAAACCAATGGTGAGAAATTTTAGAGTCGCCACCAACTATTTTTGGGGTACAGTTGGATACCCTCTACTTTGAGTAGTTTCAAGTGTGTGGTCTGCGTTATCAGAGATGGGTTTTGGAGTTGGTTACGTGTAGGGAAGGATTAGCACCCCTACAGCGCCCTTTCGGTATCTAATTTAGGAGGAGGAGGTTTTTCGTTTATTTATACTGCTATGACTGGGTTAAATTCTCTAAAAGTCTATGATTTTTATTTAGCTAAGTTATTTGTTAAAGTTATGGTTAAAATAGATTTATCCTGAATTTCTAAAGGGAATCCTAGAAGTTTTGGGTTTTTATTTGAAGTAAAGAATGAGAGCCTATGGGTTGGTTTTGGTTTTTTGGTTTTACTTTTGGAAATTAAAGTCCTAAAAATGATTTTTATTTTCCCCTCTTTTTTGGTTTTTTTTTTGGGTTAGAAAACATACACTATTTTTTATGTAAAAAAACATTTGGTTTTGGTTTTGCTTTCTTTTTTTGTTTTTTTTTTTTTTTTTTCTTTTTTTTGTTTTTGTTTTTGGAAGGTAAAACATGTTTTTTTTGTTTTAAATGGATTTGGAAAACGTACGGGTCTCATGTTTTTTTTGTTTTGGAAAGCATTTTGGAACATTTTTATTGCACAAATGTTTTTCTTTTTTTGTTTGTTGTTTTTCAAGGAGACATTTTGAACATATTTGGAAAATTTTTTTATAGAAAAACATTTTATAGAAAACGTATTTGAAAAAAAACATTTTGTGGAAAACATTTTGTTATTTTTTGTGTGTTTTTTTTTTAAAGCTTTGAACCTAAATCTACACGTTTCAATAATTGAAAATACATAGGAACACATATATCAAAATGGATGTGGAGTGTGTGAGTGTGACATCCACAAAAGAAAAATAAAAGCACTTTTCTTTTCTCTTTTTTTTTCATCTTCTCCCTTTGCTCTCTCCCTTTTTTTTCTTTTTTTTTTTACTATGTCTTACATATTACAACATACACATATACAAAGGAAAGGGAAATACAAGGAAAACACCATACAACAAGGAAATACAAGGGAAGATTAGGAATTACATCAGACATTAGTACAAGTAAGCTGAAAAGTAATGAAGAGATGAGAGCTAAACCGGCTTTGAAGCTTGCAACACCAATCTTCTGTTTGAGCTCTGTTGGTGCCGACAATCACTTGCTTAGAACCAACAAGATCCGACAACGAGGTTTGTGAGGAGGAGTTTTGAAGATTGGAGTGATGTATTTTCTGGGTTTGAGATTTTTCGGTGACCAGAAATAAGGAGGGTAGGCATGAGAAATAGGGGACTGGAAAAGGATTGGTGTCTTTTGTGTCTTTCTGCTTGCTGAACACGCAGAAAAAGAGGGCTGAGTTGTTTTTGTGTTTTTTTGTTTTTTGCTGAAAAAGAAAAAAAAAAGAAAGGAGCTGGAAGGAGATAGGGGGGAAAGGGGATGAAGGGGTGATGTTTAATTACAGAATAGCAGGAAGACTAGACATTTTTTTTAGGATGGATCTGAGAGAGGATGGCAGTTAGGGAGGCGTGGGCGTTACCTCTCCTTTCTTTCTTCTTCAATGATCTCTCTCTTCTTTTTTCTCAATGATCTCTCTCTTTTTTCTTTCTTTTTTGTTTTTTTGCACTGGAATGATGGAGGGTTCCCTCTTCCTCTCTCTGTGTTTTTTTTTTTACGATGATGGCTCTCCGTCTGCACTGGGATGAGGAAGGGATGTAAAAGGGTACAGGTTTTTTCCTTTTTTTGCAACGAATTCCTTTTTTTTTCTCTCCCCCTTTTTTTTTGATGGCTCTCTTCAACGAAAACCCACACACCCCTGCGCAGGGAATGGATAACTGCATCTTAAGGGCTGCAAAAATTTTTTTGGCTGGATTATCATTAATTGTTGCATTTAATGCTCTATTATGAAGGCAGCGTTTTTAATTGCAGATTTTTGTATTTTGTCTGGTGGACAGCTTGTGCAGGAAATAGGGGAACTCGTGATTGCCTTTTTAAATTTGTATTTTAGCAGCACATGTGATTGACAGGTTGGTGAGAAATGATTCTTTGTTAGGTGGCCAGCGCAAAAAACAAGCCCCGTGAATAAACAGTGAGAAAAAGAAGCCAGCGAGAAAAATCAGCGAAGGCAAAAAAGGGTCGGAGGTTCGAAGTGTCGACAGGTCGAAG
Organism: Taxillus chinensis; assembly: GCA_023512835.1. Classification (NCBI taxonomy): domain Eukaryota; kingdom Viridiplantae; phylum Streptophyta; class Magnoliopsida; order Santalales; family Loranthaceae; genus Taxillus; species Taxillus chinensis. The sequence goes on along the minus strand of CM042088.1, from coordinate 16,845,688 downwards.
TGTCGGCAGGGTCGAAGGGCCGAAGGTGGAAGGCGTACGGGTGCCGCGGATCGGCGTCGCAAGTCGGCATCGTAAGTCGTGGGTCGAAGTGTCAGCAGCGAGGCTTTGAGGGTCGAAGGGTCGACGGTCAGAACTCAGCAGGTCAACGGGGCTTCGAGGCTTCGAGCTCCGGGACTTCGGGGCTTCGAGCTTCGGGGCTTCGAGCTTCGGGGCTTCGGGGCTTCGGGGCTTCGAGCTTCGGGGCTTCGAGGCTTCGAGCTTCGAGGCTTCGAGCTTCGGGACTTCGGGGCTTCGAGCTTCGGGGCTTCGAGGCTTCGAGCTTCGGGGTCAATGGGTCGAAGTGTCGGCAGGTCAACGGTCAACGGTCAACCCCCCCTTTTTTACCCCCACCAAAAATGCAAAAATGGATAACCTTCCAGGAATTGTTTGGGGAGATCCGTATTTGCCTACATAGGCATTTTGAAGAGTTTCGCATGATCACTTTTGCGGGCAGTTTGACCAGGGGCATTGACCGTCTTTTGGCAAGTTTGACTTTTTCCAACGAAAGTTGTTTTGGCCATAACTTCTTCATTTTAAGTCCGATTTGAGCTCGGTCGAGTGCGTTGGTCTCCAATTTTCATCCTCCATCACCTGGTGTTGGTCTTGGGGCACTTCAAGGACTTGTAGCAAAAGTCATTAATTTTGAAACTCCCCCATCCGTGTCAATTGTATCCATCTCGTGCAGATTGGGGTAGACCATTCCTTGGAAGTATGGGATCATTGTGGACCTGTTCAATAAGGTATATGGCATGGGCAGAAAGGTATATCAAATGGGGTTAGTATGTCCAACCCGGACAAAATAGGGTCCTACAGCTGCCCCTCTTTGTGCACTGTTTGTATACAAACGGCGTACAAAGATAAAAGGGAGTCATTTTGGACGGGTTGGAGCACTTACCTGACTTACCTAGAGGAAGAAGTGCGATGGTTGGGTTTGTCCCCGAGAGGGAAAAGGGGCTTCACAAGCCGGTGTGCTTGGATAATACCTTGATGAGGCATCTAAGGCCGCTTGGTACCGGAGATTGAAAGCCTACAACAATGACAGGCTTGAACTGAAAAAGAGAAAAGGCCCATAACAATGATGGGCGTGAACTAAAAGTTGAAAGGCCCACAGCAACGATAGGCTCGAATTGAAAAATGGAAAAAGGCCCACAACAATGATGGGCTTGAATTGAAAACTGAAAGGCCCACAGCAACGATAGGCTCGAATTGAAAAAATGGAAAAAGGCCCACAACAATGATGGGCTTGAATTGAAAACTGAAAGACCCACAGCAACGATAGGCTTGAATTAAAAATGGAAAAAGGCCCACAACAACGATGGGCTTGAATTGAAAACGGATAGCCCACAGCAACGATAGGCTTGAACTGAAAATGGATAGCCCACAGCAACGATAGGCTTGAATTGAAAATGGATAGCCCATAGCAATGATAGGCTTAAAGTGAAGACGGGAAAGCCCACAGTAACGATAGGCTTAAAGTGAAAATGAAAAAGCCCACAGCAACGATAGGCTTAAACGAAAAACTGAAAGGCCCACTGCAATGATAGGCTTGAATTGAAAATGGAAAGCCCACAGCAATGATAGGCTTAAAGTGAAAACGGGAAAATGAAAGGCCCACTGCAACGATAGGCTCGAATCGAAAATGGAAAGCCCACAGCAACGATAGGCTTAAATTGCAAATGGATAGCCCACAGCAACGATAGGCTTGAATTGAAAATAAATAGCCCACAGCAACGATAGGCTTGAATTGGGAAGACTTGTTAGAGACCTCAAATGGTATTTGGGGAAATGCTTTAAGGAATTGGTGAGTTTGGGAAGTAACCCAATTTAAGCTCCCTCTACGAGTTCACTCAAGTAGATCGCTCTACGAGGTGACCCAAAATGGGAAAAGGTTGTCGAGTGCCAAAAGGATGCGTTTAGACTTTGGGGCAATTGCAAGGAAAGAGTTGTACAGTTGAACGAAGAAAGCTAGGATAGCTTGAAGAGAAGTTTGCTGAATATGAGCTCCTAGGATCTCCAGAGGCAGCAACATTCCTGCAATTACAGAGTATGTTGAATGTATGCCAATGATGCATGGAATGCAATGTACCGTATGCGGGGATGCATAAACCTCAACTTGTGGTGAAATATGATGCAATGTGATGCCATGCGATGTATGCATTGAATGCCACGTGATGTATCACTGAGGGTTTGGCTATTGTTGGAGAGGTTGGCTAACATTCAACTTGTTGGGGAACAACGTTCTCTTCAGATAGAAAGTCCGTCCTGTCTTTGCTGGGGAATTCCCTGTTGTGCACGAAGGGTCTATTAAAAATTCGCTTCGCCATATTGAGGAGATTGATTTGACGGCTTCTCTGGGGATAGTAATATCCTGTGGAGATATGAGTACTCCGAATTGGGGGCTTTAAGTTGTTTGGGGATTTTGAGCTTGGCCCTACTCATAAGGCAATGCTAAAAGAGCTTACTGGGGATTTAAGATGTTCTACTCAAATGTGAAATGAAGACGATGTAACATGATTAAAGAGATAAAAAGATTTTTGCTGGTTTAATTCCACAAAACATATTTATATCATAAAAAGTGTCCTATTGTCATAATCTGATAAATAGAATCGCAAGTCTTTAAAAGCATAATGTACAAATTTGATTTGAGCGTCGCCGAGGTTTGACCAAGTCTTCCACTGTTTGCAGTCGTTGTTTTTGGATGGTGTTGCCTCTACTGCTCGGACCCCATTTGTTGTGGTCCTGATCCTTTCAGATTCTGACTGATTTCACCCTTCAAGATTTATTGTTGGCTTTGTATTTTACCCTTGGTGCCCTTTCGGGTTTTCACCAAGTCCGCCTTTGTTTTCTTTTTTGTCTTTTGTTGGAGCTTTGTATTTTACCCTTGGTGCCCTTTCGGGTTTTCACCAAGTCCGCTCATTACAGGAATGAGAATCTTGTTGGGAGACATGATGGTTAAGCATAAAACTTTTTGACGGCGTCACTATTCACTGGATTAGGAAGCTCATCTCCGTCCATTTTGGCAAGGATCAATGCGCCTCCCGAGAATGCTTTTTTCACAACATATGGGCCTTCATAATTGGGAGTCCACTTGCCTCGATGGTCATGCTGGATTGGCAAGATCTTCTTGAGGACAAGATCACCCTCTTGAAAGCTTCTGGGCTTCACCCTTCTATTGTAATTGTTCATCATTCTCTGTTGATACAATTGTCCTCTGCAAACTGCTGCCAGGCGCTTGCCCTCAATTAAATTCAATTGCTCATAACAACTTTGGGCCCATTCTGCTTCTTCGAGCTGAGTATCCTTAAGTACTCGGAGGGAAGGTATCTCCACTTCGACCGGTAGAACTGCTTCCATGCCATAGACCAAAGAAAATGGAGTTGCCCCAGTCGATGTACGCACTGAGGTATGATAAGCATGCAAAGCGTAAGGTAGCTTCTCATGCCAATCTTTGTACGTTTCGGTCATCTTTCTGATAATGTTCTTGATGTTCTTGTTGGCTGTCTCGACTGCTCCATTCATCTTTGGGCGATAGGGGGTCGAGTTACGGTGTTGAATTTTGTATGTTTCGCACAACCTCCCTATCATCCGGCTGTTCAAATTGGCAGCATTGTCCGTTATGATCTGCTCAGGAAGACCATATCGGCATATGATGTTGTTCCGTATAAATCGAAGTACCACAGCTTGTGTGACATTAGCGTATGATGTTGCTTCTACCCACTTGGTGAAGTAATCAATGGCTACCAAAATGAAACGATGACCATTAGACGCTTTTGAAGATATTGGTCCGATAACATCAATGCCCCAAAATGATAATGGCCACGGGGAGACCATCACGTGTAGTTTGGACAGCGGTACTTGAATTTTGTCGCCATAAATTTGACACTTGAGGCATTTGCGCACATATTCAATGCAATCCTTTTCCATGGTGACCCAATAGTAGCCCATTCGCATGATTTGTCTTGTTAATGCATGTCCGTTTGCATGTGAACCACATTCCCCTTCGTGCACTTCTTTCATGATTTGTGTTGATTCTTCTTTTGCCACACATCGCAAAAGCACCATGTCATGGTTTCTCTTATACAGAATTGAGCCATCAATATAATAGTTGGACGCTGACCTTCGGATATTTCTCTTATCAGATTCAGTGGCCTCTGCTGGGTATTCTTGCTTAAGCGAATATTGTTTGACGTCCTCAAACCAAGGTTTTTCTTCAGTATGTCCTTCAATGGCCACGCAATGTGCAGGAGCATCTTGTATACGGATATCGAAAGACTGAATTTCCAACTTTGTGTTTAGTCGAAGGAGGGAGGCTAGAGTTGCCAGCGCGTCAGGGAGCTGGTTGCATTCCCTGGGCATATGCTCAAATGTGATGTCTTCGAATTGCTCGGCTAACTCTGCAACGTGCTTCCGATATGGGATTAATTTGTGGTTTCGAGTCTCCCATTCACCCCTTACTTGAAAAATGATGAGTGCCGAATCGCCGAACACTCGTAATTTTTTGATTCCTTTGTGAATGGCTTCTTGAAGTCCCATCACACAAGCCTCATACTCGCCACATTGTTTGTACAAGGGAAGGTTAGCTTTGCCGCCATGGGGAAATGTTCGCCTTTTGGGGATATCAGGATGGCCCCAACACCGTGACCTAAGAGACTAGAGGCTCCATCGAACCACATCATCCATATGTCTGATACTTCGGCCGAAATGATGTTAATGTGCTCATCTGGGAAGCCAATAGTCATAGGCTCAAAGTCCTCCAGCGCTCTATCTACCAGATAGTCGGCTATCGCACTTCCTTTTATGGCTTTTTGAGGTACGTAGATGATATCGTACTCTGATAGGATCAACTGCCATTTGGCGATTCTTCCAGAAATGGATGGTTTTTCCAAGAGATATTTGAGCGGATCATGCCTTGAAATCAGCCAAGTAGTATGATAAAGGGTGTATTGCCTCAATCTTCTCGTTATCCAGACAAAAGCACAGCACGTCTTCTCCAAGGGCGTGTAGTTTTCTTCATTGATGGTGAACTTCTTCTCGAGGTAATAAATGGCCTGCTCCTTCTTGCCTGTAGAATCATGTTGCCCCAAGACACATCCCATCGCCGACTCCTGAACGGTCAAGTATAAGATCGGAGGCCTATCCAGCCTGGTGGGATCAAAATGGGTGGATTAGACAGATATTGTTTGATCTTGTCAAAAGCTTCTTGACATTTGTCATTCCAAATTTCTGGGTTTTTCTTTCGTAAAGTCTTGAAAATGGGTTCACATGTGGCTGTCAGCTGGGAAATAAATCGGGCAATATAATTCAGTCGCCCTAGGAATCCTCTAACCTCCTTGATGGTCCGTGGTGGCAGCATCTCTTGGATAGCTCGAACTTTATCTGGATCGATTTCCACTCCTTTTTGGCTCACAATGAAACCCAACAGTTTTCCCGACATGGCTCCGAAAGTGCACTTTTCGGGGTTCAATTTCAGTTGATATTTCCGTAGCCTGTTGAAGAGCTTGCGGAGTACTTCGATATGATCTTCAGTGCTTCGAGATTTGGCTATCATGTCGTCCACATATACCTCGACTTCTTTATACATCATGTCGTGGAATAAGGTCACCATGGTTCGCTGATAGGTTGCCCCTGCGTTCCTTAGACCAAAAAGCATCACATTATAGCAAAAGGTGCCCCAAAGTGTCGTGAATGTGGTCCTCTCTTAGTGTTCGGGGGCCATACGAATTTGATTATAGCCCGAGAAACCATCCATGAAGGAGAATAGGGCATGTTTTGCTGTATTATCCACTAAGGTATCAATATGAGGAAGCGGGAAGTTGTCTTTCGGACTGGCCCAATTCAGATCTCTATAGTCGACACACATGCATACTTTTCCTTCTTTCTTTGGTACCGGTACAACATTAGCGACCCATTATGGATAGTGGGAGACACTTAGGAAACCTGCATCACATTGCTTTTTGACTTCTTCTTTAATCTTTAGTATCATCTCTGGCCTCATTCTTCGCAATTTCTGTTGTACTGGCTTGCACTCTAGCTTCACGGGTATGTGATGTTGCACTATATCTGTGTCTAATCCGGGCATATCTTGGTATGACCATGCAAAAATGTCGATGTAGCTTCTTAACAGCTCGATTAACTTCCTCCTGATGTTGGTAGCTATCAAAGATCCCACCCTCAATTCTTTTGGTTCGGCTGTCGTCCCCAAATTCACTATTTCTACTGGGTCTTCACTTGGAACGGATAAACGGTCTTCCCTTCCCAATAGGCGTATAATCTCCCCTGGTAGCTCATGTGTCTCTTCTATCTCATTCTTATCAACTTCAAACACGGGCTGCTCCCAGTTTGGACTTTGGTCAAACCTTTGGCATCTCGTTTCGCTTTCGCATACTATGTTTTCATTGACATTGTGATACCTGTTTATAAGAGAATGACAAGTTGGTAACCAAATATGATATGCATATGTGATGAATGGAATGCACCATGAAAGATTTGAAAAACACATTTTATTGGAAGGTTCATAGCTTCAAAGTACATTAAAATAGAACACATTAAATCCCAGTGACCCGTAAGCATTACATTATGGGGAGGTCCAGGCTGGTCTAATTGTTCAATGGCTGGTTGGGATTCTCTCGCACTAAATGAACTATCTCGCTTGGTGCATGCTCATTTGTGTCCAGTACAGCTACAGTCCTCGTCTTGGGCTCAGGTTGGCTCTTGTGGATAAACCCTCCACTTCGGAATGTAACATTCAAAGGGGGAAAGCTTCTCCTTTCTTGTTCTTGGCCTTTTCTCGCAATCTTGCCATTCGACTTCCCTCTACTTGATAGCTTCTCTCGTCTGTCGGCTTTTGTAGGGACATAGCCTAGCCCAAACTTTTCAGTATTTTCTCGGATGGTCGGGGGTTTGAATCCCCCGAGCCGTCAGGCCTAATCCTTGCCCCGGTTTGTACCCCCTGTTTGATCATAGTGGCCGCAACCATTTTTGTTGCCTTCGAGAGACGATGGTCGGGGCTGAAGCGACGTTCACCATCTCAAAAGCCCGATAGGAGCATTCTGGCACATCTTCGTTGCTTTCAACATAAGGGACCGATGCCGGTTTGGTGACGAGGAAACTTGTCTCTCCAGGAGATGCAGATGAGCTGGTCCCCCGTTACAAACTTCATCTTTTGGTGGAGATCGGACGGCCGCCTTGCCATGTGGATCCAGGGTCTTCCCAGCAAACATTGTAATATGGAGTGATGTCCATTACCTGAAACTCCACCGTAAAAGTAGTTGGCCCAATCATGAGTGGAACATCCAGGAGTTCCCACCACGTCACGCTTTCCTCCATCGAATGCCCGTACCTTCATCGTACAGGGACGCATATAGGACGTGTTGATTGGAAGTTCTCGCAAGATATGCAAGGGCATAATGTTCAAGGCCGAGCCGTTGTCAATAAGTACACGGGCTATGGTGTGCTCCTTGCATTTGACCGTGATGTGCAGAGCTTTTATGTGCCCCTTTCCTTCTTGGGGTAGCTCGTCATCTCCAAAGCTAATTACGTTATTCAGGATGAGGTTCGGTGAGTCCATCCACATTCGCGACCGAGATGGTTGGAGGAACGTAGGCTTGGCTTAGAACCTTCAACAGTGCTTCCCGGTGAGGTTGGGAATTCATCATTAATGAGAGCAAGGAGATGCGAGCCGGTTGCCGACTTAATTGATCCACAATATTATACTCGCTCGCTTCATGAGTTTGAAATTCTGTGGTTTCTTCTTCAGTGATCGGTGTTCCCTTCTTTGTTGCTTCCATTGTAGGCTCAATGTCTTGTTCTACCGTTTTTTCTTTCCTTGCTTTGTCAACTATCTCGGGGGCGTAAGCCCGACTGTAAGGACCCGTACCTTGAGTTAGTCGGTTTTGCCTCCTGAGTAGAGTTTTTCTAGATTTTGACCTAGTAGTTGGACTCCAATGAATTACGTGCAAAAGGAAAGATGCTTAATGATGTCCTCTATCTACCACAAGTTTCAGACCAAATGGACATGTATGTGAGGTGCACGTGATATGGGTCCAATTCACGTGCAAGTGAATTGTCTTCCAAATGATGCAAGGAGGCTAGGGTGAAGTTTGAGAGCATTTGGAGTTCATATGGAGTTGCACGTGAATTGGGAATTCACGTGCAAATTGGCGTCGGCTATTTTTACATGGGTCCCTTGGTTTTGGCATTCTAAGGAACTTTCTCCAAAGGACCATGTTGAAATTGAATCTTTTGGTGTGTATGGATGCGGAAAGGTTGTAGCTTGTGTAATCAAAACTACGTCGTTTTGATCCTGGGTTTACTTAATCAAAACTACGTCGTTTTTGATGTGAATGGTGTCTATATAAGGAGGGCTTGAGTTTGAGTTAGGGTTCTTGTGTTCCTTTCTTGGCGTTCTTTGCCAGAGAGAGAGAGAGCTAGAGAGAGAGAGGGAAGGGGAGTCTGGGTTCTGCCGGAGCATCTTGCGTGGGGAGGGACGGCGTTTGCGCGGGAGCAAGGAAGATCCGCTTTAAGGTAGGGGTTCTGTTCTTCCTAAACCCTCCCGTCCTAGGGTCTGGGCGGATTCTGGGTCATATCTGTTTATATATATATATGTAAATTCATATAGGTGTGATCTCCTATATGAATGTTGGCCTTAATGGCATTTTGGTGTGGTTCTGTGATCTATATGCTATATGTTTGATGAAAGCCTTGTGTGAATATAGTTATGTGTATATGCTGCAAGTGTTTGAAATTATGCCCTGTGAGGCCGTGCATGTTATGTGTTTGTGGAAATGCCTGTGTGCGGGTTTGTGAGCTTGTGGATATATGCATGCTAAGTGTTCGAGGTTATTCCCGTGTGACTAAGCATACTTAGTGTTTGATGTTATGCCCGTATGGCCATGTGTCGCGTGTTTGCTTGTACACCCGGTGGCCGTGGAAGCCGGGACTTTTTGTGGAACCCGGTGGCCGTGGGCCCGGGACTGTTTTGTGGAACCCGGTGGGCGTGGAAGCCCGGGGCTGTTTTGTGGAACCCGGTGGGCGTGGAAGCCCGGGACTATTTTGTGGAACCCGGTGGGCGTGGAAGCCCGGGGCTGTTCTTGAAACCCGGTGGCGTGGAAGCCCAGGGAGTGTTTATGTACTAGCCCATGTATGACCGTGTTTCCTGTTTATAGCTGTAACCATATCCGGTGGGATAATTGTATCACGACAGACTTGTACACAAGGCATGTGATACCAGGTCATGGGATGGGTGGGAGACATGATCCCTCTGGGCCGTGGTTGCTCACCCCTCCTACCATGTTGTTTTCTTTTCAGGAACCTACGGGCGTTAGGTGGGACCCCAAGGTGGAAGACCTTATTTATTTAATTTGTTTATGTTATTTTTTATTATGAGAATCGATGTAACCCCGGTGGGGAAAGGATTTTGTTGTAATAAACTGGATTGGATTGCTTTTTAATGAATATTACTTTCTTGAATGTTGTGGATGTTTAAAATGTTAAATTCTTTGTTTTGTATCCTACCCCTTTGCCCTCCGTGTGGGTAAAAGGGAGTCACGTACCGGTTTCTGGGTTGGAAATCCGGGGCGTGACAATATGGTATCGAGCATGGTCTAGTTGGCCTAGGGTATGGGCGGACTTGGTTATCTTGAGTCCTTTGGAGGAGCCCTGGAGGGACATCTGATCAACATGGTCCTCTTTGAGCCTCCAAGGTGTACTTGGGGTAGTCCGGTCTTGTAGTAGGATTTGCATGCTTGGATTAGGGCACTAGTTGCATTTTTTGTGAATGTATGCTAAACCGTGGATAAAATCATATGATTAAGTGAAATGTGAACTCGATTTGTTTGGCAATGTGTCCTGAAGCGTGCAATGTGATTGATGCAATGTATGTGTGTAACATACGTGATAGTGGAATTGATCGGTGGGGGTGAGGTAGTGACGCGATAGATTATAAAATTGTTTTGACGTTGTGCTTCTTACTTCGTGTGTAAGAATGCCGCCAAGGAGAGTGACACGTGCGTCCGGGGCGGTGGCCGATGAGTCATCGCCCATGAGGGTCGGGTGCGGGACCATCCGTTGGAGGGCATGCGTTATTCTGGCACGCTGCGAAGGCATCCAAGCGGAGGTACGAGAGCTACGGGAGGGATGGCGGGACGTTCGGGAGGAGGTGCGCCGTGAGATGGCAGCCCGGCGGTGGTGCCACCACCACCACCACCGGACGAGAGCGCCTCGTGAGCGTGAGAGTTCGCCGGGTGGTGTACCGACCCGTGCGAGGATGACGTGGTGACACGGTTCGAAAGGAACAACCTCCGCGATTTAAGGGGGAGAAGATCCCGTGGTACCGAGCGGTGGTCGAGGCGGATGAGCACGTGTTCTCCTTTCTCCTGCCCCGGGAGGAGGATAAGGTGCGGCCCGGCAATTCGGCGGCGGAGGGGGACGCTTTGGAGTGGTGGACGAGTGTTGCGGGGAGCCGTGCGGGCAACTCATGTTTTTGGGAGGAGTTCTTGCAACTCTTCCAAGATGAGTTCTTCCTGAATCGGTGAGATGGCAAAAGAGGGAAGAATTTGGCGGCTTGACAGGGATCCAAGACGGTACCCGAATATGAGCGGGAGTTCGGAGATTGAGTAGGTTTGCTCCCGAGCCGTGGTAAGGGAGGACCCGAAGGCCCACAAGTTCACCTTGGGTCTCAGGCCGCCCTTAGGGAGAGGGTGGCGATTCTACGCTCGAGGACCTATCCGAGGCCGTGGAGACGGCCCGTATAGCGAGGGAAGCCGGATGATGGGAGGCAGGCCCATCGGGGCGCCGATGCGAGTGGGCCCGATCGAGATCAGGGTCCAAGAGGCTAAGACGGAGGAGGGGATAGCAGTTCCTTCCGCGGCGGGGGACGACATTGGTGAACCCAGGGAGGTCGGCTTTGGCGGTGGCGAGGGCGGTCCACGGGGTCTCCCGGCGGTTGTTCCGCCGTGGGGAGCAAGGCCACTTGAGGAAGGAGTGTCCAAAGAGGGACCGGAAATGCCATAGATGTGGACGAGAGGGCCATCGGCCGGGTTTGCCGGAGTGGCAACGGGGAGTTGGAGGCATGACATCAGACAAGGAGTGATGCCGGTTTTCGTGCACCAGTGAGAGACCAGCTCGTCGGTGGCCGGCCACCAGGGCGGGATCCGGTCGGACCCGACCTCGGGGGAGGCCGGAGCGGCGGCGAGACCGAGGCCGGAGGCAACCTTAGCGGGAAGCGTCCAGGTGAGTGAGCCGACTAGTGGCACGGGCCAAGGAAGGGTGTTTGCGGCTGGAGGCGACATACCGGGAGGAGGTCGAGCTACCACCCCCACCAGCGAGGGTGAGCGGACCATCGGTGGTTAGAGGTACCCTCTTGATCTCCGTACCTTAGCTTCGTTCTTTTCGATACGGGTGCATCGTGTTCGTTTGTTTCGAGCCCGTGATGATAGTTTGGGGTTAGCTGTGTGAGGCCGCGAGGCCCCTAGTTGTGGAGTCTCCGGTGGGAGGCATGATAGAGGTACGACGAGTGTGTTGTGGCCGTGTGTTAACCATAGGAGAGGTGGAGCTGCGTTTTGACTTGCATGTGATGCCTTTGAGGGCGTTTGACCCGATCTTGGGTATGGATTGGCTTATGGCTTTCCAAGCCAAGATAGATTGTTATCGGCGGCGTGTGTCCTTTGTGACACCCGCGGGACCTCTTGCACCCCTGCGGGGGGAGTGGGATTGTGAGGCGAGTCGGGCCGGGCCGGTGTTGGACCGGTGGGGTGCCATTACCCACGGGTTGGCGCCCCGACCTTTCCGAGGAGGGTAAGGTGGAAAGAGGGTGTGGCCCGCTGTTGTGGACCAATTTCGGGATGTTTTTCCTGAGCGGTTGAGGAGTTTGCCACCTAAAAGGAGTGTGGAGTTCACCATGAGTTGGTGCCGGGGACAGTCCGATTTCCCAAGTAGCGTATCGTATGGGGCCAGCCGAGCCGAGGGAGCTTCAGAGGCAAATTGAGGAGTTGTGGGCCAGGGGGTATATCGGACCAAGTACCTCACCTTGGGGTGCTCCGGTGCTCTTTGCTAAGAAGGCCGATGGCACGCTTCGTCTCTGCATCGACTACAGGAAGCCGAATTCGGTGGATCGTGAAGAACAAGTACCCGTTGCCTCGGATAGATGACCTGTTTGACCAATCGAGTGGGGCCCAGTGTTTCCAAGATAGATTTACGGTCGGGGTATCACCGGCTCAGGGTTAGGGAGGAGGACATCCCTAAGACGGCTTTTCGGTGCGGTATGGGCATTATGAGTGGGTAGTGATGCCTTTCGGGCTCACTAATGCCCAGCGGTGTTCATGCATTTGATGAACCAAGTCTTTGCCCCATACTTAGACTGTTCGTGGTGGTGTTTATCGACGATATCTTGGTGTATTCCAAGACCGAAAAGGAGCATGTGGAGCACTTGGCAACGGTGTCGCAGACCTTGAGGGACCAACACTGTTTGCTAAGTTTAGCAAGTGTGAGTTTTGGCTGCAGGAGGTTCACTTTCTTGGCCATGTGGTGTCACCGAGGGAGTTAGGGTGGACCCACCAAGATTGAGGCCGTGGCATCGTGGGCAAGGCCAACCAACGTTTTGAGATCCGTAGTTTTCTTGGCTTGGCGGGGTACTATCGTCGTTTTGTGAGGGGTTCTCCCGTTTGGCGGCGCCTATGACGGCGTTGACTGGAAGGGCGTGAAGTTTGAGTGGACGGACAAGTGCCAAGCGGGCTTTGAGACTCTCAAAACCCGTTTGACCACCTCCTGTGTTGAGGTCGCCTAGGGAGGATATTCCATATGAGGTGTCTTGTGATCGTCCAGGGTTGGTTTGGGGTGTGTGCTTATGCGGGGGCACAGTGTGGTAGCTTATGGGTCGAGGCGGTGAAGCCTCATGAGCAGATTATCCTACTCATGACCTTGAGTTACCGGCTGTCATCTTCGCCCTGAAGAGTTGGCGCACTACCTCTTGGGGGAAAAGTTTGTGGTGTTCTCGGATCACAAGAGCCTTCGACATCTTTACTCGAAGGACTTGAATTTGAGGCAAAGGAGATGGGTGGAGTATTTGCGGACCTTTGATTTTACTCTTGCCTATACCCGGGCAAGGGTAATGTTGTGGGCGATGCGTTGAGCGAGAAAAGGGAAAGCCGAGGTGGCCGTGAGAGAGTGGAAGGCGATGGAGCGGTTGGCAATGTTGCGGCTTGCAGCGTTGTTCGTGATGGTGGGACACCTGAGTCCTTTGGTGGTAGTGCTGAGTTGTACCGGCGCGTCCGGGAGGAACAGTGGGTGACATTGAGTGTGAGGTTCTCCGTGCCCGTATTGAGGCCGGGGAGCTATCCGGGGACCGGACGAGGGTCCTGAACATGAGTTGTCATTTCGGGGGCGGTTGGTAGTAGCTCCTTCCCCAGGAATGAGGTGATGAGGGAGTTTCACCGGCCTAGGATCTTGTGCATCCAGGGGGTACGAAGATGTACCATGCGCTCGCGGACATTTTTGGTGGCCTGGGATGAAAGCGATGTGGCTGCCTTTGTTTCGCGGTGCCTACGTGTCGGCCGGTGAAGGCCGAGCATCGGCCGGCGGGCATGTTCTCCCTTGCCCATAGCGAGTGGAAGTGGGACCATATCGCGATGGACTTTGTGATGGTCTTCCACCCACCACCGGGAGGAAGGACATGATTTGGGTGATTGTGGATCGACTCACAAAGTCGGCCCATTTTCTTGCTGTTCGCGACGGACTCCATTGGGACTTTGAGTCGGTGTACATGAACGAGATTGTGAGACCGCATGGGGTACCATCATCGGTTGTCTCCGACCGGGATTCGAGGTTCACTTCCCGTTTACGGGCCGGTTTGCGGAAGCTATGGGAACCAAGCTTCACTTGAGTACGCCTTTCACCCTGAGACGGACGGTCGGACCGAGCGGACGAATCGGACCATGGAGGACATGTTACGGGCCTGTGTGTTAGATTTCGGGGGTTCGTGGGCAACTCACCTTCCTTTGGTGGAGTTTGCCTACAACAACGCCTATCAGGCATCCATTGGGATGGCTCCTTTTGAGGCGTTGTACGGACGGCCGTGTCGATCACCTTTGTGTTGGCCGAGGTAGAGAGGCAGCCCTCTTGGGGCCACGGTTGGTTCAAGAGGCTCGAGAAGGTCAAGTTGATTCGTCGGCGTTTGTTGTCGGCTCGAGTCGGCGAAATCTTATGCGGATCACGCGGCGACCTTTGGAGTTTTCTGTTGGTGATCATGTGTTTCTTCGTGTCTCTCCACGCCGTGGACATCGACGGTTTGGGCGAGGTTCCAAGCTATCTCCGCGGTTTATTGGCCCTTTTGAGATTTCGGATCGTGTAGGCCGTAGCCTACCGGTTAGCGTTACCACCGCGGGCCGAGTCGAGTGCACAACGTGTTTCACGTGTCCCGGTTGAGGAAGTATACCTGACCCCACTCACGTGATTGATTGGGGGACGTTGGACATGAGGACGACATGTCCGTCATCGAGGCCCCTATTCGTATCCTCGATCGGCGAGAGAAGCTTTTGCGTGGTCGTGCTATTCCTTTGGTTCGCGTCCGTGGCAGCACCGTGGCATTGAGGAGGAGACATGGGAACGGGAGTCCGTGATGCGGAGCAGCACCCGGACTTGTTCGAGGACGAACAATCTTAAGCGTGGGAGGTGGCCGTTGGCCAAGGGATAGTGATGTTTCCTTGTGATGTGTTTTCTTGTATTAGTTGATGTATTTGTATTGTCTTTTAAAGACATGTGTTCTTATTTGTGATGTGCTTTGAAATGTGTATTCGTGCCATGTGGACATGTGTTCGTGCATTATTGTGGTTATGGATTATGGTGGTATTGTTATGTCTTTGTTGCTTGTGTGTGGTGTATGACCCATTTGGGTGTGGTGGCTTCCGGGTGGCAAATGGGTAGTTTGTGGTTGTTTTCCTCGTATGTCATTTCTTTTCGAGGACGAAAAGTCTTAAGGGGGAGAGGATGTAAGGACCCGTACCTTGAGTTAGTCGGTTTTGCCTCCTGAGTGAGTTTTTCTAGATTTTGACCTAGTAGTTGGACTCCAATGAATTCACGTGCAAAAGGAAAGATGCTTAAATGATGTCCTCTATCTACCACAAGTTTCAGACCAAATGGACATGTATGTGAGGTGCACGTGATATGGGTCCAATTCACGTGCAAGTGTAATTGTCTTCCAAATGATGCAAGGAGGCTAGGGTGAAGTTTGAGAGCATTTGGAGTTCATATGGAGTTGCACGTGAATTGGGAATTCACGTGCAAATTGGCGTGCAGCTATTTTTACATGGGTCCCTTGGTTTTGGCATTCTAAGGAACTTTCTCCAAAGGACCATGTTGAAATTCGAATATTTTGGTGTGTATGGATGCGGAAAGGTTGTAGCTTGTGTAATCAAAACTACGTCGTTTTGATCCTGGGTTTACTTAATCAAAACTACGTCGTTTTGATGTGAATGGTGTCTATATAAGGAGGGCTTGAGTTTGAGTTAGGGTTCTTGTGTTCCTTTGCTTTGCTCGCCGCCCAGAGAGAGAGAGAGCTAGAGAGAGAGAGGGAAGGGGAGTCGTTGGTTGCTCCGGAGCATCTTGCGTGGGGAGGACGGCGTTTGGCGCGGGAGCAAGGAAGATCTGCTTTAAGGTAGGGGTTCTGTTCTTCCTAAACCCTCCTGTCCTAGGGTCTAGGGCGGATTCGGGTCAGATATCTGTTTATATATATATATGTAAATTCATATAGGTGTGATCTCCTATATGAATGTTGGCCTTCATGGCATTTTGGTGTGGTTACGTGATCTATATGCTATATGTTTGATGAAAAGCCCGTGTGAATATAGTTATGTGTATATGCCTGCCAAGTGTTTGAAATTATGCCCGTGAGGCGGTGCATGTTATGTGTTTGTGGAAATGCCTGTGTGGCCGGGTTTGTGAGCTTGTGGATATATGCATGCTAAGTGTTCGAGGTTATTCCCGTGTGACTAAGCATACTTAGTGTTTGATGTTATGCCCGTATGGCCATGTGTCTGCGTGTTTGCTTGTACACCCGGTGGCCGTGGAAGCCCGGGACTGTTTTGTGGAACCCGGTGGGCGTGGAAGCCCGGGACTGTTTTGTGGAACCCGGTGGTCGTGGAAGCCCGGGGCTGTTTTGTGGAACCCGGTGGCCGGGAAGCCCAGGGACTGTTTTGTGGAACCCGGTGGCTGTGGAAGCCCGGGGCGTTCTTGAAACCCGGTGGCCGGGGAAGCCCCGGGAGTGTTTATGTACTAGCCCATGTATGACCGTGTTTCTTCGTTATAGCCTGTAACCATATCTGGTGGGATAATTGTATCACGACACAGCACTTGTACACAAGGCATGTAGATACGTGCATGGGATGGGTTGGGGAGACATGATCCCTACGAGCCGTGGTTGCTCACCCCTCCTACCATGTTGTTTTCTTTTCAGGAACCTACAGGCGTTAGGTGGGACCCCAAGGTGGAAGACCTTATTTATTTAATTTGTTTATGTTATTTTTATTATGAGAATCGATGTAACCCCAGTGGGGAAAGGATTTTGTTGTAATAAACTGGATTGGATTGCTTTTTAATGAATATTACTTTCTTGAATGTTTGGATGTTTAAAATGTTAAATTCTTGTTTTGTATCCTACCCCTTTGCCCTCCGTGTGGGTAAAAGGGGAGTCACGTACCGGTTTCCTCGGGTTGGAAATCCGGGCGGACACGACCGCTCCTGGTCTTCTTTTCTGCTATAGTGGCTCCCTGAACTACCTCACAGTTATAGTTCCACGGGACTGCATTATCCATCTTGTAGGGGAAAGGGGCAGGCACCCGTATGGTGAGAGGTGTGATTCCATGAGGCAGTAGCGGGATTTCTGGAGTCTTGACATTCAAGACAAGGGGGGTTGGCACCCATGACGGTATGTATGACACATCTCTTTGAATCATGTGGCTTTGACTGCCTATCTCTTCTGTGGAGAATTCGATCATCCTTTGATCCATGAGCTTTTGCACCACCTCAGAAAATTCAGTACATTCTGTGATGTCATGTCCCCGTGACATCTTGTGATAAGGGCAATGCTTTTCCCCATCTGTTCCTTTCCCTGCCTTTGGCGCGTCTTTAGCCAGTATATATCCATGCTCCTGTAACTGAGTAAACAAATACATTTTCTCCATTTGTACTTGAGAGAACCTTTCCCGTCGCCCTTCCTTCTCGATACTAGCAACATTGTCGGAGTGTTCTGGGAGAGAATTGTTGTTCACATTTGGTGTCCCAGCCAGTGCGGAAAAATCCAGCCACTTTGCATCCTTTAATGCCTGAACCTTCCTTTTGAACGTTATACAGTTTTCGATATCATGTCCAGCTCCACCTGCATGATATTCACACCTGGCATCTGGCTTATACCAAGCCGGGGGAGGAGTCTTTATTTCTCCCAAAGGTATAGGGGTTACCATCCTTGCCTCTGAGAGCTTGGGGTATAATTCTGCATAAGTCATTGGAATCGGGTCAAACTCTTGTCGTGGTCGACGAGAAGCCTGATTCGCTCCTGCTTGTTGGGTCGGGGCCCTTGGTTGCCCCTGTCCTTGGAATGCTACTCCTGGTCCTTCCTGAGTTGCTGGCCTTGATTGCTCTGGGTATGGCGCTCTCGGTTGAAATGAGTTAGGTACCATTGAGTATGGAAATGGGACGCCTCCTTGCGGCAGGTATGGCATGAATTGGGGAGATGGAGCAGGTGCAGCATAAGCAGCTACCGGTGACCCTCTGTAGCACACTGCCACTTAGTAGAACGTTGGTTGTATTGACTGGTGTGATGGGTATGTTGGTTTCATTTTCCTTCTTTTTCGCTGGTGGTTGAAACTGTTTAGATGCCTCAGCTGCATCACCCTTTAGCTTTCCTCCTTTAATTCCACTCTCCACACGTTCACCGGATGCAACCAAGTCTGCAAAGCTGTTGGAGACGTTACCTATCAACTTCTCGTAGTATACGCCTTTTAGTGTGTTGATAAAAAGAGTGGTGAGTTCTCTTTCGGTAAGAGGAGGTTGGACCTCCACAGCGGCCTCTCTCCATCTTTGTGCATAATCTTTGAAATTCTCCTCGGATCCCTTTTCCATGGACTGCAGGGTTAATCGATTCAGCGCCAGTTCGGTGACATGTTTGTACTGTGCCAAGAAGGAAGTAGCTAATTCTTTCCATGTCTTGACGCGGTTTCCATTTAGCTGAAAGTACCATCGAAGGGATGCCCCAGTTAGGCTTTCCTGGAAACAATGCATGAGGAGCTTGTCTTCACCAGCATAAGCAGCCATCTTTTGACAGTACATGGCCAAATGTGTCTTTGGACATCGGGTCCCATTGAATTTTTTAAAATCTGGCATTTTGAATTTTGGCGGTAGCACCACTCCAGGGACTAAGCATAAGTCTTGCGGGCTGGTCATGCCATAGCTGTCCATGCCTTCTACGGCTTTCAATCTTTCCTCGAGTCGGCGTAGAGCAGGAGACTCAATATTTTCCTGAGGAGCTGGGGAACCCACCACTTCCATTACATTTCCCGGTGTGGGCATAGTGAAATGAGTTTGATTTGGGGTTGGAGGTTGTGCCATAGCAGGATGGTATGTGGGTACCTGGCTTGGAGCCAGGTTGGGTGATTGAACGGCCTCCTGTCCCTGCTCTTGGTGGTGATTGATAGTTCCCCTTGTCGGGGTTCTTCCTCTTTCCTCAGTCAATTTTGTGAGCATTTCCATAATTGCAGACATTTGCCCCTGTAGGGTTTGTTGTGGACGGTTCCAACCCCATGAGTCTGTTCTCTGTTTCTTCTGCCATTGGCTGCGGTTGAGGTATTTGATTGCGCCGGGATCTGAGATTGTAAGAGTGCGCAATCCTGGAGGGAGGCTGCTACCCACCTGGGTACAAGGGAACTTTTATTTGATTTTTCATTTGATATGCATGTATGCATGAATGTCTATGCAGAGGGTTAAAGAAACAAACAACTTTATTGCAAACAAAACACACAATATAAACACTCAATGCAAACGTACAATGCTGAAATGCCATGTAAAATGAAAGCTATCACTACGTGATCTTAAGGCATTCTTCCAGTCATCTCCTAAGGAGCACGACGCCTCTTTCTCTGGGGTGGTCGTTTACCTGCTTCCTCCCTCTGCTTCATTATCGTCTCGATCTATTTTTCCCTCAGCTGCAGCCTTTGAAGAGCTCCTTCTAGAGATGCTTCTAGCCTCTGGACCTGCTGCCTTAAAGTCTGATTCTCTTGGAGGATAGCCTTCATGTCTGAAGTTAGCTGTGGCTTGTGTTGTGCCCTCCAAGATATGTATGCTGGGAAAACACCAGGTTTTGAACTGTTGGGTTGAATCTTGTGTGGTGTGGACCATGCTTGATACATCTTCTTCCCTTCTTCTGTGAGCATGGTTCTGCTATAAGTGAAGTCACACTCTTCCATGCCAAAGAGCACAGGAATAATCTGATGACGCCCCACTTGTCTTCCCACCTGTAGTGGTGCATCTGCAGTTCCTCCCCAGGGACCTAAAAGTGGAACCCAATTGTAGTCCCCACAGCTATATGTCATGGAGACCACCGGCATCCAAGGAGCAGTCCAGGTAATGTCAGCTTCTGTGAGGTTCCCCAACTTCTTTTTCTAGCTTTCAAAGTCTTTTGGTAGGCTCCACTTGCTGAGCAGAATATCTAGTAGTGTTGTGGCTGGTACTTGATAAACAGCAGGGAAACGATGAACACTACAGGGGAAATGACCTTGCAACCAAGTACATAGGAGAGGTAAGCACCCCATGAACTGTCCCGAGCCTTTACTCCTTAGGTAAGTAAGAGATCAGATGGTTTCAGCCAAGATAGCAGGAGTAGGGTCACATCCTTTGAGCACCCCTGGACCAAATCTACAATTGCCCCATCAATGTGGGCCGGTATCCTCGGGAAAATGACTAGCCCATATATAGCTAGTGTAAGCAATTTGTGTGCCTCCGCTTCCATTGTAGTTTGTATTATTTCTTTGATTGTTACCCATGGAAGATATTCGCGCCCACCGTAAGTTGTGACCGCCGGTGAGTCCCATACTGGCTTCCCCATAATCTCAGCAAAGGCCCTTCGGCATGACCTTCTAGGCTCTGGCAGATAGATTTTCATTTTGTTTTCCACGGGGATATCCAGTAATCTTCTGTATTCTTTTACTGTGGGAACAAGATCTAGGCTGTTGAAGTTGAAGCACCGCCGTTGAGGTTCCCAGAAGTAAATGGCTGCCCCCAGCATATCCGTGTCGGCCAGTAGCTCAGTTACATGGAGCAAATCCCCAAACTGTTGTATGTATATGCCTTTCCTTTCGTCGACCACTTGCTTCCATATTGTCCGTACCTCCTTAGTGTAGTCCAGCTGATCTTCTATGACAACATGTTCTGCTTTGTAGGCCTCTCCTGGCGGGAAATCTCCAAGGCGAAGTTGAATGTCTCCTGATGCTTGGGCCACTACTGTGACAGTCTCCTTGTCCTGAAGGCCTTTTAGGAGATGACTGAAAGTTGCCATGCCTATATGAATGATGTCATGTTATGCATGATGATAGGTTAGGATGACAAGTCAGGATAAAGAATAAACCAATAGTAAAGACAGTCAAATGTGCAGGGGATGACTTAAAGACTACCCTACAAAACAAAGGTTAGCATGGCATGGAATGAGCAAACAAAATGTGGGTCAATACCCCTGATGGGCTTTTATTGCTACCCCTATCTTATTCGTTGGTTCCCAAACTTCCTCAATAGAGGGCTCCGTACACCATGGGATTTACCGGAGGGGGATCTTAAAAGGACGTGCCTTAAAAGAACCTCAAGCTTGAGTGGAGGAGTCTGAGGCCCTATTGTGGATAATGATCAACGCATTGGGGACCGTACTGAACCTCGCTAACCTAAATTGTGCTAAACCCGGGTATAGGGTTATGCATGTATGCAACAAGTATGGAAAGCAGTAAATCACCACTATCATGGTAGTTAAAGCGTATAAATAAATCACAGTAAATATGAGCAACAATCAAACAATTTAGCACAACAGTTAAATATATACAACAATATAATTAAAATAACCTCCTAATCCTTAGTTCTAGACCTAACTCTTTAAAGTGTTCACTCTCCCCAGCAGAGTTGCCAGCTGTCATCACTGGTTTTCGTCCGGGCCCTTTTGGGGTGAGCTCAAACTAAACCAATGGTGAGAAATTTTAGAGTCGCCACCAACTGTTTTTGGGGTACAGTTGGATACCCTCTACTTTGAATAATTTCAAGTGTGTGGTCTGCGTTATCAGAGATGGGTTCGGGAGTTGGTTACGTGTAGGGAAGGATTAGCATCCCTACAGCGCCCTTTCGGTATCTAATTTAGGAGGAGGAGGTTTTTCGTTTATTTATACTGCTATGACTGGGTTAAATTCTCTAAAAGTCTATGATTTTTATTTAGCTAAGTTATTTGCTAAAGTTATGGTTAAAATGGATTTATCCTGAATTTCTAAAGGGATCCTAGAAGTTTTGGGTTTTTATTTGAAGTGAAGAATGAGAGCCTATGGGTTGGTTTTGGTTTTTTGGTTTTACTTTTGGAAATTGAAGTCCTAAAAATGATTTTTATTTTCCCCTTTTTTTTGGTTTTTTTTTTTGGGTTAAAAAACATACACTCTTTTTTATGTAAAAAACATTTGGTTTTGGTTTTGCTTTCTTTTTTTTTTTTTTTTTTTTTTTTTTGTTTTTGTTTTTGGAAGGTAAAACATGTTTTTTTTTTGTTTTAAATGGATTTGGAAAACGTACGGGTCTCATGTTTTTTTTTTGTTTTGGAAAGCATTTTGGAACATTTTTATTGCACAAACGTTTTTCTTTTTTTGTTTGTTGTTTTTCAAGGTGACATTTTGAACATATTTGGAAAATTTTTTTATAGAAAAACATTTTATAGAAAACGTATTTGAAAAAAAACATTTTGTGGAAAACATTTTGTTATTTTTTGTGTGTTTTTTTTTAAAGCTTTGAACCTAAATCTACACGTTTCAACAATTGAAAATACATAGGAACACATATATCAAAATGGATGTGGAGTGTGTGAGTGTGACATCCACAAAAGAAAAATAAAAGCACTTTTCTTTTCTCTTTTTTTTTTCATCTTCTCCCTTTGCTCTCTCCCTTTTTTTTTTCTTTTTTTTTACTATGTCTTACATATTACAACATACACATATACAAAGGAAAGGGAAATACAAGGAAAACACCATACAACAAGGAAATACAAGGGAAGATTAGGAATTACATCAGACATTAGTACAAGTAAGCTGAAAAGTAATGAAGAGATGAGAGCTAAACCGGCTTTGAAGCTTGCAACACCAATCTTCTGTTTGAGCTCCTGTTGGTGCTGACAATCACTTGCTTAGAACCAACAAGATCTGACAGCGTGGTTTGTGAGGAGGAGTTTTGAAGATTGGAGTGATGTATTTTCTGGGTTTGAGATTTTTCGGTGACCGAAAATGAGGAGGGTAGGCATGAGAAATAGGGGACTGGAAAAGGATTGGTGCCTTTTGTGTCTTTCTACTTGCTGAACACGCAGAAAAAGAGGGCTAAGTTGTTTTTGTGTTTTTTTGTTTTTTGCTGAAAAAGAAAAAAAAGAAAGGAGCTGGAACGAGATAAGGGGGAAAGGGGATGAAGGGGTGATGTTTAATTACAGAATAGCAGGAAGACTGGGCGTTTTTTTTAGGATGGATCTGAGAGAGGATGGCAGTTAGGGAGGCGTGGGCGTTACCTCTCCTTTCTTTCTTCTTCAATTATCTCTCTCTTCTTTTTTCTCAATGATCTCTCTCTTTTTTTCTTTCTTTTTTGTTTTTCTGCACTGGAATGATGGAGGGTTCCCTCTTCCTCTCTCTGTGTTTTTTTTTTACGATGATGGCTCTCTGTCTGCACTGGGATGAGGAAGGGATGTAAAAGGGTACAGGTTTTTTCCTTTTTTTGCAACGAATTCCTTTTTTTTTCTCTCCCCTTTTTTTTTGATGGCTCTCTTCAATGAAAACCCACACACCCCTGCGCAGGGAATGGATGACTGCATCTTAAGGGCTGCAAAAAATTTTTGGCTGGATTATCATTAATTGCTGCATTTAATGCTCTATTATGAAGGCAGCGTTTTTAATTGCAGATTTTTGTATTTTGTCTGGTGGACAGCTTGTGCAGGAAATAGGGGAACTCATGATTGCCTTTTTGAATTTGTATTTTAGCAGCACATGTGATTGACAGGTTGGTGAGAAATGATTCTTTGTTAGGTGGCCAGCGCATAAAACAAGCCCCGTGAATAAACAGTGAGAAAAAGAAGCCAGCGAGAAAAATCAGCGAAGGCAAAAAAGGGTCGGAGGTTCGAAGTGTCGGCAGGTCGAAGTGTCGGCAGGGTCGAAGGGCCGAAGGTGGAAGGCGTACGGGTGCCGCGGGTCGGCGTCGCAAGTCGGCATCGTAAGTCGCGGGTCGAAGTGTCGGCAGCGAGGCTTCGAGGGTCGAAGGGTCGACGGTCAGAACTCAGCAGGTCAACGGGGCTTCGAGGCTTCGAGGCTTCGGGGCTTTGAGCTTCGGGGCTTCGAGCTTCTGGGCTTCGGGGCTTCGAGGCTTCGAGCTTTGGGGCTTCAAGGCTTTGAGCTTCGAGGCTTCGAGCTTCGGGACTTCGGGGCTTCGAGCTTCGGGGCTTTGAGGCTTCGAGCTTCGGGGTCAATGGGTCGAAGTGTCGGCAGGTCAACGGTCAACGGTCAACACCCCCCCCCCCCCTTTTTTTTTTTAACTTTTAATTACTTTTTTACCCCCACCAAAAATGCAAAAATGGATAACCTTCCAGGAATTGTTTTGGGAGATCCGTATTTGCCTACATAGGCATTTTGAAGAGTTTCGCATGATCACTTTTGCGGGCAGTTTGACCAGGGGCATCGACCGTCTTTTGGTAAGTTTGACTTTTTCCAACGAAAGTTGTTTTGGCCATAACTTCTTCATTTTAAGTCCGATTTGAGCTCGGTCGAGTGCGTTGGTCTCCAATTTTCATCCTCCATCACCTGGTGTTGGTCTTGGGGCGCTTCAAGGACTTGTAGCAAAAGTCATTAATTTTGAAACTCCCCCATCCGTGTCAATTGTATCCATCTCGTGCAGATTGGGGTAGACCATTCCTTGGAAGTATGGGATCATTGTGGACCTGTTCAATAAGGTATATGGCATGGGCAAAAAGGTATATCAAATGGGGTTAGTATGTCCAACCCGGACAAAATAGGGTCCTACAAGCAGTAAGTATGATCGAAAATTAAATTTGGTATGAATCCTTTACTTTCAATAAACGCACAATGCATGTTCTGAAGACATACTGTTGATTGATTTAAGTGAAGCTATGCAGAAAAGTCAAGCATACCTAATCTGAAGAGTAGTTCAGAAAATCTTGCATCAGGTAGGGGCTTTGTAAGAATGTCTGCCAGTTGATCTTCAGTAGCAACATGTTCTAGAGATATATACTTTTTGAGAACATGATCGCGAATGAAGTGATACCTGACCTCAATGTACTTCGTCTTTGGGTGCATGACAGGATTGTTGCTTATAGCAATTGCACTAGTGTTGTCGCAGTAGAGTGGAATAGATGTCATGTTGAAATCGTAGTCCGTAAGTTAACTTTGCATCCAGAGTAGCTGTGCGCAGCAACTCCCAGCAGCTATATATTCCGCCTCAGCAGTAGAGGTTGATACGGAATTTTGCTTCTTACCGAACCATGAAATTAATCTATTTCCAAGAAACTGACACGTACCGCTTGTGCTTTTCTTGTCGATGCGACACCCAGCAAAATCAGCATCAGAGTATCCGGATAAGGTGAAGTTTGATTCCTTTGGGTACCAGAGTCCCAAGTTCATCGTTCCTTTAAGATACCTAAATATCCGGTTAACATGAAGTATATGTGACTCCTTAGGATTCGCCTGATATCGCGCACAGATGCAAGTTGCAAATATAATGTCCGGACGACTTGCTGTAAGATACAACAAGGATCCTATCATCCCCCTGTATTCAGTCATATTTACTGATTTGCCGTCCACATCAGGGTCTAACTTGGCACTAACTGGCATCGGAGTCTTGACGGGAGATGAACTTTCCATACCAAACTTCTTAATAATATCTCGTGTATACTTAGCTTGGTTAATGAACATCCCTTCCTTCAATTGTTTAACTTCTATTCCAAGGAAGTAGGATAGTTCTCCCATCATACTCATCTCAAACTTGCCAGTCATCAACTTTGCAAACTCTTCACAAAGCTTCGGATTTGATGATCCGAAGATGATATCATCCACATATATCTGTACGATCAGAGTATGTCCATTCTCTTTCCGTAGAAATAAAGTGGTGTCTATCTTCCCTTTTTGAAAGTTGTGAGCAAGTAGGAATTCTGACAGTGTGTCGTACCAGGCTCTTGGAGCTTGCTTCAACCCATACAAGGCTTTCCGTAGCTTGTAAACTAGATGTCTAGCCTTGGGTTCAAAGAAACCGGGAGGTTGTTCAACATACACCTCCTCTTAAAGATCTCTATTCAGAAATGCGCCTTTGACGTCCATTTGATAAACTATGAAGTTTTCATATGAAGCATACGCCAGAAACATTCTGATTGCCTCAAGTCTCGCTATTGGAGCAAAGGTCTCGTCATAGTCTATTCCTTCTTCTTGACGATATCCTTTGGCTACCAGTCTGGCTTTGTTCCGGATTACTATACCATCTGTATCAAGCTTGTTCCGGAACACCCATTTAACTCCAATGACTTGCTGAGACTTGGGCCTTGGTATTTGATGGTCCCTTGGAGCCTAAAGGGGGGGGGTGAATAGGCTCTTATCAAAACTCTTTTCTTTCTCTTAAGACACAAACACTTATCTAGTTAAGTGATAGAATCAATCATGGAAGATAACCAGATAGTGGAAGTCTTTTGTTTTATTATCACAAGATAAATACAACAAAATAGAAGCAGGACTCTCTTACACTCTGTTTACAAATGAACTCACACACTAGCCAAATTCTATCTCTTAAGCTGAGAACGCTTGGGCATACACAAAATTAGTCTTTTCTTAACTAATGCACATTACTCACTTTTTTTTATCAATGTACAAGTATGAATATTTATACAAAACATTCCTAAGAGACAACCTTGGAACTTGTAGTTCCGGAATGCGTTCAGCACTAACTATCCCTCGGTAATCTCTCTGCCTTGACTGCTGCGGTTTGTGGAGCTCAAGATCTTGGGTTTGAAGAGTATAAGTGCGTTTGTGAGTTCCCAAATACAATTAAAGTTGTGTCCATATATCCGGATGATCCACGTGTAAGATTCTTCAGGTTCTCAATAAATTTGTCTTACATCGGGACGCCACGAGCTGATAACTTTAAATGCGGTTGAGTTGAAACAGTATCTTCTTGGTCCGGTGTAATTTTCCTTACTCCGTAGCTAATGAAGCTCGGAATCTTACTCCGTGTCAGTGATTGCTTACTCCATATCTATTTGGTACTGGAATCCTTAGTCCGTGTCAGCGCTTCCTTACTCCGCGTATAAGTTCCTTACTCCGTATGTAAGTTCCTTACTCCGTATGTAAATTCCTTACTCTGTATGTAAGTTCCTTACTCCGTATGTAAATTCCTTACTCCGTATGTAAGTTCCTTACTCCGGGTGAGTCTAACGGATCGGAGTGTTTACTCCGTACTAGCGCTTCCTTACTCCGTATGAGTAAGTTGTCCGGATTCCTTACTCCGCATCTAATTTCCTTACTCCGTGTCTAATAAGACTCGGGTCCTTATTCCGTATTTGTACTTAGCCCGCATGAATGTCCCTTATTCCGTATGTATTGGTGACTTGGTTATTTACCAAGTGTTTGACGACACTCAGTCTTGTTCGGATCAGGATTATGTATCCTGTCCTTAGCTTTGCTCTCACGAGTGTATTTCCGGACTAATCACATATCTTCTGCAACGATCAAATAAAAACAAGAGATCTCAGATCAAATTACATAAGGCTTTATCAGCATTATCCAAATTCTGGGTTTGATCCAACAATCTCCCCCAATTGTGGATAAGCCTTTGTAATCTGATCTGGTAAGCAGTGCAGAAAGATAACATACAGAATATACATCACAACCAATTTCATTTAACAGCAACTAAGTACAATTCAGCCTTAATACAAGATTTTCGCTAAGGAACATAAGGCTTACTATACTTGAAGATCATAGTTGCTGCTTTCTCTCTAAGCTCCATTGTCCGCTTCATCGTAAAGGTGGTGTGTTGGCTCCAATATTTGTCCACGATTAAGAATGACTTGATGAAGTGACAGACAAAGGCTCCGCAGCCTATCTCCATCCGGCTGTTGTGGCACTTGCTTCTTGCCCCGGAATGTCGCCTTGAGTTTCTCGATCGGACGCTAGGGGTGTGATGCCCAACTCTTCATATAATCCAGCTTTCTTCACGGCTTCATCGGCACTGAGACACGAGGTTCCCATTGATTCTTTCTAACGAAGTGCTCCACAATCCGATGAGAATCAATGAGAATCATTTGCTTGGACCGAATCATGAAGACAGCCATCATGAAGTGTGGCGACATGATCCGGTACGGAATGAGGATAGTTGAGAGAGTTTTCCATGGCTTGCTATCCTCGGAGATTCCGTCGATGAAGGACTGAATTAGATCCACACCGGGAAGATAGCCTTCATTCCAACACGGCGAACGTCAAACAAGTGCCCATCCTTGTAGAGAGATGGAAACGACCTCATCTCCATTTTAGCGACTCTCGAGAAGTTGTCAATGTCTTCTGTAGTAAAGAGTCCTTTCTCCGAACAAAGAGTCTGAATGTCGGCCGGGGAGAAAGGGTACATTTCAGAAAGACATCTTCTCTCAGCAGAAGACACAGCATAGGATTTCATTGCCTTGCGCAAGCTTCCATCCGCATCAGAAGGGTCAAACTCCGCATATGATGGGAGGAAGGTATCAGCTGCGGATGAGGAGGATGGAGGAGGAGCCGGAGGCTGCAGTAGAGGAGCTTGGTTGAGAGAAGCGGCTTCGTTTGGGAATTTGAACTCCCTGAAGCACTGAAGTGGCAGGCCGCTTCTCAGTCCGAGTAGATGGTTGTGGGGCAGAAGGAGTAGACGGATCAGATGACACTCTCTCCCCCGGTTTGGCAGATCACCGGGAAGCAACAGGAGGACGAGCCATCGTGTGCGCCAGATCCGCGAAGGAGGTAGACAATGAATGGACGGATGTGGCGACAAGATCCATTTTCTGCTCCATGGAAGTGGAGGAGTCAGTGAGAGCGGAGAGGAGTTGGGCGCCGAGGGCATCAACTTTGGCAGCGATGGCAGAAATTTGGGCGCTTTGAGCTTGGGCGTGTCGGTCCAGCTGGGCGGAAAGCACAGCGTCGGAGTGGACCGTGCCAAAAGAGGCACGCCCAAGGACCAACTCCAGAGCTTTGGAGGACTCCCCCGCATGAACAGGAGTAGGAGTGCGTTGGGCAGAGGAGTCCGCAGGAGTATCAGCAGCAGCAGGAGCATCCGGAGCATCAGAGGCATCCGGAGCATCGGAGGCATCCGGAGCATTGGAGGCATCCGGAGCAAGGGACGCATCCGGAGCAAGGGACCCGCTTTGACCAGATAAGTCAACCACGGGAATCGCGGCAGCAGGAGAAGAGGGTCCAGCCTTAGCAGGGGAAGGACTCCGTGCAGCAGGGACTAGGCCGGAGGGTGTAGGGAACGGTACATCGGGAATGGCGGCCGGCGTAAGAAAGCCTTGGTCCAAGTTCCAGATGATCATGGTCTCCGGGGATTGGGTATTGCGTGTGTAAAACACCCGGAGATCGGTGTCAGGAATGGAGGAGGTGTGGGCTAGGCTGAAACGGAGCCAAAGGTCCGTTAAGGTGTCGGTGGTGAGATGGGCAAGATAATCTCGGGGTTGAGGTAGGGGAGGCAAAGGGGCTTCCGGAGAAGAGGCCGGGACATCAGCAGTGGCGACAGCAACAGCGGTATCAATCGCGGCAGCAATAGCGGAGGTAGAGGGAGTGGGGACATCAGCAGCAGAGGGGGCTGAGGAAACAGCTTTAGAAGCACTGCGCTGAGATGGCCCCGCAACCTCGGACGGTTCGGCACGGACGCTTGGCTGGGAGGCCCGAGAATGAGAGGGTGCTGCAACGGACCGAATCCGGGAGGATCGGGGTGCAGAACTGACGTCAGGGGCTTGGCTGTCGGAGGGGTCACCAACAGAATTGCCTTGTTGTTCCGAGGCAGGAAGTATGCGGAGAGCTGCAGATGGTCGGCGGGCGGTCATGTTCCCATCCAGCGTAAGATAACGAAGGTAATAAGCCGGAGGGAATGGAACAGCATCATATCTAGCGAAATGGTCCGGATTAAGATGCCGGAAGACAATGCTGAGGATGCGCCCGAAGGAATGGTTCTTGGAACCATTCTGCGGGCAGAATCGAAACAAGAACATCCCCCAATCCATCGGAAGACCTTCAAAAACGCCATACATGGCCAGGAGAAGGTCGTACGGAACGGAGTCGAGGGCTGATGTGTGAGCCAGTAAGCATCAACTCAAGATGGTCGCCATACATCGATAGCGACCTCGGAAGGATTTCACCTTGTATTCCTTGCCTTTTTGTGTTCAACCCATAGAAGCCGCCATTGGATCGGCATCTGGGCGCTGTGGTTCACCAAGAGGTAGGTGGAGAGCAGCGCGGAGAACAGCCGGAGTGATGATGATGGATTCACCGCGGACATAAGAGGTTATGGAATCGGTGGTGTAGCGAATCCGTTGGTAATACTCAAGAACGTCGTCGATAAGAAGATCGACGGGATTGGAGATCAGGTTGAGTATATGCAAGGCTTCAAGGAGAGGGCGAAGCTGGAAAAACCAATCCGGAGAATTAAAAATAGCATTCCAATCAACCAGATGGCCAGGATTAACGCCGCAAAGAGAGATTCTGGGTGCCATTGCAGATTAAATTTGAAGGACAAGATGAAAGGTGAGGTCTTGGCAGTGGAAGGAGCAACGAGAGGTTTAGGGATTTGAAATGAGCAATACTCGTGCTTCGCAGGAATGATCAGAACATATAAGACCGAGTCCACAAATGTCAGCAGGCCTAGGAATGTGCGAGTGAGATAGGGACCCGCTTGACAGGCTGATGTCATGAGTCTGGATATCGATGCGCCTCCGAATGAAACGATGTCGTGGAGACCGCATGACTAAGTAAGTGTAAAAGCTGGTTGGCATCCAGAGAAGTGTGTGTGCATTCCGAGATTTGCATTTAATGAATCATCATGATTCCTCCTCAAAAGCACGCGACATATAGGAAGACTTGGATCGTCACGATTAGACTGTGTCAGGAGTCCGGAGGAATGAACCGACAATCATCCGGAGTAAATAATAGTCGAGGAAGAGTATCCTGGATGAAAAGTAGGCCGTGTCCGTAGTATACTGAGTTCGGCGAGAGAGTGAAGTAGATTCCTTTACTGATCAATAAGTCGAAGAGAAGAGAAGTACCACAACACTTCAAATCCAAGACTATGGACTAGATTGATCGATACGGTTGCAAAGAGAATCTGAACCTGTAGCTAAACGAAGAAATGAACTGAAAATACAAAAGCTTAACAGGCAAGGATTAGTACGGATTAGGAAAAATAATCAGTGAAAAACAACATAATCCGAACTAATGAGAAACAGAACTTATGCATTACTAAGCATGCGAGAGACATATACATACGTGAAAATGATCAATATTACTGAATCAGGGCATATGTCAGATAACAATACACAAGTTCATATAGGTCAACATAGCAAAACCGTCTTGCTGAACAACGTAGCTAAGATTAATTAAAGATCATATGATTTGGCCAATTTAGGATTCATGAGTGAAAAATGTGGAAGCGAACACATATCAAAAGTAAGCAGGTGATTAGCCAATTAAAATGCATGGTTGAAGAAAGAAAATACATCCAAGCATGCTACTTTTCTGATTTAAACAGCATGTCCAGTCAGATCCGGAAGTAAAAGTTTAGAGGAGGGAGTATCCGAGACATATTAGGGGTTCATTATTGCTCCCCCGTAGATCATTTAATCCTCTCAATGAAAAGCTCCCCCTCAAATAGACAGCCAGGAAAGAGGTCATGAGACATATACGGGGGGAATTACTGAATAATATATAAAGCATTTTCTCCCCCGTAGATTTTGCAATCCTCTCGGTTGACATTTCCGGTTTGTAGAATTCAGCACTATCTATCTTTTTAGGAAACTATACTTCTGACTGACCAGACTGCGATTGAGTGTTCATCCACCAGGCATTCCGAGCTAACCCATTTCATTTCTTCAACTATACATGTTAATAGAGTAATCTAAATGAACATGCTATTGTCATGTGGTGATTAGTGGAAGTTAAGATCATGAAACCCGAAAGAGGTAAATCATATAAACTTTAATCATGTTAGTTTAAACGACTTCATCGGGAAACGCAAGCATCCTCCCATATATGAAGTTGATATTAATATCGAAGCATGAGGCCTTAAACCAGTAAGTATGATCGGCATTAAAGTCAGTATGTATCTTCTACTTACAATAAAAGCACAATGCATGTTCTGATAGTAAATATACTGTTGGGTAAATTAAATGTGAAACTATGCAGAAAAGTCAAGCATACCTAAACGGAAGAGTAGTTCAGAGAATCTTGCATAAGGTAGGGGCTTTGTAAAAATGTCGGCCAGTTGATTTTCAGTAGCAACGTGTTCCAGTGAGATGTGACTTTTAAGAACATGATCACGTATGAAGTGATACCGGACTTCAATGTGCTTTGTCTTAGGATGCATGACAGGATTGTTGCTGATAGCAATAGCGCTAGTGTTGTTGCAGTAGAGTGGAATAGATGACATGTTGAAACCGTTGTCAGTAAGTTGACTTTGCATCCAGAGTAGCTGTGCGCAGCAACTCCCAGCAGCTATGTATTCTGCTTCAACGAAGAGAGGTTGATACGACTGCGCTTCTTATCGAACCATGAAATTAATCTATGTCCAAGGAACTGACATGTACCACTTGTGCTCTTCCTGTCGATGCGACATCTAGCGAAGTCGGCATCAGAGCATCCGGATAAAGTGAAGTTGGACTCCTTTGGGTACCAGAGTCCCAAATTCATCGTTCCCTTGAGATACCTTAATATCCGTTTAACATGAAGCATATGTGACTCCTTGGGATTCGCCTGGTATCGTGCACAGATGCAAGTTGCAAACATAATGTCTGGGCGACTTGCTGTAAGATACAGCAAGGATCTGATCATCCCTCTATAGTCAGTCACATTTACTGATATGCCGTCAACATCCGGGTCTAACTTGGCACTTACAGGCATGGGAGTTTTGACGGGAGATGAACCTTCCATACCAAACTTCTTAATAAGATCGCGAGTGTACTTAGCTTGGTTAATGAAGATTCCTTCCTTTAATTGTTTGACTTCTATTCCAAGGAAGTAGGACAGTTCTCCCATCATACTCATCTCAAACTTGCCTGTCATCAACTTAGCAAACTCTTCACAAAGCTTCGGATTCGTTGATCCGAAAATGATATCATCCACGTATATTTATACGGTCAGAGTGTGTCCTTTCTCTTTTCGTAGAAATAAGGTGGTGTCTATCTTCCCCTTTTGGAAGTTGTGAGCAAGTAGGAATTCTGACAGTGTGTCGTACCAGGCTCTTGGAGCTTGCTTCAAACCATATAAAGCTTTCCGAAGCTTGTAGACAAGATGTCCTGCTTTAGGTTCAATGAAGCCGGGAGGTTGTTCAACGTACACCTCCTCTTGAAGATCTCCATTCAGGAATGCGCTCTTGACGTCCATTTGATAAACTATGAGGTTTTCATATGAAGCACACGCCAGAAACATTCGGATTGCCTCAAGTCTTGCTACTGGAGCAAAGGTCTCATCATAATCTATTCCTTCTTCTTGACGATACCCTTTAGCAACCAGTCTGGCTTTGTTCCGGATTACTATTCTATCCGTATCAAGCTTGTTCTGGAACACCCATTTAACGCCAATGACTTGCTAAGACTTAGGCCTTGGTACTAAGATCCACACATTATTTCTCTTAAATTGATTCAGCTCTTCTTGCATGGCTTCTATCCAATTCGAATCTTGAAGAGCTTCATCTACCACCTTTGGTTCTATTTGAGATAGAAAACACGAGTAAAGACTTATGTTGGAGGTGGCTGCTCTTGTTCTTACACCAACAGTAGGATCACCAATCACTTGATCTAAGGGATGGTTTCGAGTCCATCTATAATTCTGTGCATGTGTTGGATGATCTTGAACAATTTGAAGCTCTTCCAGATTAGGTGGTTCAGTTGTATCGGCTGGTTGAGCTTCGTCCGGACTAGATGTTTCCGTATTGAGAGGTACGGTTGAACTAGATGGTTCTTCAACACTGTTTCTTCTAGTGTTAACTAGTCCGGACGGACTTGAAGGTGCTCCAGAATTTTGGGTATCCGTAGGAGTATATCCGGAGCTAAATGGTAGTCCAGAGTCAGAGTCATCCGTAGCATCATCCATATAATTTCGTTGTCTTTCGCTGATGCCACGTGGTTGGTCAAGATGTGTAACAGGAACATTCATAAAATTTGAATAATCGACGTTGTTGTCCATGACCTGCACATTAGAACTTGAAGAACCGACTTTTGACCAATCAAGGTTAGTTTCATCAAATGTCACATGGATAGATTCTTCAACTTTAAAGTGTTTTCTGTTGAAGACCCGATAAGCTTTGCTATGAAGTGAGTACCCGACAAAGATCCCATCATCAGATTTTGGTTCAAATTTATTCCGGGGTTCTTTGCCGTTGTTCAGAATATAGCAAGTACACCCAAAGGCTCTGAAATGTGAAATTGAAGGCTTTCATCCTCTCCACATCTCATAAGGTGTTTTCATGGTGGATTTATTTATTAGAGTTCTGTTCTGAACATAGCAGGCAGTGGACACAGCTTCAGCCCATAGACTGAGAGGAAGCGTTGCCCCTGCTAACATAGATCTGCCAGCCTCGACTAAAGTGCGATTCTTGCGCTCAGCTACCCCATTTTGTTGAGGAGTTCTGGGCGCAGAGAAGTCATGCTGTATGCCCTGTTCAGAATAATATGATCTCATTTCTAAGAAATCAAATTCTGTACCATGATCACTCCTGATGCACTTTATGCTCAGTCCTTGTGATTTGCTTATCCAGTTGAAAAGATCTACAAGATGCTCAAAAGTTTGATCCTTTGATTTTAGGAACATCACCCATGTGTATCTGGTGAAATCATCGATAACCACTAGGGTATATCTCGCACCAGCTAGTGAAGGAACAGATATAGGACCACATAAGTCCATATGAAGAATTTATAGAGGAGCAGTTATTGAATCAACTGATTTGCTCTTAAAGCTATGTTTGGTCTGTTTGCCCAGTTGGCATTCTCGACAGAGAGAGTCTCTGGAGAACTTAAGTTTGGGTAGACCAGTGACAAGATCAAGTGACGCTAATTTAGACAAAGTCTTAAAGTTTAAATGTGCGCATCGCTTATGCTATAGCCAACTATCTTCATCTGATGCTTTCGTGAGGAAGCATATAGGGTCAGAAGAATTATTTCTTAAGACCACTAAGTATATGTCCCCATCTCTTGATCCGGATAACTTAACATCTCCGGATAAGTTTTCTCTTCGTACAGGTGTTGGACAAAAAGAAAACATAAATCCTTTGTCACATAAATTACTGACACTTAGCAAATTATGCTTTAAACCTTCGACTAGTGCAACTTTAGTGATTGATACACAGCCGTTAGTTAAAGTGTCATACCCGACAGTCTTACCTTTGCTGTTGTCGCCATATGAAACGGATGGACCTTGTTTATCATTAACTTCTACAAGCGAGTCCGATCACCCGTCATATGTCCGGAGCATCCACTATCAAGGATCCACTTGCTTTTATTGATCTTTAACTTCAAGTGATCCGGCAATGCATTCCAGGAGATGCTCCTGAAAGACAACAGTTTACAATTTTGGTGCCCAAACTTGTTTCAGGCGGTTAGAGAGAGCAAGAGATTGTCAACATTTACGGATTTGATTTTGCTAGAACTTTTAGCTCTCCAAGTTGACTTTAGCTTGTTAGTTTCAGCTACCTCTTTTATTTGGGTTTTCTTGGGAGAGATACTCTTTCGAGGTTTAGATTTTGTTTTGCTCGAAGAACCCTTTTTGTTTAACTGATCTTTATTGATATGAAACTGATTACAAATCTAGTTATCAGATAAACTCCAACATTCATAGTGATAATGACCTATTTCCCTACGGATGGAACAGACACTATAATGTGAAGTACAAACGGGGGATACGGGTCTCTCTGGATTTTCTGGACTTTCTACTGTTCCCTGTGGCCTAATCCATTGCGTTTGGGTGACGCGCTCTTGGCCCTAGATGCATCAGCCTTAGCCTTGTATTTCTTTTTGGGTGCTAAAGTTTTGGCTTTAACTGCAACAGCCTTCCCTTCATCTTTAGTTACGGGTGCTACTGCTTCGGGAAGTGCAGTAATAGCCTCGACTCCACAGTCATAAACTATGGTGCCACTTGAAATGAAACCATCCAACGGTTTAGATGTACTAACAGGATATAAGTTGGTTAGTTTAGGAGTGAAATCCGGAGGACACTCAGTAGCTTGAGCTATGGAAGTTGATGGTTCGGAACCTAGGCCAGGTTTGACTCGGATGTCATCAGGATTAGTCCTAAAGGTAGAGGCTATTTCCCCGGATTTTAGCCTTTTCCTGTTCTAGTTCATTTTCGAGTCTTTTTACTATAACTTTTAGGCCTGAGAGATTGGTATTTAACAAATGATTTTCAGCTCTTAGATCGTGATACCAAGCTTCTTTTCCTCTAAAGTCAGTGATGTCCTTTTCGAGTCTATTAATAGTAAATTCAAGACGTTTATTCTGACTTTCCATATC
Organism: Taxillus chinensis; assembly: GCA_023512835.1. Classification (NCBI taxonomy): domain Eukaryota; kingdom Viridiplantae; phylum Streptophyta; class Magnoliopsida; order Santalales; family Loranthaceae; genus Taxillus; species Taxillus chinensis. Next base: position 16,809,678 of record CM042088.1, on the reverse strand, counting down.
TTTGTACATTTGAGTAATTATTAGTCTCTCATTCTTTTCATGATCACATGCAGTAGTAAGAGATTCTAATTTACTCAGGAGCTCAGAGATAGAAGGTACCTCAGTATTTGCCATGAGGCAGACGTTCGGCTTAGTGGTTGGCTCATCATCCGAGGATTCCTCCTCTTCTTCCGAGCCACTCATGTATTTTGTCACGAGCACCTTCCTCTTGCTCTTGCTGTTGTCTGAGGTGGAGCGGCGAGGAGTTACCTTGTCACTTTTCTCGGACACTTTTGATTTGGACCTGCATTCCTTGGCCCAGTGACCGGTTTTCCCACAGTTAAAGCATTCCTGGGAACTGGACTCCGGTCGCTCCTTCCTTTGGAACGATGATGATGAGCGTCTTCTGAACCCTTTTCTGCTTTTCCGTAGGAATTGCTCAAAGGATTTGACAAGAAGGGCTATCTCCTCCTCCTCGTCAGAATCAGAATTCTCGGACACGTCCGTATCATCATTCCTCAGTATGTTTAGACATTCTGTAGCTTTGAGAGCTACCCCCTTTTCTTTCCGAGCTATTTTCTCATCCCTGTCAGAGTACTTAAACCTGACTTCGTGAGTCCGCAGCTCTCCATATAGTTCTTCAAGGGGAACATACTCGCGCTTTTTGTCCGATTGCATCTGGAGTTGTTTGGAGTAGTAGCGATCCGGCAAGGAGCGAAAGAACTTGTCATTGATCTGGGATTGAGAATAGTGCTCATTGACAGTCTTCAGCTCAAGAATGAGCTTGCCGAATCTCCGATAGATGCTTTCGAGTGATTCACCCGGTTTATGATTAAAACTCTCAAAGTTCTATCTGAGAGTGCAGATCACATCTGCATCCTGGGACCGACTCCCCTCATAGAGGATTGTCGGTTTGTCCCAAACGGCTTTTTTGTCGTCGTGCAGCCCTGGACGTCCGTGAAAGCCTCGGAATCCAAAGACGATGTAACATAAGTCGAGCCTTTTCACCGGCGCCCGCCAGGCTCTTTCATCATTGGTAAGTTCAAGATCTGTCTTTGGCCTCCTAACTCCATGTTCTCCGATAGTCATCGGAATTGGAATCTCCTGATGAAGACATAGCCACATAAGATGATCATGGCATACCATAAACATCTTCATGCGAGCTTTCCACTGGGAGAAAAGCTCAGGTGTGAATTTGGGCGGTTTCGTTAAAGTAAAGCCAGAACTCCGTGGTTGAGAAGCGGCAGCAGCAGCAGGTTGAGGTAGGTCGACATTTTCACTGCTGCTTCGATTCGGGATGGGCTCCTATACACCTCCGGAGTTAAGGCGAGTGTTGAATAGCATACTGCTTTCTTCAGCCATTTCTGAGATTGAAAGAGTGGGATCTCTACTTAGAACAAATAGAACTTGCTCTGATACCACTTGATGGTCCCTTGGAGCCTAAATGGGGGGGGGGGGTGAATAGGCTCTTATCAAAACTCTTTTCTTTCTCTTAAGACACAAACACTTATCTAGTTAAGTGATAGAATCACTGCGGAAGATAACCAGATAGTGGAAGTATTTTGTTTTATTATCACAAGATAAATACAACAAAATAGAAGCAGGACTCTCTTACACTCTGTTTACAAATGAACTCACACACTAGCCAAATTCTATCTCTTAAGCTGAGAACGCTTGTGCATACACAAAATTAGTCTTTTCTTAACTAATGCACATTACTCACTTTTTTTTTATCAATGTACAAGTATGAATATTTATACAAAACATTCCTAAGAGACAACCTTGGAACTTGTAGTTCCAGAATGCATTCAGCACTAACTATCCCTCGGTAATCTCTCTGCCTTGACTGCTACGGTTTGTGGAGCTCAAGATCTTGGGTTTGAAGAGTATAAGTGCGTTTGTGAGTTCCCAAATACAATTAAGGTTGTGTCCACATATCCGGATGATCCACGTGTAAGATTCTTCAGGTTCTCAATAAATTTGTCTTACATCGGGACGCCACGAGCTGATAACTTTAAATGCGGTTGAGTTGAAGCAGTATCTTCTTGGTCCGGTGTAATTTTCCTTACTCCGTAGCTAATGAAGCTCGGAATCTTACTCCGTGTCAGTGATTGCTTACTCCGTATCTATTTGGTACTGGAATCCTTAGTCCGTGTCAGCGCTTCCTTACTCCGCGTATAAGTTCCTTACTCCGTATGTAAATTCCTTACCCCGTATGTAAGTTCCTTACTCCGTATGTAAATTCCTTACTCCGTATGTAAGTTCCTTACTCCGTATGTAAATTCCTTACTCGTATGTAAGTTCCTTACTCCGTATGTAAGTTCCTTACTCCGGGCAAGTCTAAGGGATCGGAGTGTTTACTCCGTACTAGCGCTTCCTTACTCCGTATGAGTAAGTTGTCCGGATTCCTTACTCCGCATCTAATTTCCTTACTCCGTGTCTAATAAGACTCGGGTCCTTATTCCGCATTTGTACTTAGCCCGCATGAATGTCCCTTATTCCGTATGTATTGGTGACTTGGTTATTTACCAAGTGTTTGACGACACGCAGTCTTGTCCGGATCAGGATTATGTATCCTGTCCTTAGCTTTGCTCTCACGAGTGTATTTCCGGACTAATCACATATCTTCTGCAATGATCAAATAAACACAAGAGATCTCAGATCAAATTACATAAGGCTTTATCAGCATTATCCAAATTCTGGGTTTGATCCAATAGTATTAGAGTCCACACATCATTTCTCTTAAATTGATTCAGTTCTTCTTACATGGCTTCTATCCAGTTCGAATCCTGAAGAGCTTCCTCTACCACCTTTGGTTCTATTTGAGATAGAAAACATGAGTAAAGACAAATGTTGGAGGTGGCAGCTCTTGTCCTTACACCAACAGTAGGATCACTAATCACTTGTTCTGAAGGGTGGTTTCTAGTCCACCTGAAATTCTGTGCATGTGATGGTTGATCTTGAATAATTTGAAGCTCTCCCAGATTAGGTGGCTCTTGTTCGTCCACTGATTGAGCTTCTTCCGGGCCAGTATTATCAGTATTAACAGGTTCTGCAGTACTCTGAGGTTCTCCGATACTGTTCATTTCAGTAGTAACTGGTTCGGATGGACTGGAAGGTACTCCGGTATTTTGAATATCCGTAGAAATATGTCCGGAGATGAATTGAAGTCCAGAGTCCGATTCATCCGTAGCATCATTCGTACCATTTCTTTGTGCTTCGCTGGTGCTACGTGGTTGGTCAGTGTGTGTAGCAGGAACATTCATAAACTTTGAATAGTCGATGTTACTATAGTCGATGTTACTGTCCTGAACCTGTACATTTGAACTTGAAGAAGCAACTTTAGACCAATCCAGGTTAGCTTCATCAAAGGTTACATGGATAGATTCTTCAACTTTTAAAAGTTTTCTATTGAAGACCCGATAAGCTTTGCTATGTAATGAGTACTCGACAAAAATCCCATCATCAGATTTTGGTTCAAATTTATTCCGGGGTTCTTTGCCGTTGTTCAATATATAGCAAGTACACCCAAAATCTCTGAAATGTGAAATTGAAGGCTTTCGTCCTCTCCACATCTCATAGGGTGTTTTCATGGTAGATTTATTTATTAGAGTTTTGTTCTGAACATAGCAGGCAGTGGACACAGCTTCAGCCCATAGACTGAGAGGAAGCGTTGCCCCTGCTAACATAGATCTGCCAGCCTCGACTAAAGTGCGATTCTTGCGCTCAGCTACCCCATTTTGTTGAGGAGTTCTGGGCGCAGAGAAGTCATGCTGTATGCCCTGATCAGAACAATATGATCTCATTTCTAAGAAATCAAATTCTGTACCATGATCACTCCTGATGCACTTTATGCTCAGTCCTTGTGATTTGCTTATCCAGTTGAAAAGATCTACAAGATGCTCAAAAGTTTGATCCTTTGATTTTAGGAACATCACACATGTGTACCTGGTGAAATCATCAATAACCACAAGGGTATATCTCGCACCAGCTAGTGAAGGAACAGAAATGGGACCACAGAGGTCCATATGAAGAAGTTGTAGAGGAGCAGTTATTGAATTAACTAATTTGCTCTTAAACCTATGTTTGGTCTGCTTGCCAAGTTGGCATTCTCGATAGAGAGTGTCTCTGGAGTATTTGTGTTTAGGTAGACCAGGGACAAGATTGAGTGACGCTAACTTAGACAAGGTCTTAAAGTTTAAATGTGCGCATCGCTTGTGCCATAGCCAACTATCTTCATCTGATGTGTAGGTCCCAAAGTGAGTCTAGAGGGGGGGTGAATAGACTTTCTTCAACACAGAAGCTAGACTATTAGCTGGTATTGAGGATAGCGTGAGTGATGATGAACTATCAGACAAAACTGAGATAAGAGTAAACGCTCTTTTATCTACAAATCTCAGTTGTGAAAGAGATGGTTTATGATAGATCGAAGTGTGGAAAATAAACAACACAAAGATCAAGACTTAATGGAAGTGCTAGATCTTTGATGAATAACAAGGTTCGTGAATAATCGAATAGATTGCTCTTGTTCTTGAATCAACACGGCGCACAGCACTTGTCTAAATTCTCTCAGAGTCTCTCTCTCGTGTTGGAACTCCTTTTCTTTAGTTCTGCAAAAGATTCTTTTTCATCTAAGTCCGTCAGAACCAATATCTTGTGTTCTGTGTGTTTCCTTCTTTTGAGAGAGAGGTTAAACTCTTGATTTTGTCGTTAAGTGCGTGAGAGATATATTTTTAAAATTAAAGTGCTCGTGCGCCATGATGTCCATCCCAACAGACTGACTTCCTGCCACTGAAAATGCGGAATGTCAGGGGATGGGTTGATCTGCTTTGATTTGCAGATCAGATGCCCATACTGCGTATTTGGCATGCAGTCGATCTTGGCCGTTCACCCGTGGATGGTAGTTGGTAGCAATTAATGTGTCATTAATGCGCACAACTACTTGGGACGGCGCAGACTTGCTGTACAAACCCTAGCTGACAATATCGCTAAGTGGATGTGATTAGGGTTGTAAGTTTGCCTCGGAGGTAGATGCCTCGTAGGTTCGGTGACTCGAAGATTTCAGTTAGCACCTATAGAAAGTTGCAAAGTTTTGCTTCAGGCTTTATGGTGTTCCTGCGAGTCTACGACTCATATCTTTGAGTCTGCGATGTAGGTCATGTTGGATTAGCCTTTTATGTCACTCTGTTAACTAAAGTCTACGACTCTACGAGTCTGCGACTCTTCGAATAATGCTTAGAGTGACTTCTTCGAGTTCAGCTAATCTACCTGTTATTGTAGCTATAAGTCTACGACTCTAGTTCTGCGGGTCTACGACCTTCGGGTCTCTCAGTTTACTATATTTGACTAAGTGGTCTGAAAATCTTCGACTCTACGAGTCTTTAACTTCGCTTTTCTTCCTTAGTCTTTCATAGAAGCTCATAAACTGAGTTCCTGTATAGCTACGACCCTTTAGCTACAACTCTCCGCTATCGATCTCCGAGTCTAGAAGTGTTGGCAATTTCTCTATAGTGATTGTGTCCCTTGAGTCTACAAGTCTACGACTCTACGACCCTTGAGTTACAGTTTCATTTGTTTGCCAGTCTTTATAGCATCGGCTCTTCGACCTTCAACCTACGAGTCTACGAGTCCAGTTTTCTTTACACTGTTCAAAGGCTTCGAGTCTGCGACTTCCGATCTACGAGTCTACGAGTCCTATTTTCTTAACAGTGTTCAAAGGTTTTGACCCTACGACTCTACGAGTCTTCGAGTCTAGTGACAATTGAAGTTCTGTTAATTGACTTAACTATTTATGGGGACTCTGCGAGTCTACGAGTCTACGAGTCATTTAGCTTTGGTTACTGTTCTTAACACTTCTTCGACTCTACGAGTCTCCGAGCTTATTGACGCTTACAGTAACACTCTCTTTTCCGTACTGTGACTCTACGACCTTCGACCCTGGATCTACGAGTCGCAATGTTTTGTCACTGTTTCGCCTTGAGTCTCCAGACTCTACGAGTCTACGAGTCTCTTGCCAATACGTCCTATGACAGTTTCACTTCTACGAACTTCGACTCTTCGACCCTATGACCTTCAGTTCTTCAAGTCTCCAGACTTAGACTATATTTTGGCAGCTTCATCAAATCCTATATTTCCAACAATCTCCCCCTATTTAATGTAAGCTGACAACGGGTAAATACATGAAGTCTGAGACTACGAGTTTGATGGGCAATTGTAGATTAATTAAAAGATGTCTTTGCATATAAAGAATTTGGAGGAGATCAAAATTACAAAAATACACACTCCTCTCCCCCGTAGGCATGAAGGCTGCATTAGCTGGCTCCTGTCAAAGATAACTCCCCCTACGAGCTTGCTCCCCCCTTGAGAAACACTCCCCCTTTCTGGGGTGAGGAACAAGCAACAGAACACAAATCATATGGGAGCAATGGAGTAAAGAACAGAACAGCGGGCAGCATAGCAAAGGCATACAGAAAAGATAACAGACAAAAAGTAAGTACACAGAAAAGTGAAAAGCAAGACATGCAGTGTACAAGAAATTAGAGTACATGACAGTTATGGGTTAAATTCAGAGTACAAGACACTCTATGTAAATAGAAAAATAGCAGCTTGCTCGCGCAGGAGTTGAGCAGGAGTCAAGTGTAACGAGGCCGCTCGACTACTCACACGATCAAATTCAGGCACGAGAGCTGGGAACCCGTTGGTGGTCAGGATGCGGACATAATGGCAAACATAGAAGCCACAGCTATGAGGATCATCCTGAGCAGGAACGCCTTGCTTGACTCGCGTAATGTCCATCAGTTTGGAGAGATGATAACCACCACACCCATGCGAATAGCCCTGCATGACACGGGTGAGAGTGCGATTGAATTCATGTAGTTGTTCACGTCGATGGAGTAGTAAGGTACTGGGTTTGGAGTCGAAGATGACGATCCTTTGGTTCTTGAAGTCAATGTCGAGAAGAAACCAGTGCGGGGATGTTGACAAGTAGGGAATTAGCACATGGTCTACCTCATTCCAGGGACGGAAGGACTGCGACCCTGTATAATCTCAATCATTGCTGCATCATCGAGCAGCTAAGCCTACATGATCGGCAAACAGAGTTCCACCCTGGTATCTCTGCGAATGTGGAGAGGTAGCTGCTTGAGAAAGGATTTCTGTGCGAAGATGAACTGAGTCATCTCAATGTTATCCATTTCTTCACCGTCATGAAGTAGTCGACAAAGGTCAGGTCCGATGAAGAAAGTTTCATAGCCGCAGGTCCTCGCAGTGGTATCCCTAGCAATATAGGTGTTGAATGCAGCCAGTTCAGCTGAGGTGCCTCCAGTAGTTACAATGCGAGGTGGGGCTAAAGGTTGGTCAGTAGTGGTAGCGGTTGGTTTGGTAGGTGAGGCAGGCATGGTGTACTCAGCCATACTTGGATGTGAAGTTGAGGGGCCTGGCTGAGTGGAAGAAGATGGTTGGTAAGGAGCAGTCGGCTGCTTCTTCATGCGGGTTGCAATGGGAACATCATCATCATCATCAGAATCTGAGATGACTGTGGTTCTGTGTGCGCGCTTTCTCCCCCGCATGTAAGTAGCAGTAGGTTGAGAGTGACTTGGAGATGGTACGGCTGGCTGTGGAGTATCAACTGGTTCAGGTGCAAGTCGGCCGGATGCTTGTGGGAGTGTATTTTTGACAGTCAGAGATATTTCACCACTGGCAAGACGATGACATTCTAACAGAATAACTCCCAGAGTTGTACTGAGTCCTTTGTATTGTCTCTGGTAAGCTCCCTTGATGTCTTCACAGTGCTCCTCCAGATGTCTAAACCCATCTGTGGTCGCACTTGAGAGTGATGTCATTTCTTGCTGCACCTTGTCGAGGGTATGATCTGATGATTCAACTTGCGTTCGTACCTCTTCCATGCTGGACTCCATAGTAGCCAGTCGTTCTTCAAAGGCCTGAGAAACTGATGTCTTGAGGATGCCAGAGGAGATCAGTTTCTCAATGACCTTGCTGGCCAGAAGATCTATTTCTTCAGCCGTCAAAGAACGTGAGTGAGACGCAGCTGGTACTGGAATAGCCATTGGAATATTGGCTGCGAACTCCTCACTCGCCTGAGTGGCCACCTGATGAACGACATGTACAGATGGTGTGGCCATCTTAGTCCCTTCCACAGTCTCACGAACTTGTGGGACAGATCCGCCATTGGAGTCACTGGCTGCAACACCAGGAGTTTCTTCTTCTTCTGCTTCTTCTTCTACAACAATGCCCACCACCTCAGCATTATGTGGAGTAGATGTGACGGGTGAGTCCACTATGATAAGAGATGGGGCAACCACTGATACGGCTTCCACTGGGTCTCTTCTTACATGACCCTGCTCGACTAACCAATAAATCAGATGGTCTCTATCTATCATCTGTTTACCAAAGGCGATCCATGCCTTTCGTAAATCAGCGGGGGTTATATAAGCCTTGGCATACTCTCTTCTAGCCCAGACTCCCCAAGGGTGCTCAACAGTACAGGTGTAGTACCCCTATCCTCTGGGGTATCCTGTGCTGGTGTCTGCCCTCCAGCTGCAGGTTCTCTTACTTCTGCAGTATCCTTGAGCAGCTCGACAGTAGGGGTCTCCTCATGTGTAGAATCAGTGGGGAGATGAGTTCTGGCAATGTTCTCCACCACTTCAGTTATATGTACTGTTGCGGCGGATGCAGAGGAGCCCCTAGAAGTCTGAGAGACACGAACCGGCGGTCGTGGTATGCGAGCGGGGGCTCGTACAGAGCTAGCTGTGTCTCCTGCACGACTTCTTGCACCTGACTCAGTCCTCTTCATCGACTTGATCTCCAGTCGACCATCCTCATAAATACTTTTAAATATGTATTTGGTCGGCAGTGGCACTGAGGGCCTGGTGCAGAATACGTCAGGGTGCAGAAACCTAAGTCCAAAGTGTCCCTTCTTGCTTTTGATCATGGAGTGTAGTTGTGTTCCCCAGTCTACTCGTCTTCCCTGCAGAACACCGCACATGATCTTCATCTGCTCATGACTTGCAGAGTCATGAGCTGTCTTCTTACACAGTAGGCACTGTCCGGTGACTATGAGAGTCACCAGTGCCTAATCGGAAAAACCCATCTTCAGGGCTCCCCGACCTTGCTTTCCGGGATTGAAGTACCCCAGAAAAGACTTACACTCTTCTCTAGAAAGACTAGGAAGAGGATCAAAGGTACCTTTCGGGAGTGGAAGTGCATCTCGGATTGTTTCGGCAGAGATACGAATCTCCACTCCGTGTACAGTTCCCACCAGGTCTTCTCCAGCGAATGCCATGGTCTCGTACAATTTCGAGACATCTTCTATCAGTAAGTCTCCCATCCCTGAGCAGACAGATGCAATACCGATTTCATCGAGGCGGTTTCTAAATTCATCTAGCCAGCTGACTTTGGCGTCGCCTATGGCTTCCCAGTCGATGATGAATCCCGGGATGATGTTGCGTATGTCGTCAGCCATCGATGAGCTTGGTCCTGCCATTGAGCTTGTAGAGAGAGAAAGAGACACTCGTAGAGAGAGATTGTAAGGTTCGAAGTTGGTCAGGGGAGAGAGAAAGAGAGAAAGAGACATAATCGAAGAGAGAGAGAGAGAAAGAGAGAGTTCTAGGGTTAGGGTTCGAGTTTGAAAACGACGAACTTACCTTTGAGCTCCGTCTCTATCAGTGACTTATATATGAGTTGAGAAGTGTATCATAGAAGTCACTCACTCTGTCGGTTCGTCTTCATGGTCCACGTTCTTTTCTCTGACCCGTCATTTGATTATTCGGATCCACCCGATGGAATATTCAAGCAATGAATCCACGTCACCCCTTAAGTCGGTGTAACTCCCATTTTAAGTGCACAGTGATGTGCTGACGTGTCTGTGATGCTTGAATAGTAAGTGACAAACTCTGTCTCGCTTCGATACTTTGGACTATGACTCTACGAAGCTGCATTAGGATGCTTCGAGGCTACGACCCTCAAGGCTACGACCCTCGGGGCTTCGAAGCAGTAGTCTTCGATCCTGCAGTTCTTCGATGCAGATGGCTTCGAGGTCGACTGCGAATTCTGCGAACGGTGGATTTCTCTGGACTTTTTCAACACTTAACAACACACATGAGATGCATATGACAATTCACTTCATATTATTCATGATGAACAGTGTTGTGAGTGGAATTGAAATTACATATCCAGAACTTGATTTCTTTCATCCGTAATACCTGGTTTACATGTATGCCTACTGTATCACTACCATTCAACTCTCCATTTACTTCAGAAATTACTAAGTACCTCATCACACTACATCTTGTGCGAGAAAATGATCACTATGTTAACATAGCAACTAGTAAACCATGATTTATCAATTGTAACAACCCAGTCATGAATTCTGAGTCTCCTCACATATTTAGCAAAACTCACTCGGCGGAGGCCTCACCCTCTCACTCTCGGATCAGCATGTGAGTTTGATTCAGGAACTAGAATTATACTATTCGATAAGCTCATGGTCAACCGAATCTTACCACAACCCTGATCCAACAATGATTTTCAGTTCAGCATAGATGACTTGAGAGACAAGATGGCCCTATTGAGGATCAGAACACACACTCTATCGTAGTCTAATTTATAATACAGTATAGGTAGAGTTTGGAGTTTGATCATTCAGATTGTCTGCGTGAGTTGTTTCTTTTCTTTTATAGAGCACCACTTTTCAGTGCTTATTCACGAACCTTTTTATAAGGACAGAGCTCAACGCAATCTCTTTTTGAATCACATGGTCATATAATTTTACCTCCAGCTATTACTCTAACAGAGACACAAACAGGGAGAATAGTGAGGACTCCCCCTAAGATAGGCAGTCTATCTATTGTCTAGCTTTTGCCTTTTTCACCTTGCCTTTTTCTAATGAAAGGTAGTGGCTCTTCTTAAGTAATAGGCTTTTTATGATTCTCAAATACTACAGTCTCAGTCATCCTTTGAGCATTAAATCATTGAGGATCCTTCCCATGCAAGCCAACAGTACCATGAGATACAACAGTTCCTGCTAGTTAATGAAAGCAATACCACACAAGTGATATTCACTCAGAATAAAATGACAATTAGTGGGAATATCATTTAATTTAACATAATGGGAATTGCACTCATTTCACTCAATACTTGAGGATTCATGACAGGTTGCACAAAAGATTTGAACCAGGTTCAGAGGTGACAAGTTTCATCCATGTGATTTCTCACTTTCCCGCAGTAGATATCCATGAATCACACTTAGCCATTACTAATTTTCATGGAGATATAAACAGTTATAAACAGTGTCATACTTATGTTCATGCACAGGTAATTAGGTAGAAATGAAACACAAGACATGTTGTGAGACTTATGAATTTAAATCTAACATGCCAAGTTTTGTCAGAAGTTTATTGAACCTGGCTTCTTGCAGTGGTTTGGTGAATATGTTGGCAAGCTGATCATCAGTGGATATGTACTCCAGAGAAATGTTTTTCTTTAGCACATGATCACATATGAAGTGATGTTTGACCTCAATGTGCTTGGTTTTGGGATGCATGACAGGGTTGTTGAAGATTGCAATGGCACTTGTATTGTCACAATACAGAGGCACGGCCTTCAGGTTAAACTTATAGTCTGAAAGTTGACTGGCCATCCAAAGCAATTGAGCACAACAGCTTCCAGCAGCAATATATTCAGCTTCAGCTATGGAAGTCGAAACTGAATTCTGTTTCTTGCTAAACCAGGATACAAGTCTGTTGCCTAAAAGTTGGCATGTTTCACTTGTGCTCTTTCTGTCAATCCTACATCCGGCAAAGTCTGCATCTGAATATCCTCTCAATTTAAAATCAGACTCTTTTGGATACCATAGTCCCAAATTCTCAGTTCCCTTCAGATACCGCATAATCTTCTTGACATGTGACAAGTGGGATTCCTTGAGATTAGCTTGATATCTGGCACAGATGCATGTTGCAAACATTATGTCAGGTCTGCTTGCTGTCAGGTACAGCAAGGATCCAATCATGCTTCTGTATTCTAAGATATCCACCTCCTTGCCTGCTTCATCCATATCCAGTTTGGTGTTTGTAGGATTGGGAGTGTTCATGTGTGTCACATCAGTCATCTTAAACTTCTTCAGAATCTCCTTTGTGTATTTAGTTTGACTGATAAAGATCCCATCCTCCAACTGCTTGACCTCCAATCCAAGGAAGAACGAGAGTTCTCCCATCATACTCATTTCATATTCACTTTTCATTAGATGGGAGAAGTCTTCACATTGCTTTTTGTCCCTTGATCCGAAAATGATGTCATCCACATAAATTTGGACTATCAAGGGTGAACCTTTTCCTTCTATGAGAAACAGTGTGGGGTCAATTTTGCCTTTTCTGAACTTATTTTTGATCAGAAACTCTGACAATGTTTCATACCATGCTCTGGGAGCTTGTTTTAGTCCATAAAGAGCCTTTTTCAGTTTGTATACCATGTGCTCTTGGTTTGGCTCTAGAAATCCGGGTGGTTGTTCAACATAGACTTCTTCTTGGAGGTCTCCATTCAAGAAAGCACTCTTGACATCCATCTGATAAACTTTGAAGTCCTTGAATGCTGCATATGCTAGGAACATGCGAATGGCCTCCAGTCTAGCAACTGGTGCAAAGGTTTCATCATAGTCGATTCCTTCTTCTTGTCTGTATCCTTTTGCAACCAGTCTAGCCATGTTTCTGATTACAACACCATCAGCATCAAGTATGTTTCTGAAAATCCATTTGATGCCAATGACTTGCTGTGATCTGGGCCTGTTGACCAACTCCCATACTTTCTGTCTTTTGAACTGATTTAACTCTTATTACATTGCATCAATCCAATGGTGATCCTGAACTGCATCATCAACTGATTTTGGCTCCACTTGTGATAGGAAACACATATACAGATTTTCATGGAGTGTGGCAGCCCTTGTTTTAACTCGTGCAGCAGGATCTCCAATTATCAGTTCAGAAGGGTGGTCCTTTAACCTTCTTCTTGCCTTTGGGAGGTCTTCTCTTTCTTCATGATGAATGCCCAATTGCTCAATGCCAGGTTCTTGGACTGGCAGAAGTGGGAGAGTCTGAACATGTTGAATGTTAGAGTCATGGTTTTCTACTGATTTTTGACTTGGTTCCTCAGCAACCGGTTCAGCTCTGTGTTCATCAGGTTCGGGTGCATCTTCCATTGATTCTTTTGTAGTGGGATTATCTATGTCTTGGTCTTCTACAATGACAATGTCCTGCACTTCATTTACATTTGGGTCTCCTTTCTGCATTCCATGGTTAGTCTCATCAAAAGAAACATGAATAGACTCTTCAACAACTTTGGTTCTTCTATTAAATACACGATAAGCCTTGCTAGTCATGGAATATCCAACAAGATATCCATCATCTGATTTGGCATCAAACTTGTTCAAGTAATCCTTGCCATTGTTCAGAATGTAACAAGTACACCCGAAGATCCTTAGGTGACCAATGTTTGGTCTCCTTCCCTTCCATAACTCATAGGGTGTTTTCATGGCTCGTTTGTTAATTAGAGTTCTGTTTTGTACATAACAAGCAGTGGCAACAGCTTCAGCCCATAGGGATTTTGGGAACTGAGCTCCTGTCAACATGGTTCTAGCTGCTTCAACTAATGTTCGATTCTTTCTTTCAGCCACTCCATTTTGTTGTGGAGTTCTTGGTGCTGAGAAATTATGCTAGATACCATGTTCAGTACAAAACTCTAACATATCAGAAAATTCAAATTCCTTGCCATGATCGCTACAAATGTACTTAATAGAGAGACTCTTAACATTTGTGACCCAATTGAAGAGTTCAACAAGATTCTCAAATGTTTCAGTTTTATTTTTGAGAAACATGACCCATGTGTATCTGGTATAGTCATCTCCTACTGCAAGAAAGTATCGTGCACCAGACAAGGAAGACACATTTATTGGTCCACATAGGTCCATGTGCAGAAGTTCGAATGGTTGTGTGATTGAGGTTTTATCTACACTCTTAAAAGAATGTTTAACCTGCTTACCCAGCTGACAATCCCTACACGGGTGTTCTTTCTCATAAACATGCTTGGGTAAGCCCTCAACCAAATCCAGAGATGCCAGTTTAGACATAGTCTTAAAGTTTAAATGGCCAAATCTCTTATGCCACAACCAACAAATGTCAGGTGAAGCTTTGGACAAAAAGAAAATTGGTTCATCAGATTGAGCATTACCAAAGACCAACTTGTAGACATTGCCTTGTCTATGTCCATTTAGCTTCACTTCTTTGGAGACAGGATCCATAACTGTGCAGGTGTGTTTAGTGAACAAAACTTCATAACCCTTGTCACACAATTGACTTATGCTCAACAGGTTATGTTTAAGACCTTGAACAACAGATACATTCTGAATGGACACAGAGCCATTAGAGAGAGTACCCTTACCAACAATCTTGCCCTTTTTATTGTCCCTGAAAGTGACAGATGAAGCTGCAACCTCCCTTACCTCACTCAATAGAGAGGCATCATCTGTCTTGTGCACAGAACAAGCACTGTCAAGATACCACTAGCTGGAATTGATCTTTTGTTTCCGGTGGCTACTTTCAGCTTCAGGTACCTGTTCCTGCACAATGAGCAACTAAGTCTTGGGGGCCTAATTAAGATTGGGCTTTGGGTAAGTGAAAGCTGCAGTAGACAATTTAGGTTTCCAAAAAGGAGGGGCAGATTTAACTTTCCATGCTAATCTTGGTGATCCTTCATTAGATTTATTAGCACGGTTATCCTTTAGAGTTTCAGCATGTTTTCCTTCCTTAGTGTTGTCTTGGGCAGCTTTAGTAGGCACAGGTTTGACAATTTTCTTCACAGGCTTGGTTTTTAAATCTTTTGAATGGGTAGCTGTGTGTGCCTGGTGTGTTTCTTCCTATCAGAGTTGCTGTTGCATTGCAGATTTTTAGTGAAATTAAGCTGTTTAAGGTTTACCCTGATTTCTGTGGCGATCTCCTTCCTAAGATACTCAGGATAGAATCTGCACTGATAGGAGAGGTGTCCAACTTCACAGCAGATGGGGCATGTGACAGGTTTAAGTTGAACACTCTGTCTCAAGGGTTTTATAGAAGTGTTAAGAGGTTTCCTAGGTTTTCTCACATATCCTAGACCATTCTTAACTCTTCCATCAGAGACAAACTTAGGCTGGAAGGCAGCAGCCTTACTGGATGAACCAGTCTCAAATTTAGTTGTCACGCCCCCACATTCTAATCACAACAGAACTAGGAACGCGATGTCCCCATCCACACCACAGGGGTTGAGGGGATTAGTGTTCAACCCAATCATGTACAACTCAACAATAGGGGTAGAATTGTACTTCCCAATACATTCAATTCAAGAATTATTAAAATGATACGACATTGCATTCAATTCCCGTAATATCCAACACACAGAATAACTCACATATAAGTTTCACCAACAAGGTTCTACAACTGCCACGGACCCAAGTCCGAAAAACAAAATGATAAAATAAAATAAAAACAATTCGTCTACTAATTAAATTCTACACCAAGGATGCCCCGTCCTGCCTCACTATGGCTCCACCAGCTACTCCCTACAACCTGTAGGAAATAAAAATAAAGTAGGGTGAGCACGAATGCCCAGTAGGTGATCCCCCATCTCCCAGGACTCTATTACACGAATTCCTAAGTCTGTATGATCGGTGTATGCTTGTGCTAACGTAGTGTCACATTCTATCACAATTAAATTTCATTAAATCACAAATAAGACATCACATCACATTTCCATCATTAAAGGTTCACACCGGCCATTTATCCATCCACGGGATTCCCGCTACCAACTCCAAGAATTCATATCACTACTGGACAGCCATATGTGGGACCTGTGGTGTCTCTGACAACCTGCCACATATGGGACCTGGGTTACCAGCCACATAGGGGACCTGCGGCCTCTTGCCAGCCCTATGTGGGACCCACAATTAACCCAACCAACTTTATCACTGTAAGGACCCGTACCTTGAGTTAGTCAGTTTTACCTCCGGAGTAGAGTTTTTCTAGATTTTGACCTAGTAAATGGACTCCAATGAATTCACGTGCAAAAGGAAAGATGCTTAGAATGGTGTCCTCTATCTACCACAGAAGTTTCAGGCCAAATGGACATGTATGTGAGGTGCACGTGATATGGGTCCAATTCACGTGCAAGTGTAATTGTCTTCTAAATGATGCAAGGAGGCTAGGGGTGAAGTTTGAGAGCATTTGGAGTCCATATGGAGGTGCACGTGAATTGGGAATTCACGTGCAAATTGGCGTGCAGCCATATTTTTGCATGGTTCCCTTGGTTTTGTCATTCTAAGGAACTTTCTCCAAAGGACCATGTTGAAATTCCGAGTATTTTGGCCTATATGGGTGCGGAAAGGTGGTAACTTGTGTGATCAAAACTACGTCGTTTTGATCCTGAGATTCACTTAATCAAAACTACGTCGTTTTGATGTTGTGTTGTCTATATAAGGAGGAGGAGTCCCTCTGTTTTAGGTTTAGGGTTTTTTTGCTTCACCGGCCGTCGCAGAGAGAGAGAGAGGGAAGGAGAGCTCCTGGTTGCTTGCCTGGGCGTCTTGCGTGGGTGGTCGGTGACTCGTGGGTGGACGGCGTTCGGCTTGGGATCGCTGTTCTTGTGTTGTTGCGTTTTCCTTGAGGTAGGGGTTCTGTTCTTCCTAAATCCTCCTCTGTCCTAGGGTCCTAGGGCGAATATGAGATATCTGTTATATTATTTATATGTAAATTCATATAGGTGTGACCTCCTATATGAATGTTGGCCTTCAGTGGCATGTTGGTGTGATTCCGTGGATTACATGCTTTGTGTTCGATGAAATGCCTGTGTGAATATAGCCGTATGCATATGCCCATTACGTGTTTGGTAATATGCCTGTGTGGCCGGATTTGTGGTTTAGTGTATGTGTCTTGTGTGTTTGCTCTATTTTCCTGAATGGTTGGGTTTGTGCGCTTGTGAACGGGTGCACACCAAGTGTTTGGTGGTATGCTCGAGTGACCATGTGTGTTGTGTGCTTGACTGTGGTATCTGGCCTGAAGAGGCGGTTAAAGAACTTTGCCTGAAGAGGCGGTTAAAGAACTTTGCCTGAGAGGCGGTTAAATCACTTGGCCTGAAGAGGCGGTTAAATCACTTGGCCTGAAGAGGCGGTTAAATAACTTGGCCTGAAGAGGCGGTTAAATCACTTGTGTTTTGTGTGGTGGATAATTGTGACGACCGATGTGGTTTGTTATTGTTTGTTGAGATTGTTGTAACACGTCACCGCACCCGTGCACATGCATGTAGCCGCTAGGAGCATGGGAAGGGTTGGGGAGACTTGATCCCTACCGAGCCGTGGTTGCTCACCCCTCCTACTGTGTTTGCTTGTTTTCCAGGGACTTACAGGCGTTAGGTGGGTACACCAAGGTGGAAGACCTTATCCATTTTACTCTTCCATTTATGTTGTTTTCTTTTATGGGAACCGATGTAACCCTGAGTGGGGATGGGATTGGAAAGAATTCTGTTGTAATAAACTGGTTTGGAATATTTTTATGAATATTACTTTCTTGAATGGGTTGTGGATGTTTGAAATGTAAAATTCTTGGTTTGTATCCTAACCCCTTTGCCCTCCGTGTGGGTAAAAGGGGAGTCACGTGCCGGTTTCCTCGGGTTGGAAATCCGGGGCGTGACAATATGGTATCGAGCATGGTCTAGTTGGCCTAGGGTAGTGGGCGGACTTGGTTATCCTAAGTCCTTTGGAGGAGCCTGGAGGGACATGCCTGATCAACATGGTCCTCTTTGAGCCTCCAAGGTGTACTTAGGGTAGTCCAGTCTTGTGATAGGATTTGCATGCATTGGCATTAGGGCACTAGTTGCATTTCTTTGTGAAGGTATGCTAAACCGTGGATAAGATCACATGATTAAGTGAAATGTGCAACTCGATTTGTTTGGCAATGTGTCCTGGATCGTGAACTGTGAAATGTGATTGATGTAATGTATGTGTGTAATGTCATGTGTTAGTGAAATTGATAATGGGGTAGAGGTAGTCAATTTGTTAGTAGTCAAACGCGTCCTGACGTTTGTGCATCTTACTTCATGTAGTAAGAATGCCACCGAGGAGAGTGACACGTGCGTCCGGGGCGATGGGCGATGAGTCATCTGCCCATGAGGGTCCGGGTGCGGGACCATCCGTTGGAGGGCATGCGTTGCTACCTGGCACAGCTACAAGAAGGCATCCAGCTGGAGGTACGAGAGCTACGGGAGGGACTCCGGCAAGACGTTCGGGAGGAGGTGCGCCGGTGAGATGGCGGCACGGCGGTGGTGCCACCACCACCACCACCAGCAGGGAGAGCCGCCTCGTGAGCGTGAGAGTTCGCCGGGTGGTGTACCGACCCGTGCGAGAGGATGACGTGGTGACACGGTTCCGAAAGGAACAACCTCCGCGATTTAAGGGGGGGGGGGGAAGATCCTGTGGTAGGCGAGCGGTGGTTGAGGCAGATTGAGCATGTGTTCTCCTTTCTCCTGCCCCGGGAGGAGGATAAAGTGCGACCGGCAATTCGGCGGCTAGAGGGGGGACGCTTTGGAGTGGTGGACGAGTGTTGCGGGGAGCCGTGCGGTGCAACTCATGTTTTGGGAGGAATTCTTGCAACTCTTCCAAGATGAGTTCTTCCCGGAATCGGTGAGATGGCGAGAAGAGGGAAGAATTTGGCAGCTTGAAGCAGGGATCCAAGACGGTACCTGAGTATGAGCGGGAGTTCCGGAGATTGAGTAGGTTTGCTCCCGAGATCGTGGTAAGGGAGGACCTGAAGGCCCACAAGTTCACCTTGGGTCTCAGGCCAGCCCTTAGGGAGAGGGTGGCGATTCTACGCTTGAGGACCTATGCCAAGGCCGTGGAGACGGCCCGAATAGCCGAGAGAGAGCCGGATGATGGGAGGCAGGCCCATCGGGGGCGCCATTGCAGAGTGGGCCTGATCGAGATGCAGGGTCCAAGAGGCTCAAGACGGAGGAGAGGGATAGCAGTTCTTTTCGCGATCGGGGTCGGACATCCGTGAACCCTGGGAGGTTCACCTTTGGCGGCGGAAGACAGGGGGGGTCCATCTGGGAGTCTACCGAGCGGATGCCACCTCGTGGAGCAAGGGTCACTTCAAAGGGGAGTGCCCCAAGAAGGACCGGCGATGCAACAACCGTGGACGAGAGGGTCATTTGCGTCGGGTTTGCGGGGAGTGGCAACGGGGGAATAGGGGGCGCGGCATCCGGCGTGAGGAGTGATGCTAGCTTCCGTGCACACCCGGTGAGAGACCGGCTCGTCGGTGGCAAGCCGGCCAGGCAGGATCTAGTCGGACCCGACCCCGGGGGAGGCCGGAGCGGCAGCAGACCGAGGCCGGAGGCAACCTTAGCGGGAAGCGTCCGGTGATCGAGCCGACCGGTGGCACGGGCCAAGGGAGGGTGTTTGCGCTGGAGGCGACATACCAGGAGGAGGCCGAGTTACCACCCCCACCAGTGAGGGTGGAGCAGGACCATCGGTGGTTAGAGGTACCCTCTTGATCTCCCGTACATTAGCTTCGTTCTTTTCGATACGGGTGCATCATGTTCGTTTGTTGCCGAGCTTGTAATAGACGGCTTGGGGTTAGCTTGTGTGGAGGCCGCGAGGCCCCTAGTTGTGGAGTCTCCGGTAGGAGGCATGATTGAGGTACGGCAAGTGTGTCGTGGACCGTGTGTTAACCATAGGCGAGGTGGAGCCGAGTTTTGACTTGCATGTGATGCCTTTGAGAACGTTTGACCTGATCTTGGGTATGGATTGGCTTATGGCTTTCCAGGCCAAGATAGATTGTTATCGGCGGCGTGTGACCTTCGTGACACCTGCAGGGACCTCTTGCACCCTGCAGGGGGAGTGGGATTGTGAGGCGAGTCGGGCCGGGCCGATGTTGGACCGGTGGGGTGCCATTACCCACAGGTTAGCAGCCCTGACCTTTGCCGAGGAGGGTAAGGTGGAAAAGAGGGTGTGGCCCATTGTTGTGGACCAATTTCAAGATGTTTTTCCTGAGCGGTTGAGGAGTTTGCCACCTAAGAGGAGTGTGGAGTTCACCATTGAGTTGGTACCGGGGACGGGTCCGATTTCCCAAGTAGCGTATCGTATGGGGCCAGCAGAGTTGAGGGAGCTTCAGAGGCAAATCGAGGAGTTGGTGGGCCAGGGGGTATATCGGACCGAGTACCTCACCTTGGGGTGCTCCGGTGCTCTTTGCTAAGAAGGCCGATGGCACGCTTCGTCTCTGCATCGACTACAGGAAGTCGAATTCAGTGATTGTGAAGAACAAGTACCCGTTGCCTCGGATAGATGACCTGTTTGACCAATTGAGTGGGGCCCAGTGGTTTTCCAAGATAGATTTACGGTCGGGGTATCACCGGCTCGGGGTTAGGGAGGAGGACATCCCTAAGACGGCTTTTCGGTGCGGTATGGGCATTATGAGTGGGTAGTGATGCCTTTCGGGCTCACTAATGCACCAGCAGTGTTCATGCATTTGATGAACCAAGTCTTTGCTCCATACCTAGACTCGTTCGTGGTGGTGTTTATCGACGATATCTTGGTGTATTCCAAGACCGAGAAGGAACATGTGGAGCACTTGGCAACGGTGTTGCAAACCTTGAGGGACCAGCATTGTTTGCTAAGTTTAGCAAGTGTGAGTTTTGGCTGCAGGAGGTTCACTTTCTTGGCCATGTGGTGTCAGTGAGGGAGTTAGGGTGGACCCGGCCAAGATTGAGGCCGTGGCATCGTGGGCGAGGCCAACCAACGTTTTTGAGATCCGTAGTTTTCTTGGTTTGGCGGGGTACTATCGTCGTTTTGTAGAGGGGTTCTCCCGTTTGGCGGCTCCTATGACGGCGTTGACTCGGAAGGGCGTGAAGTTTGATTAGACCGACAAGTGTCGGCGGGCGTTTGAGACTCTCAAAACCCGTTTGACCACCGCACCTGTGTTGAGGTTGCCTAGGGAGGATATTCCATATGAGGTGTATTGTGATGCGTCCAGGGTTGGTTTGGGGTGTGTGCTTATGCAGGAGCACGGTGTGGTAGCTTATGGGTCGAGGCACTGAAGCCTCATGAGCAGAATTATCCTACTCATGACCTTGAGTTAGCGGCTGTCATCTTCGCCCTGAAGAGTTGGCAGCACTACCTCTTGGGAGAAAAGTTTGTGGTGTTCTCGGATCACAAGAGCCTTCAAGCACATCTTTACTCGAAGGACTTGAATTTGAGGCAAAGGAGATGGGTGGAGTATTTGCGGACCTTTGATTTTACTCTTGCCTATACCCCGGGCAAGGGAAATGTTGTGGGCGATGCGTTGAGCCGAAAAGGGAAAGCCGAGGTGGCCGTGAGAGAGTGGAAGGCGATGGAGCAGTGGGCGACGTTACACTGCGGCCTGTTGTTCATGATGGTGGGACAGTCCCTGAGTCCTTTGGTGGTAGTGCCTGAGTTGTACCAGCGCGTCCGGGAGGGACACTGGGTGACATTGAGTGTGAGGTTCTCCGTGCCCGTATTGAGGCCGGGGAGCTATCTGGGGACTGGACAGAGGGTCCCGAGCATGAGTTGTCATTTCAGGGGCGGTTGGTCGTGGCTTCTTCCCTCGGGGATGAGGTGATGAGGGAGTTTCACCAGGCCTAGAGTTGCTTGTGCATCCAGGGGGGTACGAAGATGTACCATGCGCTTCGGGGACATTTTTGGTGGCCAGGGATGAAACGCGATGTAGCTGCCTTTGTTTCGCGGTGCCTCACGTGTCGCCAGGTGAAGGCCGAGCATCGGCGGCCGGCGGGCATGTTACAGCCCCTTGCCCATAGCGGAGTGGAAGTGGGACCATATAGCGATGGATTTTGTGACTGGTCTTCCACCCACCACCTGGGCGGAAAGATATGATTTGGGTGATTGTGGATCGACTCACAAAGTCGGCCCATTTCCTTGTTGTTCGCGAGCGGGACTCTATTGGGACCTTGAGTCAATTGTACATGAACGAGATTGTGAGACCGCATGGCGTACCATCATCGGTTGTCTCGGACCGGGATTCGAGGTTCACTTCTCGTTTCGGGGCAGGTTTGCGCAGGAGGCTATGGGGACCAAGCTTCATCCGAGTACAGCCTTTCACCCTGAGACCGACGGTCGACCGAGCGGACAAATCAGACCATGGAGGACATGTTGAGGGCTTGTGTGCTAGATTTTGGGGGTTCGTGGGCAACTCACCTTCCTTTGGTGGAGTTTGCCTACAACAACGGTTATCAGGCATCCATTGGGATGGCTCCTTTTGAGGCGTTGTATGGACGGCCGTGTCGATCCCCTTTGTGTTGGACCGAGGTGGGGGAGACAGCTCTCTTGGGACCGCAGTTGGTTCAAGAGGCTACCGAGAAGGTCAAGTTGATCCGTCGGCGTTTGTTGTCGGCTCGAGTCGGCGAAATCTTATGCGAATCAGCGGCGGCGCCCTTTGGAGTTTTCTGTTGGTGATCATGTGTTCCTTCGTGTCTCTCCACGTCGTGGTCATCGACGGTTTGGGCGGGGTTCCAAGCTCTCTCCGCGGTTTATTGGTCCTTTTGAGATTCTGGATCGTGTAGGGCCTGTGGCCTACCGGTTAGCGTTACCACCGCGGCCGAGTCGAGTGCACAACGTATTTCACGTGTCCCGATTGCGGAAGTATCACCCTGACCCCACTCATGTGATTGATTGGGGGACGTTGGACATCGAGGATGACATGTCCGTCATTGAGGCCCCTATCCGTATCCTAGATCGGCGAGAGAAGCTATTGCGTGGTCGTGCTATTCCTTTGGTTCGCGTGCTGTGGCAACACCGTGGTATTGAGGAGGAGACATGGGAACGTGAGTCCGTGATGCGTGCGCAAGACCTGGACTTGTTCGAGGACGAACAATCTTAAGCGTGGGAGGTGGCTGCTGGCCAAGGGATAGTGTTGTGTTTTCTTGTGATGTGTTTTCTTGTAGTAGTTGATGTATTTGTTTTGTCTTTTAAAGACATGTGCTTAATGTGATGTGCTTTGAGATGTGTATTTGTGCCATGTGGAAGTGTTGTGTGCATTATTGTGGTTATGGATTATGGTGGTACTTGTTATGTCTTTGTTGTCTTGTGTGTGGTGTATGACCCATTAGGGTGTTGTGGCTCGCCGTGTGGCAATGGGTAGCTTGTGTTCGTTTTTCCTCTTATGTCATTTCTTTTCGAGGACGAAAAGTCTGAAGGGGGAGAGGATGTAAGGACCCGTACCTTGAGTTAGTCGGTTTTACCTCCCGGAGTAGAGTTTTTCTAGATTTTGACCTAGTAAATGGACTCCAATGAATTCACGTGCAAAAGGAAAGATGCTTAGAATGGTGTCCTCTATCTACCACGAAGTTTCAGGCCAAATGGACATGTATGTGAGGTGCACGTGATATGGGTCCAATTCACGTGCAAGTGTAATTGTCTTCTAAATGATGCAAGGAGGCTAGGGGTGAAGTTTGAGAGCATTTGGAGTCCATATGGAGGTGCACGTGAATTGGGAATTCACGTGCAAATTGGCGTGCGACCATATTTTTGCATGGTTCCCTTGGTTTTGTCATTCTAAGGAACTTTCTCCAAAGGACCATGTTGAAATTCTGAGTATTTTGGCCTATATGGGTGCGGAAAGGTGGTAACTTGTGTGATCAAAACTACGTCGTTTTGATCCTGAGATTCACTTAATCAAAACTACGTCGTTTTGATGTTGTGTTGTCTATATAAGGAGGAGGAGTCCCTCTGTTTTAGGTTTAGGGTTTGTTGCTTCACCAGCCGTCGCAGAGAGAGAGAGAGGGAAGGAGAGCTCCTGGTTCTTGCCTGGGCGTCTTGCGTGGGTGGTCGGTGACTCGTGGGTGGACGGCGTTCGGCTTGGGATCGGCCGTTTGTTGTGTTGTTGCGTTTTCCTTGAGGTAGGGGTTCTGTTCTTCCTAAATCCTCCTCGTCCTAGGGTCCTAGGGCGGAATATGAGATATCTGTTATATTATTTATATGTAAATTCATATAGGTGTGACCTCCTATATGAATGTTGGCCTTCAGTGGCATGTTGGTGTGATTTCGTGGATTACATGCTTTGTGTTCGATGAAATGCCTTGTGTGAATATAGCTGTATGCATATGCCCATTACGTGTTTGGTAATATGCGGTGTGTGGCTGGATTTGTGGTTTAGTGTATGTGTCTTTGTGTGTTTGCTCTATTTTCCTGAATGGTTGGGTTTGTGCGCTTGTGAACGGGTGCACACCAAGTGTTTGGTGGTATGCTCGAGTGACCATGTGTGTTGTGTGCTTGATCGTGGTATCCGGCCTGAAGAGGCGGTTAAAGAACTTTGCCTGAGAGGCGGTTAAATCACTTGGCCTGAAGAGGCGGTTAAATCACTTGGCCTGAAGAGGCGGTTAAATAACTTGGCCTGAAGAGGCGGTTAAATCACTTGTGTTTTGTGTGGTGGATAATTGTGACGACCGATGTGGTTTGTTATTGTTTGTTGAGATTGTTGTAACACGTCACCGCACCTGTGCACATGCATGTAGCCGCTAGGAGCATGGGAAGGGTTGGGGAGACTTGATCCCTACCGAGCCGTGGTTGCTCACCCCTCCTACCGTGTTTGCTTGTTTTCCAGGGGACTTACAGGCGTTAGGTGGGTACACCAAGGTGGAAGACCTTATCCATTTTACTCTTCCATTTATGTTGTTTTCTTTTATGGGAACCGATGTAACCCCGGTGGGGATGGGATTGGAAAGAATTCGTTGTAATAAACTGGTTTGGAATATTTTTATGAATATTACTTTCTTGAATGGGTTGTGGATGTTTGAAATGTAAAATTCTTGGTTTGTATCCTAACCCCTTTGCCCTCCGTGTGGGTAAAAGGGGAGTCACGTGCCGGTTTCCTCGGGTTGGAAATCCGGGGCGTGACAATCACATAGTCCACAGACATAATTAATAAATACCAATTTATCACATCCACATATAATTTACAATACCAATTGCAATCACCAAATCCACACGCATTAAACACTAACTCAGCAATCCCATAATTAGTATAACTACATTTATATATATATGTATATCATCAAATAACTGATAATATTAAGCTACAAGTAATATTATTACATTTAAATCATCAAACCAATAATAACAAACCACAATCTATACATATATGTATATGTATGTGTGTGTTTATCTAACAATTAATATCAAGCCACATATACAATTCTTAATGTCAAATTAACGATATCACGTTGTAGATAATAATTTTTAGATGCCAAATTGATAATATCAAGCCTAATAATATTTAAATTATTCACACTATAATATTAAGCCCCACAGTATTTTTAACATGTCAACCAACAATAATATTCATAATAATCTATATAATTCTAACGTCATAACATGGATTCCAAATAATATATATATATATATATAAGTACATATATTTCCAGCTAAACGGCATTAAGCATTGTATATATACATATATATAAGTGTGTATATTTATTAATAAATAACAATATATATATAAGTGCATTTCCCTCTCACAAGAAGACATGGCAGGGCCTCACCGCCCTTGCCTTGTGCGCGCTCGTCATGCGAGAGGAAGACCAGGCCGTACGGCCTGGCACCAACAGACCCACAAAATCATTTTTTTTCTTTGTTTGCTAAGCTTCACCCCTCCTGACGTTATCACATAATAGCATTAGTTTTGCTTAGATATTTTATCTCTCCGCCTGCATCACCTTGTGTTAATAATAATATGATAGAAAACGTAGGGTGTACAAAAGAAATTCCAGAAAGCGTGAAATCGTGAGGTGGTGGGGCGCAGGAAATTGATTAGCCACCGTACGCGAGTTTTCGGAAGTCGAATCGCGATGAGGGAGAGAAGGGAAACGGCAAGCATGTAATCATATATATCTAAAATCAAACGAGAATATACACGTATATTTTCACATACTATTAAAACAATAGAACAATGACAGATCTATCACCTACCTCTTGCCTTCCAAAGGGATTAAACTCGCAATAACGGTCTAGAATCGGCGAAGAACGATGAAGAACGCGAAGAACACTAAGAACTCTCCTCTGACGGCTAGGGTTTCTCAAAACAAAGTTATAATGAATAATAAAACCCTCAAACCCTATTTTTAATTAAAATTCGTCCTCCTCTTTAATAATTTCCAAAAAACCTTCCTAAATTTTATTTTTCATTTATTAACCCTCAATTTAACTCCTAAAAATTACTAAATAACCCCTGAAGGCTTCTGGACCTCAAATTAGGCCCAAATATAGTTAAAACGATTGTATTAATGGCCACATTCTCAAAATAACTTTCTTAACATCAAATATAGATTATAAGTTATGCTAACACATATACGAATCCTTACATCCTCCCCACCTTAGAACTTTTCGTCCTCGAAAAGCCAACTGAATCAAATGTCACAACTATCCTCATAAAACGTCATAGACCTCGATATCCAACCGAGCCCACACCCACGTGAATATAATTATTGACACCTATTCAGACACACCCAAACCATCCTACAAATTTATTAACCTACAAGCGCCGAGCTGATACAATATCTACCATAGACCGAAACTAGCATGCGCTCTTAATCAATAACTAAGCACATGAATATAATAACATAAAACAAACACACATGACACGATATCGGAAAAGTCCTTACATTCTCTCCCTCTTAGGACTTTTCGTCCCCGAAAAGACTAACCAGCAACAGTCCTAACGATAGGGCAACGCTTAGTCCATCAGCCATGAGCCAGCACAATGCTTCGGGACATACCATTAACCATTACGAAGCAACAAGGTATTTATAGATTTACATTCCCGTGAACTAACAACGCATCCACTAACCATTTAACATAAAGAGAGGTTGGCGGGGGGGTTATCATCCTTCTATAAATTATTTATGATCCCTTGCCAACGCAACAAGGCTTAGATATTCTGGTAACACATCCTTAATTAAGTCACTTGAAACGCAACATAACTCACCCAACTCCAGTGGTAACTCTAGACTACAGATAGTCATGGTAACAACAAGGTTAAATGGACACCTCAACATAGTTAAACTGACACCTCAACATAAATCACTGGATCATAGTCGATACGATCACCTATTAAAATCCAATAACCAATCAAATTAACAGATTGCACCACACACAACCACTGCACGCCAAATACCCAATATCGAACCACTACCAGTAACCCCTTGTAATTAATCCACTAAATGATCATCATAACGAGTCATTAATGAAACAACACCATACTAACAACTCCACAACCGACCATACACTACCTCAAAATTATTCCAACTGGAGCCAACATTACCACCAAAACTAACCAATCTAATAGAACCCAAAACAATAAGGAGTAACATTATAACCCAAAAATCCATCAAAGCACTATCAACCCAAATCAATAGGGAAAATGCACCACCTTAATTAAATATTGCATTACCAAAGTCCAACAACCTACTCTCAATTAACCAATAACCCGCAACAAGTGCAATAAGGAAATATTGCCTCACAAATCATGATCAAATATTATAAACAATATATCAACCATATAATAATCACAAACAAAGCACAAAATAAAACATCAACATATCAACAATCATGTGAATAGCTATTTCCATGCACAGAAGGAAAGTCACACCTAAGTAGGCTCCAACAAACTGGGTAAGACGCCGCTAAATTACAACCGAGTTCCCTTACAAAGAGGGCTTCATTACCAAACAACAAGCAACAAACTCAGCTACTACAACAACATATCATACTAACATCACCAAGGGAAAGCTCATCAAGCTAATCCCACCATAAACTGTTCACCAGTTCCACATCATCATGCTTATCACCAATCAATCCAGCCAAATGATCAATAAACAAGGTCCATCCTAGTTTCACCACGTGTCACCACACAAAATAATAATGTATGTAACTAACAACAAACCAGTCAAAGTGAAACAAGGCAACAATAAGAAATACTATCATTGTTACACTCAGTCATAGATACACAACACGGTACACATCTCAATCACACATCATAATAAATAAACAGGTTAAAAACAACACTTATAATTAAGACAACCAAGCAAGCACAATCACAGCCACAACCACATAGGCTTCCAAAACCACAGCCACACAGGCTCCACGGCCACACAGGCTACCATAACCACAGCCACGCAAGCTCTATAGCCACACAGGCTCCCACAATTCCAGATAGCACACTCACAACCACAGCACAATAATATGTGTTCACATTACATCAAATAACACATGTAATCGTATCATACAACTATACCCCAAAACAGGACAAAAGTCTATAACATGTCATTTGCACGCCATATCATATGAAGAATATCCAAACAATCATACAATATGGTAATCCATATTGACATCAATCGACATAAATCACAATAATATTTAACATTGATCATCATTATTTATTCATTTATTTACTATTGTTACTAGTGTTGTAAGTATATTATTTATGTTTTTTTAGTTTTATTGTATATTTACCATTCTTATCAATAACTGGTTACACGCACCAACATAGTCCACCACAAGCCAACACCACACAAGGTGCATGTGACTAACAACGAGCAATAACTCAAAAACAAGCAGGCCAACAACCCATTAATATTTACTAGACAAATGAATGCAATTATAAAATTGCAATTTAGCCAGGGGATGATTATCATCCCCATTCACTAATAATCAACCAAAAATCCATATTGCATTTCACTAACTAGTAGAATATAACCTAGTCAACATAAAACCAACACAACCCACATACGTCAACGAAAAATCGATACAATTACATTCACAAGTAAACAAAGGAAGTGAATATTTCAAATAACCGTTCACCAACATTAACCAACAATTCATAGCAGTAGTGAACCAACCAATGCAATACAATAAAGTCACATCAACAACATATCATACAACTAACTACATCAATCAATATGATTTTTTTAATAACACATATTCAACATTTAAATCTAGGGAAAAAGGTATTCTTACTTTCCTCCTGTGATGTTCCTCCAAGACCATTTCCAAAACCTCTTATAAAGTCATAAAAAAAAATATAACTCTCTTTGATTCTCAGTTTATTTTATCACCTTCCAAATCACTGACTAACATTTTAAAAAGATAAATTATTAAAATATTTTATCGAAAGGATATGAATTCTCCACTCCCATTCCAAAAGACTATGTCATCACTATCTCCCCCACTCATTGGCACATCTACCTTTCAATTGCTTTAAAATGAAAATAAACCATTATTGAATCTACCAATCCCATCATGGTTTTCTCATAATATTTAAGCCTAATATGTGATCAGTATATATTGCTAGTCATAACAGTTGTTAGCTTCCGTTGTATTATTATATTCACTACACTATTTAATCCTTGAATATTTTATTCCATCGTTTACCATTGTTGTACTTCATATTTTACTTTTATTAAGTTACATTTTTTTTAACCTTCCAATCCTTTTGCTACTACTTTATATACCACACATTAGATAAACATGATACATCAATTCACATCATAGGAGAAACAATCATGACCCGTAGGTCCATAACAAGTAAACAAGTATGCTCTAACACCCTTTTCAAGAGATAATTACAAATTACTTTACCTCACTCGTGACCCCATACGATTTTTTTTAAATATTAATTCTCTCAATTCATACACCCATCAATTTAATTCCATAAATTCACGTCAAGTAAATCAAATTAATCATATCTCCACATGCAAAAGCTCCTCTCCCCAAAATTTCCTTAGTCCAAAAATTAATATTAAAATAGATAAATAAATAAATAGTAAAAATCCATCAAATTAATATTAATTCTATAAAATAATCAAAAACATGGTGAAATAAGAAATTTGGAAGATTTTTTTTAAAATGCATTAAATTATGCCATGCAATCCAAATCACTCAAAGTAAATTTTAAATTTCTCTAAAATTGCATTTAAAAAAACAAATTACATTAAAGCTCAAAATACCGATGAATAGAATTTATGCAATTAAAATAATCAATTAAGTTCAAATTATTGCACAAATATTTGTTATAAAGCACAAATAAAATGCAATTATCACTCCTAAGTAGTGACCCCTAAGTCTATACCACATAGAACTCATAAGTCCCAACTGTCATCCATGGGACATTGCCCCCTTCCTATACACTTCCATCAAGCAATCACCCATAACAAGCATGACCCAATAGGTCCTCATTATATCAGAGTGGGGTTCATTTTCCCCCGAAATCCATTACATTTGCCCAATCATTTAACTGGCTACCTAAGCCATCGAACAATTGGTAGGGTTCATATTTCCCCTACCACATCATCATAATAACATCAAGCGAAAGATAATACTATAGCATATTGTACTTGAATCAGCTCAAAACAATACAGTCAGTCAAAAAAATGTAATTCATTAACAAGCAACTACGCAAATCATTCTAAGCAATTTCAAGAAATTTCACAGCTATAAAGTCAAGCATCATCAGAGTATCAAGCGCAACCAATTCTAGTGCCCTAAATGTACAAGCAATGTCATGTCATGTATGCACCCATCCCAATGCATCCTAAGATGATCTGACTGACACTAAGGTAACCAAGGACACCATTAAGGACTACGTTGATCAGGCGCCCTCCCTAATGTCTCCCAAGCCCCAAAGTTTCAATCAATCACCCTACTATGCTAGGTCCACTAAATCAACCGCTCTGATACCAACTTGTCACGCCCCCACATTCTAAATACAACAGAACTAGGAACGCGACGTCCCCATCCACACCACAGGGGTCGAGGGGATTAGTGTTCAACCCAATCATGTACAACTCAACAATAGGGGTAGAATTGTACTTCCCAATACATTCAATTCAAGAATTATTAAAATGATACGACATTGCATTCAATTCCCGTAATATCGTAATATCCAACACACAGAATAACTCACATATAAGTTTCACAAACAAGGTTCTACAACTGCCACGGACCCAAGTCCGGAAAACAAAATGATAAAATAAAATAAAAACAATTCGTCTACTAATTAAATTCTACATCAAGGATGCCCCGTCCTGCCTCACTATGGCTCCACCAGCTACTCCCTACAACCTGTAGGAAATAAAAATAAAGTAGGGTGAGCACGAATGCCCAGTAGGTGATCCCCCATCTCCAGTACTCTATTACACGAATTCCTAAGTCTGTATGATCAGTGTATGCTTGTGCTAGTGTAGTGTCACATTCTATCACAATTAAATTTCATTAAATCACAAATAAGACATCACATCACATTTCCATCATTAAAGGTTCACACCGGCCATTTATCCATCCACGGGATTCCCGCTACCAACTCCAAGAATTCATATCACTATCGGGATGACCATATGTGGGACCTGTGGTGTCTCTGACAACCTGCCACATATGGGACCTGGGTTACCAGCCATATAGGGGACCTGCGGCCTCTTGCCAGCCCTATGTGGGACCCACAATTAACCCAACCAACTTTATCACATAGTCCACAGACATAATTAATAAATACCAATTTATCACATCCACATATAATTTACAATACCAATTGCAATCACCAAATCCACACGCATTAAACACTAACTCAGCAATCCCATAATTAGTATAACTACATTTATATATATATATGTATATCATCAAATAACTGATAATATTAAGCTACAAGTAATATTATTACATTTAAATCATCAAACCAATAATAACAAACCACAATCTATACATATATGTATATGTATGTGTGTGTTTATCTAACAATTAATATCAAGCCACATATACAACTCTTAATGTCAAATTAACGATATCACGTTGTAGATAATAATTTTTAGATGCCAAATTGATAATATCAAGCCTAATAATATTTAAATTATTCACACTATAATATTAAGCCCCACAGTATTTTTAACATGTCAACCAACAATAATATTCATAATAATCTATATAATTCTAACGTCATAACATGGATTCCAAATAATATATATATATATATATATATATATATATATATAAGTACATATATTTCAAATTAAACGGCATTAAGCATTGTATATATACATATATATAAGTATGTATATTTATTTATTAATAACAATATATATATATATACATATATATATATATATATATAAGTGCATTTCCCTCTCACAAGAAGACATGGCAGGGCCTCACTGCCCTGACTTGGTGCGCGCTCGTCATGCGAGAGGAAGACCAGGCCGTACGGCCTGGCACCAACAGACCCACAAAATCATTTTTTTTCTTTGTTTGCTAAGCTTCACCCCGCCTTGACGTTATCACATAATAGCATTAGTTTTGCTTAGATATTTTATCTCTCCGCCTGCATCACCTTGTGTTAATAATAATATGATAGAAAACGTAGGGTGTACAAAAGAAATTCCAGAAAGCGTGAAATCGTGAGGTGGTGGGGCGCAGGAAATTGATTAGCCACCGTACGCGAGTTTTCGGAAGTCGAATCGCGATGAGGGAGAGAAGGGAAACGGAAAGCATGTAATCATATATATCTAAAATCAAACGAGAATATACACGTATATTTTCACATACTATTAAAACAATAGAACAATGACAGATCTATCACCTACCTCTTGCCTTCCGAAGGGATTAAACTCGCAATAACGGTCTAGAATCGGCGAAGAACAATGAAGAACGCGAAGAACACTAAGAACTCTCCTCTAACGGCTAGGGTTTCTCAAAACAAAGTTATAATGAATAATAAAACCCTCAAACCCTATTTTTAATTAAAATTCGTCCTCCTCTTTAATAATTTCCAAAAAACCTTCCTAAATTTTATTTTTCATTTATTAACCCTCAATTTAACTCCTAAAAATTACTAAATAACCCCTGAAGGCTTCTGGACCTCAAATTAGGCCCAAATATAGTTAAAACGATTGTATTAATGGCCACATTCTCAAAATAACTTTCTTAACATCAAATATAGATTATAAGTTATGCTAACACATATACGAATCCTTACATTAGTAGTATGTCTACTTGGTTTTGTCTCTAAGATAACTACACCCTTACCCTTGCATTGGGATGTAGAGGACAGGTTGACTGAGGGTTCAGCTTTCAGTTCTTTTTTAGCAACTACTGCATCACTGTCCTGAGATGCAACAATACCCAGATCTTTGAGTTCGGGTGTCACTGGTTTGGGTGAACTAGCAACAGCCATCGATACCTCCTTTCCACAATCAACGAGCACACTGCCAGCAGGAACAAAGTCAGCAAGACACTTGGTCTGTACAGGGTAGGTCTGGGCCTTGGCTATTTGGTCTTCAGAGAAACCTAGACCTAAGGCTAGACCTTTAACATCTGGAGTAGTCCTAAAGTGGACTGCTATCTCAGCAGAGTCTTGCCACTTTTGACTGATTTGTCTTTCCTTTTCTAGTTCTGCTTTGGTTTCAGCTAGTTCCTTTTCAAGCCTATCGATGTCTTTATTAGCCATTTTTAGTTGACCAACTTTGTCCAGAAGATCATCGTGTGTGCCTCTCATCTCACTCACTTCAGCTCTTAATATTCTCTCTATTCTTTCATAGTCATCTATAGAGTCTCTATATTCACATGAGAGCTATTCCAGTTTAGAATAGTATCTTTCTTTGTCAGCTTTCATAGGAAGAAATTGTTCCTCCATTTCTTTCAGAGCTCTATAGATATCTTCATATTCAATGTAGAGCTGTTCATAAGTTCTTACCTTGAGGGGAGGTGAATGGTCAGCCATGAAGCAGATGAGACCTTTTTCCTTCTTCTCCTCATCTGATGATTCTTCTTCCTCCTCAGTTTTACTGTTAAACTTGTTAGTGACAAGAGCCTTCTTCCTCTTGTCATACTTTCTGCTTGAGGAGCCTTTGGTCTTCTTCTTCTGCTCAGTTGCCTCCTTTTTCTCCCTCTTCATCTTATAACAGTCAGCAGCGAAGTGGCCGGGCTTGTTGCAGTGATAGCATTGCAACTTGTCCTTATCTTTTCCCTTAGAGAAAGATGAGGAAGACTGCCTTGTTTTCCTTCTATAGTTCCCCCTTCTCTTCAGCAGTTTCTTGATCAGAAATGTCACTTCTTCATCTGAGGCACTCTCTGAGCCAAGTTCATCTACTTCATCTTCTTCCTCTTCTGAAGATGGCTCCCATGGTTCAGCAGCAGCCTTAAAGGCAACATACTTCTCCTTTTTCTTGGAAGGGTTCTCAAATACCTCGAGCTCTTCTTTTTGCATTTCAAACGTCTTGAGGTCCCCATATAATGCTTCCAAGGCACAAGTATTCCATTCCTTCAGCTGACGAATGGCTGATGTCTTTATCAGCAGTCTCAGAGGTAGAGATCTTAGAAATTTGTCATTCTTGTCCTTCTGAGAGATCTCAACGTTGTAAGTCTTCATCCATTGAATCAGACTTGTGAACCATTTATAGATACTATCCAATGACTCCTTCGGTTCACATCTGAAGGCTTCATACTCTTGTCTGAGCATAGAGATCTTGTTGTCCTGTATTTGCTCATTTCCTTCGTAGATGAGACAGAGCTTGTCCCATACCTCTTTAGCAGTCTCAAGATCCTGCACATCCGTGAACATGTCATCATCGAGTGCAGAGAAAAGTATGGCTTTTGCCTTGAAGCCGAGCTTTACTTTCCTCTGCTCCACCTTAGACCAACTATCTGGGTCTTTCGTTATTAGCCGACCTCTCTGCATACTCTTTGGGGTGAAAGGTCCGTTCTTTATTATTTCCCAGAGATAGGTGTCAAGCATGTCTAGGTGTGCTCTCATTCTCGCTTTTCATTTGGAAAAACGTGCGGGTGTGCACATAGGTACTTGGGAGGATGAGCCAGGAAAAACATCATAAAAGTCTTCTTGTTCTTTCTTTTTGCTGCTGGTACTCGGTTCTTCCGGCTCCTGGTCTCCAGTCGCTCCTTCCTCTGGAACACGACCGGCTTCAAGTTCCTCAACAGGAACTGGAGCTTGCTCGGGAGCTAGCACTGCACTACTGGAATCCATGTCGGCCATTAGGGATCTCTACGGAGTTGTAGAACCGCTCTGATACCAATTGTAGGTCCCAAAGTGAGTCTAGAGGGGGGGTGAATAGTGTCACGGGGTCAGGTTTCCTGCGCCTCTCAACCCATTGCGGCACTTAGCTTCTCTATCCACAGTCCGCTAAGTTTAGCCCTTGAGGGTTGAAGCGCACGTAGACTGGTTTCGCCCTGCCACTGGGCTCATCAGGAGAACGGCTCCAGTTCCCGACCAGTTTGTGTAAGGATGGCCAAATCCCTTCTTCAACGTCAAGTCCTTGACTAGCGGCGTGCTCCCCGCATTCAACCGGGTCGGCACGTCTGAACTCCGAAGGGGTTCCATCCGTTGTCCTCCACGAACTGCCTGGAACCTTCCGCTGCACACCATCTACGCTTTCAACCAACCCCTCTCCTTTACGTAGCACGAATACATTCCTGAATCGTGCCACTAAGAAACGTCCCGCCAGCTCCACGCTACTCGGGTCGTGACATTCTCCTCCACCCAGTCCTCGTAACGTCCTCGTTGCGCTTGTCGACATCGCTTCCCCGCAGGCGATGGCATCGTTACCTCGACGCCCTCCCACTCGCCCAATGTCAACAGCTTGGACATTGCTTCCCCGCAGGTTGCAACACCTTTACCAAGATGCTCGCCCACTCGCCCAATGTCCAAAGGATAGGAGGCTTCCAAGATCGCTCCGACGCGCTCTTTCATACTCCCTTGCCCAGCTCTGTATCACACTCTAGGATACTCCAACTCTATGGACGCAAGGCGTGCAAGACACTATCGGTCGACTCACCTCTGTGAGCTCCCACCTTGGGATCACGCTACTCGCGAGAGTGCTCGGCGAGTCTTCAGGATACGGGCCGGTTCGGCTCTGATACCACTTGTCACAGGGTCAGGTTTCCTGCGCCTCTCAACCCTTTGCGGCACTTAGCTTCTCTATCCACGGTCCGCTAAGTTTAGCCCTTGAGGGTTGAAGCGCACGTAGACTGGTTTCGCCCTGCCACTGGGCTCATCAGGAGAACGGCTCCTGTTCCCGACCAGTTTGTGTAAGGATGGCCAAATCCCTTCTTCAATGTCAAGTCCTCGACTAGCGGCGTGCTCCCCGCATTCAACCGGGTCGGCACGTCTGAACTCCGAAAGGGTTCCATCCGTTGTCCTCCACGAACTGCCTGGAACCTTCCGCTGCGCACCATCTACGCTTTCAACCAACCCCTCTCTTTTACGTAGCACGAATACATTCCTGAATCGTGCCACTAAGAAACGTCCCGCCAGCACCATGCTACTCGGGTCGTGACATTACCCACTTGTCAAGGGGTCAGGTTTCCTGTGCCTCTCAACCCATTGCGGCACTTAGCTTCTCTATCCACGGTCCGCTAAGTTTAGCCCTTGAGGGTTGAAGTGCACGTAGACTGGTTTCGCCCTGCCACTGGGCTCATCAGGAGAACGGCTCCAGTTCCCGACCAGTTTGTGTAAGGATGGTCAAATCCCTTCTTCAACGTCAAGTCCTCAACTAGCGGTGTGCTCCCCGCATTCAACCGGGTCAGCACGTCTGAACTCCGAAGGGGTTCCATCCGTTGTCCTCCACGAACTGCCTGGAACCTTCCGCTGCGCACCATCTACGCTTTCAACCAACCCCTCTCTTTTATGTAGCACGAATACATTCTTGAATCGTGCCACTAAGAAACGTCCCGCCAGCACCACGCTGCTCGAGTCGTGACATTCTCCTCCACCCAATCCTCGCAACGTCCTCGTTGCGCTTGTCGACATCGCTTCCCCGCAGGCGATGGCATCGTTACCTCGACGCCCTCCCACTCGCCCAATGTCAACAGTTTGGACATCGCTTCCCCGCAGGTTACAACACCTTTACCAAGATGCTCTCCCACTCGCCCAATGTCCAAAGGATAGGAGGCTTCCAAGATCGCTCCGACGCGCTCCTTCGTACTCCCTTGCCCAACTCTGTATCGCACTCTAAGATACTCCAACTCTATGGACGCAAGGCGTGCAAGACACTATCAGTCGACTCACCTCTGTGAGCTCCCACCTTTGGATCACGCTACTCGCGAGAGTGCTCGGCGAGTCTTCAGGATACGGGCCGGTTCGGCTTTGATACCACTTGTCACGGGGTCAGGTTTCCTGCGCCTCTCAACCCATTGCGGCACTTAGCTTCTCTATCCACGGTCCGCTAAGTTTAGCCCTTGAGGGTTGAAGTGCACGTAGACTGGTTTCGCCCTGCTACTGGGCTCATCAGGAGAACGGCTCCAGTTCCCGACCAGTTTGTGTAAGGATGGCCAAATCCCTTCTTCAACGTCAAGTCCTCGACTAGTGGCGTGCTCCCCACATTCAACCGGATTGGCACGTCTGAACTCCGAAGGGGTTCCATCCGTTGTCCTCCACGAACTGCCTGTAACCTTCCGCTGCGCACCATCTACGCTTTCAACCAACCCCTCTCCTTTACGTAGCACGAATACATTCCTGAATTGTGCCACTAAGAAACGTCCCGCTAGCACCACGCTGCTCGGGTCGAGACGTTTCTTAGTGGCACGATTCAGGAATGTATTCGTGCTACGTAAAAGAGAGGGGTTGGTTGAAATTGTAGATGGTGCGCAGCGGAAGGTTCCAGGCAGTTCGTGGAGGACAACGGATGGAACCCCTTCGGAGTTCGGACGTGCCGACCCGGTGAATGTGGGGAGCACGCCGCTAGTCGAGGACTTGACGTTGAAGAAGGGATTTGGCCATCCTTACACAAACTGGTCGGGAACTGGAGCCGTTCTCCTGATGAGCCCAATTGCAGGGCGAAACCAGTCTACATGCGCTTCAACCCTCAAGGGCTAAACTTAGCGGACCGTGGATAGAGAAGCTAAGTGCCGCAATGGGTTAAGAGGCGCAGGAAACCTGACCCTGTGACAATAGACTTTCTTCAACACGGAAGCTAGACTATTAGCTGGTATTGAGGATAACTTGAGTGATGATGAATTATCAGACAAAACTGAGATAAGAGTAAACGCTCTTTTCTCTACAGATCTCAGTTGTGAAAGAGATGGTTTATGATAGATCGAAGTGTGGAAAATAGACAACAGAGAGATCAAGACTTAATGGAAGTGCTAGATCTTTGATGAATAACAATGTTCGCGAATAATCGAATAGATTGCTCTTGTTCTTGAATCAACACGGCGCACATCACTTGTCTAAATTCTCTCAGAGTCTCTCTCTCTCATGTTGGAACTCCTTTTCTTTAGTTCTACAAAAGATTCTTTTTCATCTAAGTCCGTCAAAACCAATATCTTGTGTTCTGTGTGTTTCCTTCTTTTGAGAGAGAGGTTAAACTCTTGATTTTGTCGTTAAGTGCGTGAGAGATATATTTTTAAGATTAAAGTGCTCGTGCGCCATGATGTCCATCCCGACAGATCGACTTCCCACCACTAAAAATGCAGAATGTTAGGGGATGGGTTGATCCGCTTTGATTTGCAGATCAGATGCCCATACTGCGTATTTGGCATGCAGTCGATCTTGGACGTTCACCCGTGGATGGTAGTTGGCAGCAATTAATGTGTCATTAATGCGCTCAACTGCTCGGGACGGCGCAAACTTGCTATACAAACCCTAGCTGACAATATCGCTAAGTGGTTGTGATTAGGGTTGTAAGTTTGCCTCGGAGGTAGATGCCTCGTAGGTTCGGTGACTCGAAGATTTCAGTTAGCACCTATAGAAAGTTGCGAAGTTTTGCTTCAGGCTTTATGGTGTTTCTGCGAGTCTACGACTCATATCTTCGAGTCTGCGATGTAGGTTAGGTTGGATTAGCCTTTTATGTCACTCTGTTAACTAAAGTCTACGACTCTGCGTGTCTACGACTCTTCAAATAACGCTTAGAGTGACTTCTTCGAGTTCAACTAATCTGCCTATTATTGTAGCTACGAGTCTATGACTCTAGTTCTGCGGGTCTACGACCTTCGGGTCTCTCAGTTTACTATATTTGACTAAGTGGTCTGAAAATCTTCGACTCTACGAGTCTTCAACTTCGTTTTTCTTCCTTAGTCTTTCACAGAAGCTCATAAACTGAGTTCCTGTATAGCTACGACCCTTTAGCTACAACTCTCCACTATCGATCTTCGAGTCTAGAAGTGTTGGCAATTTCTCTATAGTGACTGTGTCCCTTGAGTCTACGAGTCTACGACTCTACGACCCTTGAGTTACAGTTTCATTTATTTGCCAGTCTTTATAACATCGGCTCTTCGACCTTCAACCTACGAGTCTACGAGTCCAGTTTTCTTAACACTGTTCGAAGGCTTCGACTCTGCGACTTCCGATCTATGAGTCTACGAGTCCTATTTTCTTAACAGTGTTCGAAGGTTTCGACCCTACAACTCTACGAGTCTTCGAGTCTAGTGACAATTGAAGTTCTGTTAATTGACTTAAGTATTTATGGGGACTCTACGAGTCTACAAGTCTACGAGTCATTTAGCTTTGACTACTATTCTTAACACTTCTTCGACTCTACGAGTCTCCGAGTTTATTGATGCTTATAGTAACACTCTCTTTTCCGTATTGTGACTCTACGACCTTCGACCCTGGATCTACGAGTCGCAATGTTTTATCACTGTTTCGCCTTGAGTCTCCAGACTCTACGAGTCTACGAGTCTCTTGCCAATACGTCCTATGACAGTTTCACTTCTACGAACTTCGACTCTTCGACCCTACGACCTTCGGTTCTTCGAGTCTCCAGACTTAGACTATATTTTGGCAGCTTCATCAAATCCTATGTTTCCAACATGATGCTGTAGTGAGGAAGCATACAGGGTCAGAAGAATTATTTCTTAAGACCACTGAGTATATGTCCCCATCTCTTGATCCGGATAACTTAACATCTCCGGATAAGTTTTCCCTTACTATGCAGGTGTTGGACATAAAGGAAACAGTAAATCCTTTGTCACATAAATTACTGACACTTAGCAGATTATGCTTCAAACATTCGACTAGTACAACTCTAGTGATAGATACACAACCGTTGGTTAAAGTTCCATATCCGACAGTTTTACCTTTGCTGTTGTCACCATATGACACGGATGGACCTCGTTTATCATTAACTTCAACAAGTAGAGTCTGATCACCTGTCATATGTCCGGAGCATCCACTATCGAGGATCCACTTGATTTGATTGATCTTTAACTTCAAGTGATCCGACAATGCATTCCAGAGATGCTCCTGAAAGACAACAGTTTACACCTTTGGTGCCCAAACTTGTTTCAGGCGGTTAGAAGGAACAACATTAATGTCAAGAGATCCAGATTTCACGTTGTTAGGATTTTTAGCTTTCCAGGTTAACCTTAATTTGTTAGTTTCAGCTGTTGCTTTTGCTTGGGTTTTCTTTGAAGAGACACTCCTTTGAGGTTTAAATTTTGTCTTGCTCGAAGAACCTCTTTTATTTAACTGATCTTTATTGATAGAAACTTGATTACAAAGCCAGTTATCAGATAAACTCCAACATTCATAGTGATAATGACCTATTTCCCTACAGATGGAACAGACACTATAATGCGGAGTACAAACAGGGGATACAGGTCTCTTAGATTTTACAAATTTTCTACTCTGTTCCCTATGGCCTAATCCATTGCGTTTGGGTGACGCGCTCTTGGCCCTAGATGCGTCAGCCTTAGCCTTTCCTTTCTTTTCGGGTGCTACAGTTTTGGCTTGAACTGCAGCAGCCTTCCCTTCATCATTAGTTACGAGTGCTACTGTTTTGGGAATAGCAGTAACAGCCTCTCTTCCACAGTCATAAACTATGGTGTCACCTGAAATGAAACCATCCAACGGTTTAGACATACTAACAGGATATAAGTTTGTTAGTTTCGGAGTGAAGTCCGGAGGACACTCAGTAGCATGAGCAGTGGAAGTCAATGGTTCGGAGCCTAGGCCAGGTTTGACTCGAATGTTATCCGGATCAGTCCTAAATATAGAGGCTATTTCCCCGGATTTTAGCCACTTACGATTTATTTCCTTTTTCTGTTCAAGTTCATTCTCGAGTCGTTTCACAATGACTTTTAGGCCCGTTAGGTTGGTATTTAACAGATGATTTTCAGCTCTTAGATCATGATACCAAGCCTCTTTACTTCTGAAGTCAGTTATGTCCTTTTCTAATCTAGCAACATTGATCTCAAGATGCTTATTCTGACTTTCCATATCTTTGTACATTTGAGTAATTATTAGTCTCTCATTCTTTTCATGACCACGTTCAATAATAAGAGATTCTAATTTACTCATGAACTCAGAGATCGAAGGTACCTCAGAATTTGCCATGAGGCAGACGTTCGGCTTGGGAGTTGGCTCATCATTCGAGGATTCCTCCTCTTCTTTGGAGCCACTGACGTATTTTGTGACGAACGCCTTCTTCTTGTTCTTGCTGTTGTCTGAGGTGGAGCGGCGAGGAGTTACCTTGTCACTTTTGTCGGCCACTTTAGATTTGGATCTACAGTCCTTGGCCCAGTGACCGGTTTTCCCACAGTTGTAGCATTCCTGGGAACTGGACTCCGGTCGCTCCTTTCTTTGGAAAGATGATGAGGAGCCTCTCCTAAATCCTTTTCTGCTTTTCCGTAGGAATCGCTCAAAGAATTTGACAAGAAGAGCTATCTCCTCCTCCTCGTTAGAATCAGAATTCTCGGACGCGTCCGTATCATCATTCCTCAGTATGCTTGGACATTCCGTAGCTTTGAGAGCTATCCCCTTTTCTTTCCGAGCTATTTTCTCATCCCGGTCAGAGTACTTAAACTTGACTTTGTGAGTCCACAACTCTCCATATAGTTCTTCAAGGGGAACATACTGCCAGTTCTTGTCCGATTCCATCTGGAGTTGTTTGGAGTAGTAGTGATCCGGCAAGGAGCGAAAGAACTTGTCATTAATCTGAGATTGAGAATAATGCTCATGGAAAGTTTTCAGCTCAAGGATGAGTTTGCCGAATCTCCGATAAATGCTTTCGAGTGATTCGCCCGATTTATGATTGAAACTCTCAAAGTTCTGCCTGAGAGTACAGATAACATTATGCATTTGGGACTGACTTCCCTCATAGAGGATTGTCAGTTTATCCCAGACAGCTTTCGCTGTCGTGCATCCCTAAACGTCCGTGAAAGCCTTGGAATCCAAAGACGATGTGACATATGCCAGAGTCTTTTCGTTGGCACATTGTCAGGCTCTTTCATCATTGGTGAGTTCGGCATCAGTCTTTGGTCTTCTGGCTCCATGTTCTCCGATAGTCATCGGAGTGGGTATCTCCTGATGAAGACATGGCCACATGAGGTGATCATGGCAGACCATAAACATTCTCATGCGAGTTTTCCACTGGGAGAAAAGCTCAGGTGTGAACTTGGGTGGCTTTGTCAGAGTGAAGCCAGAACTCCATGGTTGTGCAACAGCGGTAGCAGCAGGTTGAGGTGGATCGACATTTTCACTGCTGCTTCGATTTGGAAGGAGCTCTTGTGCACCTCCGGAGTTAAGGCGAGTGTTGAAAAGCATGCTACTTTCTTCAGCCATATGTAAGAGAGAAAGAGTGGGATCTCTACTTGGAACAAATAGAACTTGCTCTGATACCACTTGTTGGTCCCTGTTAGCCTAGAGGGGGGGGGGGGAGGGTGAATAGGCTTAAATCAAAAACTCTTTTCTCACAGGTATAACACAATCTGGTTAAAGGATATAAAATCAGTGCGGAAGATGACCAGATAGTGGAAGTATTTTGCTTTATTATCAAGTGATAATTATAACAAAATAAGCAGCAGTTAGCTGATTACACTAGCACTCGGCTTTATAATCACACACACTGGTGTTAATAATCTCTATAAGCTCTTGTACAATAACTTTGCTCACGCGCGTATTAGTTTTCCTTCGTATGTGTACGCACAATTTTAATGTACAACACTGCAGATATATATATAGACATCCTAGGAATCTATCTTGAAACTATGTTTTCCGAGCGTTTTGTGGACATTAAGTTCTTCTCGGAAAATGCTTCTGCTATAACTGCTTCGGATGTGGAGCTTGAAATATTGGAAGCATAAGTAAATTAAATAACTTCGCTCGCTTCCAATTACATTTGGGACTGCATCCACATCTTCGAGTGGTTCACGTGTAAGACAGTTTAGATCTTCAATGAGTTTGTCTTACTTCGGAATAGAGCGAGTTGTTATCATAAATGCGGTATTGATAAGTTGAAGTAGCGTTCTTTTAGTCCGGTGTAGCTTTCCTTACTCCGTATCAACGAGGTTCGGATCCTTACTCCATATTAGTTATTGCTTACTCCGCGTACATGAGGTCCTGAAATCCTTATTCCGCGTCAGCGCTTCCTTACTCCGCATGAGTTCCTTACTCCGCTTGAGTAATGATTCGAATTTCTTATTCCGCATTAGATGTCCTTACTCCGCATCAATCGTCCTTACTTTGCATCAGTCGTCCTTACTTCGCTCGAATGAAAGACTCGGATTCCTTAGTCCTAATCTTCTTTTCCTTAGACAGCTGGAGTAAAAGACTTAATTCTTTCTCTGCAACAAATCTCTCTTACTTCGTATGAGGTGTAGACTCGGATTCTTATTCCGCATAAAATGACTTAGTCCAATCAACAATAAGAGCGCAGAATCCTTAGTCCTTTCAACAAGTGATTAGTTCGTACAAGAGGGTCCTTACACCGGATGAAGACTTGGTTATTTACCAAGTGTTAGATGACACTTATGATGACCCGGATCAGGATTATGTATCCTATCCTTTGCTTTGCTCTTACAGGAGTAGGTTCGAATAATAATTTTATCTTCTGCACAGACTTAAAATAAACATGAAACAACTAAAATCAAATTACATTAGGTTTGATCCAACAGATATCGAGTGATGACACTAATTATTTAGCTTAGACACTTTTTTTAAAAAATAGTTTCAATTAAAGCACTTATCCAAGAGTCCAAAAAGGGTGAAGGAGTGTTTCGTGCCTTGTTAGAGGTTTTGAGTTTGATTCCCGTATTAGTGTCGATGAATTTTCCCTAAACTTACATAGGGGCCCACACTAGATAATGGAGCGTTATGGGGATTAGTCATAATATGACATTGGATTTCCCATTCGTCCCATTATGGTACATGAGAACTGACCCGAACCATGGAGATCATTTATAAAATAAAAAGGCCTAAGGCATTTTTAGCCTGCTTGATTCCTATAGAAAACTAGGCATCTATGGAAAATGTAAAGAAAAAAATGTTTTCTCTTGCTAGGTTAATAGAGTAAGCATTGATTTTGCATTGAAATCTTTGAAATTTTTTTCACCCTAATTTGCTGTGATTTGTTATAGAAAATAAACAATAATGTTAGTTTTTAAATCTGCCCTCACCTTTCTTCATCTACTCATAATATTGAAAGGACAAAATTAGTATTTTAAATAATATTACTTTTTTTTTCTAATTCTAATTAAATTTAAAAATTACTCTTTCCACATCTTTTTCACCCCAACTAAAAAACAATTTTTTCCACTTCTTTCTTTCCACCTATTTTCTTTTCATCCTTTTTTCTTACCTCAAATTCTACCATCATTTTTTGAGTTTGAATTCACTGGTGAGCAAGGCTAGCTCACCA
Organism: Taxillus chinensis; assembly: GCA_023512835.1. Lineage (NCBI taxonomy): Eukaryota > Viridiplantae > Streptophyta > Magnoliopsida > Santalales > Loranthaceae > Taxillus > Taxillus chinensis. The sequence goes on along the minus strand of CM042088.1, from coordinate 16,765,023 downwards.
CCATAGTGATCTAGCCTATTTCGGACTTTATTAATATTTGTTTCAAAAATCGACTGTTAGATTGAATATTTATGTAGTATGTATGATGCTTGTACAATTTTATAGTAATCTAATAGTTGTTTTTTTTTATGTAAATTCAATTAGAAAAAAATCTAAATTTTAATAATTTAATTTTAATTTATTTATTTTTAGATTTTTTCTAATTAAATTTTTAAAAACAATAACTGTTAGATCACACGATAAATACTATATAAATATTCAATCTAATGCTCGATTTTTAAAATAAATATCGATAGAGTCCGAAATAGGCTAAATTACCACAATAATGAGTTGTCATTGCTCACCAGCGAATCCAAACTCTTAAGACGTATTTGGTTACTATACTCAAAAATTATTTTCTATTTTCAAATACAGAAAATAATTATTTTTTTAATATTTAGTGACTGCTTTTATTATTATTTCCTACCGATGACTTCTCACTATCCCTCCCCTCCCCTCCCTCCTAGCCCTTTACTGTGTTCAAATGTACTTTTTACAAAACGTTTTCATTTTGACCAAAAATAATCTGAAAAATTATATTCAAGTTATCAAAAAAAAAATTCAAACTTTTAAAAACAAAAAACCAAATACAATATCAAACATATCCATAATTTCAACCTTGGGTTAATGATCTGTTCTGATATTAAAATTTTTCGGCAAAGCTTACATTTAATTCTAAGCTTACATTTAATTCTTTATTTATTTGATCCTTTGCGTGACATCCTTTCAATTTCGCTTTATACTCCACAGTACCCTCGTACCTTTGCTCATCTTGGCTATAAGTGTCAGGTGAAGGGAGTTTCTTCTTGACGCTTCGGTTTATTCCTTGGCCAACCTTTGTTCCAGTTTAGGAAAACTAAGGAAACTAAAATATCAAGATAGGTTTTTTGTTTTTTAAAATAAAATAAAATAAAATAAAACGTGAATTCGTAGGATGATCCTCGACGCGAAGATCGACGTGTGGCAGAAGACCCAAATCTCAGCTCCTACAGTCGCGCTCTTTCCCAACAACTCATCGCCGCCATGGACGACGACCTTCCATTGGAGAAGATCGCAATTCCCGGTCCCACTCTAGCCTCCATGATCCAGCGCTTCTCCTCCGCCGCGGGTGACGTCGATGGCCTCCTCTTCGGCATCGTGGACCACGTTCTCCCCTCCGCCCTCCCCGATGACGACCACTCCGCCTCCTACTCCGGCGAACCCTCCTCCCTAATCGCCACCGTTACCGGATTCTTCTCCGCCACTGCCACTTCCTCGTTCCTAGACTCCTCTTCCACCGCCGCCGCCGCCCGCTTCTCTATTCCCGCCGTCCGTCGCATCCTCGCAGCCCAATCCCCCCGCAGTTCCCTATGCGGCTGGTTCTCCGCCCGCCGCCGCACCCCTCTCCGCCCCTCCATGCGAGAGCGCTCCGTCTCCTCCTCCCTCTCCTCTTTCCCTCCCGGAAGTGGCCTTCCCGATTCGCCCAGCTTCAGGCCCTGCATCTTCTTACTCCTCGCCACGCCCGTTTCCGATCAGATCATCCATACCCACGAGTACCAGGCGTACCAGTATCATCCTTCCTCAGACCATTTCGATCCCAAATCCGTGTGTATCATCAACATTGGACCCGAGTTTCGCGGTCAGTATAGCTCATTTAGCCCTAATTCCTCTTTTCCAGTACTGCCCTGTGAATTGGGGAATTCAAGTTCTGCAATGGTGGAGGACAGGGATGAAGAGAGCTTGAATGATTTGAAGAGGATTGCCAAGGCCCAGCAGGAGCTGGATATGTGCGCTGTGGGGTGTGAGATTGGGAATTTGAGCCGATTGATGGGCCCACAGGCCGCAAACTATACATCGGGTTTGGACGACCTGTACAAGAAGATGCTGGCAAAGCTTGAAGGATTAGCTCAACTTGTGGACAAAAGTTCGGCTAAGGTTATTGAGCAGGTGAGCCCTTTTTTATTCATTGAAACAGACTTGTTTAGGTTGATCTGGTTAGACTAAATTGCTAGGGCTACATTATTTTTATTGGCTGTTTTGGGCATTTCATAAAATGTCTTATAGATGCTCCGAATGTATTTTCTTGTTCTAATGGTCTTTTCTTGCCATTGTATATTTAGTTGAATTAGTAATTCGATATTTTCACATTTCAATGCCCTTGTATTGTAATAATTGTTAGGAGGTTTTCACGTTTGAGTTTGTTGAATTTTTTTACTGTTTATACCTTTTACAGGAAAATTATAATCGTCAGCTAAGGTACAAAGTTGCTGGTTTGGATTAAATGTTGAATGCTCCCAGCCATCTTTGTGAATTGCATGATTATTAGGTAGGTGAGTTTGGCTGCTTTGAGTTATCATTTTGATATATACAAGTAATTATTTAGTATAACAGACGAAAAATATATTTTCAAATTCATCCATTCATTTTATGCCGTTGAGTAATCTATACTTTCATAGAGTTTTGCCTTTCTTGGGTTATTAGTAGCATTTTTCCTTGAATAAAAACAGATATCACCTTCCCCCATAAGGGAAAGATGAGAGCTGTTACTTGTTTCAACCTCATCGAATTTGTTAAAATGTACAGATTTTAATGCATCAAGCCATAGATGTCAGTTGTGATCACTTGCGATTGAGAAATAATGGCAAGGTTAGCACAACAGTATCAAAATTCATTGGAGAATATGGACCAACTAAGGTTTCAAAGTAAAAAAGAAATTTTTGCAGAAAAAAATCCCTTGTCACTCATCGTCTCACTTAAACTAAGTGCACCAATAGCATTTTATCTTGGAAATTAGTAGTGTTAGGGATTTTAGTTGATTGAGTATTTGTCTATTCAATATTCATCATTTTTGTCTTAGCCAAACTACAAGTGGCTTGAAGGCCTTGAACTGAACCCCAAAAGTATTGAATCAAAAGGCCTTGAGCTTTTATGGCCTTAGTTCGATTTCATAATGTTGAATGGGCTGTGCAGTTAGGATCCAAAGCTCGTGAAACACTATTAACATTTTCCTATGTCAAATCCTTATCCTCAAAAACATCTCATTTTTGCCATATCATCAATGCTCGTACCAAGTTGTCATTTATTACTCTCATCAGTGTCATTTAGTGATACTGGATCAGTAACATTATGATAAATATAGATACTAGCTTAAGCATAGCTGCATAAGAATAGCACAAAATGCGTGCACCTGTTTTCTTGGGATGGGGCTTCCTATATCAAGACGCAGTAGCTATGCCTCGCTGGGCCTTAGGCCAGGGTCCTAGGCGCACTTTTGGCAACCAAAAATGTGGGGAAAGAGAGAAAATTACAGTAGGAAAAAGGAAGAAAATGTGTTAACTCTCAAGAGGTACATAACTTATTAACTCGAACAATCTTAGTGCATGAAGTCATGAGCTTAGCCCATTCAAAACCACTTTACTGTAGCGGGCAACTACATGGGCAGTTGCTTGCCTACTCACTGCTCAGAAGGAGTTGACTATTCCAACATGCTGTTACCTGCCCATTCATTATCAAGCAGCAGACAACTAGCTCCAGCATGTTTAGTCACGTGCCTAGTCTTTATTCGTCAGCAGGTGACTCCTTCAACATGGTTCAATACAATTATAATTAGCTCCAACATGGTTCAATACAATTACAATTAGCTCCAACATGGTTAGTCACCTGCCTAGTCTATGCTTCAATACAATTACTATTTTAACTTGCTCCCTCAAGCTTAAGCTTAAGCATAGATGTTTATTATGTCCATAAAATCAATTAGCTTTCTAGTAGAAGTTGAGAATATCTGCAAATTAATCACTAGTATGAATATATTCAAATTGAAGAACATCATTGAGCAAAAGCTTCTTAAGCAAAATGAAAAATTACTTGAATGTGTCAAATAGGATTATCTCTTATGTGTAACACAAATTGATTATCACATTACAACCCTAAACAAAATGAAAATTAACTTTAATTTCTCAAATTGAATTATCTCTAATGTGCAACACTAATTTATTATCACATTATAACCTTGTTGGATGCTTGATAGTTGAAATCAATTGCAATGTTAAAATCTACCTTGTTTGATGTCATGTAAGATATTTTACTTATTAATTTTTTTATAAGTAAATGAATTTTATTAAAAAGACAAGTATACAAAAAAGTGCACAAGAAAAAGAATACAAAAAGTGCACGGGAAAAAATAAATCCAGCTCAAAAAGAACAAACAGAGATAACATCAAAACATGGTTCGAAAATACGGGCTGACTCGCCTGCCTCAGCGCCAAGCCGCGTTGAGGCAGCAGACCAAAACTCGCACCAGCCGCCGACCGCCTCGTACGGGTGAGGCGGTCTGAGGCGGGTCGTTTTGGCGCCTCATCCCGTACCAGTGGTGAGGTGCCCGCGACGACGCAAGCAGACACGTTTAAAAAAAAAAATTCTAAAAGCCTAACCTAATTTTAAGCCATCCGTATTGCATCGCCTCACCTCGCGAGTCAAAGTCGATCCAGCGTCGCCCTGTCCTGTGTCGTCGATCCAGCGTCGTCGCTGGCTCCAGCGTCGTCGTCCAGCGTGTTAGCGTCGGCTCCTGCTTTATCGTCGTCCTCAGCTCCTGGTACAGCGTCGTCGTCGGCTCCTACTACAGCGTCGTCGCCGGCTCCTACTACAACGTCGTCATCGGCAGCTCCTGCTCGAGCATCGTCATCCTTGGCTCTGCTCCAGCGTCGATTTGAGGTAAGCTTTTTAATTTTGTTTAAAGCAAATTATATAAATTAATCTTTTTAAAGTTTTATATAAATTAAGTTATATATTCTATTTTTATAAATTTATATAAATTCTGTTTAAACTCTATTTTTAAAATTTTATATAAATTCTGTTTAAATTCTGTTTTTAAAATTTTAGATAAATTATGTTTTTAAAATTTTATATAAATTTAGTTAAATAATTTGATTTAATTTTAAATTTCAATTATGTAGATATGACAAATAATCAAAAAAGAAATTCTGCATGAAAATATGAAAATGAAATGGATTTGATGTATGACTAAACTTAAATTTGGATTTTAACGTGTGAGACTTTATTTGTATGGTTTTATTATTTTAAAACTAAGTTTGGTCATTTAGTTTTATATATTTTGTATATATTTAAACAAAATTATCGTCGATGATTGAGGCGCCCGCCTCGCTGTACAGCTTCAAATCCGTACCGTACCGCCTTCTGTATTTTTGAACCTTGCATCAAAAAGACAAGAGAGATGAAAATGCTCGGATTCTGCCAAACAATTCCAAAGGCACCGGGAAAAATAAAGTTTATGCTCATCCAAGTGGCATTCACAACCCTAAAAAAGGCGAGCATTCTGCTCCCGCCAGAGACACCTGCAGTGTGGAATAGCGCTTCAGACCGTAGACCGCTTGCCCATTTGCCCCCGCTAAGAGGAGAAAAGCCTATGAACACTGTGAGGCATCAGCCAAGACAAACCAAATTGCCTTAGGACGAAGTCCCAAAGAAAACGAGCAACAGGGCAATGAAGGAGAAGGTGGTTTACTAACTCCCTAGCCGCCTTACACATGTAACACCAACTAGGAATTAACATCCCATGCCTACACAGATTATTTGCAGTTAGAATCTGCCCCAAAACCATCGTCTAAGCAAAGAAAACCAACCTCGTAGAAATTAGAGCCTTTCACACACTCTTTCAAGGGAAGCTCCCCGAAAAAGCAAGCAACTGAGCTGCATAAAAAGACTGCACATGAAAGTCCTAAGCCCTAGCATGATGCCAACATAAACGGTTTGGACAATTGCGGCGCAAGGGAACAGAATACAACACCTCAAAAAAAGAAGCAAAAGCCTCCAACTCCAGTCCTGTGCGAGCCGAGAAAAGGTTACCTCTCACTGCACCCCCGAACCATGATCTGAGTAGAAATCGGCCACAAAGCCCTCATGAGCAGTGGCAAGGCGGAACAACTTAGGATAAGTCAATTTCAAGGGCACTTCCAGGCATCCTCCCAAAAGCGGATAGAAGAGCCATTACCCACCTCAAAAGCCACAAAAGAAGTAAAGGACCGCCAACCAAACTGAATAAACCTCCAAAGACCCATGCCATGAGGACCACGAGGGGCATTAGAGGTCCAACCACCCCCCAAGGCCCCATATTTGGTCACAATGACCTTCCACTAAAGAGAGGCACGCTCCACGTCAAACCTCTATAACCATTTCCCAAGAAGGGCCTCATTGAAGGTCTGAATATGATGAATAGCCAGCCCACCACAAGAGAGAGGATGGCAAATGGAAGCCCAACTCATCAAAGGAAACTTATACGCCACCTGTGTGAAACCCCAAAGAAACTGTTGCTAAATCCGCTCGATGCGAGAAGCAATGGCAACAGGGATAAGAAAGAGGGACAAGAAATACGTGGGCAGGCTGGACACAGTACTTTAAAGCAAAGCAAGTCTGCCGCCAGTAGAAAGATATAACCGCTTCTAACCAGCCAAATGATGCTCCAAAGAAGCAATCACTGGGGCCCAAATAGCAGAGGACTTGGATCGAGCTCCCAACAGAAGACCCAAATAAGTCAAAGGCAAAGTGGAGAGCTTGCAGCCAAGAATTTGTTGGGTTCTCTTTTTATTGTTTGAATTTGAATTTGGGAGTTTTTATTTGGGTTATTTATTGTATTTGAATTTGGGAGTTTTTATTTGGGTTATTTATTGTGTTTGAATTTGGGAGTTTCTATTTGGATCATTTATTGTGGTTGAATTTGGGAGTTTCTATTTGGGTCATATATTGTGTTTGAATTTAGGGGGATATTTATTTATTGTGTGTGAATTTGAAATTATGGGGACTTGGATATAAAAAGGGTATCAAGGTGTGAGTGAGGATATGATTGATTTTGGAAAAAAATCCTATTAGAAGGTTATTGTACTGGGAGAGATAGCTGCCTCTTGAATTGCAGACCAATTATTTTGTTTTGTTTCATATTTTATCTTCCAATAAAATTACTCTCTTGCTCGAGTTCCTATCAAATTGGTATCAGAGCATGATCTTTGGATTGATGGCTACGAAAAAGGTCAAAATCTTGGAAGAAAAAGTGGAGGCAGAAATTAGCTCCATCAAGGCCATCATTGACGAGTGATTCGAAGCCACCAACAAACAATTCTCTACCTTGGCTACCAACAAATATTTCTTCACGTTGGAGGCCATGCTGCAAACTGATAGAGCTCAAATAAAACCCTACGGACGTTACATCGACCAAGGGAGGGATGGTGAATGAGTTCTCTAGCAATCACAGTGGGAGCTCCTTGGCGATTACAGTAGTGAATGAGCTCCTTGGTGACACAACCGAGGGTGATGAGGTTGGAAAGGGAACGCATGCTCGGCTTGACATGGTTAATGAGCGGATCGAGAACCCATGGAGAAGGCACCAAGTGTCATGGGATCAGCCTTTATAGAAGCTTAACCCGTGCAACACCTAGTTCCCACCTGTACGAAAGAACGCTAGGTCAGCCTAATTCGTCGCATTTGGATCGGAATCCATCGATCAGTTGTAAAGCAATTTTGTAGGGAAGCGCTTAGCGGAAGAAAGATTAAACGAAGGCAACAAATGATTGTATTGATTGCTTGAAAGCTACTTAAAAGCTTTACAACATCATTCCCCTACATATAGATGTTAATACTTTTTTGGCAGTGACACCAGGATACATTATTTTAGCTAGAGTAAATAAATCTCTACAAAACTAAAGTACAATATTTTACAAAGGAAAAATACCCCAAAATAGCCTAAGTATGCTAGGATAAGTCTTGGTCCATGGCATTCTCCCCCACTTGATTTTGTAGCGTCCTCGTTGCATCTTCGGCTTCATCGAATCCATCGAACTGCTGGATGTAGCGTTCGGTTTTTGCACGGTACTCTTCAATCTCCTTGGAGAAATGCCCCAGATCCTCTTCTTTCTCCCAGCTTGCCTCTTTAATCGGCTTGTTTTTTCATTGGATGTAGTACTCCACTCGGTTTGGATTTACGCCCCTTCTTGGCACGACTCTACGAGAGTGGATTTTCTCTATCTCTTTGTCGTAGGTCTTGCCTGTTGATGTTGTTGGTGTCCGCACCGCTCGCTGTCCGCTTGTATCTTTCAAGTTTTCATGGTAAGGCTTGAGCAAACTAACGTAGAACACTGGATGCCTTTGTAAGCTAGTCAGGAGGTCCAGTTTGTATGAGACCTTCTCAACTCTCTTAAGTACCTTGTATGGGTGCACCAAACCCTTATGCAATTGTCTTAAGTGCTTTGGTTTGACGCGGAAGGAATTTGAGCATCACCATGTCTCCTTCCTGAAATTCTAAGGGTCTCCTTTGTTGATCCGCCCACTTCTTCATCTTCTTCGCCGCTTTATGCAAGTATGCCCCGGCCAAATCCTTTTGTTCATGTCATTCTTTTGCAAACTTGAACGCCGCGGGGCTCTTTCCAGTGTATCCCTGAGTGATGGAAGTGGGTGTCAATGGTTGTTGCCCAGTTACGAGTTCGAACGGGCTCTCGTTCGTGGACTCGCTCTTCTGCAAGTTATATGAGAATTGGGCTATGTCCAGCAACTTGGCTCAATCTCTTTGATTGACACTCACGTAGTGCCTCAGATATAGCTCCAATAAGCCATTGACACGTTCAGTTTGGCCGTCTGTTTGTTGGTGGAAACTTGTTGAAAAGTTTAAGTCCGAACCCATTATCCGGAACAGCTCGGTCCAAAACTGCCCAGTAAATCGTGAGTCCCGATCGCTCACGATTGTCTTTGGAATGTCCCAGTACTTCACTACGTACTTAAAAAACAGTCGGGTTGTGTCATCTGCTGTGCAATTCTTCGGAGTTGGAATGAAAACTCCATACTTAGAGAATCGGTCGACCACCACAGTGATCGTGCCACATCCTTTGGATCTTGGGAGACAAACAATGAAGTCCATGGAGACGCTCTTCTAAGGTCTTTCTGGGGTAGGCAGAGGTTCTAATAGTCTCGCCGTCGATTCTCTATCTTGTTTTATTGGTACACAAGATAAGTCTGCACGTACACTTGGATGTCCTCGTAAAATTGAGGCCAACAGTAGCTCCTTTCCACCAACGTCAAGGTACGATCGACTCCGGGATGGCCAGCCCACCGAGAGTCGTGACATTCTTTGAGGATGTCTCTCCTCAAACTTCCCCATTTAGGAATGTATACCCGTTCCCCTCGAGTATGAAGCAAGTTATTCCTTAGTCAAAATTGCCACGTCTTTTCAGCTTTGACGCATTCTACCAAGGACTTGGCTAATGGGTCGTGCTCCATTCCTTCCTTCAGTTTGTCCACCAGGGGAAATTGTGGTTGGCTAATGGCTGCAAGTTTAGCCTTCCGATTTAGTGCATTAGCCATCACATTATTTGTGCCTGGTTTGTACTTGAGCACAAAGTCGAATTCCGCTAGGAGTCTTTGCCACCATGCTTGCTTTGGAGTTAAGTTCCTTTGAGTTAGGAAATAACTCGTAGTAATGTTGTCCGTCTTCCCCATGAACTTGGACCCTAACAAGTAATGCCTCCACACCTGAAGGCAATGCATAACTGCCGCCATCTAATTTTCATGCACCGCGTACCTCGGTTCGGTGTCATTGAGCTTCCGGCTTTCGTATGCTATAGGATGCCCCTCCTGCATGAGAACTCCATCGATGGCAAAGTCTGAAGCATCGATGTGAACTTCATAAGGTTTCGCATGGTCCCGTAGTGCCATCACCGGTCCATTTGTCACCGTTTGCTTCAACTTCTCAAATGCCTCACGGCGAGCATTATCTCACACCCAAGTCTTGTTTTTCTTCAATAGTTCCATCAAGGGTGCGGCAACGTGGGAATAACTGCGGATGAATCTTCTATAGTACTTAACCAAGCCAAGGAAGAAACGCATCTCAGGGACTTTCTTGGGCGTCTCCTATTTCATGATGGCTAACACTTTCTTGTTATCCATATTTAATTTACCGCCGCCAATGATGTGACTCAAGAAGGGCACCTTTTTTGCAAAGTTACATTTTTCTTTCTTCACAAAAAGTTGGTTCTCCCTTAAGATTTGGAAAACCTGCTATAGGTGTGTCTTGTGTGCCTTTAAGGTTTTGATGTAGACAATAATGTCATCAAGGTACACCACGAACTCCGTCGTCCTAGGGACCTCTCCCACCGGGACCAAGACAGATTTACCCAAATTAATCCGCAATCCAGACGCAGCCTGAAATCACATCAAAACAGCCCATAAGTGGAACAATTGCAAAGGATCGGCCTCACAAAAAATAAGAGTGTGGTCCGCAAAGAGCAAGTGAGAGATAACCGTGGGATCATGCTCCACAGTGCCAACCGAGAAACCTAAGAATAGGCCACAAGATAGAGCCCAATCAAGTAAGTGGCTAAAAGGCTACATCATGATAACAAACAAGGGAGAAAGAGGGTCCCCTTGCCGGAGCCCGCAAAAACTAGAGAAGAAACCACCTGGGCAGCCATTCACCAACATCAAGAAGCGAGCCATCGACACATAAAAAGCAATCCATCGCCATCAGGTATGGGAAAACCTATACCGCTTAAGAAAATACAATAAAAAGCCCCAATTAACATGATCATAAGCCTTTTCGATATCGAGCTTACACAAAATCTCGAGGGTGGAAGTATGAAGTCGGGAATCAATGCATTCGTTGGCCATAAGGACCGAGTCCAAAATCTGCCGCCCATGAACAAAAGCACTCTGCGAAGGAGAAATAATTTTCCTTAACACCTTTTAAACGGACAGCCAAGACCTTTGTAGGAATTTTATACATAATACCAACCAAGCTAATAGGATGAAAATCCTTTGCCTCCTCTTCTCCGAGCTTCTTGGGGATGAGGGCAATAAAAGTAGTGTTAAGGCTTCGAGCAAAACAACCATGCGAGAAGAATTCCTGGCAAACGGTCATGACATCATCCTACAAAAAACTCCAGCCCCGCTGAAAGAAGGCTATAGGAAACCCATCCAGGCTGGGGTTGGGGGCCTTATCCCCTACAAAACCATGAACCATAGACCCCACCTCCTCCAAGGAGAAAGGACAATCCAAGGACAAACTATCCTCAACAGAGAGAACAGAAAACGGGATCCCATCCAAGAAAGGACGAGTAAAATCTTCCTCGCAATAAAGAGACTCAAAGAAGTACACAACATGATCCCGAATCTTGACCGGGCTAGACACAACAGTCCCATCGACAACTAACCGAGAAATGGTGTTAGACTGCCGGTGAGAAGTAGCCAAGTGGCTTAAAGAGGGTGATCGGAACTCTAAATTTTTTCATATTCTACTTAAGCACGAAGGACTAGGGCATCATGTTGTTTAAGTGAAATGGGCTTGTATGACTAAATTATATATCATACAAGGTCTAAAAATTACCAAGAATTCAAGAACTTACAAATTATCTACACTAATGAGCAATGAAAGTAATCATCTAAAAGAAGGCAAATCTGACATATGAAGCTCCCGCAAGTGGTGAAATTTAGGAAGAGGCCAAGTCATATGGATCAATATGGACATAAACGTTTTTCATAATTAATTGCAAGAGGTCTGTTCATGACTTGAACTCCATCTAAAAATGATTAATTTTTTTATTATCTACCATCCTTCATGTAATGTATTGATGCTTAGTAATCATGCAATATCAATAATCTAATTGCTTAGTCTGTGCTTCACTTGGTCCATGAGAAATAAGCATTGAAGTCACACACAGAGCAGTTAATAATGTAATAATCTTGAATAAAAATAACATATAGAAATTTGTCCTAATAATTTGTAACAACGACCAGATGGTCACCCTAACTTATCAACCCAATATCCAATAAATTTATTTTGGTATCATTTGGTTATGATGACTGTTGAAGAAAAAATAAGCATTGAATTTCATTATTAAATATTGAATGGTTTTAACTCTTTGGTTATACTATCGTTTTAACATTGGAATGACTAGTTTTCATTTTCACCATTGTAAAATTTGAATATTTTATTTTATTTTTAAATTGTAATTGTATATGTGAAATTAAAATTTCTAATGGTCATTAGTGTTTTGATACGATACCAATTATCCCATATATCAGGAAGAGGAAACGCACGCATGCAAAAACTCGACTGAAGAAAGTTAATTTTGGATCATTGACCAAGCAGTTAATTACTTGATTTAGGCATTGTAATTTGTATTAGATTTTATGCACAGTTATATGCAGTTATTGTTATTAGACAGTTATGTGTGTGCACAGTTATGTGCAGTTATTGTAATATGCAGTTATGGGCAGTTAAGGCCGGGTCGATTTAACTCTGTTCAGAGCTTGTTTAATGACATGAATAACATATGAAATAATTTGGAGAATTTTTTTTCCTCTTGCTAGTTTTTGGCTGATATGAAAGTCTTTCTTGATATCCAAAACACGGAACACCCCTGCCAACCTTTCCACCTAACAAGCTCAATTATCAATAGTACCTATAATTCCTAGCACAGCAGGCACCACTCCACATGTTCCGCCAGAGTTGGCTCATCAATTGTCAAACATGGCTTCTTGCCAAGAGATCTTAGATGAGTTGGCTAACAAGGTTGCTTCATTAGAAGCACACTCTCATCCTATTGCACAAATCCCCCTTATGATGGGGCACTCAATGGCTTGTAGAGAGGTGAATCGAGTGGGCGGGTGCCGTAACCATCCTCATGATCGGTTTCACCCACCTTGATGGGATGATATGATATGGATTTTTTCTATTCACAACTACGCAAACCATGAGCAAAGATTGACTTTTCAAATTTTGAAACAGGAGATCCATGAGGATGGTTTCTCAAGGCCTGAAAAATATTTCAAGTACTTTGAAGGACCAGATGATATGAAAGTAGAGATCGCAATGATGCATTTGGAAGGTGATACTCTTGATCTCTGTGCATGGGTCACTGGAAAGCAAGAAATTCTACTGTGGGAAGACCCGGTACATATTTTTTAAGAAAGCTATGATCCAACTCCACCAAAATTTCAAAATCTTGATGAATTTATGTGTTCTGTCAAATAAACCAGCACGATGATAGAATATAGGATGGCATTTGTGAGACATGCGGCTAGGGTCATAGAATGTTCAAAGTCTGTCCTCGTCAGTGCTTTCATGGCAGGATTGAAAGAAGAATTAAAGTTAGAAGTTCGCAAAACCCAACATGCCACCGCGGCTTATTCTGTTTTCAAATACTATTCCACGACCTACATATCCAACCAATTCCTTTACCTCTAACCCCGGTGAATGCAACCAACAACGAGAGAAAGGATTATGTTTTTGATGCGAGGACAAATTTGTTCCTGTTCATTGATGCCATTCTATCCTTTCTCATCTTGAATTTACGAAAGATAATGAAGAGGGTGATGGTGAACCAACTAACATGAAGGAGAGCAAGGTGGAAATATTATTCCACCAAATTTCAGGCCATACATTGAATTCTACCATGTGGTTGTGAGGTTTAATTTTTGACCCGATCGGTCTTATGTTTAGTGGATAATGGGTCTATCTATAATTCACTTGTCGCTGATTTAAAATTTCCAACCCAAGTGACCCCCTCTTTGGTGTTATGTTAGGTAATGGATCTATTGTTTTGTGTAATCAAGTTTGTTCCAATGTTGCCATTTGTATGCCTAAACTCATTATTCTATAATTTGTTCAATTTCTGACCGATCAGTCTTACTTTTAGTGGATAATGGATCTATCTATAATTTCATCTCGGATTCATTTGTCTCTGATTTAAAATTTCCAACCCAAGTGATCCCCTCTTTGGTGTTATGTTAGGTAATGGATCTATTGTTTTGTGTAATCAAATTTGTTCTAATGTCACCATTTGTATGTCTGGACTCATCATTATACAAGAATTTTTTCCATTTTTATTGGGCAATGATGAATTAATACTAGGCATTTCATGGTTAGCTTCATTAGGAACGTTGAAGTCAATTGGGGTGAATTGTTTCTATGATTCCATTATCAAGGGAGGCTTCTTTGAATTTGTCTCCTATTGACTCACAAGCCTTGATGGTGACAGCAGATGCTATGGTTTAGCTAGTTCTATAGAGATTTTTGTCGATGTTTCATGCACCTTCATCTCTACCCTTTACTCATTCTCATACCCATACTATACTCCTCTTACTTAACTCCATACAACTAAACCTCTATCCTTATCGATATTCTTATCACCAAAAAAATGGAGATTGAAAAACAAACTACGGAATTATGTGAATCTGGTTTTATCAGACCAAGCCACAACCCTTTTGCAAGCCTGGGCTTTTGGTGAAAAAAGAAATACAATACATGGTGCATGCGTGTTGATTATTGCCAGTTAAATAAACTCACAGTACTCAACAAATATCTAATACATGTGATTGATGAATTACTAAATGAACTACATGGGGCTACAATTTTTTCCAAAATTATCTTTGATCATAATATCACCAAATTTGAGTTCATCCAAATGATGTCCATAAAATAACATTTTGAACTCACTTTTGAGCATTATGAATTCTTGCTTGTGCCCTTTAGGCTTACCAATGTTCTGTCTTCTTTTCATGCAATTATGAATGATCTTTTTTTACCTGATTTCCATAAATTTATTGTCTTTTTTGATGACGTACTAATTTATAGTCCTATTATGGATCATCTCTCAGAAACCTTAAAAATCCTATAACAATAATTTTTATGCTAAGTATTCTAAATGCTCCTTTGCCCAAAAGCAAATCGCCTTCTTGGGTCATGATGTTTAAGTGGATGGAGTGTTTGTTGATCGAACCAAAATTGCGGCAATTAATGATTGGTTGACTCCTAAGACTGTGAAGGATTTACGGGGCTTCCTACGACTAACAGACTACTATCGTTGTTTTGTGAGGGGTTACGACCTCTTCACTTGACCCTTAAGTGAACTCACTAAGAAGGATGCTTTTAAATGGAACACTGACCCTGAGCAAGCCTTCTGTCTATTGTTTCAATTTTCTGTCAACCAAAGTTTTGTGAACCTTATGATCCTTCTTCGAAAGTTGTAGGTGCAATATTTTTATAATAAGGAATCTAATGGCATATTTTAGTAAAGACTTCTCTTTCTCTAGTTGATTTCGGTTGACTTACGATCGGGGATTGTTGGCTTTGGTTCTTGCTTTGCAAAAATGACAACACTATATAATGGGTGTTGGATTTTATTTTGATTGGGTTAGATTGTGCTCCAAATCGAGGACCTCTCTAACAAAGATTCAAAGTATCTAAGGGCCAATATTGAATGATAGAGGCTGAAATTTGGAAAACAAAGCATTTGACCGTGTTTAATTCTAAGTAGAAACGGAAAAGTTATTGGCCAAAATAATTTTGGCCACAAAAAGTTAAATTTGGCGAAAATACGGTCAATGTCCAGGGTCAAAAGGACCAAAAATGCAACTACATGAAATTTTCCAAAACATCAATTCAGGTGATTGTGGCTTCCTTGAATCATTCCCACAAAGTGTCATAATTTGGCATTTTGAGTGGGAGCAAAAAGGTAATTAAAAGATTAAAAAGCCAAAAAAAAATCTTAACTTTGAGATGAAGACTTCAAGATCGAGACGAGGCAATTCACTTCAAAACGAGGACTTCAAGTTCTACTTCGAGATAAAGACTTCAGTTGGAGATGGGACTTCAGGATAAGAACTTCGAGTTTAACGTTAAAATGAGCACTTTGAGTTCAAGATAAGGACTTTGGTTCTAGACAAGGATTTTAGCTTCGAGAAGAGAACTTTTGACTTCGAGTTCAAGATGTGAAGCCTCATTCTAAGATTTGGCACTTCAATTTCGATATAACACTTCGAGATTTCAAACTAAACTTATGTTTCGAACCGAACCACATCATTACTTCAAGATGAAAGAGTATTACTTCGATATTTGGTTCTCCCATTCAAGATGGCAAGTTTTACTTCAAGATAGGTGCCTCCACTTCGAGATATTGAGTTTTAGCCAAACTAGAATAATAAAACTTGGTTTCAACCCTTCTGCTAGCAGCCTCAAAAACGACGTTGATTTGAAATTCTTTTAATTCCAAGTGCATTAAATGTATTATTTTCATTTTGTGATCAATTTTTATGACATGTACAATTATGGGACTCTTGAAATTGGGAAAAAAGCAATTTTGTTGCGTCAAATATATGAAAAATATATCAAATAAATTATTTGAAAATTTTCAATCATGGCACTCGGCCTTTCTTATCAAAGCGTTCATATACACCCATAATTAAAAAGGGAAAACCACAAATTATCAGGATAGGGGAATAAGAAATCCAATTTGTCTAATTTATGTGAATTAAATATCCCAATTGATTTAATTTGAGCACTTGGGAAATCAAATATTCAAAATTGATTTGATTTCTCTACCTTGGAGAGTAAGTAATCTCATTACCTATTTTGCTTCAATCAAAATGAAGAGATTGAATTTCCTTTTTGGGTCTGTTGTCTTTGCGTATAAATAAGACATCCAGACGGTTGGAAAGATAAATTTTTTTGAGGGCAAAAAAGGGAAAGTGGGAGAGAAAAAAACATCGAGGAAAAAAAGTAGCGTGAGAAATACATAAATATTGAGTTACATGTTTCTTTTTTCTTCGGCTGGAAAGAGCTAAAGTTGGGGCCTGGGAGGAAGAGTTCCAGCCCAAGAAGGGGAAGCAAAGCCGATCTTTATTTTAACTTCTTTTTGCAGGAATTCTTCAACGAGAAAAGAACCGTCGAGAAAGGAGATACAACTAGGGCTACTCAGAATCATCCAGGTTTTTTTAAAGAAAGAAAACTATTTTTTTTAACCCATTAAAAATTATTATTTTTCTGGTGTTTTAAAACTAAGAGGTTTTCCTTATTTATTCTTTTTCTGTTTTTTTTTTCAAATAAATAAAAATAAACAAAATTCATTCTTTTCTAGAAAAATCAAAAACAAAATCCCAGACAGTTGCGGGATTGAGACTTTGATGTTTATATTATGTCTAGACATAAATAACTTGTAGCAATATTTCAGTCTTTTTTTTTTTTTTTTTTTACATCTTAGCATGTTTGAGGTTTTCTTTATTTTAAAAAAACCTTTACCACATGGGTTTAGATTTAACACCCTGTTTTCTCAAAAATCAAAATGTCCTTTATTATTGTGTTTTATTTTAAAATATTTTCTTTTTAAATCTTTTGTCGTAAGGGCCTAGATCTATTTTTTTTTTCATAAAATTAAAATGTCTTTTTATAAATAGAAAATAATAAAACAAACAAATTATTATATACTAAGATTAGTTATCAATTGAGGGTGTTGTGACAGTGTAAGAGTTCTTCTTTTCTCACATGTAATCAACTTTCGAATCTAATTCTCTAGAACTATAGATTTTTTATCTAGGTAATCAATTATACCACTAAATTGTTTGGTGATGATTATGTTTTTTTCTTTTCTTTTGATTTGTGTGAGTCATTGTACAAAGATGACTTTAGGATCAATTTATGAACCAACATGAGTCTTTTCCAAGCCAATCACGAGTCCGAATGGTATTAGGTGATGACAATGGGAGCCAACGGATTAGAGAAGTCTTTAATATCTTCTATGTCAACAATTTTTAACTAATACCTAGCAAAGACTTTTGATGATATTGTTGCCTTTTGATTTTGTAATCAAGTTCAAGCCGAGGCTAACGAATTCTCGAGCTCAATAGGTGGACTTGTTACCTTTTGCTATTCTTGTGGCCAATGATTTTTATGATTGAAGCAAGGCTTTGCCATGGATCTTTTTACTAATCAAATCTTACAGGTCAAAAGGATGGACCTAAAAGCCTATCCAAATTTTGAATTGCTCGGGAATAAATTATTTTTCTATAATTGCCTTGTTGTCCTGATAGATGAACATTTACAGTTGAAAATTTTGTATGAAGCCCATAATATACCGACCAACAGGTCATGGAGGACTTCTTAAGACATTAAAGCAAGTTTCATCTAATTTTTACTTGCCTTAATTGAAAATGAAAGTATGTAACTATGTTTAAGCATGTTTAGTTTGTCAAAGAGCAAAATATCAAACAACTGTCCGAACGTGGCTCTTGCAACTGTTGCTCATACCTGAATAGGTTTGGGAAGACTTATTATTGGATTTTGTGTCCAATCTTCCTAAATCAGGAGGCTTTGGTGTAGTGTTGATTGTTGTAGATCACATAAGCAAATATGTTCACTTTATTAGATTGTCTGAATTTTATTTAGCAAATCGGTGGCTCAATTATTTTTTTCATGATATTGTCTACCTCCATGGACTTCCTCGCTCTATGGTTTCTGATTAGGACCCAATTTTTATAAGTTCCTTTTGGTTAGAGTTGTTCAAGATCAATTGTACAAAGTTAAAATGACTTTTGCCTACCATCCACAATAAGATGGCCAAACCGAAGTAGTCAATTGATGCTTGGAAGATTTTATCTATTTTGCCATGGAACAGCCCAAACGATGGACCTAACTTTTACTTTGGGCAAAATATTCCTTCAGGGTTATCATTCCGCTACATGTATGACTCCATTCATAATTATCTATGGGCGAGATCCTTCTCCCCTTGTTCCATTTGTTCGCGGTGAAATTTGATTTGGAAGCTCAATTAACAGCTCATGATGAAATGCTTGTAATTCTTAAATAAAATTTATTAAATGCTCAACATCACATTTGGCAAGTGACTAACTCTCATTGATAAGAGGTTGAGTTTAACATCAATGATTTGGTATTCCTTCGATTGCAACCTTATCTATAGCACACCTTTGCTAGACGTGCTAATCAGAAATTGCCGCCCTAGTCTTTTTAGCCCCTACATGGTTTTGCACAAAATTGGCCCAGTTGCATGAATTGGAACTTCTGCTAGGTACCAGAATTCGTCTAGTTTTTTTTGTTTCTCTCCTACAATGGGTGATGAGAATGATAGGAACCCAAGCAAAAGAGTATATTTATTGGTAGATGAAATATGAAACAAAACAGAATAGCTGATCTGCAATTCGAGAGACACCCGTATCTCCCAATATAATATCCTTCTAATTGGATTTTTCCCAAAATCAAGCATATCCTCACTCACTCCTTGATATCCTTTTTATAGCTAAGTCTCTCAAATTCAAACATAATAAATGACTCAAATAAAACTCTAATTCAAAACACAATAAATAGCCCAATAGAAACTCTCAAATTCAAACGTAATAAATAACCCAAATAAAACTCTCAAATTCAAATTCAAATTCAAACAATAAAAAGACAATCTTATCCTCTTGCCTTGCATCTAACATAGGTTTGCATGAGTTTGGCCCCAACATTACTCCTCTCCCCAGAAGACACCTTGTCCACAAGGTGGAATGAAGGGAATTGCTTATCAATCACATCAAATGGTTCCCATGTGGCATCATAGCCGGGTAAATCTTTCCACCGAATCAACACCTTTGTCTTGCCCGGTGGGTTCGTTAGACTTTGGCGCACGCCTTCCAGAGAGGCGGGCTCCAACACAATCTCCATACCTTCGGTTAATGTAGGTGGCGACAAAGGGGAGGGTGGATGTTTGCCAATAACCCGGCGTAACTGAGATACATGAATCACTGGGTGAATCGTTGAGGAAGGTGGCAACTGTAAGCGATACACTACTTCACCAATCCGCTCAATAGTTTCATACGGTCCAAAATAACGAGGGGATAGCTTTTCATTCCGTCGTCGTGCCATAGTTTGTTGCCGATACGGCCGTAGTTTCAAGTATACCTGGTCCCTGACTGCAAAATGGATATCCCTCTGATGCCCATCAGCTTGCTTCTTCATAATTTGTTGAGTGCGTGATAAGTGTCGCTTTAATTCAGCTAGGGTACGATCTCTGTCTAT
Source organism: Taxillus chinensis (assembly GCA_023512835.1). Lineage (NCBI taxonomy): Eukaryota > Viridiplantae > Streptophyta > Magnoliopsida > Santalales > Loranthaceae > Taxillus > Taxillus chinensis. The sequence continues at coordinate 16,745,162 of CM042088.1, read as the reverse complement.
CAAGTACTCATCTACCAGCGTCATTGGAGTCTTTGGATGCCCATAATGTAAGAGATGCGGGGGGTCCCGCCCATATAAGATATTGAAAGGAGTAGTTTGTGAAGCACTATGGTACGAAGTATTGTACCAATATTCTGCCCATGCCAACTACCAGGCCCATTACTTAGGAGCATTGGACACGAAACAACGTAGGTAGGTCTCCACAATGCAGTTGACGACCTTAGTTTGTTCGTCAGTTTGTGGATGATACGCCGTGCTCCGTTTTAGCACTATGCCCAGTTGTTTGAACAATTTTTTCCAGAAATGGCTGAGGAAGACTTTATGTCGATCTGTCACGATGGACTCTGGAATCCCATGTAACCGCACCGCTTCGCGCACAAAGGCTGCAACAACGTTCACAGTCATATATGGGTGACGCAAGGGTATGAAGTGTGCATACTTGCTCAGTTGGTCCATCACCACGAGAATAACTGTAAACCCATCTGAGCATGGCAGACCCTCAATCAAATCCATCGTCACCTCCTCCCAAACCTAATCTGGCAGTGCTAATGGTTGTAACAATCCCCTTGGAGCTAAGGACATGTATTTGTGACGTTGGCAAACATTGCATTTGGCTACCATATTCTTCACATTTTTTTTCATCCCTACCTAATATAATTCCGCGGTCAGGCGCCGATAAGTCTTAAGGGTGCCGAAGTGTCCCCCAATCACAGTCCCATTAAATTCCTACAATAATTGCGGTATGCGGGGCGATGTTCGCGGCAACACAAGTCGGCCCCGATATAATAGCCGTTGTACCTTCAAGGAATAATCCGGATAACAAGTATCCCCGCATAGGAGGGCCGCACGAATCTTTGCCAACCCAGTCAAAGAGTCATGTATGATCGCCTCCCAGTCAAACACCCATAGTATTGATAATGCGGACAAAATAGATTCCACCCCTTGCCTCGACAAGGCATTTGCCGCCTTGTTATCCAATCCGGGCCGATATTGTATTTCAAAATCATATCCTAATAGCTTCGACAACCAGCGTTGGTACTCCTCAGTCACCAACCGTTGTTCTAATAGAAACTTGAGACTCCATTGATCAGCTCGAACGATAAAGTGTCTGCCCAACAAGTACGGTCGCCACTTCTGTATAGCAAACATAATAGCCATGAGCTCACGCTCATATATAGACTTGAGGTGTGCACGTGCCGTTAACACTTGGCTGAAATATGCAATTGGTCATTGATTTTGCATGAGAACTGCACCTAGACCATATCTAGAGGCGTCAGTCTCTATTATAAAAGGTTTGTTAAAATCTGGTAGAGACAATGCTGGAATGCTAGTCATGGCTATTTTTAGTTTCTGGAAGGCATCAGTGGCTGCATCGCCCCATTGAAAGCCATCCTTCTTTAGTTGCTCTGTCAGGGGCCATGCAATGGTGCCATACCCTCTTACAAACTTACAGTAGTAGCTTGTGAGTCCCCAAAAACCCCTAAATTCCTTTAACGTCTTAGGGATCGGCCAGTGCAACATGGCTACCACCTTCGACTCATCTGCTGCAACCACCTTGGCAGATACCACATGACCCAAATACTCTACTTGTGCTTGAGCAAACAGACATTTCTTTCAATTGGCGTACAATTGGTGTTCACGTAGCCCCTCTAATACCAGTTCCAAATGCCTCATATGTTCTCCCAAGGAACGACTATAGATGAGGATGTCGTCAAAGAAAACCAAGACAAACTTCCGTAGGTACAGCTGAAAAACCTTATTCATCAAGGATTGAAAGGTAGTTGGAGCATTAGTAAGGCCAAACGATATGACCAAAAATTCATAATGTCCTTCATGAGTTCGAAACGTAGTTTTGGCTACATCCTCTAGCTGCATTTGGATCTGATGATATTTTGATTTCAGGTCAAGTTTAGTAAATAATGTCGCACCATGCAGTTCATCCAATAACTCATCAATCACCGAGATTAGAAATTTATCCAATACTGTCGTTTTATTCAAGGCACGATAATCAATGCAAAAACGCCAACCGCTATTTTTTTTAATAATAAAATTGGACTAAAAAATGGACTCATGCTTGGTTGTATAATACCAGCTTCCAACATGTCCTTGACTAATCACTTGATCTCATCCTTTTGTATCTGGGGATAATGGTACGGGCAGACACTCACAGGGGAGGCTCCATCTTTAAGCACGATCGTGTGCTCGTGATCTCATTGTGGGGGTAAACCTGTAGGCATTTGAAAAACCCCCTCGAAATGGTGTAATAGCTGTTGAACCGGTCTTGGGAACACCACATTTGTCTTGGTGGGCGTCCCTTCGAGAATATTCAATTCCACTAAGAATCTCGCCCCTATATCTTGAATCGCCTTTGCCATAGTCTTGAGCAATACCAAAGTCTTGTTTAAGCTTGGATCTCTTTGTAAAATCACAGTCTGTTGCCCCACCTTGAATTCCATTGTCAACAACTATCAATTGATCCGCATGTCACCCAAGGATTGTAACCACTTTATCCTGAGGATGACATCAGTACCACCCAACTCCATGGGAAGGAAATCCTCTAACACCTAGAGGTCTGGAAAATGTATAAGCACTCTCCTACATATGCCCCTACTTTTCTTCACCATTCCCATACCCATGACCACCCCAAGACTCTCAATATCTATTAATGGAAGGCCTAATTGATTAACTACATGAGTAGAGACAAAGTTATGGGTTGCTCCACTATTGATCAACACTACCACAGGTTGCTCACCGATTTTCCCCCTTACTTTCATGGTGGGTTGATGTTAAACCCATCACTGAATTAAATGAAACTTCCGCCATATCAAGGTGTAAATGCTCTACTTCGTCGGCTGTAACCGCCTCGGTGTGCTCCTTACTTTCCTCGTTACACACCATTAGGACTTGCAGTGTACGGTCCTTACAACGGTGCCCTAGGAAAACTTGTCATCACATCGGAAACATAGCCTCATAGCCCTTTTGTCCTGAACCTCGGTCTCGGTGAGGCATTTAAATGTTCCTCCTGGGCGTGCTCCACTAACGTTTTCCTTCGGAGTAGCACAAAAACCCCTGCATTGGAGCCCTTGCCCCTCCCGGTGGTAGGTTGGGATGAGGTGGAAATCCCACGAAATTAGTCTTGGGGCCCCGTTCCACTGCATTTTCCTCCTCAATCATTTGCGCTAGTTTCATTGTCTCCTCGATTCTTTGCGGACATAGTAGCCGAAGGGCGGCTCGTATTTTCGGTTTTAGCCCTTTCATAAAGGTGCCTTCCAATACTGGTTCAGAAATCCCCTCTAGGCATCCAAATAATAATTCAAATTGTTCCTTATATTCCATCACCGTTCGGTCCTAGGTTAGTGCTGCAAATTGCTCATAGATGTCCCCCACTTGGGTGGCTCTAAACCGTGAGTAGTTGATCCTTGAACTCACACCACAACCCCAATGGTTGCCATTGTTCGCGCCATTGGAACCATGCTAGTGCCTTACCTTCCAAGCAAACTCCCGCTGCAGCAAACTTTTCACTGTTTGAGAAGCCATTTAGGGTGAAATAGCATTCCACCCAATATAACCATTCATGCGCATCCGTCCCTTCAAATATGGGCATTTTTAATTTGCGGACCCTGGAATTTTGGCCCCATTGAGAATGCCCATACCAATTTCGTGCCGTTGAGGCCCTGCCCCCATTCCACCCCTCTCCTTTCTCGATTTCTAAAATTGCCCGTCCAAGAATCATTTCCCATGTCAGGCCTTTGCTCCTAAGGCCCGGTGTCGTAGTGGGTCACACCTTCTTGTCCCATGCCTCCTTCCTCCCAGCGAGTTCGTTTTCCTCTCCTCTGCCCAGGGCCAAGCACCCTCCTAGGCAAGGTTGTAGCTCCATGCCAGCCCTCCCTTGGCCTCAGCGACTCCTTAAATGGCACTGCCCGACCACCATTGTTCTGTCCTAGCTGTTGACCAGGCTGCGCAGGGTCTGGTCCTCCAGCGAACGAGGCTGCTCGTCTTGCTACTTTAGGCTGTCGCACACCCCATGACAAGTCAACCTCCTCAGGTTCATAGCCAAGACTGCCTTCGCCAACCATGAACTCCTCTACCCCATGATGGCCAGCCGTGCTCCATCCATGCCGGTGCCAGGTGGCCTCCACTAGAGATACGTCGTCCGTCCGGCTGCCCATAGCCCTCAATACCATTGTGTTCTGCCCTAATCCAACCACCTCCGCCACTATTGCCTCGCTCGACGCCTGAGAAGACAACCCAAGGACGTGGTCCTTGGGTTCCTCCTTCATGAGTTCTTGATCCGCTTGGATCAACCACATTAGGTTGCACGCGTGTTCCCTTCCCAATCTCGTTGCTCTCGGCTGCATCGCCAGGGAGCTCGTTTGCCACTTCCCCCTTAGTTGATGAAACAACCGGAGGGTTTTGTTGAAGCTCCATCAATTTGTGCAATGGCCTCCAAGGTGGAGAATTGTTTGTTGGTGGCTTCGAATTGCTCGTTAATGATGGCCTTGATGGAGTTGATCTCTACCTCCAATTTCTCTTCCAAGATTTTGACTTTTTTCGCAGCCATAAGTCCAAAGATCGCACTCTTATACCAATTTGATAGGAATCTGAGCAAAAGAGTATATTTATTGGTAAATAAAATATGAAACAAAACAAAATAGCTGGTCTGCAATTCGAAAGGCACCCGTCTCTCCCAATACAATATCCTTCTAATTAGATTTTTTCCAAAATCAAGCATATCCTTACTCATCCCTTAATATCCTTTTTATAGCCAAGTCTTTCATTTTTCAAATTCACACACAATAAATACCCAAATAGAAACTTTCAAATTCAAACATAATAAATGACCCAAATAAAACTCTCCAATTTAAAACACAATAAATACCTCAATAGAAACTCCCAAATTCAAATTCAAACGTAATAAATAACTCAAATAAAACTCTCAAATTCAAATTCAAACAATAAAAAGACAATCCTATCCTCCGATACCGTGATGACTTGAGCGATATTTCACTGACTCGAACGATATTGCGAACCATGGTTTGGGCCCAATAGAGAAGTTGTTTTGGCAGTACCTCCATCTATTGGGGATGCATTCAAATTCCTTGTCACCTCCACATAAATTGTCTCCCATCCTTGGAAAAAATTTGGTTCTTTCACAGTGCTCTTAGTTTTAGTTAAATGGACTGATCGTGCAAATGAAGAAGCTGGTTGGGAAGAATATGTTTTGCCCAAACAACAGTTCCCCGATTTTTGACTTGGACAAGTTGAATTTTGAAGGGGAGAGCAGTGATACGATACCAATTATCACATACTAGGAAGAGGAAACACACGCACGCAGCAGCTCAAATGAAGGAAGTTAATTTCAGATTGTTGATCAAGCAGTTAATTACTTGATTTAGACATTGTAATTTGTATTAAACAGTTATGTGCAGATATTGTTGTTAGACAGATGTGCACACTTATGTGCAGTTATTGTAATATGTAGTTATGAGCAGTTAAGGTTAGGCCTATTTAACTATGCCCAGAGCCTGTTTAATGGCATGAATAACATATGAAATAATTTGGAGAATTCCTTTTCCTCTTGTTACATTCCCGCTCGAGTGGTTCTAACATGTTTGCATTCCAATGATTAGGATAATTGCTTTTCACACAATACACTTGGGTTTGACGCTTGATAGATGCCAATGAACAATACTATTTTTAATTACTTCTACCTTAGTGTAGCAGCTATTATAATAGAGGGCGGAGAGTATGGATTAATGCTAGCCAGGCTGGGAAGTATCAATATTTTATGAGTTAAAATTGTCCTCCGATGGCTGAATAGAGGATCTGAGCCAGCTAGGTGCTAAAAATTAATTTACTTACACTAGCAGACATCCAACACTGCTTACTTTTACTAGTTAATGCGTGATAACAACCAATCCATTCACAAACCATAGAATTCATTCCTAGTTGCCCGAGGATAAACATGCAAAGCCTCCTCAGGTTTCGTCACAATTAAAGATGGTGGAGAAGATAGTAAGAATGTGACAAATTTAAGGTGAAAACGGAATATCACGGGCCTTTATTTATTTGTTTACTTTTGTTTGCATTTATGTTGGTGACTTGATCCCGATTGGGCCAAGATGTGGGTTTACTCTCTAAAAACTGATATTTTTTATGCACACAAATTAGTGAAGGGAAGATAAGCCTGGCCCGCTTACTCCGATAAGATGATAAGTCGCGTTCTGGAACTAGTAAACGGACCCAGTGCGTGTCCATTTCTCCCAAGATCAAGACCCCCGCCGCCACCCCCACCCCCCCCCCCCCCAAACACACACACACCTGCTCACATCCGCAAGGGGGTAATGTTCAGTTGATGTGGACGTTCAAAGCCTTCCTGCAGCACTTCCTCATAAATTTGTATGCCAATACTCAAACTTTGTATGTTTTCTATATGCAACATGATTGTTGCTTCCTCCCTACATGTTCTTGAGATGCTCTAATGGACTACAATCATCAGACCATTTGTATTAGTTCTCTTAATGAGCAGTTAGCGAACAAATGTCAAATGACAAAAGAAAAAAAAATGACTACTATAAATTTTATCTTCAATGAAATTTAATTTTATATATTCATAAACAAGTCAAACTTCTAGGAAATCACAAATTGCAAAATAGTAAGTGACCAAAGATTCTGAAACCTCATGAACTTCCTTTGAATACGCGTAGAACCCCAATTCCCCATGAAACCTCCTAGGAGAGTGTGTGCTCGATCTCTTAATTTGCCCCTACTTTCATCGCAGGAAGGCATTAGTTAGAGGCTGGATAATGCACGCTTCAATATGCTTATCGTGATTTTCTGGGTAAAATCATGGTGAATGCTTCTCCATGCCTTCCTAGTAGCAGAGTAACATTTCCCGGTCAGCTCAATGGATGGTGAAGTTGTTCCGACGAGTACTTTTGACAAGCCCCACCATTCATTTTTCCCACACTATAATTATGTATCCCCAAAAGTGGCCTTCTTTTTCCCGATCTTCTCATCCCTGGGAATTGTTGTCTCATAGATGGTATGGCAGTAATATAAAACTGCAATGGTCATAGATCCCTAGAACACGATAAGTGAATTGAAAATTTTAGAAAATGGTCAACATGATAAGTGAATTCAAAAAACAAATGGTCAACATTTGAATCTGGATTAGAAAATTTTAAATGGTAGAAGTACACGACGTTATTCACATTGCATCCACCGGTGCCAATGGAACCCTAAACTTGGTTAAAGAAATGATCAACTTACTGTGACAGTTTTCATATTATTTGCATTCAGTAGATTATACATTATATTTGTATATTTCAAGAGGTGAGAAAAATTTCCTATTAAAAATATAATGTATTCAATAGAAATTTGATTTGAGAAACACGAATGCAGTATGCTTGGATAGGCTTAGTTGAAAGCAACTGCAGAAGTGGGGGAAGAAGAGGAGATTATTTCAAAGGGTTAAGAATTTCTATATTAGAGTGAAGAGGAATATTAATGGGCTGCGGTCATGCGTTGATGTGGTCCATATTGATATCGTGGACTAAATTTCTGGTTTAAGCGAACAGCTTGAGGTACCAAATTCAACGGTTGCCGATGGCATTTTACCCTAAAAAAAAATACTGTCTAGTGATGTGAGATACATATCTATTGGACAAATTATACTAAGAATTTTATTGGCATTAACTAATGTTGATTAATTTGGCCTTCGAATATATATTGTTTAGAATATGGATGTGCATATACATTAATCTTAATAATATAATAATATATTTTCTGATTTCATTTTATGGCCCCCTTCGAAATATTCTACTTCTTTCACTTCCATTAAATATAACCATACCCCTCTAGTTATCATTTGCTTTGTTTAGAATTTGTACTCGGAACGCATGCAGTTTACTGGCCCTCCATTTTAATCTTTCCGTCCTCCACAGGTACATTTTGGTCGAGAAGGGTGTTAGCACTCCATGACCGGGTCTCATCAATGTTTCTAGGTCGGTGCCTGTCAGGACTGTAGCGGATGATGTTGTAACTCTTGTTGCTCCTCAAGTTTGGAATTTTTACTTTAGTGTAATCTTCAAGTAAAGCCTTCTTGGTAGTGTATGAATTCATCCCAAGTAACCAGGTCTCTCTCTCTCTCTCTCTAGATTTGACTTCTGCCTATTCGCACCATAAAACGCTCACCATCCTACCCTTTCACATAAATTAATGCAAGCAAAAAAAGAATCAGGAAAAGAACGGCAAACAGAGCAACTTGCTCTGTTTTAAATAGTAAATTTAATAAATTTAAGATTATTTATAAATATTTAAATTTTATTTGAAAATAAAATTTAATAGTGTTGAAGGAGATAAAAAAGTTATTGAGTGATGAAGTAGCATTACTCTATTATATTATGTCACTGTTATTAGAAATGATTTGACCTTTTTGTTAGTTACCTGCAGACTCTGCAATCCCGCTACCTTCTTTCATTTTAAACATCTCTCTCCACCTGTGGCCTGCTTTGATTTATGACATGTAATTCAGTCCCATACCTCCCAAAAGAGAACATGGCAGATTAAAATATCCGAGTAATAAGACAAACTGTTGGAAATAATGCAAGGCAGTAGTACATCAGCCAGAAAAGGCATACTATTCTTAATCTGCAACATAGTCGATGAAATAATAGTTACAGAAAAAAGTCAATGACAGCAAGGGAAACAAATATTTAGAAAAAGGACTAGCATAAGATTAATATCAAGTCATCTCCCAGGGAAGTCGAAGTCGAGGAGATGACATCCATCGCGCAAGTGAACCAGCAAGCGAGCAAGAAGAACCAATGAAACCCAGGATGGATAGCGCCAACAGTTGATGTGTATTGTTATACATGTATTGGCGCTATCCTTCCTGAGCTTTACGGATTCTCCCATACTAGAACCACAACTAGAACTAGAAGCATCGAACTGCATAGAAACGATGAATGATCTCATGATCGTATCCACAACGTCGTGTGGTTGCCTAATAACATGTGAAGGTTGTGTAGGTATTTATAGCACCCTCGGCCTCGGGGTGTCAATGTGTCATCACTTTCTCATCTCCCAGCCGGATCCGAGCTAATTGCCCGCGTGTATCTTCGTGCGCAGGCGTGCCCCAAAAAAACCTCTCAGCCTTACAATTGCAAATTTATAATTAATACTACACGGCTACGATCCACCGGCACCGTCCACGTTTTTTTTTTTTTTCTTCTGTTTTTTTGAGAGAAACGTACATTCCACGGGTTCATCCATGTCTAATATATATATTTAAGAGCATAGCTATATGCCCAGTGAAATATATTTAACAAATTATTTATTTCAATAGATCACCTATAAATTAGTTAAATATAATTTTAGTTAAATTTATTTAAAATTATAACTTTTAGCTAATAAGACACATCACCAATCAGTCACCATTTTATGGTTGACCATCACCATTTTATGGTTGACCACGGCGGAGAGGGTTGGGATGAGTAGTAAGGACGACAACCGGCTGTAAAACCAACAGTGAAACTGATACGCTGGCGGAAGAGGCTTGTGCAAATCCAACTCCATGCAAAAGCGAGCTCACATGGCCGAGAAAGAAATGTCAAAGATAGATTGATGACAAGAAGGATGCCAAAGAGAGATCCCAAGGCCAGATCCCCCCCCCCCCCCTCGCACAATGCTGGATCTAACCCCCATCCCCCCTTCAAGGTCAAAGACGAATCGACGACAAGAAGGGTTCCAAAGAGAGACGAAGTTTGTGGTTGAATACACGAAGTTTTCAACGATTATCATTAATGGGTGCATGTTCAACCGTAAAACATCTAGTGTGACTGATGATCACATATTAACAATTTAAGGTATTCTAATATGTTTTGTATAGCGAAGAAGTAGATTTCACGCGCCGGACTTGACGCTCCTATCTATAATATTATATCTTCAAGATATCGAGATATTTGAAGCACTTAGCCTCTCACTCACAAGTCAAAATACATGAATTATAGACATGAGTTAATCAAATGGTCTAGATTAAGATCAATCCATAAATCAGTCATCGAACGATTGAATATAAAATTCTTCATATAATGCAACGGATATTAGTTGAAGAATTTATTCTATCATGGTCTTGTTCAATATGTATAAATACATACTGATGCTACTATTTATAAACTCTTTACAATGATCCTAGATTAGATCACTCCCACTATAAAAATAGTTCGTACCACAATCTTTTCAGAATAGAGTATCACAAACTCTATTCACTGATTGTGAACCAATTTCATACTTTGTCTAATTGGTGGATTTATTATATGTGTCTCACACATATCCAATAATAGACTTTAATAAGTAACATGATGTTATGATGCACAGCCACACAAGAAAGTACAAGAATCCAATCTAATAAATACTTAAACAAAATATATTTCAATTAATCAGAAACGGTCTTTACATAATTAAGATTACACATTGCTTTATCTAGCACTATCCCAACAATCTCCCACTTGTATTAAAGCAACCGTGTCATATCCCGAATTCCCAACTTCTCAAGGTGTCCATCAAAAACTCTAGAAGGAAGAGTCTTTGTAAAAGGATCAATTGGGTTGTCCTTCAATGCTATCTTGCATATTGACACGTCACCACGCGCCACAATGTCTTTGATGAGGTGAAACTTCCGTTTAATGTGTTTTCTCCTTTGATGGCTTCTTGGTTCGTCACTATTTGCAATTGCACCAGTATTGTCACAATAAATGGTCATGGGTCGTTTAAGGTCAGGGATAACCTCTAAATCCCTCAAGAAGTTACGGAGCCATACAACCTCTTTGATAGCTTCTGAAGCTGCCACATATTCGGCTTCCATGGTAGAGTCAGAAACACAAAATTGTTTCACACTCCTCCAAACTATAGCTCCACCATTCAAAGTGAACATTGAGCCGGAGGTTGACTTCCTCGAATTTGGATCCGAGTGAAAATCAGAATCAATGTATCTTACAGGTGTCAAATCTGACCCCGAATACACATGCATGTAATTCCTAGTTCTCCAAAGATACTTAAGAATATGCTTAACTGATTCCCAATGTTTTGATCCCAGATTCGATTGATATCCACTAACAATTCCCACCGCATAGCAAATATCTGGTCTCATATATAACATAGCATACATTAGACTATTAACTGCTGAAACATAGGATATCTTTTGCATACTATCAATCTTTACTTGTGTCTTAGGAGACATTTCCTTAGACAATGTAATTCCATTTCTCATGGGTTGTTGACCCTTTTTGGAATTTTGCATACAATAGTTTTGAAGTATTTTATCTATATATGAGGCTTGGGATAATGGAAGCATCTTGTTCTTCTTATCACGGTATATACGGATTCCAAGAACATAGCTTGCTTCTTCCAAGTTTTTCATCTAGAATTATTTAGTCAACCACTGTTTGACCAATTCTAATGATACTATATCATTCTCAATGATAAGAATAACATCAACATAAAGAATAAGGAAAACCATATTTCCATCCTTTATCTTGCTATAGACGCATGGCTCATCTATGCTTTGCTTGAAATCAAATGATTTGACCATCTAGTTAAATCTAATGTTCTAAGACCTAGAGGCTTGCTTGAGTCCATAAATGGATCTCTATAACTTGCATACTTTATGTTGTTTCCCTTTAGAAATGAATCCTTCAAGCTGTATCATATAGATACTCTCCTCCAAACGACCATTCAAGAATGCCATTTTGACGTCCATTTGCCAAGTCTCATAATTGAGATGCGCAACTATAGATAGGAGGATGTGAATGAATTTTAGCATAGCCACCAGAGAGAAGGTTTCCTCATAATCTATACCTTCTTTCTAGGTGTAGCGCTCGGCTACCATCCTAGTTTTAAAAGTCTCTACTTTTCCATTAGTGCCTCTTTTCCTTTTATAAATCCATTTGCATCCAATTGGTTTCACCCCTTCAGACAAATCCACAAGTTCCCAAACTTGGTTTGAATACATTGAATTCATTTAAGCATCCATTCTTGTTGCCATGCTTTGAAATCTACGTCATTCATTGTGTCACTTAGGGTCAAGGGATCATCTTTATTATCATCAGAGAGCTACTAGAGCATCTCTAACTCCCATATAACGGTCTGGTTGTCTAACAACCCTCCCACTGCGATGCAAAGTAACTGGATGTTGTTCCAATGGTGTGGTCTCATTTCTGATGACTGGTTGATGAATAATGATCTCATAATATTGATCCTTAGTTAGGCCACTGATCTCATCAGCCGGTATCTCATGCAACTTTATTCGATGATCTAATTTGTGATTTTTAATATGGTCATCTTTATGATATTTAGCATTTGTCGATACAAACACTATGTTATCTTTCTGACTATAAAATATACCACCTTTCGTTTCTTTTGGATATCCTACAAAAATGCACAGCTTAGTGCGTGCATCCCTGATATCCACCTTAGCCCTTTTGACATGGGCCCTACACCCCCAAATTTGGATATGCCTTAAACTTGGTTTATGGTCTATCCATAATTTGAATGGTGTCTTAGGTATAGATTTAGAAGGAACCTTATTTATCAAATAAACAGACGTATTTAGTGCATACCCCCAAAACGATTTGGGTAATGATGAACTACTTAACATTGATCTTATCATGTCAAGCATTGTCCTATTCTTTCTCTCTGCAATACCATTTTGCTGTGGTGTGCTAGGTGTAGAGAGTTGAGACAATATCCCATTATCAGTTAGATATGACCTGAACTCATTATCTAGGTACTCACCACCTCGATCCGATCGAAGCATCTTGATAGGTTTACCTAATTGCTTTTCCGTCTCAGTCCGAAATTGTTTAAACTTTTCCAAAAGTCTCTAACTTACGGTGTATTAGGTAAATATATCCATATCTAGAGAAATCGTCAATAAAAGTGACGAAATACTCATAACCTCCTCTTGCTTGTACGTTAAATGGTCTACAAACATCTGTATGTACTAGCTCAAGGAGATCATTAACACGATGTCCTTTCGAAGGAAAAGACCTCTTGGTCATTTTACCCTTCAAACATGATTCACAGGTGGGTAAAGAAGTAACCTCTAAACCATTCAAAAGTACATCCTTTACTAACCTTTGAATCCTAGTTTGGTTAATATGTTCAAGTCTCATGTGCCATCGATATGTTTCATTTGTATCTAACTTAACTTGTTTTGGAATTGGTTTATCATCAATTATTTTAGTGTTCAACAATATATGAATGCTAGGAGTAATTTTGTAAAGATTGTTTTCCTTTATGCTAGAACATATAAAAAATTATTCTTATAAACTGAAACATTTTCAACAAAACTAATAGAATAACCATGTTCAATCAAAGAAGAAACTAAAATCAAATTCCTATTCAACTCAGGTACATAAACCAGTCCTTTAACAAAATAAATTTATTTTAAAATATAACTTTAGCACTCCCACTGCCATTCCTGAAACTGAATTCCCAATGCCAACTCTAAAAGTGAATTCCCCTTCCCTATGCTGCTTTTGGACCTGAAGTCCCTACAAAGAAGTACAAACATTGTTAGTGGCACTAGAATCTATAATCCAAAGTGTTGGTCCCTTGGAGCCTAGAGGGGGGGGGGGTGAATAGGCTCTTATCTTATCGAAACTCTTTTCGTACTCTTTGGCACAACACTTATCTGGTTAAGAGATAGAATCAATGCGGAAGATAACTAGATAGTAGAAGTATTTTGTTTTATTATCAGTATGATAAGTACAACAAAATGGAAGCAGACTAAAGCTTGAAAGCTTTTAGACCTACTTAATAACTCTTTAGCACTCTGTTTACAAGTACGCACACGCTAGCCTCTATGATCTTTATGAGCTTTGGTACATACACAAAACTATTACTCTATCTCTAATGCATGCCTGCTAAAGTATACAAGTGTTACTATTTATAGCGACATCCACAAGAGACAATCTTGGAACTTGTTGTTCCGGACATTGTGCACAGTTAGTGTCTCTCGGAAATCTCTCTGTCTCAATTGCTGCAAATGTGGTCTTCAAGATCTTGGGTTTGCAACGCATAAGAGTCTTTGTAAGTTCCCAAGTGAAGTTAAAGTTGTGTCCACATATCCGGATGATCCACGTGTAAGGTACTTTAAGTTTTCAACAAGTTTGTCTTACATCGGGAAGCAGCGAGCTGGTGACTTTGAATACGAAGAGATAAGTTGAAGTAGCGTCTTCTTGAATCCGGTGTAAGGTTCCTTACTCCGTGCTAAACTAAGCTCGGATCCTTACTCCGTAATACTGATTGCTTACTCCGTATCAATTTGGTACTGGAATCCTTATTCCATGTAAGCGCTTCCTTACTCCATATGAAAGAGAAGGTCGGAGTGCTTACTCCGCATCAGCGCTTCCTTACTCCGCATCTAGTTTCCTTACTCTGCATGAGTTAAAGGAACGGATGACTTACTCCATATCAGCACATCCTTACTCCGCATGAGTGAGTGATTCGGATTCCTTACTCCGCATCTAGTTTCCTTACTCCATGCGAATAAAGACTCAAGTCCTTATTCCGTAGAAGTGCTTCCTTACTCCGCATGTATGGAAGACTCGGATTCCTTACTCCGTGTCTTCTTTACTTTAGTCCGGTTGAGTGGAATACTTAACTTTTCAACTCCGTGACGACTCTCTTATTCTGTGCGACTTTGTAGACTAAGATTCTTACTCCGCATATATTTGACTTAGTCCATTTGAAGTATTAGGTGCGGATTTCTTAGTCCGTAGCTTTTAGGTTCTTAGTCCGCACGAATGATCCTTATTTCGTATGAAGTAAAGACTTGATTATATACCAAGTATTTGACAACACTCATTCTCACTTGGATCAGGATGATGTATCCTGTCCTTAGCTTTGTTCTCACGAGTGTAGATCCAGATTAAGGTCATATCTTCTGCAATGACTTAAGATAAAACAACAAAGGTCTCAAATCAAATTACATAGGGCTTTATCAGCATTATCCAAATTCTGGGCTAGATCCAACACAAAGATTATTTGATTTTTCCACTAAACCAGTTTCAAGGACAAGTACAATACCTTCCTTTGGCTTCACTGTTTGGAGGTAGTCTTTATAGCTCCTCTTTTAGAGATGTCTTCTCCTTGTCACTTAGCTTCTTCTTCTTCTTCTTCAGAGAAGAACCAGTAACAACCATGTTTACCTCACCTTTGTTAGACTTCATCATTCCCTCATAGGTTTGCAATTCAATCATAAGAGCGGTGAGGTTTAGATTTATTTTATTCAAGACATAATTTGTCTTAAAAGAAATGAAGCTATCAAGGAGAGTCTCTAGTATCATACCGACCCGAGTCTGTTGATCTATACTCGCTCCATAGATCTCGGCCTCATTAAAATGAGTCATGATCTCTAAGAGATGATTCCTGATAGGAGTTCCCACTTTCATGCGACTATTCAAAATAGATTTTATGGCCTCAAACCGCGCACGAATTGAGATCTCCCCAAACATGGCTTGTAAAGAATCCATGATATCCTTGGCGGTTCGCATCCCTTGATATTGTTGTTGCAATACATTGGACATGGATGCCAACATGTAACAACGCGTCATATAATCGGACGCAATCCACCTATCATAGGTATCCTTTCCAGTTTTTGAAGCATTAGCCGGAGCTTTAGGTGGACAAGGCTCTAATAGCATAAATTTGTGCTTTTCAGCAGTTAACATAATATTCATATTACGCTTCCAATCATTGAAATTTTCACTAGTTAATTTGTTTTGGCTCAATAAAACGGCTAGCGAGTTAAAAGATATTTTCTAAAAATATAAAATATTTTAGAACGGCATACATCATAAATAAATTTAGTAAAATACACATACATTAATGAATGTATGAGTGCACAAGTTTTAATAAAACCCTAAATCAATACTCTTACTACGAATAACAAAATATCCAGAATCAGTAAACCTCTTTTGAGAGAATAAACTTTTTCTTTACTTTGTCGGGACCCTCCCATTTGATTTGGCTTTCCTAAATATCGCATATTCAACCAATTCAATTTTCGTTTATATTTGGCCCACATCCCTTGCAACAGTGCCTCTTTGGAAGATTAATGTAAATAATTGTGTTGAGTGTTTAACCATTATTACCTAAACCTTTTGAATTGCCTAGCTTTAGCGAGGTGTTAATTAGTCGATTTAAATAACAAGTAAACTATCCGTTTAGAAAAATAACTTTAGCTTAGTCCATAAAATCTCTTTGGAGATACATTAAGACATATACCTTAGTTATTTAATAATGGAGACCATGGGTCTTATTCCCAATAAAATCCTCTCACACTCAATATTTTAAAAATTGGGTTTTAATATTTTTATTTAACTCTTAAATAAAATATGATGCATGAAACATAATATGTAGATGACACTCCTAATTATATATGGCATGTGATCATGTGATGCGCAATTTATTAAAAAACATTAAATAAACTACGGCCGTAATACCAAGGGATCCATCCTATGAAGAAAAATAAAGCAAAAAACAAGACACTCTTGTAGGCTCTTCATCTTTATCTTTTGGTTAATCTTCATTATCTTCATTTTGCATGTAACCTAAATAATTTTAATAGATAATAATTATCTATTAAAATTACCACCCTCTTAAATATTTAAATAATTCAATTATGGATCGGTCTTCGCCTATGCCTCGCATGGTGAAGACACAACATGGACCATGGCTTTGTTGGGAACTACAGGATTTGATGAAGCTGCAATTTATTTTCTAAAGTCTGGAGACTCAAAGATCCGAAGGTATGAGGGTTGAAGAGTTGAAGCTCATAAACAAAAAACTGTCACAAGGCATATTGGCAAAAGGCTCATAGACTCATAGAGTCGAAGAGCTCGAAGCAAGAAGGTGACAGAAAAACACGCGACTCGTAGATCCATAGGGTCAAAGGTCGTAGAGTCGAAGTTCGAAAAAGAGCAAGTCATTATGAACCAATGATAACCTCAGACACTCGAAGAGTCAAAGAACTTTAAAGAAAAGTGACTAAATATCAAGTGACTCAAAGACTCGAAGCTCGTAATATTGAAGAGTCACCAAATGCCCTTAAGATAATTAACAGAACATAAATTGCCACTTAAAACTCGAAGACTCGAAAAGTTGAAGTCATACAAACACTGTTATAAAACAAAAATGGAGACTTGCAGACTTGAAGGTCGAAGGTCGAAGAGTCTAAACAATATGAAATGGCAAAACGAAAGTATAATTGAAACTCGAAGACTCGTAGGGTTGTAGATTCAAAGAGTTGGAGAAAGAGACAGTTAATCCAAAGAAACTATCAGATAATAAAGACTCAAAGATCTTAGAGGTTGTGGCTGAAAGTTATAGCTAAAGAGTTGGAGCCATAGAGTCGAAGACTCGGAGAATATGGAGACTCAGTTGCAAGTAACTGTGAAAGACTAAGCAAAGAAACTCGCAGGGTCGAAGACTTTGTGTTCACTATGACCCATCAATGGTCGAAGAGCATCTTAGTAAATTGAAGCAAACTGAGGGACTCGAAGGTTCGTAAAACTAGAGTCGAAGACTCGTAGCTATAACAACGAGTAGATTAAGTGCACCTCACAAAAATCACTCTAGGAGTCATTGGAAGAGTCTAAGACTTGAAGAGTGTAGCCTCGCAGTTTATAGAGTGAACTATAAACCTAATGTAACTTGAGCTCTGCCCACGAAGACTCGAAGAATTATGAGTCATAGACTCGTAGAAATCATTGCTGTCGAAGTCTGAACCACAATTGCACATCTCTTACAGACTCGATTCAAATCTTCGAGTCACCAAACCTTCGAGGCAAACTTACAACCCTAAGTATATTCACTTAGCGATATCTTCAGCTAGGGCTTGTACAGTAAGCTTGCACCGTTTAGAGCAGTTGAGCGCATTTAATGTCGCATTAATGACTGCCAACCACCATCAATGGATGAACGGCCAAGATCGATTACATCAGTATGGGCATGAAAATACGCAGTATGGGCAATAAATTTGCCAAATCAGAACAGATCACCCATCCTGTATACTTCTGTATTTTCAGTGGCGGGAAGTCAGATTGCCGGGATGGACAACAAGGCGCACTATCACGCCCCAGGTTTCCAACCCAAGGAAACCGGTTCGTGACTCCCCTTTACCCACGCGGTGGATAAGGGGTTGGGATAAATATTACCACAAGACATCACATAGCTTTATTAAATTCAAACCACAATAAATATCCAAAAGGCAAAACCACATCACTTTATTAATTTAAAAACCTTTTACATCATTTCCCCATTAGGGTTACAATAGTTCCATAAATTAAAATAAAACAAAGCAACTAAACAAATAACTATCTTCCACTTTGGTGTCCCACCTAACGCCTGTAGGTTCCTAAAAGAAAAACAAATCACAATAGGATGGGTGAGCAACCACAACTCAGTAGGGATCAAGTCTCCCTGACCTATCCCATGCTCCTAGCATCTACATGAGGACGTGCACAAGTGCAGCGTCGTGGTAATAATACATAAACACGTCATGAACAACATTTAATATTAATACAACAACCAAGCAAGCACATTCATAGCCACAATCACACAGGCTTTCTCATCCACAGCCACACAGGCTACCATAGCTCCACACAAGCACAACACAATAATATACATTCACATTACATCAAATAACAAATGTATTCAATAACCAGCACACAAATCATAATTATCATATCCACATATTGTTTCCAAATATTACTCCCCTGGAAACCCCAAGGTTTCCTCATGAGGCCCTACCGCGGGACTAACCCTAATGGACTCAACCACGGAACGCATTGCGCAGACACCCCAACGGTCCCCCGAGGTCCATTGCCATGAGAACGAACTCGAAATCCCGAGACCCCGGACTCAAAGACATATCCAAACACAACTTTGCCATTGAAGGCCAACATTTATATAGGAGATCACACATATATGAATTTACATATATATATATATAACATATATAATCCACAAATTGTCTACCACAAGACCTGAGAACAGAATAGGTTCAGGAAGAACGGAATCCCTACCTCAAAAGGATCCTCCTTGCTCTTGCTCCCATGCTAGACGCCATCCACTCACGCAAATCACCACAACAACGATCAGGAGAAGATCCTCTCTCTCTCTCTCTCTCTCTCTCTCTCTCTCTCTCTCTCTCTCTCTCTCTCTCTCTCTGCGGCTGACGGGAAGAACCCTAAACCTAAAACAAAAAGAGCTCAACCTCCTTATATAGACACCTCACTTATCAAAACAACGTAGTTTTGATAAGTGAAACCTGTGTATCAAAATGACTTAGTTTTGATAAGTGAAACATGTTTCAACCTTCCCGCTTCCATACAAGACAAAATATCCATAATTTGAACATGGCCCTTTGGGAAAAGATTATCAACATAACAAAACGAAGGTGACAGTGCAAAAACATGGTTGCACATGACAAAGGACATTATCACGTGCAACCTCCAAATGGTCTAGGATTTTGCCACTAGCTTTAGAACTTGGTCTGGAAGGCTCCCATGCAAAAACATCACTGCACGTGACAAAGGCCATTGTCACGTGCAGCCTCTAAAAAGCTCCCTCTTGGACTCATCTCTTGCCTCAAGCTTGCTCATTTATATACGAAGTGTTTTAGCCAATGTGTATAAGAAGAAATCTCCCAAAGACCTGACAATTTCCACCCAAAAGGCATAACTTTGGCTAACTCCTCACATCCCAAAACACGGGTCATTATACGCATAGGCACTATAACCTTAAAAATATATCTCTCACACACTTAACGAGAAAGAAGGTGAGTCAACCTCTCTCTCAAAAAGCGTGGAAGACACAAAACACAAGAAATAGGATTCTGACTTGCAATAAAGAAATAACTCTTGCAGAATCAAAAGAAGGGAGTTCCAACGCTAGATAGAGAGACTTCTTCCAAGTGCTGTGTGTCGTGTTGAACTAAGAACAAGAATAATCTACTTGTGTATTAATCATCTATTGTTCATCTAAGATCCAGTACAGCCTTCATGTCTAATCTTTGTGTTGTTTTCACAATCCATAACTATCACAAAACATTCTTTCACATCTGAGAGTTGTTACATCCAGAGCATTTACTCTCCTCTCAAATTTGTTTGATAGTTCATAATCACTCATACTCCATGTTCTCATCTTCTCCATAAATACTTACATCATTGTTATCACTAGAAGATTCGTAAACCAGCTAACAGTCTAGCTTCCGCGAAAAGAGTCTATTCACCCCCCCCCCCCTCTACACTCGCTTTGGGACCTACAAATTCTTAAATATATATTGACACACGTTAATTAATTAGCTCTTAAACATAGCAGAGAATTATCTTACAATGATCCAGTACTCCATACAAGAATAAATGATGCTAGCAAGAGGGACCAAATGGACCCACTTAATCAAAGCTCTAATAAATAATATATATAATTAATTAATCTCATTAATCAATTAAATCATTATTTATTAGTTTTAGTCCGAGCCACGATCAGGGACTAAAATTGCACTCTAAGATTAAGTAGATATAATTACAAGAATCCATAGCATAGGATTTATCCATCGATACAATTAATTGCCATCTAATATGATCCTACACTATGATATTCATAATTAGAGACAGTTGTCAATAGATTCCATTTAACCTCTCTAATTATATCTTTGTCCATGTGTTACCATTAATTCTCTAATGGGTTACCTATTCATGATCCAATCATGAATTAAGATTTATAATAAATTATATCTAACATAATTACAAGCGCTTGATTCACCCAAGAATCCTGAATTAAACAACATGAGAATATCATTACTCTTCGTATAATGAAGCGGTGGATTCCACGCACCTGACTGGACGCTCTCACTATCTATAATATATCTCTAAGATATCGAGGTATTTGAAGCACTAAGCCTCTCACTCATTGACAAGTCAAAATACATAAATTATAGACATGAGTTAATCAAATGGTTTGGATTAAGATCAATCCATAAATCAGTCATCGAACGATTGAATATAAAATTCTTTATACAATGCAATGGAGATTAGTTGAAGAATTTATTCTATCATGGCCCTGTTAAATATGTATAAATACATACTAATGCTACTATTTGTAAACTCTTTAAAATGATTCTAGATTAGATTACTCCCACTATGGAAATAGTGCACACCACAATCTTATTAGAATAGAGCATCCCAAACTCCATTCACCGATTGTGAACAAATTTTATGCTTAGTCTAATTAGTGGATCTATTATATGTGTCTCACACACACTAGTAATAGACTTTAATAAGTAATAGGAAGTTATGATGCACAGCTACACAAGAAAGCACAAGAATGCAATCTAATAAATACTTAAACAAAATATATTTTAATTAATCAAAAATGGTCTTTACATAATTAGTATTACATATTGCTTTATATAGCACTATCCTAATACTAACCTCACAGGCTTGTACCTCAACTAACCTTACATGCATACTGTATTTGACATCTCGTGTCAATAACATCTCATGCTTAACGAATGGCATCTCATGCCTCCATCAGAACACGACATCTCATGCTTCACATCTCGTACTCCTAGCATAGAAAAACATCTCATGCATTATAGCATTATATAAATCATAGCATAACATGCAACACTCAACTTAAAATCATAGCATCACATGCAACACTCACTTTTAATTAGAGCATCAGACGCATATCATGGAATCACATGAAACAATCACTATAATTCATGGCATCACATGCAATCATATCACAAATCATACAAGTATACCCATAAACCATGCACTCGACCATAAACTCTTAGCCCCAAACCTCGTACTCAAGGCCACCTAGGCGCATCTAAGACCCCTTGGGACTCAACCCCAGCCACACGACAAACAAAATAAAGCAAATAGGCCCAACACACAGGACCAGTTGTGGTGGACCCCATCCCAACTGTAGTAGATCAACAATGCATCCTTTGACTTCAATAGCATGTTGGGTGCGGCAGACCTTCATTGGCTGCGATGAGCCCCCTCCCGTCGCAGTAGACACTAACTCGGTCATGATCGATCTTATCCACTAAATTCTGCTGTCTATAAGTCGCGACCGACCCCAAATGGCCATGACCAATTTACCTAATTAACGTCCATGTTTTATCGGCTAACACCAACTAACCTCATTCCGCGACTGATCAACCTCAAAACACCTTGTTGGTCGCGACCGACTAGGAACCAGCTACGACCAATCACTAATGGACACCATTTCTGGCCATTGCAACTCATAATTTCTGGTATATCATGCCCCAAAATAACCCATATTGGTCTCTAAACACCACTTAATAGGTTCTAGGTTCACTATCATAGCTTCAAATGCATTAACAACCCTTAATTCCACAATCGACATACATTTGGGTCATTCCACCCATATGCATCCCAAGCCATGAATTCATCATTATAAACAAGTTTAATTAATACAAAATAGGTAAACGAAGGTCTATAACATGAATTCCTACCTCAACTTCTGTTGATTTGAGTCTGGATCATCCAAATTCCACTTTTCCTTGCTTTCTCTCTCATTTTCTTTCTAGAAAGGAAGAACATGAATGACATTGAGATGCATATGGGTGATCAGTCCCCAAACACCTCTCTTTTTCAACATCTCATGCCCTAAAATCCCTAAAATCAGTCCCTAAACACCTCCTAAAAAGTTCTAGGTACACTACCACAACTCAAAATGCATTAAGGACACCAAAATCAACATGCAACATGCATATGGGTCATTCCATCCATATGCATCTCAAATACAAAAAACACCACATTTAATGAGTTTATTAACTACCAAATAATAAATAATAAATAATAAAAGGTGTAGAGTATGAGTCCTTACCTCAATTATGGTTTATTTGAGTCTTCCCAGGGCTCCGACTTTAAATCGGGCCCAATTACTATCAAAATGCTCCATTTGATGACTACATCACTATACTTGTTATCATCGGTTTTCGTCCGGGGACGCAACCGAATAAGATTGTACAGAGTCACCACCAACTCTTTTTTAGGGGTGCAGTTGGTCACCTAAAATGTGGGTGGTCTACATTACCAGAGATAAGGGTTCGGGGGTTGGTTGCATGTAGGGTAGGATTAACACCCCTACAGCGCCCTTTAGGTACCTATGGGAGGAGGAGGTTTCTATTTGTTTTTTACTGTTTTGACTGGGTGAAGAAATCATTGTTTTCATAAAGTCTAAATTTTTTATTTGGCTAAGTTGTTTGTCTAAGTTATGGTTAAAATTAATTTATCCTAAATTTCTAAAAGGGAATCCTAAAAGTTTTGTTTTGCCCTTTTTTGTTTGTTTTCTTTTGTTTTTGTTCTAGAAATTGAAGTCCTAAACAATTAAAATATGTGTTTTTTCAAATTTTTGGTTTTTGGTTTGAAAATGTTTTTTTTTTTGTTTTTTGGTTTTTCTAATTTGTGAAAACATTTTTTCCTTTTTTTTTCTGAAAGAATTAGAACTACAAAACTATGAACTAATACAATGACATATAATGTGACGTGTGTGATTGTGACATCCACGAGCAAAATAATAAAGTAAAATAAAAATAAAGATTCACTCTTTTTTTTTTCTTTTTCATGCCTCTCTTTTTGTTGCCTCTTTCTTTTTACTAGTGGCTATTACATATTACAACTTGAATAAGATGGAGAAAATAACAACGAAATAAAGAAAACAAGAAACGAAACAACTAAACAAAATTAACAGTAAGGGAAAAATAAAATCATAACACAAATATTAAGATAACAAAACTAATAATAATAATGATGATGATGATGAAACCGACTTTGGCTTTGGATTGGGACTCCGGCAGTGACAACGTTAGTGGGAGGGCGAGTCTCCTAAGACTGGTTGATTGAACTTGGGCCGGAAGTTGAACACTGCTGGCTAGAACTACAAAATATACCTGAGTTCAATCTTTTTGTTTTGTTATCTCTTTTTTTTTTCAATTTTGGTATTGTTGCTGAAAAGAAAAGAAAACAGAATTGGGCGAATGAAAATGGTGTTTCAGAATTTCTGGGTTTGAAATGGGGGAGAGTGTATGTATGAGTGTTGGAAAAGGGAGGAGAGAAGTGGGGAGAAAAAGGAATCGGACTAGGTGTGTTTTTTTTCAATGCAGGAGTTGGGCAAATTTGGGGGAGAATGGCAGCAATCTTTCCAATCAGAGAGTTCTCTTTTTTTGGGCAGAATTGTGTGAACACTGGGCTGATGGCAGAGAATACCAGAGCCTTTACGTTTTTTTTTTTGGAAAAATGTCCCTCTGTTCTTTTTTCTTCCTAGTGTCACTTTTTTTTTTGCTCTCTGTCCCCCTTTTTTTCGCGTGGACAACAGAAGATTGAATTTAAAGGGGTCGGCTGCACCTTACTATTGCAGCATTTAATGTTGTATTATTGATGCCAGTATTTTATTTCCAGATTCTGTGCGTTGTCGGGTGGTCTGGCGACCTATACAGCTCGTGATTGTCCTTTTTTAATATTTCGTTAACACCTATGACCGACAGGTGTTGAAAAACAACTGTCAGATGGCCAACGCATAAAAAATGTGTCTCATGACTGCATAGGAAAGATTGTACGAAATACAGCCAAACAACGAAGGTCAATGGTCAAAGAGTCAAGTGTCGGCAGGTCGAAGTGTTGGCAGGGTCGAAGGTCGGTGGGAAGACGGTTCGGTGGGTCGATAGTCAACAGTCAACGGGTCAAAGGTAAAGAGTCAAAGGGCAAGGGTCGAAGGGTTGAAAGTCAAGGGTCGTACGTCAATGGTCAATGGGTCGAAGTCTCAGACTCGAAGGTTATCCTTCAAAGGTCGCAAATCGGAGAGTCGTAGACTCAGAGGTCTTCCTTCGAAGGTCGCAGAGTGGAGGGTCGTAGACTCGAAGGTCTTCCTTCGAAGGTCGTGGATAGGAGGGTCGTAGACTCGGAGGTCTTCCTTCGAAGGTTGCAGATAGGAGGGTCATAGACTCGGAGGTCTCCCTTTGAAGGTCGTGAATAGGAGGGTCGCAGACTCGGAGGTCTTCCTTCGAAGGTCGCGGATAGGAGGGTCGTAGACTCAGAGGTCTTCCTTCGAAGGTCAATCTCAAAGACACGAAGGCTACAAGTCTTCGAGTCTAGTTTTTTTTTTTTTTTGAATGGCCATTTTTTTCCGGGCAGTTTGACCAGGGGTGTTGACCGTCTTTTGGCAAGTTTGACTTTTTCTTTCAAAAACTGTTTTGGCCATAACTCCTTCGTTTTACGTCGGATTTAAGCACGGTCAAGTGTGTTAGTCTCCGAATTTCATCCTTTATCTCCTCGTGTTGGCCTTGGGGCACTTTATGGGCTTATAGAGGAGTTTCTCAACTGTGGGCTTCCCTGGGCCTATTTAGTGTTCACAAGACATGGTAATGGGAGATAAATATACAAAATGGGGTTAGTATGTCCAACCCAGAAAAAATGAAGTCCAATAGCTGCCCCTCTTTGTGCATTGTTTGTATACAAATAGTGGACAAAGATAAGAGGGACTCATTTTGGACGGGTTGGAGCACTTACCTGACTTACCAACTACGAAGAAAGAGGAGAGTAGGATGTTGCGGGTAGGAAGGGATAGGTGCAAGGGAACTGCTTGCGGACTTCCCTGAAATTGAAAAGAAAATGCGGGATAAAAGAAACTCGGACCGCCCCAGGAAAACTGAAATCCTGATCACCCAGGATGGAAAAAAAGTAGCTAATTCCAGTCTGTTCAAGAAGAAGCTAGACACACAAATCCGGACTGCCTCAGGAAAATTGAAATAAAACGAGCTAAAACCAGTCTGTTCGGGAAGAAACTCAAATAAAAGAAATCTGGACCGCCCAAGATAGAAAGAAAATAGCTAATTCCAGTCTGTTCAGGAAGAAGCTAAACATACAAATCCGGACCGCCCCGAGAAAATTGAAATGAAACGAGCTAAAACCAGTTTGTTCAGGAAGAAGCTCAAACAGAAAGAAATCTGGACCGCCCCGGGGAAACTAAAATCCTAACCACCCAGGATAAAAAGAAAATAGCTAATTCCAGTCTATTCAGGAAAAAGCTAAACACACAAATTCGGACGGCCCCGAGAAAATTGAAATGAAACGAGCTAAAACCAGTCTGTTCAGGAAGAAACTCAAACAAAAGAAATCCAGACCGCCCCGGGAAAACTAAAATCTTGACCGCCCAGGATAGAAAGAAAATAGTTAATTCCAATCTGTTCAGGAGAAGCTAAACACACAAATCCATACACACAAATAGTGATTCCTAGCTATAAACTTTGAAGTACTTGATGGTTGCATGAATGTATGGTCATGAAATGCTAGGTTCAGAATAGAACTCTAATCAACAAATTTACCATGAAAACACCCTGCGAGACATGGAGAGGAAGAAAGTCATCAATCTCCCATCTTAAAGCTTTTGGGTGTACTTGCTACATGCTTAACAATGGTAAAGAATCCCAAAGAAAATTTGAACCAAAATCCGGTGATGGGGTCTTTGTTGGATACTCGTTAACTTGCAAGGCTTATCATGTTTTCAATAGAAAACTTTTGAAGGTTGAAGAATCTATCCATGTTACATTTGATGAAGCTAACTTGGTTTGGCCAAGAATAGGATCTTCATGTTTTAATGTGCAGGATCAGGAAGACACAACTGACTATTCACAATTCATGAATGTTCCTGTCACTTCCACTAACCAAACTCCTAGCACCATTGGAACAAGAAGAAATGCTACTGATGATGCTTCTAATGACACGGACTCAAAACTTCCATTTCACTCCAAACCAATTAACATGGACATCCCAAACACTAGAGAACCTTCTAGTCCTTCCGAACCGACCAATACTGAAAGTCTCAATGTCAAAGAACCTCAAGGTTCCTCCGGACCTGATACTACGAAATTGTCTGGCTTCAGAGAAGCTCAACCATTGGAAGTTCCTGAACCACCAAATCTAGCAAAGCTTGAAATTGTTGCTTATTCACCACCACAAGCACAGAACTTCAGGTGGACTTAAAAACCACCCATCTGATCAAGTGATTGGTGATCCAACCGCTGGAGTAAGAATAAGGGCAACCACCTCAAATATCTGCTTGTATTCATGTTTTTTATCACAAGTAGAGAAAATGGTGGTGGATGAAGCCCTTCAAGATTCAAACTAGATAAATGTTATATAAGAAGAGCTAAATCAGTTCAAGAGGAACAACATGTGGACACTTGTACTAAGGCCAAAGTCGCAACAAGTCATAGGTGTCAAATGGGTGTTCCGGAACAAACTTGATACGGATGGAATAGCAATTCAGAGCAAAGCGAGGCTGGTAGCTAAAGGATATTATCAAGAAAAAGGCATTAACTACGACAAAACCTTCATTCCAGTTGCTAGACTTGAGGCGATCAAAATGTTCCTAGCGTATACATCAAGTCACGAACTGGTTTCCTCGTGTTAAAAATTTGGGGCATAGTCTAGTTGGTCACTACCTCTACCCCATTTTTTTTTCAATTCAATTATCACATTGCATTACACACATTGCACACATTTCAGTTCACATTAAATCATATTGCACAAACATCGATCCCACAAGCACACAGCTCAATAACACAGATACATTTTCTCGTAGTCATGCTCAAGTTATCACAAAATCAGAGTTGCACAATTAAAACTTTATCACATTATTCATATTTTCCTATCACATTTAAAGCTTTATCATAGTTATCCACACAATTACACATAAACAACAAATGTAACTAGTTCCCTAATGCCAATGCATGCAAATCCTACCATAGGACCGGACTACCCCAAGTACACCTTAGACGCTCAAAGAGGACCATGTTGATCAGGCATGTCCCTCCAGGCTCCTCCAAAGGACTCAAGATAACCAAGTCCGTCCACTACCCTAGGCCAACTAGACCATGCTCTGATACCATATGATTGTGTTCCTTCCTTCGTGTAGTAAGAATGCCACCGAGGAGAGCGACGCATGCGTCCGGGGCAGTGGCTGATGAGTCATCCGCCCATGAGGGTCCAGGTGCGGGGCAACCTGCTGGAGGGAATGATAACACATCATATGAGAACTTCAAAGTTTATTAAATGGACATCAAGAGCGCTTTTCTAAACAGAGATCTTCAAGAGGAGTTTTATGTTGAACAACCTCTCGGATTCATTGAACACAACGCTGAATATATGGTTTACAAACTACGAAAAGCCTTGTACGGATTAAAGCAAGCTCCTAGGGCCTGGTATGACACACTATCGGAATTTTTGCTCGAACATAACTTCAGAAAAGGGAATATCGACACCACATTATTCCTACGGAAAAAGAAGGGACCCTCCCTAGTCGTGCAAATATATGTGGATGGCATCATATTCGGATCATCAAATCTGAAGCTATGTGAAGAGTTTGCAAAGTTGATGAGGCAAGTTCGAAATGAGCATGATGGGAGAACTTTCCTACTTCCTCGGAATTGAAGTCAAACAAATAAAGGAAGAAATCTTCATTAACCAAGCTAAGTACACAAGGGACTTAGTCAAGAAGTTTGGTATGCAAGATTCATCTCCCATGAAAACTCCTATGCCAGTCAGTGCTAAGTTAAATCCTGATCCTAGCGGCAAATCAGTGAATGTGACTGAATATAGAGGTATGATAGGGTCATTGTTGTACCTAACAGCAAGTCGCCCAGATATCGTGTTCGCAACCTGCATATGTGCAAGATATCAGGCGGATCCTAAAGAGTCACACATGCTTCATGTCAAACGGATATTACAGTACCTCAAAGGGCCAGTGAATTTGGGAATCTAGTATCCAATGGAGTCCAACTTCTCTTTATCTGGATATTCAGATGCTGATTTTACTAGGTGTCGCATAGATAGGAAGAGCACTAGTGGTACGTGCCAGTTTTATGAAAACAGACTTATCGCCTGGTTCAGTAAGAAGCAGAATTCCGTATTAACATCTACTATTGAGGAGGAATATATAGCTGTAGGGAGTTGTTGCGCACAACTCTTATGGATGCAAAGTCAACTTACTGACTATAGTTTCAACATGACGTCTGTTCCACTTTAATGTGACAATATATTGCAATCAGCAACAATTCAGTCATGCACTTGAAGACAAAGCACATCAAGGTCCGGTATCACTTCATCTGAGACCATGTTCTCAAAAAACATATATCTCTCAAACATGTTGTTACGGATGATCAACTTGTAGACATACTCACAAAGCCCCTACCCGACGCAAGATTCTCTAAACTGCTCCTGAAATTAGGTATGCTTGACCCTTCTGCATAGTCTCTAACTTTAATAATCCAGCAGTGTATATCTCAGAACATGCATTGTGCTTTGTGAATAGTAAAAGACATTGAGTTTACTTCATGATTGATCTTATTTACTTTTGAAGTCATGCACTATGTTTCTGATGATTCTCTCATAATTACTTTGGGAGGATGCTTGCTAATCCGGACTGAAATAGGTAAAGCCAACATAATTAATGATATATGGATCAAATCTTCTTTTGATGTCATGATTCCATTTCCATTTCTCACCACATGTATTATGATTTCTATGATTGAATAAAATGTCTATCATACATTGTTGAAGATATGAAATGGGTTGGCTCGGAATGCCTGGTGGATAAAATCACAATTGCAGTCTACTCAGCACCTAGAGTGGCATTTTATCTTGGATAAATAGCACCTTCTCACGATCTAAAATCTTTTTACAGGAAAAGTCTATCAAGAGGATCGCATGATCTAAGTGGGAGAAAATGCTTCATTTATTGACTAAGTAATATCCCCCTGATATGTCTCATGACCTCTTTCTTGGCTGTCTATCTAAGAGGGAGTTCTTATCGAGAAGATCACATGATCTAAGGAGGAGAAAATGCTTCCTTTATTACTTAAGTAATACCCCCCTGATATGTCTCGGACACTCCTCCCTACAAACACTCACTCTTGGGTCTGATTGGACCTGTATTATTGACTCGGGATTGTGGATGTCTGGAATGGATTCTACTTCAACCTTGTATCTTAGGTATGACTATCAATTGATTAATCATACATCATGTGCTTTCTTATTCATCCTCACTCATGAATCTTAAGTTAGAAAAATTCATATAGCGTTAATTCATCTTTGCTATCTATCTCAGTATGAAAGATTCGATATGTTGACCTATTGAACTTATGTGTTTATTATCTGTTATATACATTGATTTCAGTAAATTTATCATTAACTCGTATGTATGTGTCTGTCACTCTCATTTCTTATGCATAAGTTCTGCTTTTTTCTTTAGTTTGGATTATATTGAGTTTACTCATATTATTTATCTCATATTCATAATAATCCCAACCTGTTAAGTCTTTTGTCTTCTTTAGTTTACCTTTATGAAGCTACAGGTTCAGATTCTCTTTGCACTTCAATGATATATCTTGTCTGATGTCTCGGATCTAAGGTGTTTTGGTACCTCTTATCTTTTCGACTTCAAGACAGCAAAGGAATCTTCTTCTCTCTCT
The DNA here is from genome assembly GCA_023512835.1 of Taxillus chinensis. Lineage (NCBI taxonomy): Eukaryota > Viridiplantae > Streptophyta > Magnoliopsida > Santalales > Loranthaceae > Taxillus > Taxillus chinensis. The sequence goes on along the minus strand of CM042088.1, from coordinate 16,714,585 downwards.
TCAGCACCTGTTACTACGGAACAAGTCAGTCACTTATCCAATTCATTCTTCTTACGGATTATCTTTACTCTGGATGACAGTCGGTTTCCTTCCTCCTGACTCTTGAAATTCTCAAATTGCGATAATCCATGTATTATCTTACATCGCGTATTTTTGAGGAGGAATAATGATGATTCATTAAATGCACTGTTGGACCCCATTTTTTCCGGGTTGGACATACTAACTCCATGTTTTTATATATACCATTCTGCACATGCCATATATCTTGTTGAACAGGTCCATAAATGTACATAAGATGGTTACATTGATGTGAACAGGGAAGCCCAAAATTGATAAACTCTGTTATAAGCCCCTGAAGTGCCCCAAGACCAATGCCAGGTGATAGAGGATGAAATTTGGAGACAAACGCACTTGGCCGCACTCAATTCCGACGTAAAACGAAGAAGTTATGGCCAAAACAATTATTGTTAGAAAAAGTCAAACTCACCAAAAGACTGTCAATGCCCATGGCCAAACTACCCGAAAAAGTGCTTGCGCAAAAAAAAAAAACCTTGACCATTAACCGTTGACCTTTGACCCTTCGAATCTTCGGGGTTTGACCATCGACTCGTTGACTGTTGACCTTTGAGGGTTGACCTTTGACCCAAAGAATAACCTTCGACCCTTCGACTCTTGACCTTCGAGGGGTGACCTTCAATTAACCTTCGACCCTTCGCTCCTTTGGCCTTCGACCCTAAGTTCGACCCTTCGCCCCTTGACCTTCGACCTTGGGACCTTCGACCTTGTCGACACTCCGACCTGCCGACACTTTGACCCTATTGACCTTTGACTTTCGCTGTTTGGCCTTATATCCGTGATCGCTCTCCCACATTATTCACGGGACACATTTTTATTAGCTAGCAATTATCAGAGATGTTTTTCAACGCCCGTCAGACGCATGTGCTCACAAAAGAACAAAAAAGCAATCACAAGCTTCCCCATTTTACGCACAGGTCGTCCAACCACTAGACAAAAGCCAGAATCTTACAATTAAAAATGCTGGCATTCATAATAGAGCAATAAATGCATAATAATGACGGTCCAACCAAATTGAGCCAACCCCTTTAAATCAAGTCGTCTATCTACGCGAAAAGGGAGAGTCTTCACGCCCAATTAAGCCCAAGCTCTTTCCTTTCCCCAAGAGTGAACACGCCCAGAGACTTATACACCCAAGCTTTTTTTCCCTCTGCACAGTCATCACGTCCAAAAAAAAACCCAAGCCTTTTCCCTTTGCTTCACCCAGCTCTGTCTTTTTCCCAAGATCAAAAGCAAAAATAAAAAATGTTCCATATTTTCTCTCTTTCCCTGGGAGTTCCCTTCGCAAAAACAAAGCAAGCAAAAACAAACAAAAAATAAGCCCCTTTTCTCACTCCACTGTTGTACGGGTTCTCTTACCTAAGTCCCAAATTCCTTCCCATTTAAATCAAAAAATCAAGAAAATATATCTACCCTCTCCCATGTTTTCTGCCCAAAGCCCAAAAAGAAAACAAAAAAACTTTCCATCATCTTCTCTCAATTCCATACACTGTTGCAGTCATTCTAGCTGATTTCTGTCATTTGCACTACGGGATTTGGTGATTCAGTAATTGGAGCAGGCGATTATCGGCGTGGATAGGATTCATACGGCAACCCGGTGTTTCAAGCTCTAAAGTCGGTTCTATATTCATTCATTTATTATTGTTTAGCTTATTCATGTTTATATTTGATGTAATTCCTAGTATTTTCCTATATTTTGTTTCTTTTTATGTTATTGGTATATGTTGTATTTTCCTTGTATTTCCCTTTCTTCTGGCATGTGTTGTGTTTTCATTGTATTTGTTGTAAATGTGGTATGTTGTAATATGTAAAATATAGTGGATACCAAAAAAAGCAAAGAGAGGCATAAAAAAAGGAGAAGAAGAAAAAAAAAAGAAAAAAGAGTGAGTCATTATTTGACTTTTAGATTGTCACAGGCACAAAAATCACTCCATATGTTATTGTGTTAGTTTATATTTTTATCCTTTTGAAAAAGACACATTTTCAAAAAACAAAAAAAACACGTGTGTTCAAAGCAAAAAAAAACAAACAAACAAACAAACACGTTTTCAAAAAACAACAAAAACAGACGAAACGTTTTTAACTAAAAAAAACATGTTTTCAAAATAAAAACAAACAAAAAAACAAAAATAAAACAAAAGAAAAACCTTAGGATTTCATTTGCCACTTCAAACAAAAAACCAAAACTTTTAGGATTCCCTTTAGAAATTTAGGGTAAATCAATTTTAACCCTAACTTTAATAAATAACTTAGCTAAATAAAAATCATAGACTTTCTAGGAAACTCAACCCAATTACGGCAGTGACAATAAATTGAAAACCTCTTCCTCTAAAAATAGATACCAAAAGGGCGTTATAGGGGTGCTAATCCTTCCCTACACGTAACCAACTCCCGAACCCTTCTCTGATAACGCAGACCCCATTTTTTACTACTCAAGGTAGAGGGTATCCAACTGTACCTCAAAAACAGTTGGTGGCAACTTTAAATTTCTTACCAATTGTTTAGTTTGAGCTCACCCCAAACAGGCCCGGACGAAAACCAGTGATGACAGCTGGCGACTCTGCTGGGGACAGTACAAACTTTAGAGAGTTAGGTCTAGCATTAGAATTAGAAGGTTATCTTATTTTGTATATATTTAACTATTGTGATAGTTACTTTAACTGCCATAATAAATATCATTTTGTTTCTTTTTGCAACTGTAATTCTGATTCATTTATATGCTTTAATTGTCATGATATTTGTTATTACAAAAACATGCCATGATAGTTGTTTAGCTTATTCATGTTTATATTTGATGCAATTCCTAGTATTTTCTTGTATTTTATTTCTTTTTATGTTATTGGTATATGTTGTATTTTCCTTGTATTTCCCTTTCTTTTGGCATGTGTTGTGTTTTCATTGTATTTGTAGTAAATGTGATATGTTGTAATATGTAAAATATAGTGGAAATGAAAAAAAGCAAAGAGAGGCATTAAAAAAAAAAGAGAAGATGAAGAAAAAGAAAAAGAAAAACGAGTGAGTCGTTATTTGATTTTTGGATTGTCGCAAACACAAACATCACTCCATATGTTATTGTGTTAGTTTATAGTTTTATCCTTTTGAAAAAGACACATTTTCAAAAAAACAAACAAAAAAAAAAAAAAAAAAAAAAAAACACATGCGTTCAAAGCAAACAAACAAACAAATACGTTTTCAAAAAACAACAAAAACAAAGAAAACATTTTTAACTAAAAAAACATGTTTTCAAAATAAAAAAAAACAAAAAAACAAAAAAAGGCAAAAGAAAAACCTTAGGATTTCATTTGCCACTACAAACAAAAAACCAAAACTTTTAGGATTCCCTTTAGAAATTTAGGGTAAATCAGCTGGGAAGTTCTATTGGTGACCTCGCCAACTCCTCTGCCCACGAGGTTAGTTCAGCCAACCGATCCTCTCGGATCTGGTATGTTGTTACTCCTTTCATCTCCCGAGGCTCGCAGCACAGCGTTTGTGCTGATCCTCCTAAAGTTGCGGGGCCCTCTTAGCCAGCTTCTCTTCCGACCGAACCCTCAGCCCCCTCTAATGTTGATGCTCCCGCTCCTAAGGTTCCTACTGCTGCTACTGTAAAGACTCGTATTTGGGTAGTTTTGAGAGATAGCTATTCTATGGGAATGCAACTATCTACACAGTAGTGTAGTCATCAATGTGAGCATTTTGACTGTACCTGGGCCCGATTCTGAGTCGGGGCCCCATTTGACCCGATTGTTGACTTTTTGGGGTTTATTGGTTGACTTTGCGTTTGAGCGGTTATTTGAGTGTGGTAATATCTGAATAGTATTGTGCTCATCATTTCGAGCATTTTGACAGTAATTTGACTAAATTTGGAGTTCGTGACCTCGAGAGGTCAATTATTGCTGGGAGGTAGGGCTGTAAACGATCCGAATCGAGCCGAGCTTAGAGCTGTTCGAGCTCGGCTCGGGACTATTCATTAACGAACCGAGCCGAACACGAGCCTGAAATCAAGGTGTTCGAGATCGTTCGTTTATGTTCGCGAACAGTTCGCCAATGTTTACGAATAGCTCGTGAACAATTGTTCGTGAACAAAAACTATTCGTTCGTTTGTTCGACTGTTCGTAAACATTTCTATATTATTTTTTAATATTTATAACGATTAACGAATAAGTTCGTTCGTTCGTTCATATTGTTCGTTTGTTCGAATGTTCGTGAACAAATACATCTGTTTATTTAAAAAAACATTTAAAAAGAAAAATTAACATAAATAAATATCATTCCCAAAAAAAGGCTACAACAGCATGCGTGTTTAATGGTTTTCACACTTATTATTACAATCACAAATTTAAAATACAAGAATTTTCAATGTCATCCATGTCCAAGCTATCCAATTAATCATTCATCTCAATTCTCAAGTCTCAACACATGATTTTCCTCAATTTCTTTTGCCTCTTCTTGCTCTTCAATTTCAGCCCCATAAATTGCATTTGACCAATAAATCTGATACTCATGAAAAGCAAAGAATGAAAGCATTTGTCAAATTGGCATATGACAAAAGAAAAGAATGGAAACATTTGACAGAAAAGAACAAACAAAATATAAAGGTACATAACCATCTCTCAAACAATGCTAGAAATGCAACAGTTTAAAATTAAAGAAAATACAACATCCAATTTTTTCCAATGCAGGGAACAACAGCTGTTAAAAATTAATGCTGGAAATGTAGTTTTTAACAATGCTGAAAATGCTGAAAAATTCTGAAAATGCAGTTTTTAACAATGCTGAAAATGCAGAAAATGCTGGAAACACATGCATCTATTTAAAAATAATGCTGGAAATGCAGAAAAATTCTGGAAATGTAGTTTTTAACAATGCTGGAAATGTTGGAAAATTCTGGAAATGCAATTTTTAACAATGCTGAAAATGCTGGAAATGCTGGAAACACATGCAGCTATTTAAAATTAATGCTGAAAATGCCTTTTTAACAATGTTGAAAATGCTGGAAACACATGAAGCTGTTAAAAATTAATGCTGGAAATGCTGAAAACATATGCAACTGTTAAAAATAAATACTGGAAATGCTGAAAACACATGCAGTTGTTAAAAATTAATGCTGGACAATGCTAAAAATGCTAAAAATGTAATTTTTAACAATGCTAGAAATGCTGGAAATACACATGCAGCTGTTAAAAATTAATGTTGGACAATTCTTAATACACAAATATAAGTTAATACCTCAATACATCTCATCAACATAGGAAATATTCCTTAACTTCATCTTTCATCTGTCAAAAATTACAATCATAAATATAAGTTAATATGTGATTAAAAATCTCAAAAAAACATAAATTCAATATTAATATTATATCAAACTTACTTTAATTTTTCTCTTGATTCCATATAAAGACCGAAACCAATCTTCTCCACACATTAGAACTTCAACTGTTTTAGTTCCTAATGATGCACGATAAGTGTCAATCACCCTTCCACCTGCACTAAATGTTGCTTCAGATGCAACTGTAGTAACTGGAATAAATAAAATCTCACATGCCATTTTTGATAAGATTCGATACTTGAGATTATTTGCTTCCCACCATCCCAATGCATCAAAACTAGTCTCCTTCCAAATTAATACGCCCTCATCCAAGTATACATCAAGTTCAGATTTAACATTTTCTAATGTATCCACATTTCTAATGAATTCATCAAATTTAGATCGACCACTTTTGATGTTCTTCCCATGCATAACACTATCACTGTCATTACAATTCTTCATGCTACAGCTACCAGAGTCGGGCCTATTACTTTGACTCTCATTCACACCATTTTCAACTCTGTGTGAGGTAACATAAGAACTATAAAGTTCAAACAATTTGCTTCTAATAGTATCAATATGCAAACTAGCTTCAAGCTCAGGATATATCATGGGAAAACAAAATTCAATAAGTTTCATCTTGTTTCTTGGATCCAACACTGCAGCAATAGAAAGCAAGAGATTGCAATCACCCCAATACTTATCGAATTTAGTCTTCATTTTCATAGCCATTGATTGCATAAAAAAACTTCCATGGGTAGCCTTTTCATCTAAAACTTCCTTTATCCTCCATAATTCAGGTAGAAACAAATTAGATGTAGGATAATCACTACCTATAAAATATAACAAATTAAAACAAGTATTAAAAAGAGTTAAAATAGAATTACAATAATATTATAATATCATAATCAAATAAAATGAAAAATAAAGACATTAAATTTAGATACCTGATATTAGCTTTGTCACTTCATGAAAGAGAGCCAAAAAATTACAGACTTCCTCAGCTTTTTCCCAATCCCCATCACTCGGCAAATACTTGTAATCGGCATGTTTATCTTTGAATCTCGGGAAAACAACCTTAAATTCTAGTGCAGATGATAACATAGCATATGTTGCATTCCATCGAGTACAGCAATCAAGCACAAGCTTTTTAGATGGCAATTTCAATTGAGTTGCAATTTCTTTAAAGCTATTCAAGCGTGCCTCCGAAGCTCCAATAAATCTAACACTTTCTCGAACATTTTCAATAATATCCTTAATATCCGATAAACCATACTGGACTATGATATTAAGAACATGTGCACAACAACGAACATGAAACAACTCTCCATTCAAATCAAATGTTCTATGAAAAAGAAGACTTCCTTTTATTGAATTCACACACACATCATTATATCTAGCATTGTCAATTGTCATTGTGCACACTTTATTTTCAATACCCCATTCTAAAAAGCATTTGAAAAGAGCATCAGCAACGGCCATCCCTGAATGGGGGGGGGGGGACATCAACAAAATTCAAAACTCTTTTACACAACTTCCAATCCTTCCCAATATAGTGACCAGTCACAACCATATATTGAATTTGTTGACCAGACTTCCACAAATCGGTTGTAATGCTAATCCTTTTAATCCCTTCTAATTCAGCTTTCAACCTTTTTTTTTCCAACTCATAACTTGTCAAACAATCTTGTTTTGCTGATGCACGAGAGATTTTTTTGTAATGTGGGGTGGCAGTCCTCATTAACAAATTAAACATCTCATACTCCGCAAAATTAAACGGCAACTCATGAACCATAAGCATATGAGAAAATACTTCTTTTACCTTCGCATGGTCATACCTGAAATTTTGAACCATATGCATACTTTCATCTTTAGTTTGAGTTGAAGTAACATGAAGTTGAAGTTGCCCCCTTGCTATGGCAACTTTTCGAGCGGAAAAAAGCTTCACATGCCTCAATAATTGAGTAGTAGTGCCAGTGTGATGCACAATCAGTTCTTCTTTACAATGATTGCATTTTGCCTTCTTAGTGCCATTTGGAAGAGCTATTTGAGTGAAATCATCCCAAGCTTTAGAAATAGTCTTCCTTTTCCTCTTTCCAAATTGATTTTCCTCATCTATTTCTTTAGCCTCTTGTTGCTCTTCAGTTTTAGCCCCACCATTGTTTTCCACTTCCATATCGTTGCTATCCAAATTGCTTTGAGATAGACTTGTGGAAAACTGTACAAAAAAAAAAAGAGGAAGACTTATTTTAAACACACAAATCATATTTGGTCTCTATATATACTAGTATTACAGGTCCATAGCAGTCATAACATCATAATTAAATTAGCTTTGAGAATTTAAAAGACAAAATAGTCTTTGCACAATGAAGAAATAATATTAACTTTGAATTTACCATAAATACACGTATTAAAGGTCCATAAGAATCATAATATCATAATCAAAATAGCCTTATACTTTTTTTATGTATTTAATGTTTAAAAAATTTCCACACATAGCTGTTGAATTGTCGCATTTAATGAGATTATGGGAAATTTCATGAGGGCCACTTCCTTAAATATTCATTGTCTTAATTATCACTAGGTCCACTCTAGGATTGTACGTTCTGGAATTGCCAGCATATGGCCCTCTAACTGACCCTGATCCAAACGTTTTTAAAATGGCATATTATAGCATCGTGGGTCCAATTCTTGGCATAAGAACCGTGGTCAACAACACTGTTGCAATTTAATTTAATTTCTTGTTATTGCTTTTTCAGCTGGAAATGCATAATAATAATAATAATAATAATAATAATAATAATAATAATAATAATAAATGAAAATCGAAGCTATTGGTGTTATGGAGCGTTGCATAAATGGATTTTCAAAGGTAACTGAATATCGGCAGACGGCATGCGCAGGTAGATCTAGGTAAGCCTGATAGAGTCCGAACTGCTTGAGCATCTTCAAATTGGTGCCATAGTATAGGTTCATCGCCCGCGGGCAGCAGGGAGTGAATATCGAACCTGAGGGCCTTGCCGATGAACCTTCTGGTGACCCAACCACGGCTTCATCGTTCCCTCAGCTCTCCCGATCGGCGATCTCTCTCTCTATTTCCACGCACATCGTTGTGGCTCTGAAGAAGGATCCCCACGGTCGGAGTTTGCCAAACACCCAACGGCAGTCGGCAGTCGGGAATCGCGTGGAGCCAGCAAGCTTTTGGTTTTGGGGGGGCGGAGAGGGGAGGTCCGGACGCGCACGATTATACCATAGCAAAAAAGATAAAGTAAGAGAAAGAGCAAGGTACCTGATCCTTATTCGGTTCTCCCATAAACAGGGACACACGATCTGAGACAATAGGTGAGCTGAGGAAGAAGAAGAAGGTAGCGTTGCTGAGATCTGAAAGGATGTAAAAGCGTGCAGCCGTGCAGTCTTTAGGTTTACCCTAACCCTAAATTTAAAATATATATACTTCTGAATAATATGAATATGGGCCTGGGGGCCTGGCTTGGGCTTGATATTTAAATTTAATGGGAAAAAATGTTCGCGAACCGAGTTCATGAACGTCATTATCTGTGTTCATGAACAATATAAACGAATATTTGTTTGTGAATAATTGTTCACGAACATAATTATTATTGTTCGTGAACATAAACGATCCGAACACTAACTTGTTTGAGCTCGTTCGTTTATGTTCGCGAACAAAAAATGTTTGTTCACGAACAATTCAACTTTTAAACGAACGAATATAAACGATCTTTTATCGAATCGAACACGAGCTTGTTCATGAACGTTCTGTTCGTTTACAGCCTACTGGGAGGCCAATTATTGGCAGCAGTATAAATAATTAAGAAACTACATTATCCCTTTAATTTGCTTGGTGCGTGCGTGTTTGAGCAAGATAGAGAGAGAGAGAGAGAGAGAGAGAGAGAGAGAGAGAGAGAGAGAGAGAGAAGGTGAAGAGCTTCCCTTGGTGATTTGGGGCGATTGGAGTTCGTAGATCGCAAATAATCTTTCCAGGTAGGTGTCCTTGAACCTCTTATCTCGATTCTGTCTTTGAATATGCATGAATTTATCATAATTTACGAATTTGAGCATGAACCCTAGGTTTTGGGGAAAACCCAATTTTTGGGTTAGATTTAATGATTTAGCATAAAATCTGTGGGTAAGAACTGATTTATATCAGTTTGGGTATGTAATTTTGTACTCTGTTTAGTAAAACACGTGTTTGTGAGTGCTTAGGGGTTGCTGGGTTGATTCCAGACGAAAATTAGACCAAAACGATGATGAACAGTACCCTAGGCGAACTGCAGGGTCGAAGATCGTAGTCAGCAGCTGTGGAGTCAGCAACTATGGAGTCAGCAGCTTCATAGTCAGCAACTGTGGAGTCAGTAGCTTTCGTAGTCAGCAGCGGCATAGTCCGGATCAGTTGATCCGGATCAGTGGGAAGTTAGTCCGGATCAGTCCGTAGGAAGTTAGTCCGGATCAGTCCGTAGGAAGTTAGTCTGGATCAATCCATAGGAAGTTAGTCCGGATCAGTCAGTAGGAAGTTAGTCCGGATCAGTCCGTAAGAAGTTAGCCCGGAGCAGTCCGCAGGAAGTTAGTCCGGATCCGTCCGCAGGAAGTTAGTCCGGATCCGTCCGCAGGAAGGTAGTCCGAATCAGTTGATACGGAGCAGTCCGCAGCATCAGTCCGTAGCTTCAATCCATAGTAGTGTTTCGCAGCTACTTCCCACTCCTAAGAAAAATACATTGTAAACCATTATACTTAAGTTACAATGTAAATAACGAAATACCCCTCATTTGGATTCAAAGAAAAATACTAGAAAAATTAATTCTCACTCCTTCAAAATGTGAAAATTGGGATTTAGTGTAAAATCTCGGAAAAATTCAGTTTTTCGTAGAGGTAAATTTTTGGAAAGTGGGGTTAGACATCTCAAAAAAATCCCCAAAAATCAGATTATCTTAGTTATGCTATGGGAACCCAATGCCGTGACTTTTTATTTCAAGAAAACAACTCCTATGGGTATCTCCTTCCTTAGTCAAGGAATGAGGATCGACTGGTGAAGACTGGCTATAGTTCTAAAGGGAGTGTTGTATACCTTAAGACCATATTGGTGTCGGTATGTTGGTTTGAGGGATTGGGGCTTAGGCTCTATGACTTGCTGGGTTCTCACCGTGATGCACCGATGGTGCTATGTGGTTGACGTGGCAGGCATATACGCCGATGGCAGGCCTGTGTGGCGACTGTGGCCGGGCATATTGTGCTGTGGACAAGCTAAGGCCTCAATTGAGCCGTTGAGCTCGTGGAGCTAGGGCTGAGTGCCCTGAGCTGGGATCCCGTGGAGGATCATGGACAAGCTATCCTGTGTGGGCAGGCTGGGTCTTGATGTTTGTTTGCAGGTTGAGTCCTGATGATTGTGCACACTACACAGTGCACGAGTACACAGAGCATGTAGTATAGACTTGTATGTTTGCGTGATGTGGAGTGTTGGGGTCACCTACTGAGCTTGTCGCTCACCCCTACTTGCTGTTTACCTTTTTCAGGTGTGACCCGAGACTAGTGGAGGACTTTCTTCCAGGAGGACGTGCCCACTACTATGATGTATGATAAAGTATTATATTCTGTATTGTTTTGTGTGATATCCCGGACATGGGTCCGTGGACAGTTGTATTTGCATACTATTTGTGATGTGATGTCTGTATGACTATTTGACTCATTGTATGCATGATGATATATGGGAATACAGGATTACCCTTGATGTATAACTGTATAGGGTTGCATATTTGAGACAGCACCCGCGGTGTAGTCTCCATTGGTGCTAGTCACCAACCCCTTGACCTATCAGGTGCGGGCAAGGGGAAGTCATGTTCCTAGTTCCGGGATCCCTGGAATTTGGGGGTGTGACAGCTACCTCTCCTCTAGCAGTTACTCCGAACCTTCCCCTCCAGCCTCAAGACTACTTGAATCGTCTTTCTGCCAACGTTCTTACGGACTTATGGTTCCGTTTTAGTCTTGCCTGCACTACCACCGTCCCTGACAATGATCTCCGGGTGTATTATGCTCAACATACACAAAACCTGGATGCCATGATCGTTTGGAACTTGGAACACGGCTTCCTCTCGCCGGCTTCCCTCCAAGTTGCTCCTCCTGCTACTGCTTCCTCCGGACTAGCCCACGACACACGAGTCTCTTTCCCTACCGAGGTCAGACCTTCCTCTCCGGCGGATGTCCCCATTATTGACCTTTCCAGTCATAACGGGTCCGCCGCCCTGGATGCCTCTAATGCTACTGTTGCTGTTGACCTTTTGGTCACTTCTCCTGCCGACTCCTCTGCCCAGCACACTCCCGCACCACTTCATGCGGGGGAGTCCTCCAAAGCTCTGAAGTTTTCCCTTGGGCGGGCCTCTTATGGCACAGTGCACTTCAATGCTGTGCTTTCTACTTAGCTAGACCGCCATACTCAGGCTTAGATCACCCAAATTGTTGCCATCGCCATTAAGGTTGATGCCCTTGGCACTCAACTTCTTTCCGCCCTCACCGACTCCTCCACCTCCATGGAGCAAAAGATAGACATGATGGCCTCCTCAGTTCATAACTTGTCCTCTTCCTTTGCGGATCTAGCACACACCATAGCTCGCGTTCCTAGTGCCCCTCGCCGATCTTCCAAAACAGGGGAGAACTTGCCATCTACTCCTGCTCCATCTGTTACTGAGGAAGTTGTTGGTCCTTCTACTCGGACCCGGATTTCTGGTAAACGGCCTGCTACTACTCTCCCTCCGGGTCTCCTTATTCCCAAATGCAGCCGCTACCCACCTTCTAAGGCCAGCTCTTCCAGTGCCACTCTATCTTCTTCTGCTCCTGCTCCGAACATCACCTTCCTCCCATCATACGCGGAACATGATCCAGATAATGAGGATGGAAGTATTCTTCAGGCAATGAAAGACTATGCCTGCTCTACTGCTGAGCAAAGATATCGAACTATGATTGCTTTCTCACCTGAAGATATAAGCAATATACTTGTTGAGGAGGGACTGTACTCAACTGAAAACATCGACAACTTTGCTATGGCAGTGAAAATGGAATCCAAGTTGTTTCCTTCTCTTTACAAGGATGCAAACCTTGTTGATATCTTGTCATCTTGGTCTGAGGATTATATTCCGGCTTTTTCCCACATTCAGACCTTCATTGACGGAACTGCAGAGGACAGCAAACCATGGAGTACTCTTAATTCTGTTCTCATTCCGTATCGAGTCAACTCGTTGCACTTCATGCTTTTAGTCTTCATGATCAACTCAAGGAAGGTTCTTTTCCTTGATTCTCACCAAGTCGTTAATCGACTAAGTGAGGAAGACTCAACTAGAACCCTTGCTCCTAAATCTATCTGTTACGGTAAGAGAGAGCAACTTGTTTGAGCTATCGGACAACCTCCATTGGCCCCTAATGCAAAGCTAATTTCGGTGATCCGTGGCAAGGATACTGTGCCTCAACAACCTGATGGAGAGAGTTATGGTGCATTCGTTTGCTTCTTCATGTAAGCTCTCTTCAGGGTTAATCATTCTTAGAACAATGTTCTTAACTATTCAAAGAGGCAGATGATGCAGCTACGAGAGTTAACAGCAGTAATGATTTTCAAGTATAGTAAGTCTTATATTTCATAATCGTTTATTCTATATACTAAGGCTGAAATTATGTACTTGCTGTTGTAAATTAATGGATGGAGCAATTATCTTTATTTTTGTATATTTATTTTCTACTTCGCTAACCAAATCAGATTACAAAGGGTTTTGGCATCTCCATATTGGGTGGGATCGAACCCAGAATTTGGATAATGCTGATAAAACCCTATATAATTTGGTTTAAGATCTTTTAATGTAATTTCTAATATTTTGCAGAAGACAAGTATTAATCTGGATCTTCACTCGTGAGAACAAAGTTAAGGACATGATACATAATCCTGACTCAAACCAACGTGAGTGTCATCAATCAACTTGGTAGTAACCAAGTCATTACAAGATACAGAGTAAAAAATCTGAGTTTATCACTTAAACAAACTTAGAATCCTAGTTTACAACTCGCGCGGAATAAGAGAGAAATTACGGAATAATGAGCTAAGTCTTTAACTCACGCAGACTAAGGATAAAAAGACACGGAGTAAGGAATCCGAGTCTGTCATTTGTGCGAAGTAAGGAAGGACTTATGCGGAATAAGAATCTGATTCTGTCATTCACGCGGAGTAGGGAAGGACTTGTGTGAAATAAGGACCCGAGTCTTTCATTCGCACAGAGTAAGGAAAAGAGAAGTAGAGTAAGGAATCCAAACCTTTACTCAAGCGGAGTAAGGAAGCACTACGGAGTAAGCCATCCGAACCTTTACTCAAACGGAGTAAGGAAGCGCTGGCACATAGTAAGCATTTTGAATCTTTCGTTCACACAGAGTAAGAAAGCGTTGACACAGAATAAGGATTCAAAGGATACATAATCCTGATCTGGACCAATGTAACTATTGTTAATCAACTTGGTAAATAACCAAGTCATTATAAGATACGGAGTAAAGATTATTAGCATGAATATTCACTTAAAGGTATGGACTAAGGAATCTGAGTCCATCACTTAAACGGACTTATAATCCTATTCAACAACTAGCCCAGAGTAAGAGAGAAATTAAGGAATAAGGAGCTAAGTCTTTCACTCAAGCAGACTTAGGACAAGAAGACACAGAGTAAGGAATTTGAGTCTTTTATTCACACGGAGTAAGGAAGGACTTGTGCGGAATAAGGACCTGGGTCCTTCATTCGCATGGAGTAAGCCATCTGAACCTTTACTTAAGTAGAGTAAGGAAGCGCTGACACGGAGAAAGCCTTTCGAAGCTTTCGTTCACACGGAGTAAGGAAGCACTGACACGAAATAAGGATTCAAGCATCAAACTGACATGGAGTAAGCAACCACTGATACGGAGTAAGGATCCGAACTTCACTAACACGAGTAAAAAGCCTTATAACGGACTAAGACGAAAATTCTCCTACTAATCAGCTCCGCATTCAAAGTCATCAGCTTGATGTATCCCGATGTAAGAAAGATCCGTTGAACATGTATCATCTTACACATGGATCACTCAAATGCGTGGACAAAGCCTTTAATGCAATTGCAGTCATGCAAAGTAATTCAATACGCTTATACTTCCAACATCTTGAGCTTTACATCTACAGCAGTTATAACAGATGTATTTTCCAAGAAGCCTTCAACGCTACACACTACTCGGAAAATTCTATTCCAAGAATGTTTCCTAGGGATGTCTACATATACTAAGTCCTATATATTTTCACAGGTGTGTGTACATGTGAAAGAGCTTAGAGGATTTCATTTTTGACTAGTGTATGCGTTACTGTGAAACAGAGTGCTACTATAAACAAAAGAGAGATATATTTTCAGTAGATTCAAAAGCTTGTACTTAACTTTAATCTGCTACAATTTGTTGTAATTATCTTATAATAATAATACAAATTACTTCTACTATCTGGTTGTCTTCCGCATTGATTCTATCTTTAACTAGATTAGGTGTTGCAACAAAAAGAGCGAGAAGAGTTTTTTAAAAGCCTATTCACCTCACACTAGGCTTCCCGGGACCAACAAATTCTTCAGAGAAAATGGATTCTTCCACAATACAATATGGTAAGTGAGATTAGTAAGTGTTTACATAATTTTATTTTCTTCGAAGACATGATTAATCAAAATAATGAGTCACCTTTGTTATCGGTACATTTGAGATCGCCAAATGTTTAAAAACTCCTTTATTCAATCCTTCTCTTTCTTCTTATAGTTGGATATCTCGTTTGTACGCATCTTTTCTTTATTTGTTGAGTCTCTAGTGAGTTACGTACAAAGTTTAAAAGCGTCAAATCTTTGATGATTCCATTATAAATAACTGAGTTACGAAAACTTCTAGATAGATATCCTACATATGAACTAAATTCTTTCTAGTTGAAAAATATCTTTGTAATTGCTTTAGAATAATTGGGAGATTCTTTAGAAGAAATATGGAGTTGGATATGGTGGCAACATCCTATTGGATGGTAGCCCTGTTTATGGGGTCAAATGAATATGCCCTAAGAATAAATATTTAAATATCAATATAATTGATATCATAAGTACTATACCAAATCTTATTAATTAAATTATTTTTTCAAGAAATATGAGATATCTAAATCATACAAATAAAGAGATTTATTCATTTATAAGAAGACAAAATGTAAACAGTGATTGAATCAATGATAAAATCAAATCTTGAGTTGTGACTAGTGATTCGATTAATGATGAAGAAAGGGGTTCATTTATTCACCTTAACAATAAAAAAGAGATTGATCAAAAATTTATTTAGTTAACTCATAGTGATCATTTATAAAAAATGACTTTGGTTATCAAATGTTTGAACAATGCAGAGTAATATTATGATACCACACTTAGTTGACATTTATAAAAAAGTCTTTAACTACTTAATCATTTAATTCTTGTGTAATTTAATTATTGGTCAAGTTGACTTACTAGTCCAATGAATTAATATTATAAGTTGATAACATATTTATTGGGTTAAGTTAACTGCAGCCTAATAAATCTAGTTTTTTTTGCAATAATACCTTGACGTCACCCATCTCATCCTATCAGCTACAAATTCCTCTATGAGAGCATCTCCAACCTATCAGATATAATAAAAGTTACAGTAAAATATGGCTGAAATTACTCTCCAATGGTTTAGGTAAAAAATTAGCAAAAGCAGACAAAAGAAGCTAAATATAGTTTTTGCTTTTGCTGATCCTGTCAAATTAACAAATAAGAGGAGATTTCATATCTAGTCCTTGAGTGTCCTCCCCCATATAAGAGTAATTGGAGAAATTTAAAAGTTAAGTAAAAATATAATTAATATACTATTAATTATAATGGTACAAAGCAAGTTAAAATTAATTTTAATTATTCATTATAGTTTGATAGAATTTAAAATGCTCTCATGAGACCAAAATGCTCTTAGGCGTGTGTCCCTGACTGTTATGTGGAAATATTTAATTTAGCAGATTTGAAATAATAATAATAATATATACGGAACTATATCAGTAGGTCGTATAGTTCGCTTGTCAATAAGTTTTTATTTCATATATACTTATTATTATAATAAGCAAAAAATATTATTATTAAGAGGATGCATATTATCAGACAAAGATGTGGAATATATGGATTTTCATTTTCTGTCTTCATTTTATTAGGATTTAATGGCGCAGCGATGTACCTTCACTCTATCTCCTCTCGTAAATAGAACTGCTCTTATTACAATAAAATGGACCGTTGTATCGGTGTCAAAAAAAAATGATATTTTTTAAATCCTAATAAAACCCACAAATGAGAGTGCGCAGAGTTGACTGCTCTTTACCGCTATAAATTCAACTTATAACTTATGCATAACAAAATAAAATAAATGGGCAATACTATAGTATGATATGGAGCTGATTCACATTAAAATATTCTTATTAGAGCATCAGGTACAGCCTCTTCAAATTTTTAGTTAAATTTACTTATATGGAACAATATGTGCCATAAATTATACTCGAGATTTGTATTTTAAATACAAACTTTGTTAAAATCCAAACATCGAAGCATCGGCTATTTAAATTTAACCAAATTTAGATAGTTGGTGTCTCGATGTTTGGGTTTTAATAAAGTTTGTATTGAAAACACAAATCTCGAGTATAATTTGTGGCTCATATTGTTCCATGTAGACAAATTTAACTAAAAATTTGAAGAGGCTGCACCTGATGCTCTTACTGGTTAATTAATAGGAAATTCTTGTATGAATTATTTATATGATATACGTATTTATAGATTTTTTAAAATTTTAAATATTTTTAAAAATAAACCCAAACGCCCAAACCTGAATATAAAACGGATTGATCCCATCTGTCACATAATGGACTTAAATGAGTCGTACTTTTAACGGATCAAAAATTATCTGATTCGATTTGATTCGTAGACCGGTCCATATTTATTTATTTATTTAAAATAAATATTATAAGTTAATTTTTATTAAATATTTTTTAATCTTTTAATTTAAAATTATATTTAAAAATATATATATTTAAATTTTAATTTTAAACTTAATTAATTTAGACTACAATACTAATATATTAAGTATAATATATAATAATTTTAAAAATTTTATTTTTTAAAAAAACAAAACTGATCTGCTGATCAGTTTATATCTACATGATTTAATCCGTATGAAATGAACTTAAATAAACCGATCTATCTAAACCCGTAATTAAAATGAATTAAAAATTTTCTCGTTAAAAATCTAATTCCTGTACGTAACGTATGCTTCTTCGTGTTAATGTTTTGTTTGGTGGTAGTGATCAAGCGATTTGTTGCCGTAGGGGAATTATCATATTCGCGACATCGACATCGACATCGACCGAACTCGCGTAATCAAATTATTGGACCTGCAGATGACGATGTCGCCACACTTGTAAAATATGTTTCCTAATGTGATTACGCGCGTCTACTATTCAACTTATTAGCGCTATTTTTAATTTTATTTTGTTTTTTACATTTTACGGGTTTAGATTTTGGTCGAAAAGGAAATCCGTTAATAATATTTTGTTATTCACAATTTCTAACTTATTCATAATTTAAACTTAAATATTCATCTATATTTTATCTCTATCTTAATTAAAATAATAATTATTTTATTTTATTTTAACTTTTTTATTAATATATGAGAAAAAATAAAAAAAAATAAAAGATAAAAAATATTATAATATTAAATAAAGAGTAGGCTTTATAATATTATTTGACTATCTATTTGTAAATAGAGAATTTATTGAAATTGTTCTTATTAAATTAATAATTCTTATTTTCTTTTATTTCCATCGAAGACACTAAAATAAGTAAAGCTTAATTACTAAAATAAATTAAAATAATATGTTTTTATTTTTAAAATAATAAATTTAGTTTTATTAGTGCTGAGTTTTTTAAATCTATCTTTAATTTTCTTTTATAAGTGATATGTATTACGGTTTTTTTATTTTTATTAGAAGTTTTGATAAAAATATTAAGAAAATATAATGTAATTTTTTTATGACTGCAAGAAATATTACTTTTAAAAGAACACTACTTAGAATTGTACATCTAAACTGAAATTTAACTTAAGCATTGGATCATATAATCATTCTAGAAATTAGCCGGATTAACTCACTCATTAATACATTAATAAACACAAGAGATGACTCGTGATTGAATATTAATACAAGGTTAGATATCTCTGTAAAAGTGTGATTACTGTTGAATTTTATTGGATTATGTAAATGCTACCATGACATTTTAATTTATATATTTTAAAATTTCAAATTTAATGTTTATAATGAGAATATGACACATATGAGAGATGTAACAAATCCGCGCCCGTAAGACCACAGATATTTTGGGGATTCCAGCCCCGTGGGATCGGATTTCCAGGGGGATCAACGGATGGTTACGAACGTCTGAGGTTGACGTCATGTCAGAAAAGGTTTGGCTCGTAATGGAAGTCTCCACTATTTTTAAATTTGGCTTTTAGTTGCAGCATGAAATTGGATCAACCTCCCTGAATAATATATATTATGTCTGTCTCAAATTATTTAGAGCATTTGCAATCGGTTACATTATTATATTATTGCAAGTTAAATATATATATTTTAATTACTTTAATAATTATTTTATATATTTTTTAATTAAGTAATTTTAAATCTCTCTAGGAAGTCTTAACTTACCATATATAAAATTTTATTAATATTTTAAAGCATTAAATCATTAATTATTTAAGAAACTGTTATATTAAAATATAATTAATAAAATATTATACGATAAGCCCAAATAAGACATAGTTAGAATAGATCATTAAAAATAATTAATTGAAATAATATTTACCTAAAATATGAATTAAATTTTAGATAGTGTGACCGAAGATGTTCTTTCATGAGTACTCCCACTCAATTTTTACTCTAACCTGTTGACCGTTTAAGTTACTCAAATTTAAGTATTATTATGGAATTCAAACCATGCATATAATTTAGTGAGGATGACCTACTACCACGAAAGGTCAAGTGACATATCAAGACATTACACATATCTATTATGCAAAATCACTTCATTTCATGGGTTTGATCGATAATGAATCTTTCTTGAACATTATTATGACAACCTAAGCAATTACTTATTGATCCTTCACATATGCGCTGTAATGGCACGTGTTTGGAGCTTTGAGAAGTTAGTTAATTGTATGTTTGGGCATGGGCAAGGACTCTTGACCATTCTATTAGCGGGAGTTTGAGGGCGTAGCACCTCGACAGGAGTCTCACTGCCTGGTCAACGAGTAGGGGTTAAGGTAGTAGCGTCCTGAAAGCCAAATTATTTTGGAGAAGCTAAGCTGAATTATTATTTGAAGACTTAGTTGATGCAGCCTTGGTCGATGTGGGATCTTGTGATCAACGTGGTCAATCTAGCCTTGTAATGACCCGTGTGTAACCCATGTGTAAGAAGTTAACCACAAACACCTTGGATGTTGGTGCACAAGTTTGAGGTAAGAGATGAGCCCAAGAGGGGACTTTTGGGAGGTGCATGTGACAAGTGATAACGTGCATTTATGCCCTAGGAAGATGCTACGCATATACATGCGGTTTTAAGCTGTTTTGGCAGATTTTGGAGCTCACTTTTGGTATAGTAGATGGCCTCAAACAATTGGCGTGCAAGAACAAAAGTTTCTTAGAATGAGGTCCTCTATCTACCACAGAAATTTCAGGGCATTTGGAGCTGCATGTGAATTCACCCATTTCACGTGCAAGCATATTTTTGCTTCTCAGACCTCTACAAGATGCAAGGAGGCTTGAGGTGAAGTTTGAGTGCATTTGGAGCTGCACGCCAATTGGGGAATTGGCGTTCAAATTGGCGTGCAGGCATGTTTTTGCATGGTTACCTTGGTTTTGTCATTCTAATCATCTTTTCCCAAAGGACCATATTGAATTGTGAATATTTTGGTGTGTATGGATGTGGGAAGGTCATAGCTTGTTCCATCAAAACTACGTCGTTTTGATGCTGGGATTCACTTAATCAAAACTACGTCGTTTTGATGTTGTGTTATCTATATAAGGTGGAGAAGCCCCTCTGTTTTAGGTTTAGGGTTTGTTGCTCCACCTGCCGTCGCAGAGAGAGAGAGAGAGAGAGAGAGAGAGAGAGGGAAGGAGAACTTCTGGTGGCTGCCGGAGCGTCTTGCGTGGGTGGTCGGAGTCTTGATGTAACCCCAGTGGGGATGGATTGGAAAGAGGATTTTGTTGTAATAAAGACTGGTTTGGATTGTGGATTGCTTTTATGAACATTACTTTCTTGAATGTGTTGTGGATGTTTAAAATGTTAAATTCGGGGTTTGCATCCTAACCCTTTTGCCCTCCGTGTGGGTACAAGGGGAGTCACGTACCGGTTTCCTCGGGTTGGAAATCTGGGGCGTGACAAGCCTCTCTTATTATTCGAGGTCGATTAATGAAGAATTCAGAGAGGGTGTGGCTTCAAGGTCGATACGAGATGGTGGTTGATGTGGTCAACCTGGCTTTCTAGTGGTCGATATCGACTAGAAGGAAACTCGATAAAGTTTGCTTCCTGAGTTGGTCGATGTGAAATTAATTTTCGATGTGTGGTAGATGTATGATCGACGTGGTCAATCCAACTGCACATTGACCACGTTTGAAAGGAAGTTGATCGACGTGGGTGGTTGGTCGACACGATAAATGGTGGTCAATGTGGCCGATACATGAGTGTTTTTGGTTGGTGTTGACCCTACTATAGCATGTTTTTTTGGATATATGTCATTCTTTTATGTGATTTTAGGGCTCCGGTTATTATTTCAAGCCGTCTGAGAGAGAGAGAGAGAGAGAGAGAGAGAGGAATCCCAATTGGTACAATCGTTGATGTTGTGTTCTTGAGGGTGGAAGACGTCTATCAAGGAGGAAGGCGTGTTCTTCAATTTGAAACCCTAAGTTCAACTGAATTCGAAGTAAGATTTTTGTACTTCTCTTGAACCTATTCTAGGGTTAGGTTTAGAGGTTAATGAAATATATATATATATATATATGTATATTCATATAGGTGTGACCTCTTATATGAATGTTGACCTTCAATGGTATTTTTGTACATAATTATTTTGTGAGTCTATTGTTAGAGGAGACTAAGGGTCTGTTTCGTGGTAGTTCGTTATGGAGGCCATTGGAGTGTCCACCGTGGCTAGGGATTATTGTTGTGCATTTTGCGTCCGTGTTCTTTCATGTTAGTCTTGTGGTAGTGCTTTGTGGGAAACCTTGGAATCACAAGAGGACTTATGGTTGGGAGTGAGTGTTAATATCGAGCCCGTGTCATATGTAAGTGTTTAATATATGTGTTGTTATAGATTGAGGCATTGTCACGCCCCCGAATTCCAGGGAACCCAGAACCGGGTACATGACTTCCCCTTGCCCGCACCCGAAAGGTCAAGGGGTTGGTGACTAGCACCAATAGAGACTACACCGCGGGTGCTGTCTCAAATATGCAACCCTGTACAGTCATACATCAAGGGTAATCCTGTACTTTCCCATACATCATCATGCATATGATAAGTCAAACCGTCATACAGACATCACATCACAAATAGTATGCAAATACAACTGTCCACGGATCCATGTCCGGGATACAAACATAATACAATACACAATATAGAATACAGTACTGTATCATACATCAGAGTAGTGGGCACTTCCTCCTAGAAGAAAGTCCTCCACTAGTCTCGGGTCACACCTGAAAAAGGTAAACAACAAGTAGGGGTGAGCGACAACCTCAGTAGGTGACCCCAACACTCCACATCATGCAGACATACAAGTCTATACTACATGCTCTGTGTACTCGTGCATTGTGTAGTGTGCACAATCATCAGGACTCAGCCTGCAAAGAAACATCAAGACCTAGCCTGCCCACACAGGACAGCTTGTCCACGATCCTCAACAGGATCCCAGCTCAGGGCATTCAGCCCTACCACAGCGCTATATGCCCGGACACAGTCGCCACACAAGCCTGCCATCGGCACATATGCCTGCCATGGCATAGCGCAATATGCTCGGCCACAGTCGCCACACAGGCCTGCCATCGGCGCATATGCCTGCCACGTCAACCACATAGCACCATCGGTGCATCACGGTGAGAACCCAAACAAGTCACGGAGTCCATGCCCCAATACCTCACACCAACATACTAACATTAGTATGGCATGTCATTCTCAACATTTCCTTTAGAACTGTAGCCAGTCTTTACAAGTAAATCCTCAATCCTTGATTTATGAAGGAAGTACCCATAACAGCTATTTTCTTGAAATCAAAAGTCCCGGCATTGGTTTCCCATATCATAAATAAGATAATATGATTTTTGGGGATTTTTATGAGATGTCTAACCCCACTTTCCAAAAATTCACCACTACGAACTTTTGGGTTTTTCCGAAATTTTACACTAAATCCCAATTTTCACATTTTGAAAGAGTGGGAATTAATTTTTCTAGTATTTTTCTTTGAATCCAAATGGGGGGTATTTCGTTATTTATATAGTAATACCTAAATGTGTAGATGGGTATAGGTTACGATGTAAATAGGTCCAGTCCAGTGTCCAGTTACATTGTTGGAGCTGCGACTCGTAGCTCAGAACCTGCGACTCGTAGCTGCGAACGGTGACTCGTAGCTGCGGAGTGCGGAGCTGCAGCGCGCCTCGAAGACTCGAAGCGAGGCTACGATCTTCGACCTTCGGACTACGACCCTACGAACTACGAACTTCGAACCTTCGAACCTACAAACTACGAACCTTCGAACTACGGGTCTACGAACTATGACCCTATGAACTACGAACCTTCTACCTACGAACTACGGGTCTACGAACTACGACCCAGAACTTCGGATTTTCGTTAGTTCGACCCAGTAACGCGCCCAGGGTACTGTTCATCGTCATTTTTGCCTGTTCTTCGTCTGGAACACGCCCAGAAACTCCCAGACGCTTACTAACACCCCTGTTTCGCAACAAACTACGATATCTACCTCAAAACGCGTCTAGAACGCCTCTAAATCGCGCAGAAACAACAGAAACACGTATAAAATTCCAGATTTCCAGAAATGTAAATCTAAACCCAGATTCCATGGTTGACTTATCAACCCTCATGAAAAACACAGTTAATCATCCCCAAAATCACCGAAACATATATCCACAATGATATAAAACAGTTATTAACCACAGATCTTATGCTAAACCATTAGATCTAACCCAAAATTGGTTTTCCCCAAATTCTAGGGTTCATGCTCAATTTCATAAATCATGATAATTTCATGCAGATCCAAAACAAGAGAGAGATAAGAAGTTCAAGGACACTTACTTGAAGTGAATCTTTGAGCTCCACGAACCCAAATCGCCAAGGCCTCCAAGTTCTCTCAAGCTCTCTCTCTCAAACGCACAGATGTGAAGCGTAAAGTGAAAGCTTCTTTTTTTTTTCTACTATTTATATTTCTGCCAGTCAACTGACCTAGTCAACCATTGACCCAGTCAATAATTGACCTCCCAACACAAAAATTGACCTCCAAGGCCCCGAACTCCAAATTGAATCAAACTACAGTCAAAACGCTCGAAATGACGAGCACAACACTAAACAAATATTATTACACCAAAATGACCGCCCAAACGCAAAGTCAACCAATAAACCCCGAAAAGTCAACAATCGGGTCAAACGGGGCCCCGACTCGGAATCGGGCCCAAGTACAGTCAAAATGCTCACATCGACGACTACACTACCGTCCATATAGTTACATTCCCATAGAATGGCTATCTCTCAAAACTACCCAAATACGAGTCTTTACATCCTCCCCACCTTAGGACTTTTCGTCCTCGAAAATAAAACACATGCCCAAAGGACATATCAAAATTCAAGCTCAAGCACCGCACAACAACAAGACACAAAATATGATCATCAACCACACTTGTGCAAGGCAATGCACAACAAGCCAAACAGAACCCACATTGGGCACAAGATCCAACAATCAACAAGCTCAGGGAAAACAACTACAGAAAACATAACTCATACCTCAGGGAAGGTCCTCCCCACCTCAGGACTGATCGTCCTCGAACAGCTCAAGATGAAGAACCCGCATCTGGCTCTCTTTCTCCCAAGTCTGCTCCTCCATGCCTCGGTGTCGCCATAGCACCCGAACTAGTGGGATCGTCTTGCCCCGCAAGACTTGGTCCTGCCTGTCCAAAATCTGTGCCGGCATCTCAACAATGGCACCATCATCAGCCAAGTCTATCTCGCGATAGTCCAACACATGAGAAGGATCTGGGTGATACCATCGCAACTGAGACACATGAAACACATCATGTACTCGCGCTAACTCCGGTGGTAAAGCTAATCGATAAGCCACTGCGCCCACGGTGGCAACAATCTCAAACGGCCCCACAAAACGAGGGGAAAGTTTGGATCCACGTCCAAACCTCCGATGCCCTCGACGCGGTGAAACCCGCAAAAATACACGGTCCCCCACCTCAAACTGCAAGGGTCGACGCCTCTGATCCGCGTAGGACTTCTGCCTACTCTGTGCTGTCAGCATACGCTGTCTAATCAACTGCACTATCTCCGTGGTCTCTCGAACTATATCGGGACCGAGAACTGCTGTCTCTCCTGTTTGTGCCCAACACAAGGGTGATCTACAAGGCCGCCCATACAGCACCTCATACGGAGCCATCCCAATTGTGGCCTGATAACTGTTGTTGTAAGAGAACTCGACCAAAGGAAGGTGAGTCTCCCAACAACCTCCAAAATCTAGGACACAGGCACGCAACATATCCTCGAGCGTCTGAATCGTCCGCTCCGACTAACCATCCATTTGTGGATGAAAGGTCAGACCGAGGTTCACCCTAGTACCCAAAGCTCGCTCGAGCTTGTCTCCAAAACTGAGAGGTGAACCTCGCATCCCGATCAGATACAATAGACAATGGGACTCCATGCAACCGCACAATAACATCAATATACCTCTGTCCCAAAGTCCTCACTGGGTCTGTCTCTCGAATCAGAATAAAATGTGCCGATTTGGTCAACCGGTCCACAATAACCCATATAGTGTTGTGTCCCCTGGAATGAGGAAGTCCAATGACAAAATCCATGGTCACGTGGTCCCATTTCCACTCTGGCACTGGCAATGACTACAACTCACCAGCTGATCTCAGGTGCTGCGCTTGACCGCCGACAGGTCAAACACCTCCTCACAAAATCAGCAACGGCCTTCTTTAGGCCTGGCCACCAAAAATGCCTCCTCACGGCATGGTACATCTTGGTCCCACCAGGATGTACAGCTAACCTCGACTGGTGAAATTCCTGAAGAACCTCCTCCTGAAGAGAAGTGGGAACTATCAATCTACCCCTATACCGCAGCACATGCTCTGCATCCTCAGTCCAATCAGAAGATAACTGCCCAGTCTGAATCCTGTCCCTGATAACCTCACAATCAACGTCCCCCAGCTGATCCTATATGATCCTGTGCTACATCTCTGGGACTGCTACAACAACACTGAGGGTCCCTTGCCCCTCACTGGTCACCATCTGCAACCTCATCGCTGCCAACTGACCCATCATCTCCCATTCCTTAATGGCACAATAGGCCACCACGGCCTTGCTCTTCCTACTCAGAGCATCTGCCACCACATTACCCTTCCCAGGGGTGTACATCATATCAAACTGAAACTGCTGCAGGTACTCCACCCACCGTCTCTGCCTAAGGTTCAGGTCTCACTGAGAGAAGATATACTGCAAGCTCTTGTGGTCTGTATACACCACAAACTTCTCCCAAGGAGATAATGCTGCCAGCTCTTAAGTGCAAAGATCACTGTAGCCAACTCCAAATCATGCATGGGATAGTTCTGCTCATGTGGTCTCAACTGCCTAGATCCATAAGCAATCACCTGCGGAGTCTGCATCAATACACATCCAAGTCCCACCCTGGAAGCATCACAATACACCTCGAAAGGCACACCCTCCTATGGAAGAATCAAGATAGGTGCTGAGGTCAATCGTGCCTTCAGCTCCATGAAAGCACTCTCACATGCATCAGACCAAACGAAAGGAACTCCCTTCCTGGTCAGGTTCGTCATAGGAGCTGCCAACCTGGAAAAATCCTCCACGAACCTCCGATAGTAGCCTGCCAAACCAAGGAAGCTACGAATCTCAAACACATTCGTGGGCCTCTTCCACGACATGACTGCCTCAATCTTCTCAGGATCCACTATGATACCCTCCAAAGATACAACATGCCCCAAGAAGTGCACCTGTTGAAACCAGAAGTCACATTTCGTGAACTTCGCATACAACCGATGCTCTCGCAAGGTCTGCAACACAACCTGCAAATGCTCCTCATGCTCCCTCTTAGTCGCTGAATAGACCAAAATATCGTCGACGAACACCACAACGAACATATCTAAATATGGAGCAAACACCTGGTTCATCAATCCCATAAACACTGCTGGAGCATTCGTGAGCTCAAACGGCATCACAAGCCACTCATAATGCCCGTAACGACAACTGAACGCGGTCTTAGGGATATCTGCCTCCCTAACCCTCAACTGATGGTATCCAGATCTCAAGTCTATCTTGGAAAACCATCTCGCACCTCGAAACTGATCGAACAGGTCATCGATCCTCGGCAATGGATACCTGTTCTTCACAGTCACCTGGTTCAGCTTCCGGTAGTCTATACATAGCCGAAGTGAACCATCCGCCTTCTTGGCGAACAACACTGGAGCGCCCCATGGTGAGCTACTCTGCCTGATAAAGCCTCGTGCCAACAGGTCATCTATCTGTCTCTTGAGCTCTCTAAGCTCCGTCGGTGCCATCCTGTAGGCCCCTAACTTGATCGGTGTTGTCCCTGGCAACAACTTGATCGAAAACTCTACCTCCCTCACGGGTGGCAAACTGACCAAGTCCTCGGGAAACACATCCGGGAACTGATCTACAATGGGTGGCAAAACAGCCTTCCCCTCTTTCCTCCTGTCAACCAACGTCAAGTTGGCTAACTGGTGGGTCACATCACCCCACCCATGCCTCAAAGGTCCCAACCTGCATGCCTTCTCGGTCCACTCACCCACAAAGACACCCCGCGTGCCCTCTGGTGTGAGAAACATCACACGCCGTCGAAAACAATCGATCTTGGCCTCCATGGAGACCAACCAATCCATACCCAGGATAACATCAAAATCATCTAACTCTACGACATACAAATCACACATCAGGTTAACACCCCCAAGTGTTACCTGACAAGCACGACAGATACTCTCAAGTATCATAATTCCACCCAAAGGTGAAGCAACCATCAGAGACTGACTAACTGTCTCCTGGTCTAACTCCAATCCAACCACCGTAGCGTACGAAATAAAAGAATGGGTAGCACCAATATCAATCAAAACTGAACAGATAGTATGAGAAATGATGATGGTACCTCTCACCACTGAAGGTCCTGCTCCTGCCTCGTCCACTGGTGGAACCTCTGCCTCTCTGCTGGTGAGGGCAAAAGTCCTCCCTCGTGGTCCACTGCCACTAGCCTGGCCCATTGGGGCCTTGCCCCGCTGATCAACATGACCCTGTGCCTCCCGCTGAGGCTGCTGCACCGCAGGTCGCATCTGCGTGCTTTGTGCTGGCGGCACTGACCTCTGAAACGGAGCCCCACTCCTCTGTCCCTAATCTCTCGGACGAGGGCCTACACTACTGGTTGAGCTAAGGGTAACACATTCCCTAGCTCCATGCCCCACGTTCCCGCATCGGAAACAGGTCATCTTTTTCCTATGGCAGTCTCTCGATACATGCCCAGTCAAACCACAGCTCCAACAGTGCACCGGCCTCCCTCGGGCCGAACTCTCATGGGGTCCCACCGCCTGGCCGGAAACCCTCTCGCACTCGCCTCCTCTCCAGGCGAGCAAGACCTTGCTCTCCCCACTGTCTCTTCTTGCCGGCCTCGCCGAGCCGCCCGGCCTCTAGGCTCTCGCCTGATCCTGACCTCGCTCAATAATGAGCGCCTTATCGACCGCCTCCCGGTAGCTGGTCAACTGCATCGGTTCCAGCTGTCTTTTCAGAGATGGCCTCAAGCCCTGAATGAAGTCCTGCGTTTTCTGGCCTTCCTTTTCCCAAGCTTCAAGAGCAAACCGCCCTAAATCTGTGAAGGCTTGCACATACTCACCCACCGCCTGGCCACCTTGCTGAAGCTCATAATACTCTCTCCGTCGAGCATACTACAACGAGCTGGGAAAATACTCCCCAAAGAAGCGCTCAACAAACTCTCTCCAGCTCATCTGACTGCCATGGATAGCTTTAGTGGATTCCCACCACCTGCGTGGGATACCCAACAGATAGTGTGTCGCCACGCGCACTCTCTCCTCATCTGGCACTCCGATCATATCAAAGATATCCTCTGTCCACCTAATCCAGTCCTCGGCTACCTCTGCCGTGAACCATCCTCAAAAGTCCTGGGTGCATGTTTCAAAAACTGTGCAGCCCAGTCCAGTCCTCATCGCGCTGGCTCTATCACAACCTCCTACTGGTGCACATCTTGCACCACCCTCGCCTCCTGCTGCTGAGGCTGTGGTAGCTGATGAGGCTGCTGCTGCCTCTTCAGCTCATCCACCTCTCTAGCCATATCCCTCATCGAGCCCTGCATACCCTGCATGGCCTCCTGCAACTGAATCAACACCTGCGTCAAATTAGGTCCCACAACGGGAGCTGACGACTTCTGCTGCGGACTCTGCTGCCCCTGGTGCCCGGACTCTATCGTGGGCTCCTCTGCCGGACCCTGGCCTCGGACAACCCTCCTCGGTGGTGCCATCACACTGGCCACAACAACAAATAATCAGACGATCAATACTAGCACTACTAGCACAAACAGCCATCAAAGGCACAACCGACTTGTAGGTTCTCACCACACGACCTGTAGGTCCATACCATGCATATAGCATCGTGTCCCCCATCAGGGTACTCCACACGACCCGTAGGTCCACAACCATGCATATAGCATCGTGTCACCCCTCAGGGTACACCACAATCAAGTCCTGGCTCTCACGGCCACGTGCCATCCTGGCACCACATACAAGCACATCACACACAAAGACAATCTAGTGCCCTATATGCACACAATCATACCACTAGAAATGCACCCCATCCCCATGTATGCTCTTAGGATGATCTAACTAACACCAAAATAACCTAGAATACATGTAAGGACTACGTTGATCAGGCGCCCTCCCTACAGTTTTCCAAGTCACATGGAATCAATTAACCACCCCTCACTAACCTAGGTCCACTAGACCATGCTATGATACCAACTTGTCATGCCCCCGAATTCCTGGGAACCCGAAACCGGGTACATGACTTCCCCTTGCCCGCACCCGAAAGGTCAAGGGGTTGGTGACTAGCACCAATAGAGACTACACCGCGGGTGCTGTCTCAAATATGCAACCCTGTACAGTTATACATCAAGGGTAATCCTGTACTTTCCCATACATCATCATGCATATGATAAGTCAAACCGTTATACAGACATCACATCACAAACAGTATGCAAATACAACTGTCCACGGACCCATGTCCGGGATACAAACATAATACAATACACAATACAGAATACAGTATTGTATCATACATCAGAGTAGTGGGCACGTCCTCCTGGAAGAAAGTCCTCCACTAGTCTCGGGTCACACCTGAAAAAGGTAAACAACAAGTAGGGGTGAGCGACAAGCTCAGTAGGTGACCCCAACACTCCACATCATGTAGACATACAAGCCTATACTACATGCTCGTGTGTGTACTGCACTGTGTAGTGTGCACAATCATCAGGACTCAGCCTGCAAACAAACATCAGGACCTAGCCTGCCCACACAGGACAGCTTGTCCACGATCCTCAACAGGATCCCAGCTCAGGGCACTCAGCCCTACCATAGCGCTATATGCCCGGACACAATCGCCACACAAGCTTGCCATCGGCGTATATGCCTGCCACGGCACAGCGCAATATGCCCGGCCACAGTCGCCACACAGGCCTGCCATCGGCGTATATGCCTGCCATGTCAACCACATAGCACCATCGGTGCATCACGGTGAGAACCCAAACAAGTCACAGAGTCCATGCCCCAATACCTCACACCAACACACTAACATTAGTATGGCATGTCATTCTCAACATTTCCTTTAGAACTGTAGCCAGTCTTCACAAGTAAATCCTCAATTCTTGATTTATGAAGGAAATACCCATAACAGCTATTTTCTTGAAATCAAAAGTCCCGGCATTGGGTTCCCATATCATAAATAAGATAATCTGATTTTTGGGGATTTTTCTGAGATGTCGAACCCCACTTTCCAAAAATTCACTACTACGAACTTTTGGTTTTTCCGAAATTTTACACTAAATACAATTTTCACATTTTGAAAGATTGGGAATTAATTTTTCTAGTATTTTTCTTTGAATCCAAATGGGGGGTATTTCGTTATTTACCTAGTAATACGTAAATGTGTAGATGGGTATAGGTTACGATGTAAATAGGTCCAGTCCAGTGTCCAGTTACACTGTTGGAGCTGTGACTCGTAGCTCAGAACCTGCGACTCGTAGCTATGGAACGGCGACTCGTAGCTGCGGAGTGCGGAGCTGCAGCGCGCCTCGAAGACTCGAAGCGAGGCTACGATCTTCGACCTTCGGACTACGACCCTACGAACTACGAACCTTCGAACTTCGAACCTTTGAACCTACGAACTACGAACCTTCGAACTACGGGTCTACGAACTACGACCCTATGAATTACGAACCTTCGACCTACGAACTACGGGTCTACGAACTACGACCTAGAACTTCGGATTTTCGTTAGTTCGACCCAGTAACGCGCCCAGGGTACTGTTCATCATCATTTTTGCCTGTTCTTCGTCTGGAACACGCCCAGAAACTCCCAGACGCTTACTAACACCCCTGTTTCGCAACAAACTACGATATCTACCTCAAAACGCGTCTAGAACGCCTCTAAATCGCGCAGAAACAACAGAAACACGTATAAAATTCCCGATTTCCAGAAATGTAAATCTAAACCCAGATTTCCATGATTGACTTATCAACCCTCATGAAAAACACAGTTAATCATCCCCAAAATCACCGAAACATATATCCACAATGATATAAAACAGTTATTAACCACAGATCTTATGCTAAACCATTAGATCTAACCCAAAATTGGTTTTCCCCAAATTCTAGGGTTTATGCTCAATTTCATAAATCATGATAATTTCATGCAGATCCAAAACAAGAGAGAGATAAGAAGTTCAAGGACACCTACTTGAAGTGAATCTTTGAGCTCCACGAACCCAAATCGCCAAGGCCTCCAAGCTCTCTCTCTCAAATGCACAAACGTGAAATGTAAAGTGAAAGCTTCATTTTTTTTTTCTGCTATTTATATTTCTACCAGTCAACTGACCTAGTCAACCATTGACTCAGTCAATAATTGACCTCCCAACACAAAAATTGACCTCCAAGGCCCCGAACTCCAAATTGAATCAAACTACAGTCAAAACACTCGAAATGACGAGCACAACACTAAACAAATATTGTTACACCCAAATGACCGCCCAAACGCAAAGTCAACCAATAAACCCCAAAAAGTCAACAATCAGGTCAAATGGGGCCCCGACTCGGAATTGGGCCCAAGTACAGTCAAAATGCTCACATCGACGACTACACTACCGTCCAGATAGTTACATTCCCATAGAATGGCTATCTCTCAAAACTACCCAAATACGAGTCTTTACAGGCATAATACCTAAACTATGTATTGTGTGGTATGCATGCTCTATGGAGTGCTCTCGCTATATAGTTGAATATGTGAATTTATGATATTGCATTTTGTTTGTATTATGTGACATTTTCATGTGGACCTCTTTGGCTGAGGGTGGAAGTTTGTGTAACTGGTTGTGGTAGCTTGTGTGGCTGAGGTTATGGTAGTCTGTGTGGTTGAGGTTGTGGTAGCCTGTATGGCTGAAGTTGTGGTAGCCTATGTGCTTCGTTCATGTTCTGTTTGATTTACCTCATGAGGTTGAAATACTAGTTATACATTATTTATACATTACCATAACACTGCACTTATGAATACTATCATGTAAATACTAGGAGCATGGATGAGTTGGGGAGACATGATCCCTATTGAGTTGTGGTTGCTCACCTCCCCCGTTGTGTGATTGTTTCTTTTCAGGTACCTACAAGTGTTAGGTAGACCACCAAGGTGGAGACCCTATTATATTTTTTTGTTATTTATTCTCATTTTGTCTTTAGTTGTTCTAAGGAACTAATGCAACCCCATGTGGAGAATGATGTAAAAGAGATTTGACTTATTAATAAAAATGTAGTTTGATTTGTGAATACTAAATATGTTTGTCTGTGGTGTTCTGTGTGACTTTTGTTTATCTCGACCCCTTGTCCCACTAGGCGAGTAAGGGGAGTTACTATCCAGTTCCCCCGAGTTAGAAATCCAGGGCGTGACATGCACCCAAGCAATTGAGTAGTCAGCAATTTCGACAGTGAAAAGCTAAAGGTGATAGGAACTCTTCTATACCCTTCCAAATTGGTCCCAATATATTTTTGGTGGAATTTCAACTAATGAATATTTCGCCATACTATAGTTACTTATAACGAAGATCTTGGATCCATACAATAAGAGTAATACTTTCTATATTACATCAAAAGGTCAAATTTGTAATGAATCACTAGCTCATTTGTATATTTAGAGAAGATCACATCTTGGTTATCAAACCATTGATGGTGCCTTTATCGGGATAAAACAAGAATGTACCAAAATGTCATTTGGAGGAGCTTATCTCTTTATTATTATGTGTGATTAAATCTTTCTACTTTCTTTTACTAAGTCAAATCACAATGGGTTTTAGTATTATTAAATTGGGGGAGATTGTTGGATTAAACTCAAAATTTGAAAAATATGGATAAAACCCTTTGTAATTTGGATTGGAAACATTACTTATTATATTCTAACAAATTGAAGAAGTTAAGCTTTATTAACAAACCTCGAATCATAATAAAGAGACTCAGAAAGGTATGTGTAAACAAAATGAGAGTTTTCCAAAGAACGAGGATATATAATCCTGAACCAGATCAAATGAAGTCTTAAACGACCAAAAGATTCAGTATGTAACCAAGAAGTCATAATCCTCTACGAGGGTAACATGTCCCAAAGGCAGAATATAATCTACACATTTTGGTAGTACTCTAAAAGTTTCATGTACAAGCCTAGTGAATCACTTGAAGATGCTTACAGACGATTCACCAAGCTTATTCTTGACTTGTAGTATGCTGAAGAATACTAATCCGACTTCCAAATTAGTGGCAATTTTTTCCGCTCACTGCCAGACCGCTACTACGTCAAGCAGGTCCAAATGCAAGCCACTGACCACTGGATATACAAAACCCATGAAGAAATTTATGGGGAACTAAGGGTTGTTCCCATGGTCTTTTTGGTTGTCATTGTTGTCAACATTATGTGGAAGTAGGTAGCTGATAACTGCATAATTTGTCATTAAATTTGCATGTAATTTATGAGCTTTAATTGAATATTTTGTCGAATTAATGCATTTTTAGAATAATTTTCCCCAATTTCAATTATTTATTGTTTTATTCATTTTTATAGATTTAATATTAATTTTGGTGGTTTTTAATGTTTAATTGATTATTCTAATTTTAATATTAATTATCTGGGCTTAATTGATTATTTTAAGTTTAATCTTAGTAGAATTTTTATCTATATATTTTGGTTAATTGATTAATATTTTTATTTTTTATTTTAATATCTTATTTTTGTTATTCACTTTTATTATTCTTATTATTCTTATTATTTGTTCTACATGTTACGTGTAGGGGTTGGAGAGCAATTGGAAACATTATAGTGTGAGAACCACATTGTTTTGATAAAGGAATTAAGTTTTTACATGGCATGGGCCATTAAATGGCAATTACGTGGAGATGTCATGTGTGGGGTGAGTGGGAGTTTAAAGGAATTATTAGTATTATTATTATGATTGGAAAAAAGGGGCAACTAGCTTTCTATTTTAAGCCCCTCCAGTGCCACCTCTTGTAGAGAAAAAAAAAACCCCCATCCCAGCGCCGTTTCAACCTGTTGCGAGACTAGCACCTCTTCACGATACCTCCATCGTCCCATCGTTCCATCATTCCATCTTCTCACTATTCCTCCATCACGCACCAAATCCCACGCCCAACATCTCTTCACCTGTGCCCACCACCAATTCCTCCAACTCGTTCCACATCAGCATCACGCCCAGCGTCTCCAGCATCACTATCTTCCATTCCAACGCTGCCGTCTTCACTCGATCGCTCAGCGACACCACAGCCATTCACGCCCAGCCTTTGTGCAGCAGTTTACGGAGCAGATATAGCATAAATTAAAGAGATTGTGCAGCAGGAGTTGGAAATTCGGATCGAGTTCAATATCAGATATTTAATTGTTTGCAGCCTATTTTTCTTAATTCTGTTCTAATTCTGTTTTAATTTTTCCGGACAGATTTGTGATTTTCCAACCTGTTGGATCAAACCCAGAATTTGGATAATGCTGATAAAGCCTTATGTAATTTGATCTGAGATCTTTTGTGTTTATTTGATCATTGCAGAAGATATGTTATTAATCCAAAGATGCACTCGTGAGAGCAAAGCTAAGGACAGGATACATAATCCTGATCCGGACAAGAGTGAGTGTCGTCAAACACTTGGTAAATAACCAAGTAACAAATACATATGGAATAAGGAACAATCCTACGGACTAAGAACTTAAAGGATAAGTGCGGAGTAAGGAAATTACATACGGAGTAAGGAACTTACATGCGGAGTAAGAAAGCGCTGACACGGAATAAGTTATCAGACTTTTCAAGACTCGCCCGGAGTAAGGAACTTACATGCGGAGTAAGGAACTTACATACGGAGTAAGGAACTTACATGCGGAGTAAGGAAGCGCTGACACGGACTAAGGATTCCAGTACTAAATAGATACGGAGTAAGCAACCATTGACACGGAGTAAGGTTTCGAGCTTCATTAGCTACGGAGTAAGGAAAATTACACCGGACCAAGAAGACACTGCTCCAACTAAACCGCATTTAAAGTTATCAGCTCGTGGTGTCCCGATGTAAGACGAATGTATTGAGAACCTGAAGAATCTTACACGTGGATCATCCGGATATGTGGACACAACCTTAATTGTATCTCGGAACTCACAGAGACACTTATACTCTTCAAATCCAAGATCTTGAGCTCCACAATCCGCAGCTGTCAAGGCAGAGAGATTACCGAGGGATAGTTAGTGCGGAACGCATTCCGGAACTACAAGTTCCAAGGTTATCTCTTAGGAATGTTTTGTATAAATATTCATACTTATACATTAAAAAAGATGTCGAAAGATAGAGGAGCTTTATTATCTGTAGAGATAGAACTTGGCTAGTGTGTGAGTTCATTTGTAAACAGAGTGTAAGAGAGTTTTGCTTCTATTTTGTTGTATTCATCTTGTGATAATAAAACAAAATACTTCCACTATCTGGTTATCTTCCGCAGTGATTCTATCACTTAAACTAGATAAATGTTTGTGTCTTGAGAGAAAGGAAAGAGTTTGAATAAGAGCCTATTCACCCCCCCCCCTTTAGGCTCCAAGGGACCATCAAGTGGTATCAGAGCAAGTTCTACTTTGTTCTAAGTAGAGATCCCACTCTTTCAATCTCAGAAATGGCCGAAGAAAGCAGTATGCTATTCAACACTCGCCTTAACTCCGGAGGTGCACAGGAGCCCATCCCGAATCGAAGCAGCAGTGAAAATGTCGACCCACCTCAACCTGCTGCTGCCGCCGCTCCTCAACCACGGAGTTTTGGTTTTACTTTAACGAAACCGCCCAAATTCACACCTGAGCTTTTCTCCCAGTGGAAAGCTCGCATGAAGATGTTTATGGTATGCCATGATCATCTTATGTGGCCATGTCTTCATCAGGAGATTCCAATTCCGATGACTATCGGAGAACATGGAGTTAGGAGGCCAAAGACAGATGCTGAACTTACCAACGATGAAAGAGCCTGGTAGTGCGCTAGTGAAAAGGCTCGGCTTATGTTACATCGTCTTTGGATTCCGAGGCTTTCGCGGACGTCCAGGGCCGCACGACAACAAAAGTCGTTTGGGACAAACCGACAATCCTCTATGAGGGGAGTCGGTCCCAGGATGCGAATGTGATCTGCACTCTCGGACAAAACTTTGAGAGTTTTAATCATAAACCGGGCGAATCACTTGAAAGCATCTATCGGAGATTCGGCAAGCTTATTCTTGAACCGAAGACCGTCAATGAGCATTATTCTCAATCCCGGATCAATGACAAGTTCTTTCGCTCCTTGCCGGATCGCTACTACTCCAAACAACTCCAGATGCAATCGGACAAAAGCGCGTATGTTCCCCTTGAAGAATCGTATGGAGAGGCTGCGGACTCACGAAGTCAGGTTTAAGTACTCGACGGAGATGAGAAAATAGCTCGGAAAGAAAAGGGGGTAGCTCTCAAAGCTACGAATGTCTAAACATATCGAGGAATGATGATACGGACGTATCCGACAATTCGATTCTCGACGAGGAGGAGGAGATAGCCCTTCTTGTCAAATCCTTTGAGCGATTCCTACGGAAAGGCGAAAAGGGATCGAAGACGCTCATCATCATCGTTCCAAAGGAAGGAGCGACCGGAGTCCAGTTCCCAGGAATGTTTCAACTGTGGGAAAACCGGTCACTGGGCCAAGGAATGCAGGTCCAAAACAAAAGTGGCCGAGAAAAGTGACAAGGTAACTCCTCGCCGCTCCACCTCAGATAATAGCAAGAGCAAGAGGAAGGCGCTCGTGACAAAATACATGAGTGGCTCGGAAGAAGAGGAGGAATCCTCGGATGATGAGCCGACCACTAAGCCGAACGTCCGCCTCATGGCAAATATCGAGGTACCTTCTATCTTCGAGCTCCCGAGTAAATTAGAATCTCTTACTACCGCATGTGATCATGAAAAGAATGAGAGACTAATAATTACTCAAATGTACAAAGATATGGAAAGTCGAATAAACGTCTTGAATTTACTATTAATAGACTCGAAAAGGACGTCACTGACTTCAGAGGAAAAGAAGCTTGGTATCATGATCTAAGAGCTGAAAATCATTTGTTAAATACCAATCTCTCAGGCCTAAAAGTTATAGTAAAAAGACTCGAAAATGAACTGGAACAGGAAAAAGAAATAAATCGTAAGTGGCTAAAATCCGGGGAAATAGCCTCTACCTTTAGGACCGATCCTGACGACATCCGAGTCAAACCTGGCCTAGGTTCCGAACCATCAACTTCCATAGCTCAAGCTACCGAGTGTCCTCCGGATTTCACTCCTAAACTAACCAACTTATATCCTGTTAGTACATCTAAACCGTTGGATGGTTTCATTTCAGGTGGCACCATAGTTTATGATCGTGGGAGCGGAGGCATTATCGCACTTCCCGAACCAGAGCACCCGTAACTAAAGATGAAAGGAAGGCTGCCGTAGTTAAAGCCAAAACTATAGCACCCAAAAAGAAAGACAAGGCTAAGGCCGACGCATTTAGGGCCAAGAGCGCGTCACCCAAACGTAATGGATTAGGCCACAGGAACAGAGTAGAAAATCAGAAAATCTAAGAGACCTGTATCCCCTGTTTGTACTTCACATTATAGTGTCTGTTCCATCCGTAGGGAAATGGGTCATTATCACTATGAATGTTGGAGTCTATCCGATAGCTGGCTTTGTAATCAATTTCAATCCAATAAAGATCAGTTTTATAAAAGGGGTTCTTCGAGCAAAACAAAATCTAAATCTAAAAGGAGTGTCTCTCCCAAGAAAACCCAAATAAAAGAAGGAGCTGAAACTAACAAGTTAATGTTAACTTGGAAAGCTAAGAGTCCTAGCAAAATCAAATCCGTAAATGTTGACAATACTACTGCTCTCTCTAACCGCCCGAAACAAGTTTGGGCACCAAAAGTGTAAACTGTTGTCTTTCAGGAGCATCTCTGGAATGCATTGCCGGATCACTTGAAGTTAAAGATCAATAAAAGCAAGTGGATCCTTGATAGTGGATGCTCCTGGACATATGACGGGTGATCAGACTCGCTTGTAGAAGTTAATGATAGACAAGGTCCATCCGTTTCATATGGCGACAACAGCAAAGGTAAGACTGTCGGGTATGGCACTTTAACTAACGACTGTGTATCAATCACTAAAGTTGCACTAGTCGAAGGTTTAAAGCATAATTTGCTATGTGTCGATAAGCTATGTGACAAAGGATTTCTTGTTTCCTTTTTGTCCAACACCGTACAAGAAGAGAAAACTTATCCCGGAGATGTTAAGTTATCCGGATCAAGAGATGGGGACATATACTCAGGTGGTCTTAAGAAATAATTCTTCGACCCTGTATGCTTCCTCACGAAAGCAACAGATGAAGATAGTTGGTTATGGCACAAGCGATGCGCACATTTAAACTTTAAGACTTTGTCTAAATTAGCATCACTTGATCTTGTCACGGTCTACCCAAACTCAAGTTCTCCAGAGACACTCTCTCGTCGAGAATGCCAACTTGGTAAACAGACCAAACACAGCTTTAAGAGCAAATCAGTTAACTCAATAACTGCTCCTCTACAACTTCTTCATATGGACCTATGTGGTCCTATATCTGTTCCATCACTAGCTGGTGCGAGATATACCCTTGTGGTTATCGATGATTTCACCAGATACACATGGGTGATGTTCCTGAAATCAAAGGATCAAACTTTTGAACATCTTGTAGATCTTTTCAACTGGATAAGCAACTCACAAGGACTGAGCATTAAATGCATCAGGAGTGATCATGGTACAGAATTTGATTTTTCAGAAATGAGATCATATTGTTCGAACAGGGCATACAACATGACTTCTCTGCTCCCCTAACCCCACAACAAAATGGGGTAGCTAAGCGCAAGAATTGTACTTTAGTTGAAGCTGGTAGATCCATGTTACCAGGGGCAACGCTTCCTCTCGGCCTATGGGCTCAAGTTGTGTCCACCGCCCGCTATGTTCAGAACAAAACTCTAATAAATAAATCTACCATGAAAACACTCTATGAGATGTGGAGAGGACGAAAACCTTCGATTTCACATTTCGAGCTTTTGGGTGTACTTGCTATATCTCGATCAATGGCAAAGAGACCCGGAATAAATTTGAACCAAAATCGATGATGGGATTTTTGTCGGGTACTCACTACATAGCAAGGCTTATCGGGTCTTCAATAGAAAACTTTTTAAAGTTGAAGAATCTATCCATGTGACCTTTGATGAAGCTAATCTCGTTTGGTCAAAAGTCGGTTCTTCAAATTCCAATATGCAGGTCATGGACAGCAACGTCGATTACTCGAAGTTTATGAATATTCCTGTTACATATCCTGACCAACCACGTGGCATCAGCGAAACACAACGAAATTGTATGGATGATGCTACGGATGACTCGACTCCGGACTACCATTTAGCTCCTGGACATACTCCTACGGATACACAAAATTCCGGAGCACCTTCAAGTCCGTCCGGACTAGTTAACACCTGGAAGAAACAGTGTTGAAGAACCAACTAGTTCATCCGTACCTCTCAATACGGAAACATCTACTCCGGACGAAGCTCAACCAGTCGATACAACTGAACCACCCAACCTGGAAGAGCTTCAAATTGTTCAAGATCAACCAACACATGCACAGAATTATAGATGGACCCGAAACCATCCCTCAGATCAAGTGATTGGTGATCCTACTGTTGGTGTAAGAACAAGAGCAGCCACCTCCAACATGAGTCTTTACTCGTGTTTTCTATCTCAAATAGAACCAAAGGTGGTAGATGAAGCTCTTCAAGATTCGAATTGGATAGAAGCCATGCAAGAAGAGCTGAATCAATTTAAGAGAAATAATGTGTGGACCTTAGTACCAAGGCCTAAGTCTCAGCAAGTCATTGGCGTTAAATGGGTGTTCCGGAACAAGCTTGATACGGATGGAATAGTAATCCGGAACAAAGCCAGACTGGTAGCCAAAGGATATCGTCAAGAAGAAGGAATAGATTATGATGAAACCTTTGCTCCAGTCGCAAGACTTGAGGCAATCCGAATGTTTCTGGCGTATGCTTCATATGAAAACTTCATAGTTTATCAAATGGACGTCAAGAGCGCATTCCTGAATGGAGACCTTCAAGAGGAGGTGTATGTTGAACAACCTCCCGGCTTCATTGAACCTAAGGCAGGACATCTTGTCTACAAACTTCAGAAAGCACTATATGGTTTGAAGCAAGCTCCAAGAGCCTGGTACGACACACTGTCAGAATTCCTTCTTGCTCATAACTTCCAAAAAGGGAAGATAGACACCACCCTATTTTTACGAAAAGAGAAAGGATACACTCTGATCGTACAAATATACGTGGATGATATCATTTTCGGATCAACGAATCCGAAGCTTTGTGAAGAGTTTGCTAAGTTGATGACAGGAAAGTTTGAAATGAGCATGATGGGAGAACTGTCCTACTTCCTTGGAATTGAAGTCAAACAATTAAAGGAAGGAATCTTCATTAATCAGGCTAAGTACACTCGCGATCTTATTAAGAAGTTTGGTATGGAAGGTTCATCTCCCGTCAAAACTCCCATGCCTGTCAGTGCCAAGTTAGATC
The DNA here is from genome assembly GCA_023512835.1 of Taxillus chinensis. Taxonomy (NCBI): domain Eukaryota; kingdom Viridiplantae; phylum Streptophyta; class Magnoliopsida; order Santalales; family Loranthaceae; genus Taxillus; species Taxillus chinensis. The sequence continues at coordinate 16,673,389 of CM042088.1, read as the reverse complement.
CGGATGTGGACGGCATATCAGTAAATGTGACTGACTACAGAGGGATGATCGGATCCTTGCTATATCTTACAGCAAGTCGCCCAGACATTATGTTTGCAACTTGCATTTATGCACGATACCAGGCGAATCCCAAGGAGTCATATATGCTTCATGTAAAATGGATATTAAGGTATCTCAAAGGGACGATGAATTTAGGACTCTGGTACCCAAAGGAGTCCAACTTCACCTTATCCGGGTACTCTGATGCCGACTTCGCTGGATGTTGCATCGACAGGAAAAGCACAAGCGGTACGTGTCGGTTTCTTGGAAATAGATTGATCTCATGGTTCAGGAAGAAGCGGAACTCCGTATCAACCTCTCGCTGAGGTGGAATATATAGTGCCGAAAGTTCCTGCGCGCACAGCCTACTTTGGATGCAAAGTCAACTTATCGACTACGGATTCGACATGTTCTCTATTCCACTTTATTGTGACAACACTAGTGCAATTGCCATCAGCAACAATCCTGTCATGCATCCTAAGACGAAGCACATTGAGGTCAGGTATCACTTCATACGCGATCATGTTCTCAAAAAGCATATTTCACCGGAACATGTTGCCACCTGAAGATCAATTAGCAGATATACTTACAAAGCCCCTACCTGATGCGAGGTTTTCTGAACTACTCTTCCGATTAGGTATGCTCGACTTCTCTGCATAGCTTCTCATTTGAATTACCCAACAAGATATTTACTCACAGACCATGCATTGTACGTTCATCGAAAGTAGTAGAAACTCACCGATCGTATTGCTGATCATACTTATCGTTTAACGGTTTCATGTTTCGATATTAATCTCAACCTCATAATGGGAGGATGCTTGCGTTTCCCGATCAAGTCGTTTAAAGCTAACAAAATTACGGTTTATATGATTTACCTCCTTCAGGTTCACGATCTTAACTTCCATTAATCACCACATGACAAAAGCATGTTCATTTAGATTACTCTATTAACATGCATAGTTGAAGAAGTGAAATGGGCTAGCTTGGAATGCCTGGTGGATGAATACTCAAACGCGATCTAATCGCCTCAAGTATAGTTTTCTAATAAGATAGACAGTCTTTGAACTACAAATCGGAACGGTCAACCGAGAGGATTGCACAATCTACGGGGGAGAAAATACTTTATATATTATTCAAGAATACCCCCCGTATATGTCTCATGACCTCTTTCCTGATCGTCTATCCGAGGGGGAGCTTTTCATTGAGAGGATTAAATGATCTACGGGGAGCAGCAATGAACCCCTAATATGTCTCGGATTCTCCCTCCTCTAAACTTTTACTTCAGGATCGATGGACATGCTGTTTTAAATCGGAAAAGTGGCATGTTTGGATGTATTTTCTTCTTCAACCATGCATTTTAATCGACTAATCATCTGCTTTCTTTTGACATGTGTTCGCTTTATCATTGCTCACTCATGAATCCTAATGTAGCCAAATCATATGATCTTTAATTAATCTTAGCTACGTTGTTCGGCAAGACGGTTTCGTTATGTTGACCTATATGAAACTGTGTATTGCTATCCGACATATGCCCTGATTCAGTAATATTGATCACTTTCACGTTGCATACGTCTACTACATTCTTAGCTATGCATGAGTTCTGTTTCTCATTGGTTCGGATTATGTTGTTTTTCACCGATTTTCATCTCTAATCCGTACTAATCCTTGCCTGTTAAGCTTTTGTATTTTCAGGATATCTTTATTTAGCTACAGGTTCAAATTTTCTTTGCAACCATATTGATAAATCTAGTCCATAGTCTCGGATTTGAAGTGTTGTGGTACTTCTCTTCTCTTCGACTTTTTGATCGCAAAGGAATCTACTCTACTCTCTCACCAAACTCGTTTACGACGGACAAGGTCTATTATTCATCCGGTTACTCTTTCACGAATATTATTAACTCCAGGATGAGTGTCGGCTCTTACCTCCTGGACTCTCGACATTGTTCAATTGTGACAATCCACGTATACTCATATGTCGCATGCTTTTGAGGAGGAATAATGATGATTCATTAAATGCATATCTCGGGTTGCACACACACTTCTCTGGATGGCAACCAGCTGTAATCTCTACTTGGTCATGCGGTCTCCACGACATCGTTTTATTCAGAGACGCATCGATATCCAGACTAATGACATCAGCATGTCGCGCGGGTCCCTATCTCACTCGCACATTCCTAGACCCGCTGACATTTGCGGACTTGGTCTTATATGTTCTGATCATTCCTGCGAAGCACGAGTATTGCTCATTTCAAATCCCTAAACCTCTCGTTGCGTCTTCTACTGTCAAGACCTCACCTTTCCTCTTTTCCTTCCCATCAAATCTGCAATGGCACCCCGAATCTCTCTTTCCGGCGTTAATCCTGGCCATCTAGTTGATTGGAATGCTGTTTCTGATCCTCCGGATTGGTTTTTCCAGCTTCGCCCTCTTCTTGAAGCCTCGCACATACTCAGCCTGGTCTCCAATCCCGTCGATCTTCTTATCGATGACATTCTTGAGTATTACCAACGGATTCGCTGCACCACCGATTCCATAACCTCTTATGTTCGCGGTGAATCCATCATCATCACTCCGGCTGTTCTCCGCGCTGCTCTCCACCTACCTCTTAGTGAACCACAGCGCCCAGATGCCGATCCAATGGCGGCTTCTATGGGTTGCACGAACAAGGGGAAGTAATACAAGGTGAAATCCTTCCAGGGTCGCTATCGATGTATGGCGACTATTCTAAGTCGATGCCTACTGGCTCGCACATCAGCCCTGGACTCAGTTCCGTACGATCTTCTCCCGGCCATGTACGGCATTTTTGAAGGTCTTCCGATGGATTGGGGGATGTTCTTATTTCGTTTGCTGCAGAATGGTTCCAAAAACCATTCCTTTGGGCGCATCCTCAGCATTGTCTTCCGGCATCTTCGTCCGGACCATTTCGCCCGATTTGATGCTGTCTCGTTTCCCTCGGATTATTACCTTCATCACCTTATGCGGAACGGGAACATGACCGCTCGCCGACCCACTGTAGCTCTCCGCGTTCTCCCTGCCTCGGAACAACAAGGCAGCTCTATTGGTGACCCCTCCGACAGCCAAGCCCACGAGGTCAGCTTCGCACACCGATCCTCTCGGATTCGGTCCGTTGTTGCGCCCTCCCACTCACGGGCCTCCCGGCCAAGCGTCCGTGCTGAACCGTCCGAGGTTGCGGGGCCCTCTCGGTGCGGTGCGTCTAAAGCCGTTTCCTCCGCCCCCTCTCTGCCGATGTCCCCACTCCCTCCACATCCGCTATAGCTGCTGCGGTTGATACCGCTGTTGCTGTCGCCACCGCTGATGTCCCGGATGCTTCTCCGGAAGCCCCTTTGCCTCCTCTACCTCAACCCCGAGATTACCTTGACCATCTCTCCGCCGTCACCTTAACGGACCTTTGGCTCCGTTTCAGCCTAGCCCACACCTCCTCCATTCCTGACACCGATCTCCGGGTGTTTTACACACGCAATACCCAATCCCCCGGAGACCATGATCATCGGAATCTGGACCACGGCTTTCTTACACCGGCCGCCATTCCTGATGTGTCGTTCCCTACACCCTCCGACCCGGTCCCCCGCTACCCGAAGTCCTTCTACTGCTAAGGCTGGACCCTCTTCTCCTGCCGCCGCGATTCCCGTGGTTGACTTGTCTGGTCAAAGCGGGTCTCTTGCTCCGGATGTCTCCAATGCTCCGGATGCCTCCGATGCTCCGGATGCCTCTAATGCTCCGGATGCTCCTGCTGCTGCTGATACTCCTGCGGACTCCTCTGCCCACCGCACTCCTGCTCCTGTTCCTGCGGGGGAGTCCTCCAAAGCTCCGGAGTTAGTACTTGGGCGTGCCTCTTTTGGCACGGTCCACTCCGATGCCGTGCTTTCCACTCACTGGACCGACATGCCCACGCTCAAAGCGCCCAAATTTCCGCCATCGCCGCCAAAGTTGATGCCCTCGGCGCCCAACTCCTCTCCGCTCTCACCGACTCCTCCACTTCCATAGAGCAGAAAATGGATCTTGTCGCCACCTCCGTCCATTCACTGTCTACTTCCTTCGCGGATCCGGCGCATACGATGGCTCGTCCTCATGTTACTTCCCGACGATCCGCCAAACCGGGGGAGAGAGTGTCATCCGATCCGTCTACTCCTTGCCCCACAACCATCTACTCGGACCGAGAAGTGGCCTGCCACTTCGTACTTCAGGGGAGTTCAAATTCCCAAACGAAGCCGCTTCTCTCAACCAAGCTCCTCTATCGCACCTCCGGCTCCTCCTCCATTCTCCTCATCCGCAGTGATACCTTCCTCCCATCCTATGCGGAGTTTGACCCGTCCGATGCGGATGGAAGCTTGTGCAAGGCAATAAAATCTTATCCTGCGTCTTCGTCGAGAGAAGATGTCTTTCGAAATGTACCCTTTCTCTCCAAGCGACATTCGGACTCTTTGTTCGGAGAAAGGACTCTTTACTACGAAGACATTGACAACTTCTCGAGAGCCGCTAAAATGGAGATGAGGCCGTTTCCATCTCTTTACGAAGATGGGCACTTGTTTGAAGTTCGCCATGTTGGAATGAGGGCTATCTTCCCAAGTGTGGAGTTAATTCAGACTTTCATCGACGGAACTGCTGAGGATAGCAAGCCATGGAAAACTCTCTCAACCATCCTCATTCCGTACCGGATCATGTCGCCACACTTCATGATGGCTGTCTTCATGATTCAGTCCAAGCAGATGATTCTCATTGATTCTCATCAGATTGTGGAGCACTTTGTTAGGAAGAATCAATGGGAACCTCTGTGTCTCAGGCTAACTGAAGCCGTGAAGAAAGCTGGATTATATGAAGAGTTGGGTATCAAACCCCTGCGTCCGACTGAGAAACTCAAGGCGACATTCCGGGGCAAGAAGCAAGTGCCACAACAGCCGGATGGAGATAGCTACGGAGCCTTTGTCTGTCACTTCATCAAGTCGTTCTTAACTGTGGACAAACATTGGAGCCAACACTCCACATTTACGATGAAGCAGACAATGGAGCTAAGAGAGAAGGCAGCAACTATGATCTTCAAGTATAGTAAGCCTTATGTACCTTAGTAAAAAAACTTGTATTAAGGCTGAATTGTATTTAGTTGCTGATTAATGAAATTGGTTGTGTTGCGTATTCTGTATGTTATTCTTTTGTATTGCTTACCAGATCAGATTACAAAGGGTTTGGGCATATCCATAATTGGGGGAGATTGTTGGATCAAACCCGAATTTGGATAATCTTGATAAAGCCTTATGTAATTTGATCTGAGATCTTTTGTGTTTATTTGATCATTGCAGAAGATATGTTATTAATCCAGAGATGCACTCGTGAGAGCAAAGCTAAGGATAGGATACATAATCCTGATCCGGACAAGAGTGAGTGTCGTCAAACACTTGGTAAATAACCAAGTAACAAATACATACGGAATAAGGAACAATCCTACGGACTAAGAACTTAAAGGATAAGTGCGGAGTAAGGAAATTACATACGGAGTAAGAAACTTACATGCGGAGTAAGAAAGCGCTGACACGAAATAAGTTATCAGACTTTTCAAGACTCGCCCGGAGTAAGGAACTTACATGCGGAGTAAGGAACTTACATACGGAGTAAGGAACTTACATGCGGAGTAAGGAAGCGCTGACACGGACTAAGGATTCCAGTACTAAATAGATACGGAGTAAGCAACCATTGACACGGAGGTTCCGAGCTTCATTAGCTACGGAGTAAGGAAAATTACACCGGACCAAGAAGACACTGTTCCAACTAAACCGCATTTAAAGTTATCAGCTCGTGGTGTCCCGATGTAAGACGAATGTATTGAGAACCTGAAGAATCTTACACGTGGATCATCTGGATATGTGGACACAACCTTAATTGTATCTCGGAACTCACAGAGACACTTATACTCTTTAAATCCAAGATCTTGAGCTCCACAATCCGCAGCAGTCAAGGCAGAGAGATTACCGAGGGATAGTTAGTGCGGAACGCATTCCGGAACTACAAGTTCCAAGGTTGTCTCTTAGGAATGTTTTGTATAAATATTCATACTTATACATTAAAAAAGATGTCGAAAGATAGAGGAGCTTTATTATCTGTAGAGATAGAACTTGGCTAGTGTGTGAGTTCATTTGTAAACGAGTGTAAGAGAGTTTTGCTTCTATTTTGTTGTATTCATCTTGTGATAATAAAACAAAATACTTCCACTATCTGGTTATCTTCCATGATGATTCTATCACTTAAACTAGATAAGTGTTTGTGTCTTGAGAGAAAGGAAAGAGTTTGAATAAGAGCCTATTCACCCCCCCCTTTAGGCTCCAAGGGACCATCACAACCCATGGAGGGGTAAGTATTTTGTAACCGGTTTAGCGTAGCACTTTGGATGCTTGTTTTGAATTCATGTTTTAATATTTAATTTGGTATTTTATGTGCTATGAATTAATTCTCCATCTCTTTGATTTGTTAATTTAATATCTCGGTTGAGTATTGATTTAGCAATTCATCGTGCATTAATATTTTAATTGAGTGGAAAGATTTGTTTCGTAGGGAATGGGCAGCCTTTTGAGAATTAATTCATAATTGTTAAGACTTGTATATTTTCTCAAATAGCGCATACATGTAAAAGAGCTCTTAGAGATCATATTGGTTAGTGTGTGAGTCATTGTAAACAGAATGTAAGAGAGTTCTCAGTAGATTGAAAAGATTTATTAGCTTTAATCTTCTATATTTTGTTGTAATTATCTTTTGATAATAAAACAGAATACTTCCACTATCTGGTTATCTTCCGCACCGATTCTATCTTTTAACCAAATAAGTGTTATGCCAGAAACGAAGAAAGAGTTTTCGATTAGAGCCTATTCACCCCTCTCTAGACTCTTAGGGACCAACAAGTGGTATTAGAGGAAGTCTACCTGCTCAAAGTAGAGATCCAACTCTTTCTCTCTCTCGACAATGGCCGAAGAAAGCAGTATGTTGTTTAACGCTCGCCTTAACTCTAGAGGTGTACAAGAGCCCCTCCCCAACCGCAGTAGCAGTGAAAACGTCGATCCGAGCACAAGTGCTCAACATGCTGCTCCTTAACAACGAAGTTTTAGTTTTACTCTAACCAAACCACCAAAGTTCACACCCGAGCTTTTCTCCAAGTGGAAAGCTCGCGTGAGAATGTTCATGATATGTCATGATCACCTCATGTGGCCGTGTCTTCATCAGGAGCTACCTATTCCGATGACTATCGGAGAAAATGGAGTGAGAATGCCAAAGACTGATGCTAAACTCACCAACGAGGAAAGAGCCTGGCAATATGCTAGGGAAAAGGTTTTGGCTTATGTAACATCATCTTTGGACTCCGAAGCTTTCACGGACGTCCAGGGCTGCACGACAGCGAAAGCTGTCTGGGATAAACTGACAATCCTGTTGGTCGTTGGGAGCCTAGAGGGGGTGAATAGGCTTTAATTGAAAACTCTTTGTCGTCTTTGGCACAACACTTATCTGGTTAAATGATAAAATCAGTGCGGAAGATAACCAGATAGTGGAAGTATTTTGTTTTATTATCAACTGATAAATACAACAAAATAGAAGCAGATTAAAGCTTGTAAAGCTTTTTGATCTATTGAACAATTCTCTTACACTTTGTTTACAGTTACTCACACACTAGCCAATTTTATCTCTATGAGCTCTTGTACATACACGCACGTATATGCATATATTTTTCTCTATTACTCGCTCTTACACACTCTCGCACACATGTATGTAAATATACAAGTGTTAATATATATATATATATATAGCCATCCTAAACATCTTTGGAACTTGTTCTTTCGAGCAACGTGCAACATTGACTGTTCCTCGGAAATCTCTCTGCCTTGATTGCTGCGGATGTGGAGCTCAAGATCTTGGGTCTTTAAAAGATAAGTGTCTTTGCAAGTTCCCAAGTACAGTTAAAGTTATGTCCACATATCCGTGTGATCCACGTGTAAGATGATTTAGGTTTTCAACGAGTTTGTCTTACATCGGGACACAGCGAGCTGACGACTTTGAATGCGAAGCTAATAAGTTGAAGTAGTGTCTTCTTAATCTGTCGTAAAGTTCCTTACTCTGTGTTAATGAAGCTCGGATCCATATTCCGTGTCAGTGGTTGTTTACTCAATGTCAGTTTGATACTGGAATCCTTATTCCGTGTCAACACTTCCTTACTCCATATAAATGAGAAGTTCGAAGAGCTTACTCCGTATCAGTGGTTCCTTACTCCGCATGAGTTCCTTACTCCAAATGAGTTGAAAGGTCCAGATGGCTTACTCCGTATCAGCGCATCCTTACTCTGCATGAGTAAAAGGTTGGATTCCTTACTCCCACATCTCTTTTCCTTACTCCGTGCAAATAAAGGACTTGGGTTCTTATTTCGCACAAGTCATTCCTTACTTTGCATCTATGAAAGACTCGGATTCCTTACTCCATGTCTTCTTGTCCTTAGTCTGCTTGAGTGGAAGACTTAGCTTTTTATTCCATGATAGCTTTCTCTTACTCCATGCTAGATATAGACTAGGATTCTTACTCCGCATCTATTTAACTTAGTCCATTTTAAAGTGCAAGATGCGGAATCCTTAGTTCGTAGCTTTAAGCTTTTTGGTCCGCACCAATGATCCTTATTCCGAATGAAGACTTGGTTATTTACCAAGTGTTTGACGACACTCATGATGATCCGAATCAGGATTATGTATCCTGTCCTTAGCTTTTCTCTCATGAGTGAAGGTCCGAATTAAGATCTTATCTTCTGCAACAACTTAAGAATGAACATGCAATGTCTCAAATTAAATTACATAGGATTTTATCTGCATGATCAAAATTCTGGGCTTGATCCAACAATCTCCCCCAATATGGATATGCCAAAACCTTTTGTAATCTGATCTGGTAAGTGAAGCAAAAAGATAACATACAGAAATAAAGAATAACTTTCATATTTCATTAAATCAGCAACAAAAGTACAATTCAACCTTGATACAAGAATTTTACATTAAGGTACATAAGGCTTACTATACTTGAAGATCATTGTTGCTGCCTTTCTCTCGAAGCTCCATTGTCTGCTCCATCGTATAGTCGTGGATGTTGTTCCAGTCTTCATCCACCCTTATGAAAGATTTGATGAAGAAATAGACAAAGGCTCCGCAGCTATCTCCATCGAGCTGTTGAGACACTTGCTTCTTGCTCCGAATCACCGCCTTCAACTTTTCAGTAGGAGCCAAAGGAATTTGGACCATTTCTTTATAAAGCCCGGATTGCTTTACTACTTCTGTCAGACGAAGACGCAGTGGTTCCGATTGATTCTTTCTAACTCGTTATCCACAACTAAGTGAGAATCAATTAGGAGCATTTGCTTAAATGGAATCGAAAGATAATCGGCATGAAGTGCGGCATTTTGACTCGGTACGGAATGAGGACCGAGGAAAGATTTTTCCATGGCTTGCTGTCCTCAGTAGTTTCGTTAATGAAGGTTCGGATGTGGGCTACGTCTGGAAGATACCCCTCAGACCAACACGGCAAGACATTAGATAAGTGTTCATCCTTGTACAGAAATGGAAACTGCCTTATCTCTATCTTTACTGCCCGAGAGAAGTTGTCTATATCATTAGTGGTAAACAGGCCCTTCTCAGAATGTAGAGTCTGAATATCTTCAGGGGAGAAAGGATACATATTGGATAGACATCTTCGCTCGGCAGTAAACGTGGCATACTTACTCATTTCATTGAAAACATTTCCATCCTCATCATGTGGATCATGTTTTGTGTATGATGGGAGGAAGGTGACAGCCGCGGATGGAGAGCTCGAAGGAGGAGCTGCACTTGAGGAGCTGGGCTGAGAGAAGCGGCTGTGTTCGGGGATAGAAACTCCCGGAAGCAATGTAGATGCAGGTCGCTTACTAGCAGGAGCGGAGGAAGTTGTAAGAAGATCAGATGACACTCTGTCCCCCGTTTTGGAAACTTGCCGAGGAGTGGTAGGAGGATGAGCCATTGTGTGCACCAAGTCCGCGAATGAGGTTGACAAGGAATGCACGGACGAGGCTACAAGATCCATCTTCTGCTCGATGGAAGTGGAAGAGTCAGTTAAGGCGGAGAGGAGTTGGGCCCCGAGAGCATCAACCTTGACGACGATGGCGGCAATTTGGGCGCTCTAGGCTTGGGTGTGTCAGTCCAGTTATGCAGAGATCACAACATCGGAGTGAACCGTGCCAAAGGGGGTGCGTCCAAGCGTAAACTCCGAGGCTTTGGAGGACTCCCCCGTATAAAGAGGGGCAGGAGTGTGTTGGGCAGAGGAGTTAGTAGCTGGAGAGAGGGGTTGGTCAGCAGCAGCAGAAGGACCAACTGGAGCATCGAAGGCATCCAGGGTCGCAGATCCACTTTGACTAGAGAGGTCAACGACGGTGATTACTGTAGCAGGAGAAGAGGGCCCGGCCTTAGCAGGGGAAGTAACCGGTGCATCATGGGCCGGTCCGAAGGTAATAATGAATGGGACGTCGGGAATGGAGGTCGGCGTAAGAAAGCTGTGGTCTAGGTTCCAGACGATCATTTCCTTTGAGATTTTGGTGTGGTGAGTGTAATACACCCGAAGGTCCTTGTCGGGGATGGTGGCTGTGCAGGTGAGGCTGAAACGGAACCAGAGGTCTGTTGTGTTGTCGGTGGGGAGATGGTCGAGGTAATCTCGAGGTTGAGGAAACAGGGGCAAAGGGGTTTCCGTAGGATAGGTAGGGACATCAGCCACTGCTGTAGCAATAGCGGGAGAATAGGGTACGGGGACATCAGCAGAAGACGGTGCTGGAGAATCAGCCAAAGGATGACTTGGTTGAGACGGTCCCGCAACCTCGGATGGGTCTGCACAAACACTGTGTTGGGAGCCTCGGGAGATGGAAGGAGCAGCTACGAACCAAATCCGTGAGGACCGGTGGACAGAGCTGACCTCAGGGGCAGAGCTATCGACTGGGTCACCAACCGAGCTACCCTGTTATTCCATAGCAAGAAGGAGGCGAATAGCAGCAGAAGGCCGACGGGCGCTCGATTCCCATTAGGCATAAGATGGCGAAGGTAGAAGGCCTAGGGAAAGGGGATGACGCCATGTCCGTTGAAGTGGGATGGATGAAGATGCCGAAAGACGATACTGAGGATCCGCCCAGAAGATTGATTCTTTGGGTTGTTTACCAATAGTCGGAACAAGAAAGTCCCTCAGTCCATCGGGAGACCCTCAAAGACTTCATACATTGTGAGCGAAGGGGTCGTACGGGACAGAGTCAAGGGCTGTTGTGCGAGCCCGAAGACACCGGCTCAGGATGGTCGTCATACATCGATAGCGACCCTAAAAGGACTTCACCTTATATTCCTTCCCTTTGTAAGTGCAGCCCATGGAAGCTGCCATTTGCTTTGAGTCCGGGCGCTGATGAGGATCGGAAGGGAGATGGAGAGTGGTACGAAGGACGTTTGGGGTGATGACGATGGATTCACCCCGAACTGTGACGCCCCCAAATTCTGAAACCCACAGAACTAGGAACGCGACTTCCCCATGCCCCCTCAAGAGTCGTGGGGTTGTTGTCTGATCCAAACCTCAAGAGTCGTTGGGTTGTTGTCTGATCCAAACCTGTACAATATTACAATAGGGGTAGAACTGTACGCCAACATGATAAATCTAAAATTTAAATAATGAACATCATAGTGAAATCAATCCACATAAATGTCCAGGACACCAAATAACTCACAAATAGTCCCACCAATTTGGTTCATACAACTGTCACGGACCCAAATCCGAAAAATAAATTAATAAAGTAAATAACAAGGTTTATGGAATATCCTACATAAAGATGTCCCGACAGCTCTGTTATGGCTCCAACGGCTATTCTCTACAACCAGTAGAAAATATAAATAAAGTAGGGTGAGCACGAGTGCCCAGAAGGTGATCCCCATCTCCACTCTCCCGTCACATAAATTCCTAAGTCTATATGATCAGTGCATGCTTGTGCCAGGGCAGTGTCACGTTCTAACACCAAGAAATTTCATTAAATCACAAATAAGATATTGACCTAGATAAATTGTGTCTATAGGTTTTGCAGCAAGTGCACTGGTCAAGTAATAAAATGGAGTATTAAGACTCCGGTTGTCGAACCCACATGGAGGAAACTAATGCTGTTAAGCAGCAAGCACTAAGCTAACAAGTTGAATTTATGTCTGGATGATTGATTTTTGAGTTTTAAATTAAAGTATAAGTCTTAAACATGCAAAATGCAGAAACTATTGACATTGTTAAGCAAATTTGAAGATAGCAATGAATTAAAGGATCTAGGGTCACAATTTCACCACCCAATGCCTGATAATATTCTGGTTATGGTACTTGCTTAAAAACATTTGATTAATTCCAAGTTTATAATGGTCATCACCTACTGCCCTAACACTTGGTCCATGAAAAGGGAAGTTTAAGTCTTTTAAACCATTTGGTCCATGAGAATAAAAGTGTTCAAAGGAAAACAACCAATTCAACAAATACAGATTTGGTCCATCATGTAATGTCAAATCTAGTTCATCAAATTCTACCCTAGACAAGGGTTGAGATAGTCTAACCATGTGTACATCAGACTTTGCATTAAAATATTAATGAACTAATTAAAAACCCGGAGTTTCATATAACAACAAGCAAAATTCCATAATCGGAACATTACAAGACCTTGGGGGCTACATTGCTCCCCTAGAAATAAGGTTTTACCCCATAATTATTCTCACAATCACAATAAACCCAGAATAACACATGATCATAGTACCAGTAGAGAGGGAGAAATAGAGATGATTAACAGCCCCAACACTTCTCCTTCTCTGCCAGCAACCCCTTGCCGTCAAACGCAAAAGCTGCTTCTATCTCCAAGAATGCCTCTCTCTATCCTCGTCTGCGTCTCAGCTTCCCAGAATTGATGCGTTGATCTCCAGTAATGGATGATTGCTCTCCAAGAATCCAGATCCCTTCTATTGTGCACCTCTTCTCTATTTATAGGGTTGCATGGCTTACATAAGGTGTGCCCTAGTTGACAGATGCTGCCGTTACCAAAACGGCGTAGTTTTGGTAAGTGACCGCATGTAGAAGGCTTCCAAGAACTTTGATACCTGCCCGTGACAGCGACCATTGTCGCAGGCAACCTGAATTTGCCTCTTTTTGGGTCCATCTTCTTCCCATGACTTCTTCTTGAGTTTACAAAGTGATCTAGCAAATATGTGTGAGAAAAATCTCCTCCAAAACCTTGTCCAAATCACTCAAAAAGGTACCACTATACACAAAATAGTGTCTTCCTAAGGGTTAGAGCAAATGTATGCAAATTACCATGCAAATAAGCCTTAAACACACTCTAAAACACCCTAAACATGGCCTAGAATAATCTTTACTACGAGAAGACATTGACAACTTCTCGAGAGTCGCTAAAATGGAGATGAGGTCGTTTCCATCTCTTTACGAAGATGGGCACTTGTTTGAAGTTCGCCATGTTGGAATGAGGGCTATCTTCCCAGTGTGGAGTTAATTCGGACTTTCATCGACGGAACTCGCCGAGGATAGCAAGCCATGGAAAACTCTCTCAACCATCCTCATTCCGTACCGGATCATGTCGCCACACTTCATGATGGCTGTCTTCATGATTCGGTCCAAACAGATGATTCTCATTGATTCTCATCAGATTGTGGAGCACTTTGTTAGGAAGAATCAATGGGAACCTCTCGTGTCTCGGCTAATCGAAGCCGTGAAGAAAGCTGGATTATATGAAGAGTTGGGTATCAAACCCCTGCGTCCGATCGAGAAACTCAAGGCGACATTCCGGGGCAAGAAGCAAGTGCCACAACACAATGGGATGGAGATAGCTACGGAGCCTTTGTCTGTCACTTCATCAAGTCGTTCTTAATCGTGGACAAACATTGGAGCCAACACTCCACATTTACGATGAAGCAGACAATGGAGCTAAGAGAGAAGGCAAGAACTATGATCTTCAAGTATAGTAAGCCTTATGTACCTTAGTAAAAAAACTTGTATTAAGGCTGAATTGTATTTAGTTGCTGATTAATGAAATTGGTTGTGTTGCGTATTACGTATGTTATTCTTTTGTATTGCTTACCAGATCAGATTACAAAGGGTTTGGGCATATCCATAATTGGGGGAGATTGTTGGATCAAACCCAGAATTTGGATAATGCTGATAAAGCCTTATGTAATTTGATCTCGAGATCTTTTGTGTTTATTTGATCATTGCAGAAGATATGTTATTAATCCAGAGATGCACTCGTGAGAGCAAAGCTAAGGATAGGATACATAATCCTGATCCGGACAAGAGTGAGTGTCGTCAAACACTTGGTAAATAACCAAGTAACAAATACATACGGAATAAGGAACAATCCTACGGACTAAGAACTTAAAGGATAAGTGCGGAGTAAGGAAATTACATACGGAGTAAGAAACTTACATGCGGAGTAAGAAAGCGCTGACACGAAATAAGTTATCAGACTTTTCAAGACTCGCCTGGAGTAAGGAACTTACATGCGGAGTAAGGAACTTACATACGGAGTAAGGAACTTACATGCGGAGTAAGGAAGCACCGACACGGACTAAGGATTCCAAGACTAAATAGATACGGAGTAAGCAACCATTGACACGGAGGTTCCGAGCTTCATTAGCTACGGAGTAAGGAAAATTACACCGGACCAAGAAGACACTGTTCCAACTAAACCGCATTTAAAGTTATCAGCTCGTGGTGTCCCGATGTAAGACGAATGTATTGAGAACCTGAAGAATCTTACACGTGGATCATCCTGGATATGTGGACACAACCTTAATTGTATCTCGGAACTCACAGAGACACTTATACTCTTTAAATCCAAGATCTTGAGCTCCACAATCCGCAGCAGTCAAGGCAGAGAGATTACCGAGGGATAGTTAGTGCGGAACGCATTCCGAACTACAAGTTCCAAGGTTGTCTCTTAGGAATGTTTTGTATAAATATTCATACTTATACATTAAAAAAGATGTCGAAAGATAGAGGAGCTTTATTATCTGTAGAGATAGAACTTGGCTAGTGTGTGAGTTCATTTGTAAACAGAGTGTAAGAGAGTTTTGCTTCTATTTTGTTGTATTCATCTTGTGATAATAAAACAAAATACTTCCACTATCTGGTTATCTTCCGCAGTGATTCTATCACTTAAACTAGATAAGTGTTTGTGTCTTGAGAGAAAGGAAAGAGTTTGAATAAGAGCCTATTCACCCCCCCCTTTAGGCTCCAAGGGACCATCACAACCCATGGAGGGGTAAGTATTTTGTAACCGGTTTAGCGTAGCACTTTGGATGCTTGTTTTGAATTCATGTTTTAATATTTAATTTGGTATTTTATGTGCTATGAATTAATTCTCCATCTCTTTGATTTGTTAATTTAATATCTCGGTTGAGTATTGATTTAGCAATTCATCGTGCATTAATATTTTAATTGAGTGGAAAGATTTGTTTCGTAGGGAATGGGCAGCCTTTTGAGAATTAATTCATAATTGTTAAGACTTGTATATTTTCTCAAATAGCGCATACATGTAAAAGAGCTCTTAGAGATCATATTGGTTAGTGTGTGAGTCATTGTAAACAGAATGTAAGAGAGTTCTCAGTAGATTGAAAAGATTTATTAGCTTTAATCTTCTATATTTTGTTGTAATTATCTTTTGATAATAAAACAGAATACTTCCACTATCTGGTTATCTTCCGCACCGATTCTATCTTTTAACCAAATAAGTGTTATGCCAGAAACGAAGAAAGAGTTTTCGATTAGAGCCTATTCACCCCTCTCTAGACTCTTAGGGACCAACAAGTGGTATTAGAGGAAGTCTACCTGCTCAAAGTAGAGATCCAACTCTTTCTCTCTCTCGACAATGGCCGAAGAAAGAAGATGTTGTTTAACGCTCGCCTTAACTCTAGAGGTGTACAAGAGCCCCTCCCCAACCGCAGAGAAGGTGAAAACGTCGATCCGAGCACAAGTGCTCAACATGCCGCTCCTTAACAACGAAGTTTTAGTTTTACTCTAACCAAACCACCAAAGTTCACACCCGAGCTTTTCTCCAAGTGGAAAGCTCGCGTGAGAATGTTCATGATATGTCATGATCACCTCATGTGGCCGTGTCTTCATCAGGAGCTACCTATTCCGATGACTATCGGAGAAAATGGAGTGAGAATGCCAAAGACCGATGCTAAACTCACCAACGAGGAAAGAGCCTGGCAATATGCTAGGGAAAAGGTTTTGGCTTATGTAACATCATCTTTGGACTCCGAAGCTTTCACGGACGTCCAGGGCCGCACGACACAAAGTCGTCTGGGGATAAACTGACAATCCTGTTGGTCGTTGGGAGCCTAGAGGGGGTGAATAGGCTTTAATTGAAAACTCTTTGTCGTCTTTGGCACAACACTTATCTGGTTAAATGATAAAATCAGTGCGGAAGATAACCAGATAGTGGAAGTATTTTGTTTTATTATCAACTGATAAATACAACAAAATAGAAGCGGATTAAAGCTTGTAAAGCTTTTTGATCTATTGAACAATTCTCTTACACTTTGTTTACGTTACTCACACACTAGCCAATTTTATCTCTATGAGCTCTTGTACATACACGCACGTATATGCATATATTTTTCTCTATTACTCGCTCTTACACACTCTCGCACACATGTATGTAAATATACAAGTGTTAATATATATATATATAGCCATCCTAAACATCTTTGGAACTTGTTCTTTCGAGCAACGTGCAATATTGACTGTTCCTCGGAAATCTCTCTCTGCCTTGATTGCTGCGGATGTGGAGCTCAAGATCTTGGGTCTTTAAAAGATAAGTGTCTTTGCAAGTTCCCAAGTACAGTTAAAGTTATGTCCACATATCCGTGTGATCCACGTGTAAGATGATTTAGGTTTTCAACGAGTTTGTCTTACATCGGGACACAACGAGCTGACGACTTTGAATGCGAAGCTAATAAGTTGAAGTAGTGTCTTCTTAATCTGTCGTAAAGTTCCTTACTCTGTGTTAATGAAGCTCGGATCCATATTCCGTGTCAGTGGTTGTTTACTCAATGTCAGTTTGATACTGGAATCCTTATTCCGTGTCAACACTTCCTTACTCCATATAAATGAGAAGTTCGAAGAGCTTACTCCGTATCAGTGGTTCCTTACTCCGCATGAGTTCCTTACTCCAAATGAGTTGAAAGGTCCAGATGGCTTACTCCGTATCAGCGCATCCTTACTCTGCATGAGTAAAAGGTTGGATTCCTTACTCCCACATCTCTTTTCCTTACTCCGTGCAAATAAAGGACTTGGGTTCTTATTTCGCACAAGTCATTCCTTACTTTGCATCTATGAAAGACTCGGATTCCTTACTCCATGTCTTCTTGTCCTTAGTCTGCTTGAGTGGAAGACTTAGCTTTTTATTCCATGATAGCTTTCTCTTACTCCATGCTAGATATAGACTAGGATTCTTACTCCGCATCTATTTAACTTAGTCCATTTTAAAGTGCAAGATGCGGAATCCTTAGTTCGTAGCTTTAAGCTTTTTGGTCCGCACCAATGATCCTTATTCCGAATGAAGACTTGGTTATTTACCAAGTGTTTGACGACACTCACGATGATCCGAATCAGGATTATGTATCCTGTCCTTAGCTTTTCTCTCATGAGTGAAGGTCCGAATTAAGATCTTATCTTCTGCAACAACTTAAGAATGAACATGCAATGTCTCAAATTAAATTACATAGGATTTTATCTGCATGATCAAAATTCTGGGCTTGATCCAACAATCTCCCCCAATATGGATATGCCAAAACCTTTTGTAATCTGATCTGGTAAGTGAAGCAAAAAGATAACATACAGAAATAAAGAATAACTTTCATATTTCATTAAATCAGCAACAAAAGTACAATTCAACCTTGATACAAGAATTTTACATTAAGGTACATAAGGCTTACTATACTTGAAGATCATTGTTGCTGCCTTTCTCTCGAAGCTCCATTGTCTGCTCCATCGTATAGTCGTGGATGTTGTTCCAGTCTTCATCCACCCTTATGAAAGATTTGATGAAGAAATAGACAAAGGCTCCGCAGCCTATCTCCATCGAATGTTGAGACACTTGCTTCTTGCTCCGAATCACCGCCTTCAACTTTTCAGTAGGAGCCAAAGGAATTTGGACCATTTCTTTATAAAGCCCGGATTGCTTTACTACTTCTGTCAGACGAAGACGCAGTGGTTCCAGTTGATTCTTTCTAACTCTGTTATCCACAACTAAGTGAGAATCAATTAGGAGCATTTGCTTAAATGGAATCAGAAAGATAATCAGCATGAAGTGCGGCATTTTGACTCGGTACGGAATGAGGACCGAGGAAAGATTTTTCCATGGCTTGCTGTCCTCAGTAGTTTCGTTAATGAAGGTTCGGATGTGGGCTACGTCTGGAAGATACCCCTCAGACCAACACGGCAAGACATTAGATAAGTGTTCATCCTTGTACAGAAATGGAAACTGCCTTATCTCTATCTTTACTGCCCGAGAGAAGTTGTCTATATCATTAGTGGTAAACAGGCCCTTCTCAGAATGTAGAGTCTGAATATCTTCAGGGGAGAAAGGATACATATTGGATAGACATCTTCGCTCGGCAGTAAACGTGGCATACTTACTCATTTCATTGAAAACATTTCCATCCTCATCATGTGGATCATGTTTTGTGTATGATGGGAGGAAGGTGACAGCCGCGGATGGAGAGCTCGAAGGAGGAGCTGCACTTGAGGAGCTGGGCTGAGAGAAGCGGCTGTGTTCGGGGATAGAAACTCCCGGAAGCAATGTAGATGCAGGTCGCTTACTAGCAGGAGCGGAGGAAGTTGTAAGAAGATCAGATGACACTCTGTCCCCCGTTTTGGAAACTTGCCGAGGAGTGGTAGGAGGATGAGCCATTGTGTGCACCAAGTCCGCGAATGAGGTTGACAAGGAATGCACGGACGAGGCTACAAGATCCATCTTCTCGCTCGATGGAAGTGGAAGAGTCGGCTAAGGCGGAGAGGAGTTGGGCCCCGAGAGCATCAACCTTGACGACGATGGCGGCAATTTGGGCGCTCTAGGCTTGGGTGTGTCAGTCCAGTTATGCAGAGATCACAACATCGGAGTGAACCGTGCCAAAGGGGGTGCGTCCAAGCGTAAACTCCGAGGCTTTGGAGGACTCCCCCGTATAAAGAGGGGCAGGAGTGTGTTGGGCAGAGGAGTTAGTAGCTGGAGAGAGGGGTTGGTCAGCAGCAGCAGAAGGACCAACTGGAGCATCGAAGGCATCCAGGGTCGCAGATCCACTTTGACTAGAGAGGTCAACGACGGTGATTACTGTAGGCAGAGAAGAGGGCCCGGCCTTAGCAGGGGAAGTAACCGGTGCATCATGGGCCGGTCCGAAGGTAATAATGAATGGGACGTCGGGAATGGAGGTCGGCGTAAGAAAGCTGTGGTCTAGGTTCCAGACGATCATTTCCTTTGAGATTTTGGTGTGGTGAGTGTAATACACCCGAAGGTCCTTGTCGGGGATGGTGGCTGTGCAGGTGAGGCTGAAACGGAACCAGAGGTCTGTTGTGTTGTCGGTGGGGAGATGGTCGAGGTAATCTCGAGGTTGAGGAAACAGGGGCAAAGGGGTTTCCGTAGGATAGGTAGGGACATCAGCCACTGCTGTAGCAATAGCGGGAGAATAGGGTACGGGGACATCGCAGGAAGACGGTCGTTGGAGAATCAGCCAAAGGATGACTTGGTTGAGACGGTCCCGCAACCTCGGATGGGTCTGCACAAACACTGTGTTGGGAGCCTCGGGAGATGGAAGGAGCAGCTACGAACCAAATCCGTGAGGACCGGTGGACAGAGCTGACCTCAGGGGCAGAGCTATCGACTGGGTCACCAACCGAGCTACCCTGTTATTCCATAGCAAGAAGGAGGCGAATAGCAGCAGAAGGCCGACGGGCAGTCAGATTCCCATTAGGCATAAGATGGCGAAGGTAGAAGGCCTAGGGAAAGGGGATGACGCCATGTCCGTTGAAGTGGGATGGATGAAGATGCCGAAAGACGATACTGAGGATCCGCCCAGAAGATTGATTCTTTGGGTTGTTTACCAATAGTCGGAACAAGAAAGTCCCTCAGTCCATCGGGAGACCCTCAAAGACTTCATACATTGTGAGCAGTAGGTCGTACGGGACAGAGTCAAGGGCTGTTGTGCGAGCCCGAAGACACCGGCTCAGGATGGTCGTCATACATCGATAGCGACCCTAAAAGGACTTCACCTTATATTCCTTCCCTTTGTAAGTGCAGCCCATGGAAGCTGCCATTTGCTTTGAGTCCGGGCGCTGATGAGGATCGGAAGGGAGATGGAGAGTGGTACGAAGGACGTTTGGGGTGATGACGATGGATTCACCCCGAACTGTGACGCCCCCAAATTCTGAAACCCACAGAACTAGGAACGCGACTTCCCCATGCCCCCTCAAGAGTCGTGGGGTTGTTGTCTGATCCAAACCTCAAGAGTCGTTGGGTTGTTGTCTGATCCAAACCTGTACAATATTACAATAGGGGTAGAACTGTACGCCAACATGATAAATCTAAAATTTAAATAATGAACATCATAGTGAAATCAATCCACATAAATGTCCAGGACACCAAATAACTCACAAATAGTCCCACCAATTTGGTTCGTACAAACCGTCACGGACCCAAATCCGAAAAATAAATTAATAAAGTAAATAACAAGGTTTATGGAATATCCTACATAAAGATGTCCTGACTCTGTTATGGCTCCAACGGCTATTCTCTACAACCAGGAGAAAATATAAATAAAGTAGGGTGAGCACGAGTGCCCAGAAGGTGATCCCCATCTCCACTCTCCCGTCACATAAATTCCTAAGTCTATATGATCGGTGCATGCTTGTGCCAGGGCGGTGTCACGTTCTAACACCAAGAAATTTCATTAAATCACAAATAAGATATTGACCTAGATAAATTGTGTCTATAGGTTTTGCAGCAAGTGCCCTGGTCAAGTAATAAAATGGAGTATTAAGACTCCGGTTGTCGAACCCACATGGAGGAAACTAATGCTGTTAAGCAGCAAGCACTAAGCTAACAAGTTGAATTTATGTCTGGATGATTGATTTTTGAGTTTTAAATTAAAGTATAAGTCTTAAACATGCAAAATGCAGAAACTATTGACATTGTTAAGCAAATTTGAAGATAGCAATGAATTAAAGGATCTAGGGTCACAATTTCACCACCCAATGCCTGATAATATTCTGGTTATGGTACTTGCTTAAAAACATTTGATTAATTCCAAGTTTATAATGGTCATCACCTACTGCCCTAACACTTGGTCCATGAAAAGGGAAGTTTAAGTCTTTTAAACCATTTGGTCCATGAGAATAAAAGTGTTCAAAGGAAAACAACCAATTCAACAAATACAGATTTGGTCCATCATGTAATGTCAAATCTAGTTCATCAAATTCTACCCTAGACAAGGGTTGAGATAGTCTAATCATGTGTACATCAGACTTTGCATTAAAATATTAATGAACTAATTAAAAACCCAGAGTTTCATATAACAGCAAGCAAAATTCCATAATCCAGAACATTACAAGACCTTGGGGGCTACATTGCTCCCCTAGAAATAAGGTTTTACCCCATAATTATTCTCACAATCACAATAAACCCAGAATAACACATGATCATAGTACCAGTAGAGAGGGAGAAATAGAGATGATTAACAGCCCCAACACTTCTCCTTCTCTGCCAGCAACCCCTTGCCGTCAAACGCAAAAGCTGCTTCTATCTCCAAGAATGCCTCTCTCTATCCTCTGTCTGCGTCTCAGCTTCCCAGAATTGATGCGTTGATCTCCAGTAATGGATGATTGCTCTCCAAGAATCCAGATCCCTTCTATTGTGCACCTCTTCTCTATTTATAGGGTTGCATGGCTTACATAAGGTGTGCCCTAGTTGACAGCTGCTGCCGTTACCAAAACGGCGTAGTTTTGGTAAGTGACCGCATGTAGAAGGCTTCCAAGAACTTTGATACCTGCCCGTGACAGCGACCATTGTCGCAGGCAACCTGAATTTGCCTCTTTTTGGGTCCATCTTCTTCCCACAGCTTCTTCTTGAGTTTACAAAGTGATCTAGCAAATGTGTGTGAGAAAAATCTCCTCCAAAACCTGTCCAAATCACTCAAAAAGGTACCACTATACACAAAATAGTGTCTTCCTAAGGGTTAGAGCAAATGTATGCAAATTACCATGCAAATAAGCCTTAAACACACTCTAAAACACCCTAAACATGGCCTAGAATAACGGCATAAATGCACGTTATCAGATATCCCATCACATTTATTACTATTAAGGGTCGCACCGATAGCTTGACCATCCACGGAATTCCCGCTACCAACTCCAGGAATTCAAATCACTACCAGACAGCCATATGTGGGACTTGCCGTGTCTCTAACGACCACCTGCCACATATGGGACCTGGGTTAACCAGCCACATAAGGGACTTGCGGCCTCTTGCTGACCCTATGTGGGACCCACGATTAACCCAACCAATTTAACCACAAAATCCATATATAATTAACAAATAACATTTCCAATAATCAGCATTCAGTGCGACGATAACACAACCAATTAGAGCACCTACCCAACAATAACATAACTCAAATGATTAATTGAATACACAGATACATATATATAAATACATAATTCCATCAGACAATTAATAATCTAAGAAATAAATTTATTAACACCGAGCTATAATTAATATCCTACTTAATCAAACTATAACTACAAACTCGAATGCTATTTATTATTAGAAGCACTCTCATTTATTATTATTATTAATACTATCATTTTTATTATTATTTTAGAAAACCAAGGCAAGGGCCGCCCAGCTGGGTCGGCCCAAACCACACCAACCCGTTAGGGTTGGTGTTGACTCGCAGAAACGGGAAGGCATGCCGCCTCCCTTCCCTCCCCTTCTCTCACGCCGGCGCACAGGCGAAATCTGGTGGCAGTACAAAGGCCACCGCCCCTCCCCACTACTACACGACGCGCGCATGCCGCACAGGGTGCGTGAGTCCGACTCGATGGGGGTGGCACTGACGCCCCCCCTTCTTCCAACATCTCCGCCTGGCGTACCAGATCGGACGGCCACGACGCTCGAGTCGGTGCCCTTAACGCCTCCTCCATCCGCACGGCCACGACACCTCCCGAAATCGACGCCCTGATGCCTCCCTTCCGACTGCACGGCCGTGACACCTTGTCGCCGTCACAACAACCACGATTTGCGGAGGCCGAGTACCCCAAAAATAACTATACACATATATCTTAATTCATATATACATATAAAGATTTAACATAAACTAACCCCAACAAATTTGCGTTCATGCATTAGTATAATTGATAATCAAGAATCACCTACCTGGGTTTGGTTTCGAATGGTCAATAGAATTGCTTCAAACCCTCTGTTCTTCCTTTGCCAAGTTCCGTGCATGCACTACGGACCTAGGGTTTCACCCTAGGTTCCCCCATTTATACTAACACTAAATAAGAATAATAATAATCTATTATAATAATAATTAATAATAATAATAATAATAATAATAATCCATTATAATAGTTAGTAATAATAACGTTATAATTAATATTTGTAGTCTCAATATTAAAATATTTACAACGGAATCGTCTTGCCTCGCAAGACCTGCTCCCGCCGGTCTAAAATTTGAACGAGTGCCTCTACAATGGAACCATCATCTGCTAGCTCTATCTCACACCAATCAAGCACATGGGAAGGATCCAGGTAATATCTCTGCAACTGGGAGACATGGAAAACATCATGAACACGAGCCAGCTTGGATGGTAACTCCAATCGATAGGCCACCGGTCCCACAACCGCAATGATAGGAAAAGGACCTACAAATCGAGGTGAGAGTTTGGACCCTCGCCCAAATCGCCTGTGCCCCTGCCGTGGTAGACTCGCAAGAAGACGCGATCCCCTGTGACGAACTGAAGCGGTCGCCGCCGCTTGTCAGCATAGGATTTTTGTCAACTCTGGCCTGTCAACATCCGCTGCCGGATCAACTGAACTAACTCGGTAGTGTCCTGAACCATATTGGGACCTAAAACAACTGCCTCTCCTGCCTGGGCCCAACACAAAGGGGAGCGACAAGGTCGCCCATATAATGCCTCATATGGCGCCATCCCTATCGTAGCCTGATAGCTGTTATTGTAGGAGAACTCCACCAAGGGAAGGTGAGTCTCCCGACAACCACCAAAATCTAACACACAAGCACGGAGCATATCCTCGAGGATCTGGATAGTGCGCTCTGACTGGCCATCTGTCTGAGGGTGGTAAGGTGTACTCAGGTTCACTCGGGTGCCCAAAGCAAGCTGTAATTGCCGCCAGAACTGCGAAGTGAACCGAGCATCCCTATCAGAAATGATCGACAACGGCACACCATGCAACCGTACCACCACGTCGACATATCGTCGCCCCAAGGTCCGAACCGGATCGGTCTCGCGAATAGGAATAAAGTGGGCAGATTTCATCAAACGGTCCACAACAGCCCAAATAGCATCATGACCTCTAGAATGAGGAAGCCCTGTGACGAAGTCCATAGTCACATGATCCCACTTCCACTCCGGCACATGTAACGACTGCAACTCACCGGCAGACCGCAAATGCTCGGCCTTGACCTGCTGGCATGTCAAACACCGTCGAACAAACTCCACAATGGCTTTCTTAAGGCCCGACCACAAAAACTGTTGCCGTACAGCATGGTACATCTTCGTTCCCCCAGGATGAACAGCCAAACGAGAGTGATGAAATTCCCATAAAACTGCCTCTCGGAGAGAAAATGGAACAATCAACCGACCTCGATAGCGCAACACGTGGTCAGAATCCTCTGTCCAATCCGTGGGAAGTACGGCAGTCTGAATCTGATCCCGGAGGACCTCACACTCAACATCCCCCAACTAACCTTCAATGCTATAACTGCACTCAGCATACCCTGCACTGCTCCTTGCACTGGCTGTAACCTTAGAGCAGCTAGTTGCCCCATCATCTCCCATTCCTTGACAGCACAGAGAGCCATCGTGGCCTGGCTCTTCCGGCTCAAGGCATCAGCTACTATATTCCCCTTTCCGGGCGTATACTGAAGATCAAACTGGAATTGTTGCATATACTCCACCCAACGCCTCTATCTGAGATCCAAATCCCGCTGAGAGAAGATGTACTGCAAACTCTTGTGGTCAGTATATACCACAAACTTCTCCCCTAGAAGATAGTGCTGCCAACTTTTAAATGCAAAGATCACTGCAGCTAGCTCTAAATCGTGCGTAGGGTAGTTCTTCTCATGGGTCCTCAACTGACGGGAACCATAAGCAATTACCCGTCCTTCCTGCATGAGCACACAACCTAATCCAACATTAGAGGCATCACAATAGACCTCATAGGGTAGACCCTCCTGTGGTAGGACCAGGATAGGTGCTGAAGTCAATCTGGCCTTCAGCTGACTGAAAGCCTCCTCACAAGCATCCGACTAGTCAAATCGTCCCCCCTTTCGGGTCAAGCCAGTCATCGGTGCATCTAAATGGGAGAAGTCTTTGACAAACCTCCTGTAATAATCCGCCAACCCCAGAAAACTCCGGATCTCAAAAACATTTGTTGGGCGCTTCCATGACATCACGGCCTTAATCTTTCCAGGATCTACTATGATACCCTCTGAGGATACCACATGCCCTAAGAACTTCACCCGCTGCAGCCAAAAGTCACATTTCCTGAACTTTGCATACATTCTATGGTCCCTCAACGTCTGCAACACCACATGTAAATGCTCCTCATGCTCGCTCTCTGTCCGGGAATAAATCAAGATATCATCTATAAAGACCACCACAAACGGATCAAGATAAGGTGTAAAGATCTGATTCATCAATCCTATAAACACCACCGGGGCATTTGTGAGCCCGAAAGGCATCACCAGTCACTCATAATGGCCATATCTGCAACTGAAGGTTGTCTTCGGAATGTCTGACTCCCGCACCCGTAGCTGGTGGTATCCAGACCTCAAATCGATCTTGGAAAACCAACGGGCACCCCTGAACTGGTCAAACAAATCATCGATCCTCGGTAGGGGGTATTTGTTCTTCACTGTCACCTGGTTCAATCGTCGGTAGTCAATATATAACCGAAGCGAACCATCTGCCCTTTTGACGAATAACACCGGAGCACTCCAAGGCGAACTACTCTATTTAATAAAACCACGCGCCAAAAGATCGTCTATCTGCCTCTTGAGCTCTCGGAGCTCAACTGGTGCCATCCTGTAAGTTGCCAATCTGATAGGTGCTATCCCGGGTAGCAACTCTATCGAAAAGTACACCTCTCTCTCTGGTGGTAATTCAACCAAGTCCTCAGGAAACACGTCGGGAAACTGATCCACCACCTTGGGTAACACCGCCTTACTCTCCTGCTGGGGGTCAACTAGTGTTAGACTGGCCAACTGATGGGTTACATCATCCCATCCTTGCCTCAAAGGCCCCAACTTGCATGCATCATCAGAACATTCACCCACAAAAGTACGCCGAGTGCCCTCCGGTGTGAGGAAGGTTACTCGACGCCTATAACACTCGATTACGGCCTCCACATGGGTCAACCAGTCTATACCCAAAATCACATCAAAGGCATCAAAGTGCATCACAAATAGGTCACACCGGAGGTCAACACCTCCTAGAGTAACCTCACATCCTGAACAAACTCTATCAATCACCATTAGGCCCCCTACGGGTGTATCAACCACAAGGGGTTGATCAATAGTAGTACAATTCAACTCTAATCCCTCTACGGTGGAGTGTGCAATGAACGAGTGAGTAGCGCCAGTATGAATCAAAATAGTACAAATAGTGCGTGAAACCAAAATCATACCTCTCACCGCAGCTAGCCCCTGACTTGCCTCGTCAACTGGTGGAACTTCTGCCTCTCTGTCAGTGATAGCATAGTTCCTCCCCTTCTGAACACTCCTACTAGCCTGACTCGTCGTAGTTCGATCATTCTGTCCCTTCTGAGCCTGGGCCTCACTCTAAGGCTGCTGTGTAGCAGGTCGTCCTTGTACTGACTGTCCTGACTGAGCTAGTCTCTGATATGGAGCCCCGCTCCTCTGGCCCTGGTCACGAGGTCGATGTGGCCCCGTAACACTAGCTGAGCTGGCAGAAGGACACTCTCCTATCCTGTGTCCTAGTCCCCCACATCAAAAACACTTGAGTGGGTTGCCACTCTTCCGTCTACAATCCGCCTCCTTGTGTCCCCGAAGTCCACAGGATCGACACGTCCCTAAAAACCGTGAGGTAGAACTGCTGTCTGAGTTCCCCGAATGTGAGAATTTGAGCACCGGCCTCTTGTCCCCCTGTCCCTCAGACTGCTCCTCTCTTGGCCTCTTCTGGCTAGGCCCCGATGAGCTCCCTGGTCTCTGAGTCCTGATTTGGTTTTAGTCCCGCTCTCCAATAAGTGCCTTTTTGACCGAGTCACTGTACGTGGTCAACTCCATCATGTTCAATCCCCTCATGAGTGATGGTCTCAGCCCATCAATGAAATCTTGGGTCTTATAAGCCTCAACCTTCCATGAATCTGGGGCAAATCTCCCTAGCTCAGTGAAAGCAGTGACATACTCTGTCACAGTCCGACTGCCTTGCTCCAGTGTGTAGTACTCTCGTTGCCTCGTCTTCTGCACAAAGCGAGGGAAATACTCTGTGTAGAAGAGCTCCACGAAGTCCTCCCATGCCATCTGGCTCTCGTGAACATGCTTCATAGTGTCCCACCACCTATGGGCCCCACCTACTAGGAAATGTGTGGCTGAGCGGACCTTAGCCTCTTCGGGCACCTGGATCAGCTCAAAGATGTCTTCTGTCCATTTGACCCATTCCTCAGCCTCATCGGGTCTCGTATTCACCTCAAACTTCGTCGGTCTCTACTTCAGGAATCGACTCACCCAGTTGATCGGTACTGCGGGCAGAACTGCCGTGACCTGTGGTTGGCTCTCCTCTAGAACCTCCTACTGTTGCTCCTACTGAGGCTACTGCTGCTTCCTCAGTTCCTCCTGCATCACTTCTCTAGCCACATCCCTCATGGTGCCTTGCATGACACCCTAGATTTGGCTCAATATTTGAGCCCCAATCTGAGCAGCAATCTCTGAACCTAAGGCAAGTACTGGAGAACTCTGTTGTCCTTGTGATTCGGACTAAATGGATAGCTCCTCTGCTGGACCTTGAGCCCTAGTCTTGGGTGCCATTCTGCACTAACACATATCAACAATATCTATTAACTACTGCACACTAGTCAAACAACCAAATTAATTTAGCCTCATATGATATATACGCCAGGAACATTCGAATCACTTCAAGTCTAGCTACTAGAGCAAAGGTCTCGTCATATTCAATGCCTTCTTCTTCTTGATGGTATCCTTTGGCTACCAGTCGAGTTTTGTTCTGGATTACTATTCTATCAGTATCTAATTTATTCCGGAACACCCATTTAACTCCAATGACTTGTTGCGACCTCAGCCTTAGCACTAAAGTCCACACTTCATTCCTCTTGAATTGATTAAGCTTTTCTTGTATAGCGTCTATCCAGTTTGAATCCTGAAGGGCTTCATCCACCACCTTTGGCTCTATCTATGATAGAAAACACGAGTAGAGGCATAGATTAGAAGTGGCTTCCCTCATTCGTACTCCTACAGTAGGATCACCAATCACTTGTTCTGATGGGTGGTTCCGAGTCCACCTATAGTTCTGCGCAAGTGGTGGTGAGTAGTTAATGATTTGAAGCTCTGCCAGATCGGGTGGATCTTGTACATCGGCTGGTTGAGCTTCTTCTGGACCAGTTCTATCCGTATGATGAACAGTTCCAGAAGAACTTGGAAGTTCTTCGGCACTATGACTTTCAGTATAAACAGGTCTGGATGGACTTGAAGGTTCTCCGGAGTTATGGATGTCCGTAACAATTTGTCCAGAGTTAAGTGGAAGTCTGGAGTCCGAGTCTTCTGAAGCATCATCAGTAGTATTTCTTCTTGCTTCACCGATATTAGGTGATTCAATAGGAGTTGCAACAGGAACATGTCTGAACTGAGAATAATCAATTGTATTGTCCGTATGATCTTGCACAATTGAATTTGAAGATCCTACACTCGACCAGTCAAGGTTAGATTCATCAAAATCAAGATGGATAGATTCTTCAACTGTTAGACATTTTTTGTTGAAAATACAATAAGCCTCGCTGTGTAAAGAATATCCGACAAGGATCCCATCATCGGATTTTGGCTCAAATTTACTCCGGGCCTCTTTGTTGTTGTTTAACACACAACAAGCACACCCAAAGGCTTTGAAATGAGAGATTGATGGCTTCCTGCCGCTCCACATTTCATTGGGTGTTTTCATGGTTACCTTATTGATAAGAGTTCTGTTCTGAACATAGCATGCAGTGGACATAGCTTCAGCCCATAGACTGAGAGGAAGCTTTGCCCCTGCTAACATTGATCTACCAGCTTCGACTAACGTGTGATTCTTACGCTCAGCAACTCCATTTTGTTGTGGAGTCCTGGGCGCAGAAAAGTCGTACTGAATGCCCTGTTCAAAACAATAGGATCTCATATCTGAAAAGTCGAATTCCGTACCATGATCACTCCTGATGCATTTGATGCTTAGCCCTTGTGAATTGTTTATCCGGTTGAAGAGATCAACTAGATGTTCAAAGGTTTGATCCTTTGATTTCAGGAACATCACCCATGTATACCTGGTGAAGTCATTGATAACCACAAGGGTATATCTCGCACTGGCAAAAGAAGTAATAGAAATGGGACCACAAAGATCCATGTGAAGAAGTTGCAGCAGAGCAGTTATTGAATTAATTGATTTGCTCTTAAAGTTGTGCTTGGTCTGCTTGCCGAGTTGGCATTCTCGACAGAGAGAGTCTCTAGAGAATTTACGTTTGGGCAAACCATTTACTAAGTCGAGCGACACTAATTTAGACAGAGTCTTAAAGTTTAAATGTGTGCAACGCTTGTGCCATAGTCAACTATCTTCATCTGATGCTCTAGTGAGGAAGTATATAGGGTTAGAAGAATTATTTCTTAAGACCACTGAGTATATGTCCCAATCTCTTAATCCAGATAACTTAACATCTCCAGATAAGTTTTCCCTAACTATACAGGTGTTGGATGATAACGTGCATTTTTGCCATTATTGTAGTATATATTTAGGGCATTAAAGAGCATGAGTAGAGCTTAATTTACCCATATTTCATAGATATTTGCTCTACTCCCTTAATAAGACACTACTTGTTCCAGATGTGTGTTTTTGAGTTGTTTTGGCAGGTTTTTAGGTGATTCCTTCTCAAACAAATCAGCTAGATCATCTTGTCTACTAAAGTGGAAGCTTGTGACAAAATATGAGCTCAAAAGGAGGCATTTTGAAGGCTACAAGTGACAAGGCTGCAAAAAGCCTCTTCACACACTTAGTGCTAAGCAAACATATTTTGATTTATTTGACCATGAAGATAACCTTACCAATATCATGTGCAGAAGGGAAAGTTGCTCCAAATGATGCCCTCTACCTCCCATAAAAATTTCAGAGCAAAAGGACAACAAAAGATTTTGCACGTGGTATTGGGATTTGATTTTTTTGACCTCGTAGAAGGTTTCATATGATCTCACGTGCAGAACAAAAGTTGCTCCAAATGATGCCATCTACCTCTCATAAACGTTTTAGACCATTTGGAGGTGCCCGTGACAATGACCTTTATCACGGGCAAGGATATTTTGGCATGGAAGGCTTCTATCTGATGTGATAAAGTCTTGGGTAAAGTTTCAAAGCAAATGGAGGTGCCCGTGACAATGACCTTTGTCACGGGCAAGAATGTTTTTGCACAGTCACCTTTGTTTTGTTATGCTGATGATCTTTTCCTAAAGAACCTAGTCCATATTGTGCTTGGTTTGCATTGTATAATGGCTGATAGGTAAAATCACCATCACTTATCAAAACTACGCCGTTTTGATTAATGACGACAACTGGCGGCTAGGGCACAATTTACACAACAGCCTCCTCTATAAATAGAGGGCAGCAGGCCCTAAAGGACATTCTTGCACAGCAATCTTGAGAGGGGGGCACGCCTAGGGTTCTTCCTCCACCTCAGAGGAGGGGAGAGCAACGCTGACGGCTAGAGAGGGATTAGAAGGGCAGAACGTGTTCTGCAAGAGCTGGACTTGAAGAGATCAAGCACTGCTGCATACGCTGGAGATTAGGGCTGGAGACAGTGACCATCTATCTCTTTCCCCCTTTTGTTCATGGGTTTATGGATTATTATTGAGATTATTTTGATTATTATGAGTGTGTAATTCTCTTTTCAAGGGGAGCAGCCCCCTTATGCTGTTGTGATGATTTTATGAATTCTGGGTTTGGTATTTGATAATTTCATGTTTTTATGAATCTATTCTTCAACTTTTAATATCTGGGGTGTACACATGGGTTTTCTTAGCCCTAGTTTGGGGTAGACATGAGATTCATGACATGCTTATGATTGATGTGACCATTATCCTCTTGTATGTGTGATATATTGGCTGTGTATGTTGCTGCTGTGATGACCATTCAAGTAGTCAGCACTTAGAAGGTCTGGCAAAGACCATTTGCAGTTCTTTGGTTAATATATAGCATGTTGTCATCAAAACAACCCCAAAGAACCATAAAATCAGTAGCAGCGGCATAGGGAGGTGAACTTGTGACCCTAGAACCTCAATCCCTTGGTATCAATTCTGAATTTCTACTATCTGAAAATTACAGAAAACAAAATAAAAATTAGTTCTTAGTTTAAAAGTTTACTGGTTTACCAAAACAATTTAGAAAGCATTAGTAAATCAGTGATTTGATTAGACTTTTATCCAAGCAATCTCTGTGAGTTTGACCCCTTACTTGCTACTACACTGTGGAAAGCATCTAGGGATTAAAAATATTGTTTGGCATGGATTTAAACGACATTAACTAAACTCTGTTAGAGAGAGGTTAAAAATCTGTCTGTCAAAATGGTGCCGTTGCCGGGGATTCAACGGTTAATAGTCTGTTTAAAATCAACATTGATTGAATTTGTTGGAATATTGATTTTGGGTGTGTTTTTACTTTAGTAAATCTAATTTTCAGTATTGTTTGGAGTTGCTTGTGTGTTTGTTGTTGTGTTTTACAGGAGCATTCACAATGTGTTTGAGGAAATTCCTCAATGGTGTTCAGCTTTATATTTAGTTTTGCAGTTTTTGTTTTGTAGGTTTTTTTTATTTGCAGCTTCTTATCTATATTTCTAAAAGAAAAAAAAAGGTTCAAGCACTCCAATGGATAGACAGTTTGGAGATGAGGGGGAGCTAACCATGGAAGAATGTTTGGAAAGGATGATCCAATCCAACAAATATTTGTGGGAAAAACAAGGGAGAGATGAGGAGGATTCAATGATGGCAGACTAACATGTTTATGTTCTAGGCCATGCAGCGGATCAATTTTCATATAGTGCTTGGGATTGCACTGTCTATGATCTTCCCACAAGCAGCTATTCATACCAGGAGCCTCCTTATTATGGTGGAAGTATTAATGGAGATGGTAGAGAAGTATGGCCAACTTACACCTAACCTGAGGGTGACTACTATCCACAAGAGCCACCACCTGAGGAGTTTAATGGTTTCTTCAATGGATATTCTTTGAATAGATGGGTTGGGCAATATCAAGATGAAGCTTACTCTGAAGCCCCAATCTATGGCAATTATTGTCCATATCAACAACAAGAGTGGCAACCTCAAGTTGAAGATGAAGAAACCAGAAGAGAGGTAGAGGATTTGAATGAAAGGCTAGGAAGTATGAAGACTACCATAAAAAATATGGAGCAATTAATCATGAGTATGGCTCAAAATGCAAATAAAGGAGTCTCATCTAACTTTTTTGCTGGTGACTTAGAGATAAAAAATGAAAAGAATTGCAAAGCCATCAGTCCAACTTCCATGAATCAATCTTTGACGTCCACCTCACAAGAATGAGAGTTTTCTGCTAATAATGATTTTGAAGATGAAGCTCGTATTCTAGCTGGTCAAACCATTAATGTTGTTATAGAACAACAAGTGGATAAAAGGGTAATGTTTCATTATGATGAGGTGGTCCCTCCACCACAATTTAATAGCCCATGTGATGTATCCACTTCAACTCTTCCCATCATTGGAGCTTATGAGGACAATTTGAAGTTTTTTCCTATCCAAGAAGAAAAGGAAGACTTGAATTGTTCTGGGGTGTTAGAAGAACATGAGAAACCAATAAATGACAACCCAAGGATGCAGCAACAAATCTTGGATGATGATGATATAATTCTCATATCTGAAGGCACATCAAACCAAGGTACTCTTTATGAAAACAAGCTACAAGAGCCCACCACTACTATGTTTGCTTTGGAATCATCTTCCCTTACACAAGAGAAGGAAGTGCTTGACAAGGGAGGTAACCATGTGTGCATCATGACTACTCCAATTGTGGAGTATGTTGAATTTGTGTTACCTCCTCGATGGAATGAGAGGAAGGAGAACCATAAGTTTGTGGAGGTGTCTCCCTATCAACACTTGAATCAGGAGTTCAAGTGGCTCCCACAGCGGTTCATTCATCCGATTGCTGTGGTCTACAAGACTGCTGAGGTTTACAATGCAAGGATGGAAGCCTTTCATACATTGGTTGAGCTTAGTATGACAAGGTCTAGCTAGAGACCTTAAATAAAGCGCTTGTTGGGAGGCAACCCAATTGATTTTGTTTTATATTTATTTTATTTTTGCTTGCTGTTTGCTAACCATGGTGTAGGAGATATAGTTTGGTCTTCACTAACCCTTTTGTAGGCCTAGAACTTCTTATTTGGGCTTTCAACTTCAGGATTTCTCTATACAGCCCAAGTACTGGCCTAACTGCCAAGCTCAAGCTGGATTTTCAAAGCTGCAACTCAAAGACACAAGGGATTTTCAAGTGGGAATCATGCAAGGGCATTTGACACATTTTGTACCTTGAAGAGGGACCTACCAACCAGTGAAATTTGAGCAAAAATGGAGCACATTTGAGCCAAAAATGGCTTGCAAGTGACAATTCACGTGATATCCCAAAAGGCTGTCTCCTAGGTTAAACAACAGAAAATGTGTTTTCTCAGCTCAGAAATTGAGGAGAAATCCACCGACAGGTAAGTATCTTCCCACTCTCTACTTCATACCATGAGGACATAGCATACTTTTAAGTGTGGTGTGGGGAGTGACTTGAGCCACTTGTTTGTCCTTTATGTTGTGTGATTGCATGTCTTATTTTTGTTTAAGTGTTTGGTTTGTTTGTTTTTGTTGTCCTTTATTTTTATGAAATATGGGTAAATTAAGCTCTACTCATGCTCTTTAATGCCCTAAATATGTATTACAATAACGACATAAATGCACGTTATCAAATACACCAGACTTGAACCATTGCTTGTCCTCAAGCAAAAACATACAAGCATACAAAAAGAAAACAAACACACAATCAAACAGGGAGATAAATAAAATAGCAAACAAAGAGAATCATGGTTTCCTAAGCATGCAACTCTATCATGATGAAATGGGAATTTAAGTAACCAAAATGAATCATAAGTTAGCTCAGTCATGTCTATACCACAAGTCCAACAACCATGCAATATCATTAATGAAAACTTAGATATTAGCAAGCATTCCATAATAGAATAGCTCCTAGCTTCCCTTAAAGTTCTCACCAAGGATAAAGCTGCCTCACTCAAATATAAACCTTTTTTTTTTCAATCTCATGCCCATTAACAGTACCTAGCAGTTATCAAAAGGAACGATAAACTCCCCTCAACCTTTTCCATTGGCCATTGATTAAGTTCTTGCCAAGCAAACATGAGAGTTCCCTATTGTGCTCATCAAAGGAAACACACTCTCTATTCTACTTTGTTTGAAAACTCACACACTATTCTATGCTCAATGAACTCACACTCTACTCTAATGACTGATAAAACACACCTTGAGTCAAAGAATTGAGCTCAACACTCTAAATAAACACAACTCAGCCATTATGGCTTTTATTCTGAAAACTTTGTTTTTTTTTTGTTTTGTTTTTTTCACACTTCTTTTAACTAATAACCTTACAAGGTTGCATTTTATGCTCTCCCTTGATGGATTATTCACTCTTTTTTTACTCACCTTTTCTTTTATTACATAACACATAAATAAGAATGGCTTTTCTAATGCATACCCCTTGCTATTTTTGCTAAGTAGGGAGAGACAAAAATACACTGAGTGTCTCACATCCCATTATCAAATTAAGTCAAGGATTTTTCACATTGTGCATCACAGCCTTTTACATATACAACAAAACAAAACAGAAACTAGGATACATAAGAAGTTAAAGTAACTTAAATGACCTTGTATCACTAGCAACACACCAAGCACTGAGCACTAATAAGTAATCATCATGCTTACTTAACTCCTACCATTAAATAACCAATGTTAAAAGTCAAGAGGATCAAAGAAAACTATTACCTCATAAACCACGAATGCCACTCAAGGGCTAGAAAGAGGTTTTTCTCAATTTTCTTTTAGATTTTCTCTTCACTCAACTCTAAGATTCACTAAGTATTATCCTAGCATGTCATACACAGCTAATATTCAAATTCCAGCTCCAAAAACATGGTAATATCATTCAAGAGATAAAGACATGATTAAACCAAATCATAACACACCTTGTTAACACTCTTATCACAACATGATACTAATGTAACATAAAAAATTAAAATTTAAGCCAAAATTGCATACCTAGTATCCATGCCTCTTCACATGCAAATCACACAATCAAGCAACTCAAACAATCACACAAAATAAAAATAAAGGACAACAAAAACAAACAAACCAAACACTTAAACAAAAATAAGACATGTAATCACCCAACATAAAGGACAAACAAGTGGCTCAAGTCACTCCCCACACCACACTTAAAAGTATGCTATGTCCTCATGGCATGAAGTAGAGAGTGGGAAGCTACTTACCTATCGATGGATTTCTCCTCAATTTCTGAGCTGAGAAAACACATTTTTTGTTGTTTGACCTAAGACACAGCCTTTTGGGATATCACGTGAATTGTCACTTGCAAGCCGTTTTTGGCTCAAATGTGCTCCATTTTTGCTCAAATTTCACTGGTTGGTAGGTCCCTCTTCAAGGTACAAAATGTGTCAAATGCCCTTGCATGATTCCCACTTGAAAATCCCTTGTGTCTTTGAGTTGCAGCTTTGAAAATCCAGCTTGAGCTTGGCAGTTAGGCCAGTACTTGGGCTGTATAGAGAAATCCTGAAGTTGAAAGCCCAAATAAGAAGTTCTAGGCCTGCAAAAGGGTTAGTGAAGACCAAACTATATCTCCTGCACCATGGTTAGCAAACAGCAAGCAAAAATAAAATAAATATAAAACAAAATCAATTGGGTTGCCTCCCAACAAGCGCTTTATTTAAGGTCTCTAGCTAGACCTTGTCATACTAAGCTCAATCAATGTATGAAAGGCTTCCATCCTTGCATTGTAAACCTCAGCAGTCTTGTAGACCACAACAATCGGATGAATGAACCGCTGTGGGAGCCACTTGAACTCCTGATTCAAGTGTTGATAGGGAGACACCTCCACAAACTTATGGTTCTCCTTCCTCTCATTCCATCGAGGAGGTAACACAAATTCAACATACTCCACAATTGGAGTAGTCATGATGCACACATGGTTACCTCCCTTGTCAAGCACTTCCTTCTCTTGTGTAAGGGAAGATGATTCCAAAGCAAACATAGTAGTGGTGGGCTCTTGTAGCTTGTCTTCATAAAGAGTACCTTGGTTTGATGTGCCTTCAGAGAATTATATCATCATCATCCAAGATTTGTTGCTGCTTTAGTGATTGATACACAGTAAATACTTTGTCACA
This sequence comes from Taxillus chinensis, assembly GCA_023512835.1. Classification (NCBI taxonomy): domain Eukaryota; kingdom Viridiplantae; phylum Streptophyta; class Magnoliopsida; order Santalales; family Loranthaceae; genus Taxillus; species Taxillus chinensis. Next base: position 16,636,313 of record CM042088.1, on the reverse strand, counting down.
TAAATTACTGACACTCAACAGATTATACTTCAAACCTTCGACTAGTGCAACTTTAGTGATTGATACACAGCCATTGGTTAAAGTGCCATTGTCACGCCCCCAAATTCCAGGGAACCTGGAACCGGGTACATGACTTCCCCTTGCCCGCACCCGATAGGTCAAGGGGTTGGTGACTAGCACCAATGGAGACTACACCGCGGGTGCTGTCTCAAATATGTAACCCTATACAATCATACATCAAGGGTAATCCTGTACTTTGCCATATATCATCATACATACAATGAGTCAAACATTCATACAGACATCACATCATACAGTATGCAAATACAACTGTCCACGGACCCATGTCCGGGATATCACATAAAACACTACAGAATATAAATGTATCATACATCAGAGTAGTGGGCGTCCTCTTGGAAGAAAGTCCTCCACTAGTCTCGGGTCACACCTGAAAAAGGTAAACAACAAGTAGGGGTGAGCGACATGTTCAGTAGGTGACCCCAAAACTCCACATCATGCAACACATATAAGTCTATACTATATGCTCAGTGTACTCGTGCACCGTGTAGTGTGCACAATCATCAGGACTCAGCCTGCAACAAACATCAGGACTCAGCCTGCTCACACAGACAACTTGTCCACGATCCTCCATGGGATCCCAGCTCAGGGCACTCAGCCCTAGCTCCACGAGCTCAACGGCTCAACTCAGGCCTTAACCTGTCTACAGCGCAATATGCCCGGCCACAGTCGCCACACAGGCCTGCCATCGGTGCATATGCCTGCCCCGTCAACCACATAGCACCATCGGTGCATCACGGTGAGAACCCAAACAAGTCACGGAGTCCATGCCCCAATACCTCACACCAACACCCTAACATGAGTATGACATGTCATTCTCAACATTTCCTTTAAAACTGTAGCCAGTCTTCACGAGTAAATCCTCAATCCTTGATTTATGAAGGAAGTACCCATAGCAGCTATTTTCTTGAAATCAAAAGTCCCGGCATTGGGTTCCCATATCATAAATAAGATAATCTGATTTTTGGGGACTTTTCTGAGATGTCTAACCCCACTTTCCAAAAATTCACCACTACAAACTTTTGGGTTTTTCCGAGATTTTACACTAAATCCCAATTTTCACATTTTGAAAGAGTGGGAATTAATTTTTCTAGTATTTTTCTTTGAATCCAAATGGGGGGTATTTCGTTATTTACATTGTAACTTAAGTATAATACTTGGGTATAGGTTGCAATGTAAATAGGTCCAGTCCAGTGCTGTACCGTGTCCAGTTACATTGCAGGAGCTGCGACTCGTAGCTACGGAACGGCGACTCTTTGCTGCGGAGCGCGCCTCGAAGACTCGAGGCGAGGCTACAACCTTCGACTTACGAGGCTACGAACTTCGACCCTTCGACCCTTCGACTACGAACTACGAGACTACAAACTACGGGTCTACGAACTATGAACTACGAGGCTACGAACTACGAACTTCGGGTCTTCGTCAGTTCGACCCAGGAACGCGCCCAAGGTACTGTTCATCGTCATTTTTGCCTGTTCTTCGTCTGGAATGCGCCTAGACTCTCCCAGACGCTCACTAACACCCCTATTTCGCAACAAACTATGATATCTACCTCAAAACGCGTCCAAAACGCCTCTAAATCGCGCAGAAACAACAGAAACACGTATAAAATTCTAGATTTCCAGAAATCTAGATCTAAACCCAGATTTCCATGGTTGACTTATCAACCCTCATGAAAACACAATAAATCAACCCCAAAATCATAGAAACATATATCCACAGTGATATAAAATAGTTCTTAACCACAGATCTTATGCTAGACCATTAGATCGAACCCAAAATTGGTTTTCCCCAAATTCTAGGGTTCATGCTCAATTTCATAAATCATGATAAATTCGTGCAGATCCAAAACAAGAGGGAGATAAGAAGTTCAAGGACACCTACTTGAAGCGAATCTTTGAGCTCCACGAACCCAAATGCCCCAAATCGCCAAGGCCTCCAAGCTCTCTCAAGCTCTCTCTCTTAAACGCACAAACGTGAAACGTAAAGTGAAAGCTTCTTCTTTTTTTATGCTATTTATATTTCTGCCAGTCAACTGACGTAGTCAACCATTGACCCAGTCAATAATTGACCTCCCAACACAAAAATTGACCTCTAAGGCCCCGAACTCCAAATTGAGTTAAACTATAGTCAAAACGCTCGAAATGATGAGCACAACACTAAATAGATATTATTACACCCAAATGACCGCCCAAACGCAAAGTCAACTAATAAACCCCGAAAAGTCAACAATCGGGTCAAACGGGACCCTGACTCGGAATCAGGCCCAAGTACAGTCAAAATGCTCACATCGACGACTACACTACCGTCTAGATAGTTACATTCCCATAGAATGGCTATCTCTCAAAACTACCCAAATACGAGTCTTTACATCCTCCCCACCTTAGGACTTTTCGTCCTTGAAAATTAAACACATGCCCAAAGGACATAGCAAAATTTAAGCTCAATGTCCCAACAACAAAACATAAAACATGATAACCGATCACACATGTGCAATGCAACTCGCAACAGCCAAAAGGGATGACAAAATCCAACAACAACGAGCTAAACCACATCACAAACAACATATGCAAAACAAATGCATAAAACATAACTCATACCTCAGGGAAGGTCCTCACATCCTCCCCACCTCAAGACTGATCGTCCTCGAACAGCTCAGGATGAAGAATCTGCATCTGGCTCTCTTTCTCCCAAGTTTGCTCCTCTATACCTCAGTGTCGCCATAACACCCGAACTAGTGGGATTGTCTTGCCTCGCAAGACCTGGTCCCGCCTGTCCAAAATCTGTGCCGGCATCTCAACAACGGCACCATCATCAGCCAAGTCTATCTCGCGATAGTCCAACACATGAGAAGGATCAGGGTGTTACCGCCTCAACTGAGACACATGAAACACATTATGTACTTGCACCAACTCTGGTGGCAAAGCTAATCGGTAAGCCACTCCGCCCACGGTGGCAACAATCTCAAACGGCCCCACAAAATGAGGGGAAAGTTTGGATCAACATCCAAACCTCCGATGCCCTCGACGTGGCGAAACCCGCAAAAATACACGGTCCCCCACCTCAAACTGCAACGGTCGACGCCTCTGATTCGCGTAGGACTTCTGCCTACTCTGTGCTGTCAGCATACGTTGTCTAATCAACTGCACTATCTCTGTGGTTTCTCGAACCATATCAGGACCGAGAACTGCTGTCTCTCCAGTCTGTGCCCAACACAAGGGTGATCTACAAGGCCGCCCATACAGCGCCTCATACGGAGCCATCCCAATCGTGGCCTGATAACTGTTGTTGTAAGAGAACTCCACCAAAGGAAGGTGAGTCTCCCAATAACCTCCAAAATCTAGGACACAGGCATGCAACATATCCTCGAGCGTCTGAATCGTCCGCTCTGTGTGACCATCCGTTTGCGGATGAAAGGCTATACTAAGGTTCACCCTAGTACCCAAAGCTCACTGCAGCTGTCTCCAAAACTGAGAGGTTGACCTCGCATCCCAATCAGATACAATAGACAATGGGACTCCATGCAACCGCACAATAACATCAATATACCTCTGTCCCAAAGTCCTCACTTGGTTTGTCTCTCGAATCGGAATAAAATGCGCCGATTTGGTCAACCGGTCCACAATAACCCATATAGTGTCGTGTCCCCTGGAACGAGGAAGTCCAGTGACAAAATCCATGGTCACATGGTCCCATTTCCACTCTAGCACTGGCAATGACTACAACTCACCAGCTGATCTCAGGTGCTCTGCCTTGACCTGATGACAGGTCAAACACCTCCTCACAAAATCAGCAAGGGCCTTCTTCAGGCCTGGCCACCAAAACTGCCTCCTCACGGCATAGTACATCTTAGTCCCACCAGGATGTACAGCTAACCTCGACTGGTGAAATTCCCGAAGAACCTCCTCCTGAAGAGAAGTGGGAACTATCAATCTACCCCTATACCGCAGCACATGCTTTGCATCCTCAGTCCATTCAGAAGGTGCCTGCCCAGTCTGAATCTTGTCGCGGATGACCTCACAATCAACGTCCCCCAGCTGATCCTCTATGATCCTGTGCTGCATCTCTGGGACTGCTACAACAACATTGAGGGTCCCTCGCCCCTCGCTGGTCACCATTTGCAACCTCATCGCTGCCAACTGACCCATCATCTCCCATTCCTTAATGGCACAATGGGCCACCACAGCCCTGCTCTTCCTACTCAGAGCATCTGCCACCACATTACCCTTCCCAGGGGTATACATCATATCAAGCTAAAACTGCTGCAGGTACTCCACCCACCGCCTCTGCCTAAGGTTCAGGTCTCGCTAAGAGAAGATATACTGCAAGCTCTTGTGGTCCGTATACACCACAAACTTCTCCCCAAGGAGATAATGCTGCCAGCTCTTAAGTGCAAAGATCACTGCAGCCAACTCCAAATCATGCGTGGGATAGTTATGCTCATGTGGTCTCAACTGCCTAGACCCATAAGCAATCACCTGCCGAGTCTGCATCAGCACACAACCAAGCCCCACCCTGGAAGCATCACAATACACCTCGAAAGGCACACCCTCCTGTGAGAGAATCAAGATAGGTGTTGAGGTCAATCGTGCCTTCAGCTCCATGAAAGCACTCTCACATACATCAGACCAAACAAAAGGAACTCCCTTCCTAGTCAGGTTCGTCATAGGAGCTACCAACCTGGAAAAATCCTCCATGAACCTCCGATAGTAGCCTGCCAAACCAAGGAAGCTACGAATCTCAAACACATTCGTGGGCCTCTTCCACGACATGACTGCCTCAATCTCCTCAGGATCCACTGTGATACCCTCCGAAGATACCACATGCCCCAAGAAGTGCACCTGTTGCAACCAGAAGTCACATTTCGTGAACTTCGCGTACAATCCATGCTCTCGCAAGGTCTGCAACACAACCTGCAAATGCTCCTCATGCTCCCTCTTGGTCGCTGAATAGACCAAAATATCGTCGATGAACACCACAACGAACATATCTAAATATGGAGCAAACACCTGGTTCATCAATCCCATAAACACTGCTAGAGCACTTGTGAGCCCGAACGGCATCACAAGCCACTCATAATGCCCATAACGACAACTGAATGCGGTCTTAGGGATATCCGCCTCCCTAACCCTCAACTGATGGTATCCAGATCTCAAGTCTATCTTGGAAAACCATCTCGCACCTCGAAACTGATCGAACAGGTCATTGATCCTCGGCAATGGATACCTGTTCTTCACAGTCACCTGGTTCAGCTTCCGGTAGTCTATACACAGCCGAAGTGAACCATCCGCCTTCTTGGCAAACAACACTGGAGCGCCCCACGGTGAGCTACTCCGCCTGATAAAGCCTCGTGCCAATAGGTCATCTATCTATCTCTTGAGCTCTCTAAGCTCTGTCGGTGCCATCCTGTAGGCCGCTAACCTGATCGGTGTTGTCCCTGGCAACAACTCAATCGAAAACTCTACCTCCCTCACGGGTGGCAAATTGATCAAGTCCTCGGGAAACACATCCGGGAACTGATCTACATTGGGTGGCAAAACAGCCTTCCCCTCTCTCCTCCTGTCAACCAACGTCAAGCTGGCTAACTGGTGGGTCACATCACCCCACCCATGCCTCGAAGGTCCCAACCTGCATGCCTCCTCGGTCCACTCACCCACAAAGACACCCCGCGTGCCCTCTAGTGTGAGAAACGCCACACACCGTCGAAAACAATCAATCTTGGCCTCCACGGAGACCAATCAATCCATACCCAGGATAACATCAAAATCATCTAACTCCATGACATAGAAATCACACATCAAGTTAACACCCCCAAGTGTTACCTGACAAGCACGACAGATACTCTCAAGTATCACAATTCCACCCAAAGGTGAAGCAACCATCAGAGACTGACTAACTGTCTCCTGGTCTAACTCCAATCCAACCACCGTAGCATACAAAATAAAAGAATGGGTAGCACCAGTATCAATCAAAACTAAACAAATAGTATGAGAAATGATAATGGTACCTCTCACCACTGAAGGTCCTGCTCCTGCCTCGTCCACTAGTGGAACCTCTGCCTCTCTGCTGATAAGGGCAAAAGTCCTCCCTCGTGGCCCACTGCCACTAGCCTGGCCCATTGGGGCCTTGCCCCGCTGATCAACATGACCCTGTGCCTCCCGCTGAGGCTGCTGCATCACAGGTCGCGTCTGCGTGCTCTGTGCCGGCGGCACTGACCTCTGAGACGGAGCCCTACTCCTTTGTCCCTGATCTCTCGGACGAGGGCCTACACTACTGGTTCAGCTAAGGGTAAACACATTCCCTAGCTCCATGTCCCACCTTCCCGCATCGGAAGCAAGTCGTCCTTTTCCTCGGGCAGTCTCTCGATACATGCCCAATCAAACCACAACTCCAACAGGTCCCTGGCCTCCTGCTGGCTGAACTCTCTTGGGGTCCCACCGCCTGGCTGGAAACCCCTCGCACCCGCCTCCTCTCAGGCTGAGGAGCACTGCTCTCCCCACTCTGTCTCTTGTTGCCCGAACCTGCCGAACCGCCCGGCCTCTGGGCTCTCGCCTGATCCTGACCTCGCTTAATAATGAGCGCCTTGTCGACCGCCTCCCGGTAGCTGGTCAACTGCATCGGTTCCAGCTGTCTTTTCAGAGATGGCCTCAAGCCCTAAATAAAATCCTGCGTCTTACGAGCTTCCTTTTCCCAAGCCTCAAGAGCAAACCGCCCTAAATCCGTGAAGGCTTGCATATACTCACCCCTCGTCTGGCCACCCTGCTGAAGCTCATAACACTCTCTCTGTCGGGCATACTGTACTGAGCTGGGAAAATACTCCCCAACTCATCTGACTGCCATGGACAGCTCTAGTGGATTCCCACCACTTGCGTGGGATACCGAACAGATAGTGCGTCGCCACGCGCACTCTCTCCTCATCTGGCACCCCGATCATATCAAAGATATCCTCTATCCACCTAATCCAGTGCTCGGCTACCTCTGGCCGCGAACCATCCTCAAAAGTCTTGGGTGCGTGTTTCAAAAACTGCGCAGCCCAGTCCATCCCTCGTCGTGCTGGCTCTGCCACGACCTCTTGCTAGTGCACATCCTGCACCACTCTTGCCTCCTGGTGCTGAGGCAGTGGTGGCTGCTGAGGCTGTGGTTCAGCTCATCCACCTCTCTAGCCATATCCCTCATCGAGCCCTGCATACCCTGCATGGCCTCCTGCAACTGAATCAACACCTGCGTCAAATCAGGTCCCACAACGGGAGCTGACGACCTCTGCTGCGGGCTCTGCTGCCCCTGATGCCCCGACTCTATCGTGGGCTCCTCTGCCGGGCCCTGGCCTCGGACAACCCTCCTCGGTGGTGCCATCACACTGGCCACAACAACAAACAATCAAACAATCAATATTAGCACTGCTAGCACAAATAGCCATCAAAGGCACAACCGACTTGTAGGTTCTCACCACACGACCCGTAGGTCCATACCATGCATATAGCATCGTGTCCCCCTCAGGGTACACCACACGACCCGTAGCTCCACAACCATGTATATAGCATCGTGTCACCCCTCAAGGTACACCACAATCAAGTCCTAGCTCTCACGGCCACGTGTCATCGTGGCACCACATACAAGCACATCACACACAAAGACAATCTAGTGCCCTATATGCACACAATCATACCACTAAAAATGCACCCCACCCCCATGTATGCTCCTAGGATGATCTAACTAATACCAAAATAACCTAGAACACTTGTAAGGACTGCGTTGATCAGGCGCCCTCCCTACAGTTTTCCGAGTCACATGGAATCAATTAACCACCCCTCACTAACCTAGGTCCACTAGACCATGCTCTGATACCAACTTGTCATGCCCCCGAATTCCAGGGAACCCGGAACCGGGTACATGACTTCCCCTTGCCCGCACCCGATAGGTCAAGGGGTTGGTGACTAGCACCAATGAAGACTACACCGCAGGTACTGTCTCAAATATGCAACCCTGTACAGTCATACATCAAGGGTAATCCTGTACTTTCCCATATATCATCATACATACAATGAGTCAAACATTCATATAGACATCACATCATACAGTATGCAAATACAACTATCCACAGACCCATGTCCGGGATATCACATAAAACACTACAGAATATAAATGTATCATACATCAGAGTAATGGGCGTCCTCCTGGAAGAAAGTCCTCCACTAGTCTCGGGTCACACCTGAAAAGGGTAAACAACAAGTAGGGGTGAGCGACAAGCTCAGTAGGTGACCCTAAAACTTCACATCATGCAACACATATAAGTCTATACTATATGCTCAGTGTACTCGTGTACCGTGTAGTGTGCACAATCATCAGGACTCGACCGCAACAAACATCAGGACTCAGCCTGCTCACACAGGACAACTTGTCAATGATCCTCCATGGGATCCCAGCTCAGGGCACTCAGCCCTAGCTCCACGACCTCAACGGCTCAACTCAGGACTTAGCCTATCCACAGCGCAATATGCCCGGCCACAGTCGCCACAGAGGCCTGCCATAGGTGCATATGCCTGCCCCGTCAACCACATAGCACCATCGGTGCATCACGGTGAGAACCCAAACAAGTCACGGAGTCCATGCCCCAATACCTCACACCAACAAACTAACATGAGTATGGCATGTCATTCTCAACATTTCCTTTAAAACTGTAGCCAGTCTTCACAAGTAAATCCTCAATCCTTGATTTATGAAGGTAGTGTTGGACCCCATTTTGTCCGGGTTGGACATACTAACCCCATTTGATATACCTTTCTGCCCATGCCATATACCTTGTTGAACAGGTCTACAATGATCCCATACTTCCAAGGAATGGTCTACCCCAATCTGCACGAGATGGATACAATTGACACGGATGGGGGAGTTCAAAATTAATGACTTCTGCTATAAGTCCTTGAAGCACCCCAAAACCAACACCAGGTGATGGAGGATGAAAATTCGAGACCAACGCACTTGACCGAGCTCAAATCGGACTTAAAATGAAGAAGTTATGGCCAAAACAACTTTCGTTGGAAAAAGTCAAACTTGCCAAAAGACGGTCAATGCCCCTGGTCAAACTGCCCGCAAAAGTGATCATGCGAAACTCTTCAAAATGCCTATGTAGGCGAATACGGATCTCCCCAAACAATTCCTGGAAGGTTACCCATTTTGGCATTTTTGGTGGGGGTAAAAAGGTAATTAAAAGTTAAAAAAAAAAACTTCGGGGTTGACCGTTGACCATTGACCTGCCGACACTGCGACCCGTTGACCTTCGAAGCCTCGAAGCCCCGAAGCCCGAAGTCCCAAAGCCCCGAAGCCTCGAAGCCCCGAAGCTCGAAGCCCCGAAGCCTCGAAGCCCCGAAGCTCGAAGCCCCGAAGCCTCGGCTCGAAGCCTCGGCTCGAAGCCTCGAGCCCCGAAGCCCCGAAGCCTCGAAGCCTCGAAGCCCCGTTGACCTGCTGATTCCACCTTCGACCCTTCGACCCCCGAAGCTCCGACCCCTGCCGACACTCCGACCTTCGACCCTTGACTTGCAATACCGGTAAGTTTTCGGCCCGTTGACCGTTGACCTTCGACCCGCCGACACTTCGACCCGTTGACCGTTGACTTTTGCCCCACCGAATTCGACCCACCGAAGCTTCGACCCCTGCCGACGCTCCGACCTGCCGACACTTCGAACCTCCGACCCTTTCTGCCTTCGCTGATTTTTTTCTTCTCTGGTTTGTCGCGCCAACTTTTTTCTCACGGATTTCCTTTTTTCCTCTCGCTGGTCGTTCACGGGACTCATCTTCTGCGCTGACCATCAGACAAGGAATTATTTCTCACCAACCTGTCAGTCACATGCGCTGCTAAAATACAAGTTCAAAAAGGCAATCACGAGCTCCCCTGTTTTCCGCACAGGCTGTCTACCAGACAAAATACAAATCTGCAAATTAAAATACTACATCAAATAATACTGCAATTATGACAGTCCAGCCAAAGAGAAAAAAGAACTACTTTCTGCAATCCTTTAAGAAGCAGTTGCCCGTCCCTGCGCAGAGAGAGTTCTTCGAGAGAGGTGGGTTTTTGTTGAAGAGGAGATTCGTTGAAAAAAAAAAAAACTTTCGTTGACAGAGCAAAAAAACACACAGACAGAGCAAAAAAAACATAGAGAGAGAAAGGAAAAGAAAGAAAGGAGAAGAGATAGAGAGCACAGTTCGTTGAGAGAAAAGGGAGATCAGCGTTAAAAAAAAAAAAAAGAGAAGAGAGGGATCGTTAGAGCTGCTACCCTGCAAACCTGTAAACCCAGCCTAGCCTCATCATAAAAAAAACACCCCAGCCTCATCATCCAAAAAACGCCCCAGCTTCCTCCTTGCAAACCCAAAAAAAAAAAAAACACAGAATCCCTGAATCATCATCATAAGAGATCACTCATCCACTCCTTGCAAACTCCACTTTCAGCCATCTCTTTCATTTACACCCACTCTAGCCCTCCTATCTCCAAATACTAGGGAAGTCCTTTCATAAGTCCCACTGTCAGATCTGTCGGTTCTGAGTCAAGCAAGCGATTATCAGCGCCGGCGGGAGCTCAAGCAGAAGATTAACGTTGCAAAGCTTCAAAGTCGGTTCAGCCCTTATCTTTTCACTATTTTTTCAGCTTATTTGTGTCTATATTTGGTGTATTGTTTTTTTTAGCATTTTTCTAGTTTTCATTTTAGTTTATCTATATTTGATGTAATTGCTTTTCAGCCTTTTTTCCATTGTATTTTCCCTTTATTTCTTCTTATGTGTATGTGTAATATGTAAAGCATAGTAAAAAAAAAAGGGACAAAGAAAAAAAGAGAGAGAGCAAGGGGAAGGATGAAAAAAAAGAAAAAAAAGAAAAAAGAAAAAAATAGTGATTTTCTTTTTCTTTTTGTGGATGCCATAATCACACACTTCACGCTTTTATTTTCATGCGTATATTCCTACATTTGCTTTAAGATTTTGGGTTCACAAAAACAAAAAAAATATAACAAAAGCAAATAAAAAATGTTTTTTCATGTTTTAAAGCCAAAAAAACGTTTCATTGTTTTGAACAAAAAAAAACCAAAATTAGTATTTCAATTCCCAAACAAAACAAAAGAAAAACAAAAACAAAAAAAACAAAACAAAAAAAAACAAAACAAAAACTAACAAAAAATGTTTTTTTCATGTTTTAAAGCCAAAAAAAACGTTTCATTGTTTTTTAACCAAAAAAAAGAAAAAACCAAAATTAGTATTTCAATTCCCAAAAAAAAAAAAAAAAAAAACAAAAAATGAAGCAAAACAAAACAAAACGTTTTTTTAAAAAAAAACAAAAAAAACAAAAAAAAACAAAAAAAAAACAAAATATGTATGTTTTCTAAAAAGAAAAAAAACCAAAGAAAAAAAAAGAAACAAAAATCATTTGTCTAGGACTTCAATTTCAAAAGCAAAACCAAAAACCAAAACCAATCCCTAGGATCTCATTCTCCACTTCAAACAAAAACCCAAAATTTTTAGGATTCCCTTTTTAGGAATTTAGGATAAATCCATTTTAACCATGACTTTAATAAATAACTTAGCTAAATAAAAATCATAGACTTTTTGGGAAACTTAACCCAGCTATGACAGTACAAATAAAATAAAACCTCCTCCTCCTAAATTAGATACCGAAAGGGCACTGTAGGGGTGCTAATCCTTCCCTACACGTAACCAACTCCCGAACCCATCTCTGATAACGCAGACCACACGCTTAAGACTACTCAAAGTAGAGGGTATCCAACTGTACCCCAAAAATAGTTGGTGGCGACTCTAAAATTTCTCACCATTGGTTTAGTTTGAGCTCACCCCAAAAGGGCCCGGACGAAAACCAGTGACGACAGCTGGCGACTCTGCTGGGGACATAAGAATGAACACTTTAGAGAGTTATGTCTAGAACTAGGACTTAGGAGGTTATATTTAATTGTGCTGTTGTATATATGTAACTGTCATGCCAAGTTGTTTTTATACAATGATTTATTTATACGCTTTCATTACCATGATAGTTGTGATTTATTGCTTTCCATACTTGTTGCATTCATGCATAACCCTATACCCGGGTTTAACACAATTTAGGTTAGCGAGGTTCAGACGGTCCCCGCGCGTTGATCATTATCCGCAATGGGGCCTCGGACTCCTCACTCAAGCTTGAGGTTCTTTTAAGGCACGTCCTTTTAAGATCCCCCTCCGGTAAATCCCATGGTGTACGGAGCCCTCTATTGAGGAAGTTTGGGAACCAACGAATAAGATAAGGGTAGCAATAAAAGCCCATCAGGGGTATTGACCCACATTTTGCTTGCTCATTCCGTGCCATGCTAACCTTTGTTTTGTAGGGTAGACCTTAAGTCATCCCCTGCACATTTGACTGTCTTTACTATTGCTTTATTCTTTGTCCTGACTTGTCATCCTAACCTATCATCATGCATAACATGACATTCATCATTCATATAGGCATGGCAACTTTCAGTCATCTCCTAAAAGGCCTTTAGGACAAGGAGACGTCCACAAGAGTGGCCCAAGCATCAGGAGACATTCAACTTCGCCTTGGAGATTTCCCGCCAGGAGAGGCCTACAAGGCAGAACATGTTATCATAGAATACCAGCTGGACTATACTAAGGAGGTATAGACAATATGGAAGCAATGGTCAGATGAAAGGAAAAGCGTATACATACAACAGTTTGGGGATTTGCTCCATGTAACCGAGCTACTGGCCGATATGGATATGCTTGGGGCAGCCATTTATTTCTGGGAACCTCGACGGCGGTGCTTCAACTTCAACAGCCTAGATCTTGTTCCCATAATAGAAGAGTACAGAAGATTACTGGATATCCCCGTGGAAAACAAAATGAAAGTCTATCTGCCAGAGCCCAGAAGGTCATGCCGAAGGGCCTTTGTTGAGATTATGGGAAAGCCAGTATGGGACTCACCGGCGGTCACAACTTACGGTGGGCGTGAATATCTTCCATGGGCAACAATCAAAGAAATAATACAAACTGCAACGGAAGCGAAGGCACACAAATTGCTTACACTAGCTATATATGGGCTAGTCATTTTCCCGAGGATACCGGCCCACATTGATGGGGCAATTGTAGATTTGGTCCAGCAGGTGCTCAAAGGATGTGACCCTACTCCTGCTATCTTGGCTGAAACCATCCGATCTCTTACTTACCTAAGGAGTAAAGGCTCGGGACAGTTCATGGGGTGCTTACCTCTCCTATGTACTTGGTTGCAAGGTCATTTCCCCTGTAGTGTTCATCGTTTCCGCTGTTGTTTATCAAGTACCAGCCACAACACTACTAGATATTCTTGCTCAGCAAGTGGAGCCTACCAAAAGACTTTGAAAGCTGGAAAAAGAAGTTGGGGAACCTCACGAAGCTGACATTACTTGGACTGCTCCTTGGATGCCGGTGGTCTCCATGACATATAGGCTACGGGGACTACAATTGGGTTCCACTTTTAGGTCCCTGGGGAGGAACCGCATATGCACCACTACAGGTGGGAAGACAAGTGGGGCGTCATCAGATTATTCCCATGCTCTTTGGCATGGAAGAGTGTGACTTCACTTACAGAGAGCCATGCTCATAGAAGAGGGCAAGAAGATGTATCAAGCATGGTCCACACCACACAAGATCCAACCCAACGGTTCAAAACCTGGTGTTTTCCCAAAGATACATATCTTGGAGGGCACAACACAAGTCACGACTAACTGCAGACATGAAGGCTATCCTCCAGGAGAATCAGACTTTAAGGCAGCAGATCAAGAGGCTAGAAGCATCTCTAGAAGGAACTCTTCAAAGGCTGCAGCTGAGGGAAAAACAGATCGCGACCATAATGAAGCAGCGGGAGGATGCAGGTGAACGACCACCCCAGAGAAAGAGGCGCCGTGCTCCTTAGGAGATGACTGGAAGAATGCCTTAAGATCATGTAGTGATAGCTTTCATTTTACATGGCATTTCAGCATTGTATGTTTGTATTGAGTGTTTATATTGTATGTTTTGTTTGCAATAAAGTTGTTTGTTTCTTTAACCCTCTGCATAGACATTCATGCATACATGCATATCAAAAAATCAAATAAAAGTTCCCTTGTACCCAGGTGGGTAGCAGCCTCCCTCCAGGATTGCGCACTCTTACAATCTCAGATCCCGGCACAATCAAATACCTCAATCGCAGCCAATGGCAGAAGAAACAGAGAACAAACTCATGGGGTTGGAACAGTCACAACAAACCCTACAGGGGCAAATGTCTGCAATAATGAAAATGCTCACAAAATTGACTGAAGAAAGAGGAAGAATTCCGACCGGGGGAACTACCAATCACCATCAAGAGCAGGGACAGGAGGCTGTTCAGTCACCCAACCTGGCTCCAAGCCAGGCACCCACATACCATCCTGCTATGGCACAACCTCCTACCCCAAATCAAACTCATTTCACTATGCCCGCATCAGGAAATGTAATGGAAGCGGTGGGTTCCCCAGCTCCTCAGGAAAATATTGAGTCGCTCGCTCTACGCCGACTCGAGGAAAGATTGAAGGCCGTAGAAGGCATTGACAGCTATGGTATGACCAGCCCACAAGACTTATGCTTAGTCCCTGGAGTGGTGCTACCGCCAAAATTCAAAATGCCAGATTTTGAAAAGTTCAACGAGACACGATGTCCGAGGACACATCTGGCCATATATTGTCAAAAGATGGCCGCTTATGCTGGTGAAGACAAGCTCCTCATGCATTGTTTCCAGGAAAGCCTAACTGGGGCATCCCTTCGCTGGTATTTTCAACTGAATGGAAACCGTATTAAGACATGGAAGGAATTAGCTACTTCCTTCTTGGCACAGTATAAACATGTCACCGAGCTGGCGCTGGATCGACTAACCCTGCAGTCTATGGAGAAGGGATCCGAAGAGAATTTCAAAGATTATGCACGAAGATGGAGAGAGGCAGCTGTGGAGGTCCAACCTCCCCTTACCGAAAGAGAACTCACTACCCTTTTTATCAACACACTAAAAGGTGTCTACTATGAGAAGTTAATCGGTAATGTCTCCAACAGCTTTGCAGACTTGGTCGCATCCGGTGAACGAGTAGAAAGTGGAATTAAAGGTGGAAAGCTAAAAGGTGATGCGGCTGAGGCATCAAAACGGTTTCAACCACCAGCAAAGAAGAAGGAAAATGAGAGCAACCTGGTATACCAAGCGCACCAGTCAATACAACCAACATTCTACCAAGCGCCAGGGGTGCTACGAGGGGCACCGGTAGCTGCTTATGCTGCACCTGCACCACCTCCCCAATTCATGCCATACCTGCCGCAAGGAGGGGTTCCATTTCCATATCCAATGACACCTAATCCGTTTCAACCAAGAGCGTCATACCCAGAGCAATCACGGCCAGCAAGTCAAGAAGGACCGGGAGCCTCATTCCAAGGACAGGGGCAACCAAGGGCCCAGACCCAGCAAGCAGGAACGAATCAGGCTTCTCGCCGACCACGACAGGAGTTCGACCCAATCCCAATGACATATGCCGAATTATATCCCAAGCTTTTAGAAGCAAGGATGGTAACTCCTATACCCTTGGGAGAAATAAAGACTCCTCCCCCGGCCTGGTATAAGCCAGATGCTAGATGTGAGTATCATGCAGGTGTGGACATGATATCGAGAATTGTATAACATTCAAAAGGAAGGTTCAAGCATTAAAGGATGCAAAATGGCTGGATTTCTCCGCACTGTCTGGGACGCCAAATGTGAACAGCAATCCTCTCCCAGAACACTCCAATAATGTTGCTAGCATCGAAAATGAAGCACGGCTGGAAAGGGTCTCCCAAGTACAAATGGAGAAAACACATTTGTTTACTCTGTTACATGAACATGGGTATATACTTGCTAAAGACATGCCAAGGGCAGGAAAAGGAATAGATGAGGAAAAACAATGCCTTTATCACAAGATGTCACGGGGACATGATATCGCAGAATGCACTGAGTTTTCCGAGGTGGTGCAAAAACTCATGGACCAAAGGATGATAGAATTCTCAAGAGGAGGAATGGACAACCAAAGCCACATGATCCAAGAAGATCATTCACACAAATCGCCATGGGTGCCAACACCCCTTGTCTTAACTGTTAAGGCTCCGGAGAACCCGTTACTGCCACATGGAATCAAGCCTCTCACTATCCATGCCTCAAGTCTCGTGCCAGACAAGGGGGAAAGGACCGAAATCCCACAACTACCGCGTGGAATTGCACCCCTCACCATAGGTGTTCCTGCTCCTTTCCCCTATAAAACTGACAAAGCAGTCCCATGGAATTACAGTTGTGAAGTAGTCCAGGGAGCCACCGCTATAGCAGAAAGGAAGACCAGGAGCGGTCGGGCTTACGCCCCTGAGATAGTTGACAAAGCAAGGAAAGAAAAAGCTGTAGAACAAGACATGGAGCCTACACTGGAAGCAACAAAGAAGGGAACACCGATCACTAAAGAAGAAACCACAGAATTTCTAAAACTCATGAAGCAGAGCGAGTATAATATTGTGGATCAATTAAGTCGGCAACCGGCTCGCATCTCCTTGCTCTCATTAATGATGGATTCCCAACCTCACCGGGAAGCACTGCTGAAGGTTCTAAGCCAAGCCTATGTTCCTCCAACCATCTCAGTCGCGAATGTGGATGGACTCACCAGTAACCTCATCCTGAATAACGTAATTAGCTTTGGAGATGACGAGCTACCCCAAGAAGGAAAAGGGCACATAAAAGCTCTGCACATCACGGTCAAATGCAAGGAGCACACCATAGCCCGTGTACTTATTGACAACGGCTCGGCCTTGAACATTATGCCTTTGCATATACCGCAAGAACTTCCAATTGACACGTCCTATATGCGTCCCCGTACGATGAAGGTACGGGCATTCGATGGAGGAAAGCGTGACGTGGTGGGAACTCTGGATGTTCCACTCATGATTGGGCCAACTACTTTTACGGTGGAATTTCAGGTAATGGACATCACTCCATATTATAGCTGTTTGTTGGGAAGACCTTGGATCCACATGGCAGGGGCAGTGCCGTCCAGTCTCCACCAAAAGATGAAGTTTGTAATGGGGGACCAGCTCATCTGCATCTCTGGAGAGACAAGTTTCCTCGTCACCAAGCCGGCATCAGTACCTTATGTTGAAAACAACGAAAATGTGCCAGAATGCTCCTATCGGGCATTTGAGATGGTGAATGTCACTTCTGCCCCAGATCATTGTCTCTCGAAGGCTGAAAGAATGGTTGCAGCCACCATGATCAAGCAAGGGTACAAACCGGGGCAAGGATTAGGCCTGACAGCTCAGGGGATTCAGAAACCCCTGACCATCCGAGAAAATACCGAAAAGTTTGGGCTAGGCTACGTCCCTACAAAAGCTAACAGACAGAGAGAAGCTATCAAGAAGAGGGAAGTCAGAATGGCAAGATTGCAGAAAAGGCCAGTGCAAGAAGAAAGGAGAAGCTTTCCCCCTTTGAATGTTACATTCCGAAGTGGAGGGTTTATCCACAAGAGCCAACCTGAGCCCAAGACGGGGACCGTAGCCGTACTGGACATAAATGAGCATGTACCAAGCGAGATGGTTCAGCTAGTGCGAGAGGATCCCAACCAGCCTTTGAACAATTGGACCAGCCTGGACCTCCCCATAATGTAATGCTTACGGGTGACTAGGATTTAATGTATTCTATTCTAATGTACTTTGAAGCTGTGGACATTTATTTTTCCGTAAACCTTCCAATAAAATGTGTTTTTCAAATCTTTCATGGTGCATTCCATTCATCACATATGCATATCATATTTGGTTACCAACTTGTCATTCTCTTATAAACAGGTATCACAATGTCATTGAAAACATGGTATGCGAAAGCGAAACGAGATGCCAAAAGTTTGACCAAAGTCCAAACTGGGAGCAGCCCGTGTTTGAAGCTGATGAGAATGAGATAGAAGAGACACCTGAGCTACCGGGGGAGATTATACGCCTATTGGAAAGGGAAGACCGTTTATCCGTTCCAAGTGAAGACCCAGTAGAAACAGTGAATTTAGGGACGACAGCCGAACCAAAAGAATTGAGGGTGGGGTCTTTGATAGCTACCGACATCAGGAGGAAGTTAATTGAGCTATTGAGAAGCTACATCGACATTTTTGCATGGTCATACCAAGATATGCCCGGATTAGACACAGATATAGTGCAACATCACATACCCGTGAAGCCAGAGTGTAAGCCAGTACAGCAGAAATTGCGTAGAATGAGGCCAGAGATGATACTGAAGATTAAAGAAGAAGTCAAAAAGCAATGGGATGCAGGTTTCCTAAGTGTCTCCCACTATCCAGAATGGGTTGCTAATGTTGTACCAGTACCAAAGAAAGGGGGCAAAGTACGCATGTGTGTCGACTATAGAGATCTGAATTGGGCCAGTCCGAAAGACAACTTCCCGCTTCCTCATATTGACACCTTAGTGGATAATACAGCAAAACATGCCCTATTCTCCTTCATGGATGGTTTCTCGGGCTATAATCAAATTCGTATGGCCCCCGAACACAAAGAGAGGACCACATGCACGACACTTTGGGGCACCTTTTGCTATAACGTGATGCCTTTTGGCCTGAGGAATGCAGGGGCAACCTATCGACGAGCCATGGTGACCCTATTCCACGACATGATGCACAAAGAAGTCGAGGTATATGTGGACGACATGATAGCCAAATCTCGAAGCACTGAAGATCATATCGAAGTACTCCGCAAGCTCTTTAACAGGCTACGGAAATATCAACTGAAATTGAACCCCGAAAAGTGCACTTTCGGAGCCATGTCAGGAAAACTGTTGGGTTTCATTGTGAGCCAAAAAGGAGTGGAAATCGATCCAGATAAAGTTCGAGCTATCCAAGAGATGCCGCCACCACAGACCATCAAGGAGGTTAGAGGATTCCAAGGGCGACTGAATTATATTGCCCGATTTATTTCCCAGTGTGACCACATGTGAACCCATTTTCAAGACTTTACGAAAGAACAACCTAGAAATTTGGAATGACAAATGTGAAGAAGCTTTTGACAAAATCAAACGATATCTGTCTAATCCACCCATTTTGATCCCACCAGTACCGGATAGACCTCTGATCTTATACTTGACCGTTCAGGAGTCAGCGATGGGTTGTGTCTTGGGGCAACAAGATTCTACAGGCAAGAAGGAGCAGGCCATTTATTACCTCAGCAAGAAGTTCACCATTAATGAAGAAAACTACACCCCCTTAGAGAAGACGTTCTGTGCTCTTGTCTGGATAACGAGAAGATTGAGGCAATACACTCTTTATCATACTACATGGCTGATTTCAAGGCATGATCCGCTCAAATATCTCTTGGAAAAACCATCCATTTCTGGAAGAATCGCCAAATGGCAATTGATCCTATCGGAGTATGATATCATCTACGTACCTCAAAAAGCCATAAAAGGAAGTGCGATAGCCGACTATCTGGTAGATAGAGCGCTGGAAGACTTTGAGCCCATGACTATTGGCTTCCCAGATGAGCATATTAACATCATTTCGGCCGAAGTATCAGACATATGGACGATGTGGTTCGATGGAGCCTCTAGTCTCTTAGGTCACGGTGTTGGGGCCATCCTAATATCCCCAAAAGGTGAACATTTCCCCATGGCGGCAAAGCTAACCTTCCCTTGTACAAACAATGTGGCAGAGTATGAGGCTTGTGTGATGGGACTTCAAGAAGCCATTCACAAAGGAATCAAAAAATTGCGAGTGTTCGGCGATTCGGCACTCATCATTTTTCAAGTAAGGGGTGAATGGGAGACTCGAAACCACAAATTAATCCCATATCGGAAATATGTTACAGAGTTAGCCGAGCAATTCGAAGACATCACATTTGAGCATATGCCCAGGGAATGTAACCAGCTCCCTGACGCGCTGGCAACTCTAGCCTCCCTCCTTCGACTAGACACAAAGTTGGAAGTTCAGTCTTTCAATATCCGTATACAAGATGCTCCTGCACATTGCATGGCCATTGAAGGACACACTGAAGAAAAACCTTGGTTTGAGGACGTCAAACAATATTTGCTTAAGCAAGAATACCCAGCAGAGGCCACTGAATCTGATAAGAGAAATATCCGAAGGTCAGCGTCCAACTATTATATGGATGGCTCAATTCTGTATAAGAGAAACCACGACATGGTGCTATTGCGGTGTGTGGCAAAAGAAGAATCAACACAAATCATGAAAGAAGTGCACGAAGGGGAATGTGGTTCACATGCAAACGGACATGCATTAACAAGATAAATCATGCGAATGGGCTACTATTGGGTTGAATATGTGCGCAAATGCCTCAAGTGTCAAATTTATGGCGACAAGATTCAAGTACCGCCGTCTAAACTACACGTGATGGTCTCCCCGTGGCCGTTCTCACTTTGGGGCATTGACGTTATCGGACCAATATCTCCAAAAGCGTCTAATGGTCATCGTTTCATTTTGGTAGCCATTGATTACTTCACCAAGTGGGTAGAAGCAGCGTCATACGCTAATGTCACACAGGTTGTGGTACTTCGATTTATACGGAACAATATCATATGCCGATATGGTCTTCCCGAGCAGATCATAACGGACAATGCTGCCAATTTGAACAGCCGGATGATAGAGAGGTTGTGCGAAACATACAAAATTCAACGCCGCAACTCGACCCCCTATCGCCCAAAGATGAATGGAGCAGTCGAGGCAGCCAACAAGAACATCAAGAACATTATCAGAAAGATGACCGAAACGTACAAAGATTGGCATGAGAAGCTACCTTACGCTTTGCATGCTTATCGTACCTCAGTGCGTACATCAACTGGGGCAACTCCATTTTCTTTGGTCTATGGCATGGAAGCAGTTCTACCGGTCGAAGTGGAGATACCTTCCCTCCGAATACTTAAGGACACTCAGCTCGAAGAAGCAGAATGGGCCCAAAGTCGTTATGAGCAGTTGAATTTAATTGAAGGCAAGCGCCTGGCAGCAGTTTGCAGAGGACAGTTGTATCAACAGAGAATGATGAACAATTACAATAAAAAAGTGAAGCCCAGAAGCTTTCAAGAGGGTGATCTTGTTCTCAAGAAGATCTTGCCAATCCAGCATGACCATCGAGGAAAGTGGACTCCCAATTATGAAGGCCCATATGTTGTGAAAAAAGCATTCTCGGGAGGCGCATTGATCCTTGCCAAAATGGACGGAGATGAGCTTCCTAATCCAGTGAATAGTGACGCCGTCAAAAAGTTTTATGCTTAACTCTCATGTCTCCCAACAAGATTCTCATTCCTGTAATGAGCGGACTTGGTGAAAACCCGAAAGGGCACCAAGGGTAAAATACAAAGCTCCAACAAAAGACAAAAAAGAAAACAAAGGTGGACTTGGTGAAAACCCGAAAGGGCACCAAGGGTAAAATATAAAGCCAACAATAAATCTTGAAGGGTGAAATCAGTTCAGTCAGAAACTGAAAGGATCAGGACCACAACAAATAGGGTCCGTTGCAAGCAGTAGAGACAACATCATCCAAAAAACAGCGACTACAAACAGTGGAAGACTTGGTCAAACCTGCGGCACACTCGAATCAAATTTGTACATTATGCTTTTAAAGACTTGCGATTCTATTTATCAGATTATGACAATAGGACACTTTTTATGATATAAATATGTTTTGTGGAATTAAACCAGCAAAAATCTTTTTATCTCTTTCATCATGATTACATCGTCTCCATTTCACATTTAAGTAGAACATCTTAAATCCCCAGTAAGCTCTTCTAGCATTGCCTTATGAGTGGGGCCAAGCTCAAAATCTCCAAACAAACTTAAAGCCCCCAACTCGGAGCACTCATATCTCCACGGGCTATCACTATCCCTAGAGAAGCCGTCAAATCAAGCTCCTCAATATGGCGAAGCAAAATTTAACAGACCCTTCATGTACAACAGGGAGTTCCCTAGCAAAGACAGGACGGATTCTCCATCCACAAAGAATATTGTTCCCCAAACAAGTTGAATGTTAGCCAACGGCCAAAACCCCCAGTGATACATCACGTGGCATTCAATGCATACATCACATGGCATCACATTGCATCATATTTCACCACAAGTTGAGGTTTATGCATCCCCGCATACAGCACATTGCATTCCATGCATCATTAGCATACATTCAACATACTCTGTAATTGCAGGAATGTTGCTGCCTCTGGAGATCCAAGGAGCTCATATTCGGCAAACTTCTCTTCAGGCTATCCTAGCTTTCTTTAACTTTACAACTCTTCCCTTGCAATTTCCCCAAAATCTAAACGCATCCTTTTGGCACTCGACAACCTTTTCCCACTTTGGGTCACCTCGTAGAGCGATCTCCTTGAGTGAACTCGTAAAGGGAGCTTAAATTGGGTTACTTCCCAAACTCACCAATTCCTTCAAGCATTCCCCCAAATACCATTTGATGTCTCCAACAAGTCTTCCCAATTCAAGCCTATCGTTGCTGTGGGCTATTTATTTTCAATGCAAGCCTATCGTTGCTGTGGGCTACCATTTTTCAATCCAAGCCTATCGTTGCCATGGGCTACCCATTTTCAATTCAAGCCTATCATTGCTGTGGGCTTTCCATTTTCGATTCGAGCCTATCGTTGCAGTGGGCCTTTCATTTTCCCGTTTTCACTTTAAGCCTATCGTTGCTGTGGGCTTTCCATTTTCAATTCAAGCCTATCGTCGCAGTGGGCCTTTCATTTTTCCGTTTAAGCCTATCGTTGTTGTGGGCTTTTCCATTTTCAATTTAAGCCTATCGTTGCTGTGGGCTTTCCCGTTTTCAGTTCGAGCCTATCGTTGCTGTGGGCTATTCGTTTTCAATTCAAGCCCATCATTGTTGTGGGCCTTTTTCCATTTCTCAATTCGAGCCTATCATTGCTGTGGGCCTTTCAGTTTCCAATTCAAGCCCATCATTATGGTGGGCCTTTTTCCATTTTTCAGTTCGAGCCTATCGTTGCTGTGGGCCTTTCAACTTTTAGTTCACGCCCATCATTGTTGTGGGCCTTTTCTCTTTTTTTTTTTAGTTCAAGCCTGTCATTGTTGTAGGCTTTCAATCTCTGGTATCAAGCGGCCTTAGATGCCTCATCAAGGTATTATCCAAGCACACCGGCCTGTGAAGCCCCTTTTCTCTCGCGGGGACGAACCCAACCATCAAACTTCTTCCTCTAGGTAAGTTAGGTAAGTGCTCCAACCCGTCCAAAATGACTCCCTTTTATCTTTGTACGCTGTTTGTATACAAACAGTGCACAAAGAGGGGAAGCTGTTAGACCCCATTTTGTCCGGGTTGGACATACTAGCCCCATTTGATATACCTTTCTGCCCATGCCATATACCTTGTTGAACAGGTCCACAATGATCCCATACTTCCAAGGAATGGTCTACCCCAATCTGCACGAGATGGATACAATTGACACGGATGGGGGAGTTCAAAATTAATGACTTCTGCTATAAGTCCTTGAAGCACCCCAAGACCAACACCAGGTGATGGAGGATGAAAATTCGAGACCAACGCACTTGACCGAGCTCAAATCGGACTTAAAATGAAGAAGTTATGGCCAAAACAACTTTCGTTGGAAAAAGTCAAACTTGCCAAAAGACGGTCAATGCCCCTGGTCAAACTGCCCGCAAAAGTGATCATGCGAAACTCTTCAAAATGCCTATGTAGGCGAATACGGATCTCCCCAAACAATTCCTGGAAGGTTACCCATTTTGGCATTTTTGGTGCGGGTAAAAAGGTAATTAAAAGTTAAAAAAAAAACTTCGGGGTTGACCGTTGACCATTGACCTACCGACACTGCGACCCGTTGACCTTCGAAGCCTCAAAGCCCCGAAGCCCGAAGTCCCGAAGCCTCGAAGCCTCGAAGCCCCGAAGCTCGAAGCCCCGAAGCCTCGAAGCCCCGAAACTCGAAGCCCCAAAGCCTCGAAGCTCGAAGCCTCGAAGCTCAAAGCCTCGAAGCCCCGAAGCCCCGAAGCCTCGAAGCCTCGAAGCCCCGTTGACCTGCTGATTCCACCTTCGACCCTTCGACCCCCGAAGCTCCGACCCTGCCGACACTCCGACCTTCGACCCTTGACTTGCAATACCAGTAAGTTTTCAGCCTGTAGACCGTTGACCTTCGACCTGCCGACACTTCGATCCGTTGACCGTTGACTTTTGCCCCACCGAAATTCGACCCATCGAAGCTTCGACCTTGCCGACGCTCCGACCTGCCGACGCTCCGACCTGCCGACACTTCGAACCTCCGACCCTTTCTGCCTTCGCTGATTTTTTTTCTCGCTGGTTTCTCGCGCCGACTTTTTTCTCACGGATTTCCTTTTTTCCTCTCGCTGGTCGTTCACGGGACTCATCTTCTGCGCTGACCATCTGACAAGGAATTATTTCTCACCAACCTGTTAGTCACATGCGCTGCTAAAATACAAGTTCAAAAAGGCAATCACGAGCTCCCCTGTTTCCCGCACAGGCTGTCCACCAGACAAAATACAAATCTGCAAATTAAAATACTACATCAAATAATACTGCAATTATGACAGTCCATCCAAAAAGAAAAAAGAACAACTTTCTGCAATCCTTTAAGAAGCAGTTGCCCGTCCCTGCGCAGAGAGAGTTCTTCGAGAGAGGTGGGTTTTTGTTGAAGAGGAGATTCGTTGAAAAAAAAAAAAAACTTTCGTTGACAGAGCAAAAAAACACACAGACAGAGCAAA
The DNA here is from genome assembly GCA_023512835.1 of Taxillus chinensis. Lineage (NCBI taxonomy): Eukaryota > Viridiplantae > Streptophyta > Magnoliopsida > Santalales > Loranthaceae > Taxillus > Taxillus chinensis. The sequence goes on along the minus strand of CM042088.1, from coordinate 16,611,479 downwards.
AAAAACATAGAGAGAGAAAGGAAAAGAAAGAAAGGAGAAGAGATAAAGAGCACAGTTCGTTGAGAGAAAGGGAGATCAGCGTTAAAAAAAAAAAAGAGAAGAGAGGGATCGTTAGAGCTGCTACCCTGCAAACCTGTAAACCCAGCCTAGCCTCATCATAAAAAAAACACCCCAGCCTCATCATCCAAAAAACGCCCCAGCTTCCTCCTTGCAAACCCAAAAAAAAAAAACATAGAATCCCTGAATCATCATCATAAGAGATCACTCATCCACTCCTTGCAAACTCCACTTTCAGCCATCTCTTTCTTTTACACCCACTCTAGCCCTCCTATCTCCAAATACTAGGGAAGTCCTTTCATAAGTCCCACCGTCGATCTGTCGGTTCGAGTCAAGCAAGCGATTATCGGCGCCGGCGGGAGCTCGCGAAGATTAACGTTGCAAAGCTTCAAAGTCGGTTCAGCCCTTATCTTTTCACTATTTTTTCAGCTTATTTGTGTCTATATTTGGTGTATTGTTTTTTTTAGCATTTTTCTAGTTTTCATTTTAGTTTATCTGTATTTGATGTAATTGCTTTTCAACCTTTTTTCCATTGTATTTTCCCTTTATTTCTTCTTATGTGTATGTGTAATATGTAAAGCATAGTAAAAAAAAAGGGGACAAAGAAAAAAAGAGAGAGAGCAAGGGGAAGGATGAAAAAAAAAAAAAAAGAAAAAAAAATAGTGATTTTCTTTTTCTTTTTGTGTATGCCATAATCACACACTTCACGCTTTTATTTTCATGCGTATATTCCTACATTTGCTTTAAGATTTTGGGTTCACAAAAACAAAAAAAAATATAACAAAAGCAAATAAAAAATGTTTTTTCATGTTTTAAAGCCAAAAAAACGTTTCATTGTTTTGAACAAAAAAAAAACCAAAATTAGTATTTCAATTCCCAAACAAAACAAAAGAAAAACAAAAACAAAAAAAACAAAACAAAAACTAACAAAAAATGTTTTTTTTCATGAAAAAGAAAAAACCAAAATTAGTATTTCAATTCCCAAAAAAACAAAAAAAAACAAAAAAATGAAGCAAAACAAAACAAAACGTTTTTTTTAAAAAAAAAAAAAACAAAAAAAAAAAAACAAAAACAAAACAAAAAAAAAAAACAAAATATGTATGTTTTCTAAAAAGAAAAAAAAACCAAAGAAATAAAAATCATTTGTCTAGGACTTCAATTTCAAAAGCAAAACCAAAAACCAAAACTAATCACTAGGATCTCATTCTCCACTTCAAACAAAAACCCAAAATTTTTAGGATTCCCTTTTTAGGAATTTAGGATAAAAATCCATTTTAACCATGACTTTAATAAATAACTTAGCTAAATAAAAATCATAGACTTTTTAGGAAACTTAACCCAGCTATGACAGTACAAATAAAATAAAACCTCCTCCTAAATTAGATACCGAAAGGGCGCTGTAGGGGTGCTAATCCTTCCCTACACGTAACCAACTCCCGAACTCATCTCTGATAACGCAGACCACACGCTTAAGACTACTCAAAGTAGAGGGTATCCAACTGTACCCCAAAAACAGTTGGTGGCGACTCTAAAATTTCTCACCATTGGTTTAGTTTGAGCTCACCCCAAAAGGGCTCGGACGAAAACCAGTGATGACAGGTAGTACCCATAGCAGCTATTTTCTTGAAATCAAAAGTCCCGGCATTGGGTTCCCATATCATAAATAAGATAATCTGATTTTTGGGGATTTTTCTGAGATGTCTAACCCCACTTTCCAAAAATTCACCACTACGAACTTTTGGGTTTTTCCGAGATTTTACACCAAATCCCAATTTTCACATTTTGAAAGAGTGGGAATTAATTTTTCTAGTATTTTTCTTTGAATCCAAATGGGGGGTATTTCGTTATTTACATTGTAACTTAAGTATATTACTTGGGTATGGGTTGCAATGTAAATAGGTCTAGTCCAGTGCTGTACAGTGTCCAGTTACACTGCAGGAGCTGCGACTCGTAGCTCAGAACTTGCGACTCGTAGCTATGGAACGGCGACTCATAGCTGCGGAGCGCGCCTCGAAGACTCGAAGCAAGGCTACGACCTTCGACCTATGAGGCTACGAACTTCGACCCTTCGACCCTTCGACTACGAACTACAAGGCTACGAACTACGGGTCTACGAAGTACGGGTCTACGAACTACGAACTACGAGGCTACGAGCTACGAACTACGAGGCAACAAACTTCGACCCTTCGACAAGAACTTCGGGTCTTCGTCAGTTCGACCCAGGAACGCGCCCAGGGTACTGTTCATCGTCATATTTGCCTGTTCTTCGTCTGGAACGTGCCCAGAAACTCCCAGATGCTCACTAACACCCCTGTTTCGCAACAAACTACGATATCTACCTCAAAACGCGTCCAGAACGCCTCTAAATTGCGCAGAAACAACAAAAACACATATAAAATTCTAGATTTCCAAAAATCTAGATCTAAACCCAGATTTCCATGGTTGATTTATCAACCCTCATGAAAACACAGTAAATCAACCCCAAAATCATAGAAACATATATCCACAGTGATATAAAACAGTTCTTAACTACAGATCTTGTGCTAAACCATTAGATCTAACCCAAAATTGGTTTCCCCCAAATTCTAGGGTTCATGCTCAATTTCATAAATCATGATAAATTCGTGCAGATCCAAAACAAGAGGGAGATAAGAAGTTCAAGGACACCTACTTGAAGTGAATCTTTGAGCCCCACGAACCCAAATGCCCCAAATCGCCAAGGCCTCCAAGCTCTCTCAAGCTCTCTCTCTTAAACGCACAAACGTGAAACGTAAAGTGAAAGCTTCTTCTTTTTTTCTGCTATTTATATTTCTGCCAGTCAACTGACGTAGTCAACCATTGACCCAGTCAATAATTGACCTCCCACCACAAAAATTGACCTCCAAGGCCCCGAACTCCAAATTGAGTCAAACTACAGTCAAAACGCTCGAAATGACGAGCACAACACTAAACAGATATTATTACACCCAAATGACCGCCCAAACGCAAAGTCAACCAATAAACCCCGAAAAGTCAATAATAAGGTCAAACGGGACCCCGACTCGGAATCGGGCCCAAGTACAGTCAAAATGCTCACATCGACGACTACACTACCGTCTAGATAGTTACATTCCCATGGAATGGCTATCTCTCAAAACTACCCAAATACGAGTCTTTACAGCCATACCCCACAGTCTTACCTTTGCTATTGTCCCCATATGATACGGATGGGCCTTGTTTGTCAGTAACTTCCACGAGCAGAGACTGATCACCCGTCATATGTCTGGAGCATCCACTATCAAGGATCCACTTGCTTTGATTGATCTTTAACTTCAAGTGATCCGGCAATGCATTCCAGAGATGCTCCTGCAAGACAACAGTTTACACTTTTGGTGCCTAAACTTGTTTCGGGCGGTTAGGAGAAACAACAGCAGTTTCAACAATTTCGGATTTAACTTTGTTAGGAACTTTAGCTTTCCAAGTTAACTTTACTTTGTTAGTGTCAGTTGCTTCTTTTATTTGGGTTTTCTTAGGAGAGACACTCCTTTGAGATTTTGATTTTGATTTGCTTGAAGAACCCTTTTTGATAAACTGATCTTTATTAATACGAACTTGATTACAAAGCCAGTTATCAGATAAACTCCAATATTCATTGTGATAATGACCTATTTCTCTACAAATGGAACAGACACTATGATGCGGAGCACAAACAGGGGATATAGGTTTCTTAGGTTTTACAGGTTTTCTACTCTGTTCCCTATGGTCTAATCCTTTGCGATTGGGTGACGCGCTCTTGGCCCTAGATCCGTCAGCCTTTGCCTTTCCTTTCTTACTAGGTGCTACAGTTTTGGATTTAACTACAGCAGCCTTCCCTTCATCATTAGGTATGGGTGCTACTACTTCGGGAACAGCAGTAACAGCCTCATTTCCACAATCATAGACTATGGTGCCACCTGAAATGAAACCATCCAACGGTTTAGATGTACTAACAGGATATAGGTAGTTTCGGCACAAAGTTCGGAGGACCTAAAATGAAATTCGGTTGATGGTTCGAAGCCAAGGCCAGGTTTAACTCGGATGTCGTCCGGATCAGTCCTAAATGTAGAGGCTATTTTCCCGGATTTTTGCCATTTACGATTTATTTGCTTTTCCTTTTCAAGTTCATTCTCGAGTCTTTTTAAAATAACTTTCAGGCCAGTTAGGTTGGTATTTAACAAATGATTTTCTGCTCTTAAGTCATGATACCAAGCTTCTTTACCCCTAAGGTCAGCTATGTCTTTTTCAAGTCTAGCAATAGTAAATTCAAGACGTTTATTCTGACTTTCCATATCTTTGTACGTTTAAGTAATTATTAGTCTCTCACTCTTTTCATGATCACGTTCAGCAGTAAGAGATTCTAATTTACTCATGAGCTTAGAGATAGAAGGTACCTCAGTATTTGCCATGAGGCAGACATTCGGCTTTGAGGTTGGCTCATCATCAGAGGATTTCTCCTCTTCTTCCGAACCACTAACATACTTTGTGACGAATGCCTTTCTCTTATTCTTGCTGTTATCTGAGGTGGAGTGTCGGGGAGTAACCTTGTCACTCTTCTCAGCCGTCTTAGATTTGGATTTACAATCCTTGGCCCAGTAACCGGGTTTCCGACAGTTGTAGCATTCTTGGGAACTTGACTCGATCGCTCCTTCCTTCTGGATGATGATGAGGAGCCTCTTCTGAATCCTTTTCTGCTTTTCCATAGGAATCGCTCGAAGGATTTGACCAGAAGAGCTATTTCTTCTTCAGCATCCGAGTCAGAGTTCTCTAACTCTTCTGTATTATCATTCCGTTATATGCTGAAGCATTCCGTAGCTTTGAAAGCTACCCCCTTTTCTTTCCGAGCTATTTTCTCATCCCAGTCAGAATATTTGAACCTGACCTCATGAGTCCGTAGCTCTCCGTAAAGTTCTTCAAGGGAAATATACTGCCAGTTCTTGTCGGCTTGCATCTAGAACTGCTTAGAGTAGTAGCGATCTGGGAAGGAGTGAAAAAACTTGTCATTGATTTGAGGTTGAGAGTAGTGCTCATTGACAGTTTTTAGATCAATGATGAGCTTGCTGAATCTCTGATAGATGCTTTCAAGAGATTCGCCAGGTTTGTGATTAAAGCTCTCGAAGTTCTGCCTGAGAGCACATATGATGTTCTGCATTTGGGACTGACTTCCCTCATAGAGGATTGTTAGCTTATCCTATACAGCTTTCGCTGTTGTGCAGCCCTGGACGTCCGTGAAAGCTTCAAAGTCCAAAGACGATGTGACATATGCTAGAGCCTTTTCACTAGCACACTGCTAGGCTCTTTCATCATGTGTAAGTTTAGCATCAGTCTTTGGCCTTCTAACTCCATGTTCTCCGATAGTCATTGGAATCGATATCTCCTGATGAAGACATGACGACATGAGATGATCATGATAGACCATGAACATCCTCATGCGAGCTTTCCACTGGGAGAAAAGCTTAGGTGTGAACTTTGGCGGTTTAGTCAAAGTGAAACTGGAACTCCGTTGTGGTGGAGCAGCAGTAGGTTAAGGTGGATCGACATTTTCACTATTGTTTCGATTTGTGATGGACTCTTCAGCTCTTCCGGAGTTGAGTCGAGTATCGAATAACATGCTGCTTTCTTCGACCATTTTTGAGAGAGAGAAAGAGTGGGATCTCTACGTTGAGCAGGTAGAACTTGCTCTGATACCACTTGTTTGTCCCTGGGAGCCTAGAGGGGGGTGAATAGACTCTTATCGAAAACTCTTTTCTTACTATATGGCACCGCACTTATCTAACTAAGAGATAGAATCAATGCGAAAGATAACCATATAATGGAAGTATTTTGTTTTATTATCAAATGATAAGTATAATAAAATAGAAGCAGATTAAAGCTTGTAAAGCCTTTAGATCAACTACAAGACTCTCTTATACTCTGTTTACAAAATGACTCACACTCTAGCCTCTATGATCTCAATGAGCTCTAGTACATACACACTTATTTCAAACTCACGAACAATCAACTCATTCAGCACCCTCCTAATGTACAAGTGTTACAATATATATAGAAACATCCTTGAGAGACAATCTTGAACTTGTTCTTCCGGACTATGTGTAGCATTGACTGTTCCTCGGAATTCTCTCTGCCTTGAATGCTGCGGATGTAGAGCTCAAGGTCTTGGGTTTGCAAAGCATAAGTGCCTTTGTGAGTTTCCAAGTTCAGTTAAAGTTGTGTCCACATATCCGGGTGATCCATGTGTAAGATGCTTTAGGTTCTCAATAAGTTTTTCTTACATCGGGAAGTAGCGAGCTAGTGACTTTGAATGCGAGGAGATAAGTTGAAGCAGCGTCTTCTTAATCCGGTTTAAGGTTCCTTACTCCATGTTAATGAAGCTCGGATCCTTACTCCGTGTCAGTGATTGCTTACTCCGTATCAATTTAGTACAAGAATCCTTATTTCGTGTCAACACTTCCTTACTCCGTAAGAATGAGAAGGTCGGAGTGCTTACTCTGCATCAGTGCTTTCTTACTCCGCAAGAGTTCCTTACTCCGCGTGAGTTAAAGGATAATATGGCTTACTCCGTATCAGCACATCCTTACTCCGCATGAGTAACAGGTTCGGATTCCTTACTCCGCATCTAGTTTCCTTACTCCGTGCGAATAAAGACTCGGGTCCTTATTCCGCACAAGTCGTTCCTTACTCTGCATGTATGGAAGACTCGGATTTCTTACTATGTGTCTTCTTTTCCTTAGTCTACTTGAGTGGAAGACTTAGCCTTTTACTCCACGATAACTATGTCTTACTCCGCGTGACTTGTAGACTAGGATTCTTACTCCGTATCTATTTGACTTGATCCATTTAAGGTGTTAGGTGTAGTTTCCTTAGTCCGTCACATTAAGTGTTTAGTCTGCACGAATGATCTTTATTCCCTATGAAGGAGAGACTTGGTTATTTACCAAGTATTTTGATGACACTCACTCTTGTTCGGATCAAGATTATGTATCCTGTCCTTAGCTTTGCTCTCACGAGTGTAGGTCCGGATTAAGATCATATCTTCTGCAACAACTTAAGATAAAACAACCAAAGTCTCAGATCAAATTACATAGGGTTTTATCTACATCATCCAAATTCTGGGCTTGATCTAACACTCGTGCTATAATTCTCTTTTTATTGACTCCTTGACCTTTCGGGTGTGGCATAAGTAGTCACTAATTGGATTTATTGAGTTAGAAATTCAAGTGTAACATAGGACAACTCGAGAACATAAAGGAGTAAAAGTTGGAGCTTAAAAATTTCTTGAGTTGATGATCGATCAAATTAAATGATGAATATTAATCATTAGATGAGTAATTGTTAAATAATCAATATTAATCACTAGACGAGTACTCACCAGACAATCCATTCTAATTGTCAATAGGGCTGTAAAATGGACCAGTTCAGTCCGATCCTATTTGGTCCGTCACAAGACCACACTTTTAATGGACCAAGAATTATTTGGTCCAGTCCAGTCCACAAACCAGTCCATATTTATTTATTTATTTAAAATTAATAGATTTAGGCTATAAGTACTAATATATTAAATAAAATAAGTAATAATTTTTTAAAAAGAAAACATCGGTTTGCGAACCGGTCCGTGGACCGATTTGTGAATCCATGATCCATTTCATATCTCTTGACCAATCTGCGGACCAATGATCCATTTTACATCCCTAATTGAGAGACAAGTGAATTGTCAAGTGATCATTTTTTATCCTCTAGTGAGTAAATTTAATCGTAGGCGAGCGGGTCTGATCATGAGACGAGAAAGTGATCAAGCGATTAGTTTTGATCGCACAATGAGCCATCTTAATTGTTAAAACGAGCCTACTTAATCGTTCAACATGTTAGAGTCCCACATTGGAGAAAGCAATTAATAACCCATATCCAATTGGTTTTATGACGTTAACCCTTGGATTCTAATATGGTATCGAAGCAGGTTGTGTTTCTACGCACAATATTTATTCCGTGAGGAGTTTTTTTCTAATATTTCGCCTTACCCACGATTTTTGGCCTTGTGTATCATCCATGTTACCATGTGAGGGGGGTTGTGTTAGAGTCCCATATTAGAGAAAGTAACCAACCCATATATCATAATATAAAACAAAAGGTTGTCTCTCCTATAGCCAATTGATTTTAGGACGTTGACCCTTGAATTCTAATATAACAGTCAATCATCTTCAAGCAAGCCAAGCATTCAACGCTATTTACTCCAGGGTCTAGGCGACGTGATTGCTGACATTAAAATACAGTGAAAATTGATGTAAAACGTCTAGATTGACTACTTAATTGACATCAAATATTTATAACGGTTGGATTTCTTACCAAATTAGGAACCAGGAAGAATGAAATGGAGAATAAAAACACTCATATAAATAGTTTATGTAAATATTAGACACACGGATTTAAAAAAAATAGCACGAGTTTTGTATCTTGTTGTGTTGTAATACAACTTTCACGTTGTTTCTTTAGTCTTCATATCTTCTTATTCAATCTATTGTAAAAATTGACCGCTACTACTAATAAGCAGATTGTCAAACTTGTATGAATAGAATTAAGAGATAATACAAATTAGTTTTATCCATGTTCTTATAGTATTTTCTTCTATTACTTTATACAGAGTGACTTATATTACAAAATAAATCCGTTCTCACCAAAAGTTTTTGAATCTGGTATATTAACCAGGGTTTAAGAACTACAAATTTGGGCTACAAACAAACCGAGCCGAGTCAAGTAGTAAGGTGTTTAAATGTGTTCGTTACTATTCTTTAACGAATCGAACCGAACATGAGCCTTAAACTATGATATTCATGAACTGTTCACGAACATTACTCTATTGTTTACGAACATTCATGAACATGTGTTCACAAACTTGTTCACGAACGCTTACAAATACAATTATAAAATCATATAAATCTTTAAAAAAATCAATATCGTAAATTTATTCCAAAAAAGTACAATTAATTAATTATTAGGTTGTATTATCTTTGTTTAATATGTTTAAATAATTATTAGATATAATTTACAAAAATATTGTAATAATAGTAATAATAAACAAATAAAAAAACATATATTTTTTATTTAATAATAATATTAAAGTATATACTTATTACTAAATTATACTTAATAAAAATATATTTATATTTAATAAAATAATTTTTATACATATTAGTTGATTTGTTAATTTCTTGTTTACAAATAATTTTCATTAACATGAACGATATTCACGAATTGTTCGTGAACACTTATTCGTGAACGTTTGTTTGGTGGTATATTTGTGAACACTTATTCATGAATATAACAATAGTGTTCCTACATATAACAATAGTATTTGCAAACTGTTCACGAATGACAGTATTCTTTAACGAATGAACATAAACGATTTTTCATCGAGCCAAACATAAGCTTGTTCATGAACATTTGATTCATTTACAGCTCTACTAATATCAAATTTAATTTTATTATTTGATATTATATTTTTTACATCATATGTCTATATATAATAAAAGGTTTGTTTCTACTAATTAACCGTTAGGTGTTTAACATTTAACTAATAATTCCAAATGACACCACGGATAAATTTTGTAATTAACTAGCGATTTAATGATAAATAATTAATAAGCTTATACCTTATGTAATACTATCTGGGTCGCATATTATATTATTCGTTTCACTCGTCAAAATAAATTTTAATTTTTTTTAGCGTTCCTCTTTACATATCTATTCCTATCGATATGTATTTTTACCAATAGCAAACAACATTCACAGCCCCAATGGGGAAAAAGGAAACAAAACAATTAATTTTCTCTCTCAATTTTTATTCATTTCAATATGTTTTATCTTTAATTACAAACTAGCATTTTGTTACATCCAATTTATGATATAAATATACATCGAAATGAACCATAAAAGCTTACGGTTATGATAAAAAGCATACGGCGGCACATGTGCAGTCTGGTCGTTGTCTTACTGTAAAAAAATCGTGACTGTGCATCATAATTTTTATTTTTCTTCGTTAATGAATTAATATGCTACCAAGTCGATCATTACTCAATGTAATATACGATCTACCACCAGCATCCATAAAAAAAAAAAAAAAAAAAAAAAACATCGAGACTCTAGGTGTCATTAACTTTCTCAAGGAATAAATGGTCAACCACAAAAACAAAGATCGCATTCACAGCCAACCACCAAAACTAATTGCCGCAACTAAAATAAGGATCGTAAAATAGAATGAGCGAGAGAGAGAAAGATATAGGTGGCGAGCCATTGAACATTGAATGAGAATTCAAAACCATGAGTACGTTGCAGAGATCAGCGGTGTCATTTCGGCGGCAAGGCTCCTCCGGCCGCATCTGGGATGACCGTCTTCCGCTAAGTGACTTGAGAGTGGGCCACACGCCGTTGGGAGGCACGGCTTCCGCAGCTGGCGGCGGAGGAAATAGAAAAACCATATTTTTGGACACAGACGGCGGAGGCCATTCGCCCTATTATCACCCCTCCCCTCCACCCTCTCAACCTGAAACCCCTAAAACTACTCAAAAGTGTTCATTCTTTTATGTTTTTGGGCGATGTTTGGGCTACCGCGCTTCCTAGATCAAGTTCTATTAGCATTCTTTTAATTTCATATCTTTAAGTTTTCCGATTTAATGTATGAATGTTGGATTTCTTTTTTCTCCTTCCAATTCTTTTTTAAATCTAAATCAAGTTGTGTGTGTTAATAGATCATCTTATTTCACGTCAAATTATGTAACTTGTTAATTGCATTCACATTTCAATGTGTCCGTCGTCTTGACTCGTCGTCTTCATTATTTTCATTTTCATTTTACTTTTCATCCATACATAGATATCTTTACTTATATGCATGCACATATTACACCATAAATATTTTGAGCTGGATGAATCCATCAGATTTATAGCCGGATTTATGTGGCAGCGATGTGTGATGTCAAGGTGGCACTCGAGCATGGCGGTAAAGTCAAATAATAATTTGACGTGGAATAAAAAGCAATTTCAACGCTTGTAATAATATTATTTTCCTTTTCATGTTTTTTCTTTCACGCTCTTACTTTTTCCTTTACTGCTCTCTCTTTTTTTGATCTCCATATTCTCTATATCTGCACACTGAAGCAATTCTGACGCTACTACCCAAAATCAACGATCGCCAGTGAGTCCCTTGGTTTTATCATTTTAATTTATGTGACAATTTCTTTCAATTGATGTTTTATCTCACTTGGCACAGAATTTGTTGCATTAATATGGGAGAAAAATATTTATTGCTTGGTAATTGATGATTTTAGATAATTAATATAAGATAAAGCTATATTAATTTTAATATCGTTGATTTATAAACTACACACATTTAAAACTAATTATTAATGCAAAAACTGCATTAATTGTTATATGGTTGGGTTGAACCATCGGTATTACTTTCACTCATAATATTAATTAACTATATTAATTCCTATGTCGTTAGTATAAAAATTTCTATGTCATTAGTAAAAGAAATTAATGTTTATAAAATTTCTAAAAGTGCATATATATGGCCATTTATTAATTCCTATGACGTTAATGTTGGTTTTATCATTGTAATTGCTATTTTATTTATAGGCCATGTGTCACGGATCGAGACTTATCCTAGCACACTTAGGCCATTTTGGGGTATTCCCCCTTTGTAAAGTGTTGTAACTTAGTTTATAGAATGAGTTGTAGAGATTTTAACGCTCAGTTAGAAATGATATATCCTGGTGTCAGAACTAGAAAAGTATTAACATCTATATGTAGGGAAGTAATGTTGTAAAGCTTTTAAGCAATCAATACAATCGTTTGTTGTCTTCGTTCGATCTTTCTTTCGCTAAGCGCTTCCCTACACGATTGCTTTACAACGGATCAATGAGTTCTAATCCAAATGCGATGAGTTAGGCTGACTCAGCATTCCTTCGTATGGGTGAGAACTAAGTGCCACACGGGTTAAGATGCTATAAGGCTGACCATGTGAGAAGTGGTATCAGAGCACAGTTTGGTGCTAAGTTCGGTGGAACAATCAAAAGCTTCGAGAAGGTGCAAAATGACAAATGGAGGATCCATTGTCATTAGTGATGATGGCCACGAAAGCTGCGACAAGGAGTACACCGCTAAGAAACGGAAGAGAGACAAGTCCGTTTCGAGGGAAACACATCCGCTGGAGAGTCAGCTAGCCAAAGTGGAGTTGGTATTAACTGACCAGATAGAGGTGATCGAGGAGCATTCCGGAAGCATCGAAAGGCTGGACTCAGAGGGTGAGAAAAGCTATAGGAGGATGCAAGGGCTTCTCAACTTCGTCATGGATGACATGAACTCTCGATTCGAGGGCTTGAAGGGTTCTCTCATGTGCCAAATCCTAGTGATGCAAGAGGAAATTCAAGGTGGCGTTGGCGGCCATTCCAGCTCCAAAATCAATGTGTCGAAGCCTAAGACCTATAGTGGGTAAAAGAATGCAAGGGAGTTAAATAACTTCCTTTGGACCATGGAGCAGTACTTCGATGCCTTGAACATTGTCAACGAGGCAAAGAAGGTGAAGACCGCTCCGCTATACTTAGTCGATTCGGCTATGGTGTGGCGGAGGCGACGATATTCCGACAAGGAGTGCGGCCTATGCATTATCGACAATTGGGCGGATTTCAAGCGGGAGATCAAGGCCCAGTTCTATCCCCAGAATGCAGAGGACGAGCCCCAGGCGAAACTTTGGCGTCTTACCCACAAAGACACGGTGCGGGAATATGTCCGAGAATTTTTTGAGCTGATATTGGAGATCCCGGATATGTTCGCGAATGATTCATTATTTTCCTTCATAGACGAATTGCAACAATGGGTGAAGTTGGAGCTGCAACGGAGAAATGTGTAGGACCTGGCGTCGGCCATGACGGTGGCCGAATCAGTCATCGAACACAAGAAGCCGGAGAAGGCTACCAGTTCTTTGTCGACTTCCAAGGTGAACAGGTTCCACAAGGAGAAACATGGGGGAGACAACTAAAGTGAAGGAAAAGGGAGACCCTTCCAACCATCTACGGACTATTGCCCAAAACATTTCATGAATATTTCCAAAGACGGGGAGAAGCCAAGGATCTCCTGTTTCCTTTGTGAAGGCCCTCACAAGGCATTCAAGTGCCTGAAGCGCTCCAAACACTCTGCGATGATCAACGAAGACGGAGAGAGGGATGCGAGGGATCCAAGACTTGGTTCCTTGCAACTCTTCAATGCAATCAAGGCGAAGGTGGAGGTGCCACCATCTAGAAGACAAAAGGGGCACATGTATGTGCTCGTTAAGGCCAACAACCTTGAAACTAAGGCCTTGCTGGACACGGGCACGACCAATAACTTCATCAAAGTGGAAGAAGCTCGTAGACTGAGGATAGTCTACAAGGAAGAGAAAGGCTGGCTGAAGGCGGTGAACTCTAATGCCAGTCCAATCCATCGCGTGACTCGAGGTGTCGAGCTAAGTATTGGCGAGTGGAGAGGCAAGGTGAACCTCTCCGTAGTGTTGATGGACGACTATCCCATGGTGCTGGGGATAGAGTTCGTTAACCAGGTGCGGGCAATTCCCATTCCTAGCACCAACACAATGTGCATCATGAACAAGGGGAAGACATGCATGTTGAAGGTAATGAGGGAGGAAGAACTCAAGGCGAAGTCTCTTTTGGCGCTCCAACTGTCTAAAGGAGTTAGGCGACAAGAGCCAACCTTCATTGCCATGGTGAAGGAAGAATGCCCAAGTGTTGGGGAGGAGCCCCCAACTGAAGTGAAGACAGTCCTTGAAGAGTTTGGGGACGTTATGCCACCCGAACTCCCCTAACAACTTCTGCCAAAGTGGGAGGTGGAGCACAAGATCGAGTTAGAGGCAGGTGTATAGCCTCCTGCTGCGGTGCCTTATCGGATGGCACCACCGGAGTTGGAGGAACTTCAAAAACAACTAAAGGACTTGTTGGAGGCCGGGTTCATTCGGCCATCCAAAGCGACATTTGGAGCACCGGTGTTGTTCCAAAAGAAGCACAATGGGTCGATGCGACTATGCATTGACTATAGGGTGTTGAATAAGATTACGGTGAAGAACAGCTACCCCATTCCACTCATATCCGACCTCTTTAATCAACTTGGTGCCGCGAGGTGGTTCTCAAAGCTAGACTTGTGGTTGGGATATTGGCAAGTGCAGATAGCCGAAGGTGATGAGGCAAAGATGGCTTGCAGCGCAAGATATGGCTCTTACGAGTTCTTGGTGATGCCCTTTAGCCTCACAAATGCCCCTCCCACATTTTGTACATTGATGAACCAGATCTTTCAACCATACTTGGACAGATTCGTCATGGTGTACCTTGATGACATTGTCATCTACAGCAAGACCTTGGAAGAGCACAAGGCACACCTATGGCGGGTTTTCCAAATCTTAAGGGAGAACCAACTTTTTGTGAAGAAGGAGAAATGTGACTTTGCAAAGAAGGAGGTGCCCTTCTTGGGTCACATCATTGGCGGCGGCAAGTTAAAGATGGATAACAAGAAAGTGTTAGCCATCAAGGAATGGGAGACGCCCAAAAAAGTCTCTGAGATGCGTTCCTTCCTTGGCTTGGTTAACTACTATCGAAGATTCATCCGCGGCTATTCCCCTATTGCTGCACCCTTGACGGAACTGTTGAAGAAGAACAAGACTTGGGTGTGGGATGATGCTTTCTGAGAGGCATTTGAGAAGTTGAAGCAAGCTATGACAAACGAACCGGTGATGGCACTACCGGACCATACAAAGCCTTATGAAGTTCACATAGATGCTTCAAACTCTGCCATCGGTTAAGTTCTTATGCAGGAGGGGCATCCTGTAGCCTATGAAAGCCGAAAACTCAATGACACCGAATGGAGGTACGCAGTGCATGAAAAGGAAATGATGGAAGTTATGCATTGCCTTCAGGTGTGGAGGTATTACTTGCTAGAGTCCAAGTTCTTGGTGAAGATGGGCAACATCGCTACGAGTTATTTCCTAACTCAAAGGAACTTAACTCCAAAGCAAGCAAAGTGGCAAGGACTCCTAGCGGAATTCGACTTTGTGTTCGAGTACAAACCGGGCACAAATAATGTGTTGGCTGATGCGCTAAGTCGGAAGGCAGAACTTGTAGCCATTAGCCAACCACAATTTCCCCTAGTGGACAAACTGAAGGAAGGAATGGAGCATGATCCATAAGCTAAGTCCTTAGTGGAATGCGTTAAGGCTGAAAAGACGAGGCGATTTTGGTTAAGGGATAACTTGCTCCATACTCGAGGGGAACGGGTGTACGTTCCCAAATGGGGAAGTTTGAGGAGGGATATCCTCAAACAATGTTATGACTCGTGGTGGGCTAGCCATCCTAGAGTCGATCGTACCTTGGTGTTGGTGGAAAGGAGCTATTACTGGCCTCAACTTTACGAGGACATCCAAGTGTACGTGCAGACTTATCTTGTGTGCCAACAAGACAAGATAGAGAATCAGCAACCAGTGGGACTGTTAGAACCCTTGCCTACTCCAGAAAGACTTTGGGAGAGCATCTCCATGGACTTCATTGTTTGACTCCCAAGATCAGAAGGATGCAGCACGATCATTGTGGTGGTCGACCGATTCTCAAAGTATGGAGTTTTCATTCCAGCTCTGAACGACTGCACGGCAAATGATACGGCCCGACTATTCTTCAAGTACATGGTGAAGTACTGGGGCATTCCAAAGACAATCATGAGCGATCAAGACTCATGATTTACTGGGCGGTTTTGGACCGAGCTGTTCTGGATAATTTCAACAAGTTTCCACCCACAAACAGATAGCCAAACTGAACGTGTCAATGGCTTACTGGAGCTATATCTGAGGCACTATATGAGTGTCAATCAAAGAGATTGGGCTAAGTTGCTGGACATAGCCCAATTCTCATATAACTTGCAGAAGAGCAAGTCCATAAACGAGAGCCCATTCGAACTCGCAATTGGGCAGCAACAATTGACGCCCACTTCCATCACTCGGGGATACACTGGAAAGAGCCCCGTGGCATTCAAGTTTGCAAAAGGATGGCATGAACAGACGGATCTGGCTAGGGCATACTTGCACAGAGCGGCGAAGAAGATAAAGAAGTGGGAGGATCAACAAAGGAGACCCTTAGAATTTCAAGAAGGAGACATGGTGATGCTCAAACTCCTTCCGCATCAAACCAAAGCACTTAGACAATTGAATAAGGGTTTGGTGCACTGATATAAGGGGCCTTTCAAAGTACTTAAGAGAATTGGGAAGGTCTCATACAAATTGGACCTCCCGACTAGCTTACAAAGGCATTCGGTGTTCCACGTTAATTTGCTCAAGCCTTACTATGAGGACTTAGAAGATACAAGCGGACAGCGGGCGGTGCGGACACCAACAACATCAACAGGCAAGACCTACGACAAAGAGATAGAGAAAATCCACTCTTGTAGAGTCGTTCCAAGTAGGGGCGTAATACTACGCCTAATAGAAGAATAGGTTGGTTGAAGAGGTAAGCTGGGAGAAGGAAGAGGATCTGGGGTAATTCTCCAAGGAGATTGAAGGGTACCAGGAAGAAACCGAATGCTACATCCAGTAGTTCGACGGGTTTGAGGAAGCCGAAGACGCAACGAGGACGCTGCGAAATCAGGTGGGGGAGAATGTCATGGACCGAGGCTTATCCTAGGACACTTAGGCCATTTTGGGGTATTTCCCCTTTGTAAAGTGTTATAACTTCGTTTA
Organism: Taxillus chinensis; assembly: GCA_023512835.1. Classification (NCBI taxonomy): domain Eukaryota; kingdom Viridiplantae; phylum Streptophyta; class Magnoliopsida; order Santalales; family Loranthaceae; genus Taxillus; species Taxillus chinensis. The sequence goes on along the minus strand of CM042088.1, from coordinate 16,594,654 downwards.
TAGAGTGAGTTGTAGAGATTTTAATGCTCAGTTAGAAATGATGTATCCTGATGTCAGAACCAGAAAAGTGTTAACATCTAGGGGAGTAATGTTGTAAAGCTTTCAAACAATCAATACAATCGTTTATTGTCTTCATTCAATCTTTATTCCGCTAAGCGTTTCCTTACACATTTGCTTTACAACAGATCAATGGGTTCTAATCCAAATGTGACGAGTTAGGCTGACCTAGTGTTCCTTCGTACGGGTGGGAACTAAGTGCCACACGGGTTAAGCTGCTATAAAGGCTGATCCCGTAACACATGGTTACAATAGATGGAATGTTTAATAGAGAAGATGATGCAGTATGTAATATTATTGGTAATGAGATTGCAGTGAGTGATGGTGATGATGTGGTTGAGGAAATTGAGGTCGGTAAGGAATTTGATAATTTAGAGGATTGTTATGAGTACTATAGAAACTATAGAAGGCAAAAATGTTTTGGTGTGATGAAAAGATATAGTAAATGTGGAGATAATGGACTCGAAAGATGGTGCATATATGCTTGTTGTAAATCACGGATCAGGAAAACAACATCCAAGAGTCCATTGAACCCTCGATTTTCAGTGAAAACAAATTGTAAAGATAGGATAAATGTAGTTTTACAGCCGAATGAGAAATATAAATTGCAAAGTTCTTGTGTTGAACATAATCATTCGTTAAGCCCAACAAAAATAAGGTATATGAGATGTAATAAAAGGTTAGATCCACATGTGAAGAGAAGATTGGATTTAAATGATCGAGCAGGAATACAAATGAATAAGAATTTCTAGTCTTTAGTTGTTGAAGCAAGGGGTGCTGAAAATTTATGTTTCAATGAAAGGGACTGTCGAAATTATATTAGTAAAGAAAGTTAATTGAGACTTAGAAAGAGAGATGGTGCAGGCCTCCAAGATTACTTTAATCAGAAGCAGGAAAAAGAGTGGTTTTTTTATGCAATTGACTTGGATGATGATAATAAACTGAGAAACGTATTTTGGGCGGACGTAAGGAGTAGGGCAATCTGTCAAGCTTTTGGAGATGTTGTCATCTTTGACATAACTTATGTGACAAATAAATACAATATGTCGTTTGCTCCTTTTGTAGGCGTAAATCATCATGGCAATTCTGTGTTGTTGGGTTGTGGATTATTATTCAATGAAGATAGAAAAACTTTTAAATGGTTATTTGAAACTTGGTTGATGTGTATGGATAATGACACGACAATTGTGGTGCTTCTGCAAGTATACAGATCAAGTAATATAAAGTAGTAACACTACAAGAAATCAGCCCTACCGTAACATCAAAGGATAACATTATTGAAAAAGTGTTACAATATGTTGGTATTAAAAACGTGCGCGGCATCTTAATTGGGTTTGGATTGTGCGCGGTCCATTTTGGGTGAGCCGGATATTTTTAGTGTTACCAACACGCCCAAAATTAATCCCTCCCTTATTTTCGACCCTAGCTCATACCTAAAAAAACAAAAAAAATCTCCTTCATTCATTCCCCCAACACGACACAGTCTCTCTCTCTCTCTCTCACGATGAACCCTACACACTCGCTCTATCCTTCATCGACAAACCCTAGCTATAAGGAATCTCCCAATTGCACCAACCCAAGCCAAGGCTCTGTGATCCGAAGTCCTCCGCACGCGGGATCTCCTTCGCATCACCTTTCTCTCACCTCAACGACGTGAATTGAGGTCTTTCACCTTGCAGGTTTGGAAGGGAGTTTCTGAACGAAAAAGAGATTGAAGATCTATTTGTCTGTTTTTAACTTCCAATCAGTTCACATCTGCATCCTGTAAGAATTTCTACTCGATCTTATCTTTTAATTTCTACTCGATCTTATTTTGGAATTGTTTTGTACTTTGATTTCGTCTGCGTGAATTCCTGGCTTTGGTTATGCGTGTACCTTGGTTTCTCTGTGTATTCCATGTTAGGGCTTCATTTTGGCTTGGTTTCTTTGTTAGACTCTCTGGCATGTCATATGTGGGGCTTTCGTTTAGCTACTTATGTTTATTTGTTTTGTCTTATTTTGTTCTCTTTATTTTTTGGGTTGTTTTATGTTATATGATGTTTGCAAAGAAGTTTAAATAGGTATTAGTTTATATTGGTTTTGCTGTGAATTAGAAAGACCCGTGCAAGTGGATGAACTTCATCACAGAATCCAATCACAGCTTCTATGTATGGAAATCCAACGTTAGAAAAGATGAGGAAGATCAAAATACAATGCTAGCAAGGATAATTGGTAGCATATCCTTTAAAAAAAGTTATTAAGAAGTTGTCCAAAAATAAGTATATATAAATATTTGTTAAGAATATTGGTAGCACACATAAAGTATTATTAATTAAAAAAACCCCAGTGGAAATTAAAGACCCTGAAATTATATATTAAAAATTAACTTTGTAAAAGTCACAAAAGTCTAAAATATTGTGACAAGCATATAAATAATGGAGCTACCATTCTTATGACCCAAGTCTGAGTTGAATATGGCTTATGATTGACTCCGACAAGGTATATGCTTAAATTATATACACAAAATTCTTAAATCCCAAGCCACATAAACATATATCATAAATTGAACTTGTCCTTCAAACTTGCACCTAAACTGGAGCAAATCAAAATCCAAGTTTTTTTTAAAGAGATAAGGGCTTGTTAATGTATCCACTAATAAAAATAAAATTCAAAGCTATATTTATGAACAAAACATTAGCTGCATATTTATTCATTTACGAAAAAGCTATCTTTTCCTCTGCAACAGACTTCATTCTCTAATCAAATTACCGAAAAGCTGATTCAGTTTACCTTCGATCATCAAAGAGATTGAGAAACATCTATCCACAAATAAGAAACACTGGACTAGACTACAAGACAGTGAAGAATACTAGACTGCACTGAACATTTCTGCAAGGTAAAATTGACTACACTGAACACTGAGCACTGGACTGCACTGAACACTAAAATTGATTGCACTAAACATTGGACTGCACTAAACACTGAACACTAAAATTGACTGCACTGAACACTGAACACTAAAATTGACTACACTGAACACTAAACGCTGGACTACATTGAACATTGACTGGAAGATAGTGAAGAACATTGGACTGTAGGGTAAAATTGAACATTTTTATATATTATGGACTACTCCGAACATTTATGCAGTGTAAAATGAAGACACTGGACTGCACTGAATATTATTTTGTTGTGTTCTTCAGTTTTATATATGTATTGTAGGGTAAAGTTGAACCCACCATGTCTTGTCCATTTTATTGGTAGCTAGTGTTTGCTAACCATTGAATAATTTGTAATTTTTTGATGATATTAAAAGGTGTTGGGTATATCTGATTTCTATGGACAAGACATGGGTCCATCTTAATAGGTTAGTAAGTACATAAGTTTTTTTGTTACTTCTACCCACTAGTTAAGCACATGATTAGTAAGTGAGTACTTCATGTCACTAATGTAGATACACAAAGGAGTACGATAAAGGAGCAAGAGATTTTGTCTACACTGTTGAAAGAAATGCTGGTTTTCCAAATAAGATCCTTTGCCCTTGTAACCAATGTCAAAATCTATGTCATCGACTCATAGATGAGGTTCATGTTCACTTGGTACTATATTGCATGGATGGAAATTATACAACGTGGTTTCATCATGGAGAGGATCCGATTCAGAATCATGACAATGATAGAGATGTTGGAGCTGCATTTCATAAGTTCTTTATGGGTTATGAAATTAACACCGAAAATACCAATGATTTGGGGGTTAACAATAGTGATGAAAAATTCAGATCTGCTTTGGAAGATGCAAAAAGTCCACTATATGATGGTTGTTTAAAATATAGTAAACTTTCCTCGATCGTTGAACTATACAATTTGAAAACAAAGCATGGATGGTCTGATGCAAGTTTCAATGAGCTGTTAAAGCTAATGACAGATATGTTGCCAGAAAATAATCTTCTTCTGACATCTATCTATTTGGTGAAAAAGTTCCTGAACAAGTTTAATCTAAACTACACCCAAATTCATGCTTATATCAATGATTGTTGCTTATTCGGAAAAGAAAATGTTGCTGCCCAACTATGTCCCAAGTGTGAAACCTCAAGATGGAAGGAAAATGAACAGACTAAGGAAATTATGATAGGCCAGGCGGCAAAAGTTGTAAGGTATTTTCCCATTATACCTAGGTTGCAGAGGATGTTTAGATTTTAGGAGACAACTTTAAATATAAGATGGCATTCTTATAATAAAAGCACTGATGGGAAGATGCGACACCTTGTAGATTCGGAGGCTTGGAATGCTATTGATGAAAGGTGGCCAAAGTTTTCACTTGAGCCTAATAATCTTAGGCTTGGACTTGCTGATGATGGGATCAACCCATACAAAAATATGAGTTCCACATATAGTTGTTGGCCAGTAATGCTTGTTGTATATAACCTACCACCTTCGTTGTGCATGAAGGATGAGGTCACTTTCCTATCTATGTTGATTCCAGGACCTAAACAACCTAGAAATGACATAGACATTTACTTGTAACCCTTGATAGATGAGTTACAAGATTTATGGAGAGGAGTGTATACATATGATGCTTCTGAGAAGAAATTTTTCAATATGAGGGTTGTGTTGTTATGGACAATGAATGATTTTCCAGCACACGAAAATCTTGCTGGTTATGCAACTAAAGGGAGATATGCTTGTCCTTTATGTGGCCTAAATACACATGCTCAATGGTTGAAGCATAGTAGGAAGATGTGCTTTTGTAATCATATTAGATTTCTACCTGCAAATCATCCTTACAGGAAGAAGAAACTTACTTCTACTAAGTTAAGGAATAAAGCAACACCATATCCTACCATAGCAAAGCGTACTGAAGTGGCCAAGCAATTACTCTATGTGGTTAATAATTTTGGAAAAGGTACGAAGAAGAGGAGCTATGATGGAGAAGATACAATGTGGAAGAAGAAATCAATTTTCTTTACTCTACCTTATTGGGAGGTCTTGCTTGTGCGTCACAATTTGGATGTCATGCATGTTGAGAAGAACGTTTGTGAAAGTATAATCAATACACTATTATATTGCAAGGGGAAATCAAAAGATCACTACCAATCAAGATTAGATTTAGAATTGATGGGCATTATGCCGCAGCTCCATCCATATGAAGAAAACAATATCACTCGCCTTTCTCCTATAGCATATACATTATCAAAATCTAATAATAAGTTGTTTTATAAGAGACTATTTGACCTAAAATTGCCTTATGACTATCTGACAGGACTTAAATCCCATGATTGTCATGTTCTTATGCAACAATTGTTGGCGGTTACAATTAGGGGTCTAATGAAAGAAGGTCCTAGAGTGGAGATTCTTCGACTTTGCAAGCTTTTCCATGGAATGTGTCAACATGTTGTTGACAAGGAGGAGATTGTACAATTACAATTAGAGGCATCAAAAATTGTTTTCAAATTGGAAGATTATTTTCTACCTTCATTCTTTGATATAATGATTCATTTGGTAGTACATCTTCCACGAGAAGTGAGACAATGTGGGCCAGTACAATTTCGATAGATGTACCATTTTGAGAGGTGATTTTACTTTGTATTATAGAAATACTTTGTTCTCTCATATAATTAATTCATATGTTTTTCTCTCATACAATTAATTCTTACTAAGCCTAACAACTTCCCCACAACATTACTAGATATATGAAGGTACTCAAAGGGTTTGTATCAAACTATGCATGCCCAAAAGGATCTATTACAAATTGGTATCTTTCTTTTGAATGTGCACGTTTTTGTGAGACTTTTTTGAAGAAAAGTCCCAGCTATGGTGATATTTTGTCTCCTACACGGCTTGAAGAGCGTCCACTTTCAATCGGAATAAGTATGGCACTTGATGGGAAACATATAGCTATAGCACACCGCTATGTGCTATTTAACTTGGCCGTTACAGAATCATTCCTGAAGTGAGCACTCTTCTTTAACTAAGTATATATTATTATATTGAGAAGTATTTTCTTTTCAATATCTACTAATTTGCATAATTGCTATAGAATGCATATTGCCGAATTGAAGGAGTTGCATCCAAATTTGAAAGAAAATCCATACTTACTATATAATCAACATTCAAAAGGGTTCCCCTTGTGGTATTATAACAAGGTTATAAGTAGAAACCAAACATATGTGTTTTTCTTTTTCATTAAATTCATATATAATAACTTGTTGACAGGAAATATTTTTTTCCAACTTTTAAAATGTACTACAGCAGATGACACGTTACATCAATTAGCACAAGGTCCAAGCCCCAATGTCATATCTTACAAAGGCTATATGATTAATGGGATGTGGTTCCACAAAAAAATGGCAGAGAAAACTGTCCATTGCTTTATTTGGAATCACAAAGCAACGGACAGATTGAATGAGATAGAGGAGTATTTTGGGATTATTAAGGACATCATTTTGCTTGACTATCGCACCTTTAAGGTGCCTCTATTTTGGTGTGATTGGGCAAACATTAAAGCTGGTGTTAAGAAGTTTGACTTTTATACTCTTGTAAACTTTAATGTAGGGCCAAGCTTAGTCAATTAGGGATCCATTTATACTCTCATCGCAAGCTAAACAGGCATTCTATGCAAGAGAGAATGACACGTCAAATTGGTATATAGCTTTAAAGGATTCTCCAAGAGGATGTTTTGGGCTGGATGACAGTGAAGAACAATGAATGTTATTATGTTCTTTTGGCCTTTTTCATCCATTTAATGCACTGCAGTATTCTTTTGGGCTGCAAAACAGTGAAGAGCAAGGAAATTCCTTTTGTGTTTCTTCAATGTATTGTAAACATTTAATTTTGTTAGATTTAATTGGGGCTTTGACAGACTTTTGTGTTTCTTCAGTGTATTGTAAACATTTAATTCGTCAGATTTAATTTGGGCTTTGACAGACTTGTGTTTCTTTAATGTATTGTAAACATTGAATTGTGTTATGGTGTGAATCACAAAATTGCTTGCTTTTCACTTTTCTAACATGTGAAAATATATATGATTACTATTTGCTATTTTATCCATACATAAATGACATAAAACTTATGATTTGTTTGATGTTGCAGGGGTCTGAAGTAGGTAGAAAGATGACATTGCTACGGAAGGGTAAAATCATTGGCCAACAATCAAATGAAGCAAAGTTAAAGCCAGTGCAGAAGAAACAATACATGCAAATAGGTACACTGCACAGAATTCTAGAAGAAAGGATAACTAGAAGGTATAAGGTTAGAGTTAGTAAGAGTAAATGCCCAAAGCTACAACAGAGGAATGTAGCCCCTGCTAGAGTAGTGTTGAACTCACCACCAGTTCCATTAGTTCCAATAAATGAAGGGGAATTACCTCCAGAGACTTCAAGAAAGAGGAGAAGATCCCTTACTGATCAACTTGATGCGTTGGTTGAGGAAGAACCAACAAATACTATAGCAGAACCATAAAATTTAGTTGATAAAGGAGATCCAGCAAATGTAGCTGATGAGATTGATCCAGAAAATAGCAGATGTAGAGAAACAGGCAAATCTGGAAAATGTGGGTGAAGTGGAAGAACCCGTTATAAACAATCACAGTTCAATGAATAAACCAGCTGGGTGCTCAATTTCTAGTAGTGGGAAGAAAAGAGGAAAAACTAGATTATCGTCTACCAAGAAGAATGAAGGGTTGATACAAATTACATGGAACAACAAAGGACAATCAGTTGGTACCCATTCTGTATGGTTGGCATCATTCTTGGGTGTGATGGTTAGAGAGATTGTCCCATACAGTCTTAGTGATTGGAGGAGAATGTCAAAAGCTATGAAAGATGTTTTTTGGGCCTCAATTCATGTAAAAAAAGCTTACACATATTATGGTTGTTTTAAAGTATCTCACTTTTGATACACGTGCAAATATGTATATATATATAATCTTATTCATTTCTTCTTGTAGGCAAAATATGATGTCAATATAGATTGGCAAAAGAAGTGGTGCTTTAAACAAATGAATGATTTATGGAGATCCTCAAAGTCTAGGGTAGTCACAGAACTTGTGAACGCTAAAACTGAGACTGAACGCCTAGCATTAAAACCAGATAACATAAAGAGTGTTGCTGAATGGAAAGCTTTTGTGAGACTTAAAACTAGCAAGGAACATCATGTAAGTAAAATAGTTTGTTTTGCTTAATTAGTATTGGACAGTACACTAATTTATTGATGCTTAACTAATTGATGTTTTTAAATTGTTAAAATTCTGCATGAATAGAATATAAGGTCTAAATTCTAAGAGAGAAGAATGAAAAAACTGCTAATTACCTTAGAGCGCAGAGGTTATGCATGAACCATTGCAGACATGGTATGCAATTTTGTGTTTTTTTATCCACTTTGCGTATTTTTATTGCTGTCATTGTAGGTTTGTGTTTTCAGACTTCTTCCCTATTGGGTCATGGGTCTGATTGTTTTCGTAGTTGTTTTTGGATATATTCCAATATTTTTGGCAGGGTCAAAAGAATAAGGGTGAACGTATACACAGGATACAAGCCTTTCGGAAGGCCCATACCAAGAAGAGTGGTGAACCTGTAAATGCGCAGACTTCTGCCCTCTTTGTGAGTACTAAACTTGTTACAATTTTGTCTATTATTTATGTTCAGTGTGATTGCTATATTAACTTTGTAATTACATTTTTGTGTAGGAAAAATTGGATGAAAGTATACGTAATAACCCGGAATCATCTACGACGACCAATGTAAATAAGGATGCACTAACCATTTTGTTAGGTCATCCCAAATCTGGTCGTATATTAGGCCAAGGAAGAGGGGTTACCAAATCATGCTTGACAATTCTTGATATTTGTCAATCCAAGATGGAGATGTATGAGAAAGAGCAAGATGCCCTCAAGAACTAAATGTCTGAGATGATGGATATGTTAAAGGGTCATGTAGTAAGATCCTTTTATATCAATAATCATACCATAAATGACTATATTCTAAAAAAATCTTTCTAATGTACTTTCTGCTTTAGGGTTCTAAACCACCACAAAGTGAAGAGCAATCCCACACTATACCATCCCCACAGGTAAACAAAGTATAATTTCCTTTGTGATAGTTAATTGGACTATATATACAAGTGTTTATAATTTATTACTTGGTTGTTGGATATTATGGTAGAGTGTAGGCCATAAATTTTCTGCCACTAGAGATGCTTACTACTTGCTTGATTGGTCTAGAGAAGTAGTTGCAGAGGGTCGTTGGAGTTTTAGTGATCCCAATGTAATGGTTCACAACATTCCTCTTGGACAACAATTCATGCGAGTGTGGGTTGATGTGGCAAAAGCACCGAATGCTTATTTATTTCGCCCTAATCGGGAGATGCTCACCATTGGAGAAGCTGTTGGTACGACAGTTGCATGGCCTGTTGAAAAAGTTATTGCAAGGTGAGATGTTTTCCTTTGCGAAATATGCATATACATATGTTTGTATGCTTTTAAAATGCGTTTCTTCCTCTACTTTATCTTGTTTGAAGTTTCATTTGCTGTATACATGTTATTTCTTGTTTTACACGAGCAGGGCAAGCAACTGGAGCTTAATTTGTTTTATCCTTTTTATAGTTATTTCATGTTTTAAAATCCCATCCTTCAAATGACTGCAACCTGCAGGGTTTACACATAAACCCTAGATTTTTCATCCTTTTTTCCCCTTGCCCTCTAAGATAGGTTAGTCTGAGACGAATAAGAGCGTTCTACGCTTATCATCAACAAGTACATCTTCCCATTCTTTTCAGTTAATTTGATTTGTATGTACAAACCTTGGGTCACGCTCCCGAATTCCAAGAAAAACCAGAACCAGGAACATGACTTCCCCTTGCCCGCACCCGAAAGGTCAAGGGGTTGGTGACTAGCACCAATAGAGACTACACCGTGGGTGCTGTCTCAAATATGCAACCCTGTACAGTCATACATCAAGGGTAATCCTGTACTTTCCCATACATCATCATGCATACAATAAGTCAAACAGTCATACAGACATCACATCACAAACAGTATGCAAATATAACTATCCACGGACCCATGTCCGGGATATCACATAAAACAATACAGAATATAACTGTATCATACATTAGAGTAGTGGGCGTCCTCCTGGAAGAAAGTCCTCCACTAGTCTCGGGTCACACCTGAAAAAGATAAACAACAAGTAGGGGTGAGCGACAAGCTCAGTAGGTGACCCCAACACTCCATATCATGCAGACATACAAGTCTATACTACATGCTCTGTGTACTCGTGCACTGTGTAGTGGGCACAATCATCAGGACTCAGCCTGCAAACAAACATCTGGACCTAGCCTGCCCACACAGGACAGCTTGTCCACGATCCTCAACAGGATCCCAGCTTAGGGCACTCAGCCTTACCACAGCGCTATATGCCCGGACACAGTCGCCACACAGGCCTGCCATCGGCGCATATGCCTGCCACATCAAACACATAGCACCATCGGTGCATCACGGTGAGAACCCAAACAAGTCATGGAGTCCACATACCTCACACCAACATACTAACATTAGTATGGCATGTCATTCTCAACATTTCCTTTAAAACTGTAGCCAGTCTTCACAAGTAAATCCACAATCCTTGATTCATGAAGGAAGTACCTATAGCAGCTATTTTCTTGAAATCAAAAATCTCGGCATTGGGTTCCCATATCATAAATAAGATAATCTGATTTTTGGGGATTTTTCTGAGATGTCTAACCCCACTTTCCAAAAATTCACCACTACGAACTTTTGGATTTTTTCGAGATTTTACACTAAAACCCAATTTTCACATTTTGAAAGAGTGGGAATTAATTTTTCTAGTATTTTTCTTTGAATCCAAATGGGGGGTGTTTCGTTATTTACATTGTAACTTAAGTATAATACTTTCATGTGGAGAGGCATAATGGTTTACAATGTAAATGTCCAGTGCAGTGCAATTGCACTGCTGCGGAAACACTGCTGCTGATCACTGCTGCGGAATGGATGCTACGGAAACACTGCTGCGGAGCGATGCTACGGATCACTGCTGCGGATCCGGACTACTGATCCGAACTAACTACTCCGGACTACTGATCCGGACTAACTACTCCGGATTACTGCTCCGGACTAACTGCTCCGGACTAACTGCTCCGGACTACTGATCCGGACTAACTAACGTGCTGACTCCATAGCTGCTGACTCCACAGCTGCTGACTACGAAGCTGCTGACTCCATAGCTGCTGACTACGACGCTGCTGACTACGAAGCTGCTGACTCCACAGCTGCTGACTCCACAACTGCTGACTACGAAGCTGCTGACTCCACAGCTGCTGACTACGAACTTCGACCTTACAGTTCGCCCAGGGTACTATTCATCATCGTTTTTGGCCTGGTTTTCATCTGGAATCAACTCAGCAACCCCCCAGGCACTTACAAACACGCGTTTTACTAAACAGAGTACCAAATTACGTACCCAAACTGATATAAGTCAGTTCTTAACCACAGATTTTATGCTAAATCATCATATCTAACCCCAAAATTGGGTTTCCCCCAAAACTTAGGGTTCATGCTCAAATTCATAATTCATGATAAATTCACGCATATTCCAAGACAGAATCGAGATAAGAGGTTCAAGGACACCTACCTGGAAGATTATTTGCGATCCACGAGCTCCAATCGCCCCAAAATCGCCAAGTGAAGCTCTTCACCTTCTCTCTCTCTCTTGCTCAAACACGCACGCACCAAGCAAAATAAAGGGATAATGCAGCTTCTTAATTATTTATACTGCTGCCAATAATTGGCCTCCCAGCAATAATTGATCTCCCGAATGCAATAATTGACATCCCGAGGTCACGAACTCCAAATTGAGCCCAATTACTGTCAAAACGCTCGAAATGACGAGCACAACACTAAACAGATATTATTACACCCAAAAGACCACCCAAATGCAAGGTCAACCAATAAACCCCAAAAAGTCAACAATCGGGTCAAACGGGGCCCCGACTCGGAATCGGGCCCAAGTACAGTCAAAATGCTCACATCGACGACTACACTACCATCTAGATAGTTGCATTCCCATAGAATGGTTATCTCTCAAAACTACCCAAATACGAGTCTTTACATCCTCCCCACCTTAGGACTTTTCGTCCTCGAAAATAAAACACATGCCCAAAAGACATAGCAAAATCCAAGCTCAAGCACCGCACAACTACAAGACACAAACACATGATCATCAACATGATTACCAACTACACAGGTGCAATGCAACTCACAACAAGCCAAAAAGGCTCACACGATGCCAGGATGCCAACAATCAAAAAGCTACACAATATCTCAAGCAACATATGCAAAACAAATGCATAAAACATAACTCATACCTCAGGGAAGGTCCTCACATCTTTCCCCACCTCAGGACTGATCGTCCTCGAACAGCTTAGGATGAAGAACCGGCATCTGGCTCTCTTTCTCCCATGTCTGCTCCTCCATGCCTCGGTGTCGCCATAACACCCGAACTAATGGGATCGTCTTGCCTCGCAAGACCTGATCTCGCCTGTCCAAAATTTGTGCCGGTAGCTCAACAACGGCACCATCATCAGCCAAGTCTATCTCGCGATAGTCCAACACATGAGAAGGATCAGGGTGATACCACCTCAACTGAGACACATGAAACACATTATGTACTCGCGCCAACTCCGGTGGCAAAGCTAACCGATAAGCCATTGCGCCCACGGTGGCAACAATCTCAAATGGCCCCACAAAACGCGGGGAATGTTTGGATCCACGTCCAAACCTCGGATGCCCTTAACGCGGTGAAACCAGCAAAAATACATGGTCACCCACCTCAAACTGCAAAGGTCGACGCCTCTGATCTGCGTAGGACTTCGCTACCTGTCTTTGTCGGCATACGCTGTCTAATCAACTGCACTATCTCCGTGGTTTCTCGAACCATATCGGGACCGAGAACTGCTGTCTCTCCGGTCTGTGCCCAACACAAGGGTGACCTACAAGGCTGCCCATACAATGCCTCATACGGAGCCATCCCAATCGTGGCCTGATAACTGTTGTTGTAAGAGAACTCCACCAAAGGAAGGTGAGTCTCCCAACAACCTCCAAAATCCAGGACACAGGCACGCAACATATCCTCAAGCGTCTGAATCATCCGCTCCAACTGACCGTCTATTTGCGGATGAAAGGCTGTACTGAGGTTCACCCTGGTACACAAAGCTCGTTGCAACTGTCTCCAAAACTGAGAGGTGAACCTAGCATCCCGATCAGATACAATAGATAACGGGACTCCATGCAACCACACAATAACATCAAGGTACCTCTGTCCCAAAGTTCTCACTAGGTCTGTCGCCCGAATCGTGATAAAATGGGCCAATTTGGTTAATCGGTCCACAATAACCCATATAGTGTCGTGTCCCCTGGAACGAGGAAGTCCAGTGACAAAATCCATGGTCACGTGGTCCCATTTCCACTCTGGCACTGGCAATGACTGCAACTCACCAGCTGATCTTATGTGCTCTGCCTTGACCTGCTGACAGGTCAAACACCTCCTCACAAAATCAGCAACGGCCTTCTTTAGGCCTGGCCACCAAAACTGCCTCCTCACGGCATGGTACATCTTGGTCCCACCAGGATGTGCAGCTAACCTCAACTGGTGAAATTCCCGAAGAACCTCCTCCTGAAGAGAAGTGGGAACTATCAATCTACCCCTATATCGCAAGACATGCTCGCATCCTCGATCCAATCGAAGGTGCCCGCCCATGCCGAATCCGGTCGCGGATGACCTCACAATCAACGTCCCCCACTGATCCTCTATGATCCCGTGCTGCATCTCTGGGACTGCTACAACAACACTGAGGGTCCCTCACCCCTCGCTGGTCACCATCTGTAACCCCATCACTGCCAACTGACCCATCATCTCCCATTCCTTAATGGCACAATGGGCCACCACGGCCCTGCTCTTCCTACTCAGAGCATCTGCCACCACATTACCCTTTCCAGGGGTATACATCATATAAAACTGAAACTGCTGCAGGTACTCCACCCACCGTCTCTGCCTAAGGTTCAGGTCTCGCTGAGAGAAGATATACTGCAAGCTCTTGTGGTCCGTATACACCACAAATATCTCCCCAAGGAGATAATGCCGCCCGACTCTTTAAAGCAAAGATCACTGCAGCCAACTCCAAATCATGTGTGGGATAGTTCTGCTCATGTGGTCTCAACTGCCTAGATCCATAAGCAATCACCTGCCGAGTCTGCATCAACACACAACCAAGTCCCACCCTGGAAGCATCACAATACACCTCGAAAGGCACACCCTCCTGTGGAAGAATCAGAATAGGTGCTGAGGTCAATCGTGCCTTCAGCTCCATGAAAGCACTCTCACAAGCCTCAGACCAAACAAAAGGAACTCCCTTCCTGGTCAAGTTTGTCATAGGAGCTGCCAACCTGGAAAAATCCTCTACGAACCTCCGATAGTAGCCTGCCAAACCAAGGAAGCTACAAATCTCAAACACATTCGTGGGCCTCTTCCACGACATAACTGCCTTGATCTTCTCGGGATCCACTATGATACCCTCCGAAGATACCACATGTCCCAAGAAGTGTACCTGTTGCAACCAGAAGTCACATTTTGTGAACTTCGCGTACAACTGATGCTCCCGCAAGGTCTGCAACATAACCTACAAATGCTCCTCATGCTCCCTTTGGTCGCTGAATAGACCAAAATATCGTCGATGAACACCACAACGAACATATCTAAATATGGAGCAAACACCTAGTTCATCAATCCCATAAACACTGCTGGAGCATTCGTGAGCCCAAACGGAATCACAAGCCACTCATAATGCCCGTAGCGACAACTGAATGCGGTCTTAGGGATATCTGCCTCCCTAACCCTCTTCTGATGGTATCCAGATCTCAAGTCTATCTTGGAAAACCATCTCGCACCTCGAAACTGATCAAACAGGTCATCAATCCTCGACAATGGATACTTGTTCTTCACAGTCACCTTGTTCAGCTTCCGGTAGTCTATACACAGCTGAAGTGAACCATCCGCCTTCTTGGCGAACAACACTGGAGCGCCCCACGGTGAGCTACTCCGCCTGATAAAGCCTCGTGCCAATAGGTCATCTATCTGCCTCTTGAGCTCTCTAAGCTCTGTCGGTGCCATCCTGTAGGCCGCTAACCTGATCGGTGTTGTCCCTGGCAACAACTCGATCGAAAACTCTACCTCCCTCATGGGTGGCAAACTGACCAAGTCCTCGGGAAACACATCCGGGAATTGATCTACAATGGGTGGCAAAACAGCCTTCCCCTCTCTCCTCCTGTCAACCAACGTCAAGCTGGCTAACTGGTGGGTCACATCACCCCACCCATGCCTTAAAGGTCCCAACCTGCATGCCTCCTCATGATTTGGAGTTGGCTGCAGTGATCTTTGCTTTAAAGAGTTGGCAGCATTATTTCCTTGGGGAGAAATTTGTGGTGTATATGGACCACAAGAGCTTGCAGTATATCTTCTCTCAGTGAGACTTGAACCTTAGGCAGAGACGGTGGGTGGAGTACCTGCAGCAGTTTCAGTTTTATATGATGTATACCGTTGGAAAGGGTAATGTGGTGGCAGATGCTCTGAGTAGGAAGAGTAGGGCCGTCGTGGCCCATTGTGCCATTAAGAAATGGGAGATGATGGGTCAGTTGGCAGCGATGGGGTTGCAGATGGTGACCAGCGAGGGGCGAGGGACCCTCAGTGTTGTTGTAGCAGTCCCAGAGATGCAGCACAGGATCATAGAGGATCAGCTGGGGGACGTTGATTGTGAGGTCATCCGCGACCGGATTCAGACTGGGCAGGCACCTTCTGATTGGACTGAGGATGCAGAGCATGTGCTGCGGTATAGGGGTAGATTGATAGTTCCCACTTCTCTTCAGGAGGAGGTTCTTCGAGAATTTCACTAGTTGAGGTTAGCTGTACATCCTAGTGGGACCAAGATGTACCATGCCGTGAGGAGGCAGTTTTGGTGGCCAGGCCTGAAGAAGGCCGTTGCTGATTTTGTGAGGAGGTGTTTGACCTGTTAGCAGGTCAAGGCAGAGCACCTAAGATCAGCTGGTGAGTTGCAGTCATTGCCAGTGCCAGAGTGGAAATGGGACCACGTGACCATGGATTTTGTCACTGGACTTCCTCGTTCCAGGGGACACGACACTATATGGGTTATTGTGGACTGATTAACCAAATCGGCGCATTTTATCGCGATTCGGGAGACAGACCCAATGAGGACTTTGGGATAGAGGTACCTTGATGTTATTGTGCGGTTGCATGGAGTCCCATTGTCTATTGTATCTGATCGGGATGCTAGGTTCACCTCTCAGTTTTGGAGACAGTTGTAGCGAGCTTTGGGTACCAGGGTGAACCTCAGTACAACCTTTCATCCGTAGACAGACGGTCAGTTGGAGCGGACGATTCAGACGCTCAAGGATATGTTGCATGCCTGTGTCCTGGATTTTGTAGGTTGTTGGGAGACTCACCTTCCTTTGGTGGAGTTCTCTTACAACAACAGTTATCAGGCCACGATTGGGATGGCTCCGTATGAGGCGTTGTATGGGCGGCCTTGTAGGTCACCCTTGTGTTGGGCACAAACTAGAGAGACAGCAGTTCTCGGTCCCGATATGGTTCGAGAAACCACGGAGATAGTGCAGTTGATTAGACAGCGTATGCTGACAGCACAGAGTAGGCAGAAGTCCTACGCAGATCAGAGGCGTCGACCTTTGCAGTTTGAGGTGGGTGACCGTGTATTTTTGCAGGTTTTACCGCGTCGAGGGCATCGGAGGTTTGGACGTGGATCCAAACTTTCCCCTCGTTTTGTGGGGCCATTTGAAATTGTTGCCACCGTGGGCGCAGTGGCTTATCGGTTGGCTTTGCCACCGGAGTTGGCGCGAGTACATGATGTGTTTCATGTGTCTCAGTTGAGGCAGTATCACCCTGATCCTTCTCATGTGTTGGACTATCACGAGATAGACTTGGCTGATGATGGTGCCATTGTTGAGCTGCCAGCACAGATTTTGGACAGGCGGGACCAGGTCTTGCGAGGCAAGACGATCCCATTAGTTCGGGTGTTATGGCGACACCGAGGCATGGAGGAGCAGACTTGGGAGAAAGAGAGCCAGATGCGGGTTCTTCATCCTAAGCCGTTCGAGGACGATCAGTCCTGAGGTGGGGGAAGATGTGAGGACCTTCCCTGAGGTATGAGTTATGTTTTATGCATTTGTTTTGCATATGGTGCTTGAGATATTGTGTAGCTTGTTAATTGTTGGCATCCTGGCATCGTGTGAGCCTTTTTGGCTTGTTGTGAGTTGCATTACACCTGTGTGGTTGGTAATCATGTTGATGATCATGTGTTTGTGTCTTGTAGTTGTGCGGTGCTTGAGCTTGGATTTTGCTATGTCTTTTGGGCATGTGTTTTATTTTCGATGACGAAAAGTCCTAAGGTGGGGAGGATGTAAAGACTCGTATTTGGGTAGTTTTGAGAGATAGCCATTCTATGGGAATGCAACTATCTAGATGGTAGTGTAGTCGTCGATGTCACCATTTTGACTATACTTGGGCCCGATTCCGAGTCGGGGCCCCATTTGACCCGATTGTTGACTTTTTGGGGTTTATTGGTTGACCTTGCATTTGGGCGGTCTTTTGGGTGTAATAATATCTGTTTAGTGTTGTGCTCGTCATTTTGAACGTTTTGACAATAATTGGGCTCAATTCGGAGTTCGTGACCTCGGGAGGACAATTATTGCGTTCGGGAGATCAATTATTGCTGGGAGGCCAATTATTGGCAGCAGTATAAATAATTAAGAAACAACGTTATCCCCTTATTTTGTTTGGTGCGTGAGTGTTTGACCAAGAGAGAGAGAGAGAAGGTAAAGAGCTTCACTTGGCGATTTTTGGGCGATTAGAGCTCGTGGATCGCAAATAATCTTCCAGGTAGGTGTCCTTGAACCTCTTATCTCAATTCTGTCTTGGAATATGCGTGAATTTATCATGAATTATGAATTTGAGCATGAACCCTAAGTTTTGGGGGAAACACAATTTTGGGGTTAGATATGATGATTTAGCATAAAATCTGTGGTTAAGAACTGATTTATATCAGTTTGGGTACGTAATTTGGTACTCTGTTTAGTAAATGCGTGTTTGTGAGTGCCTGGGCGTTGCTGGGTTGATTCCAGACGAAAACCAGGCCAAAAACGATGATAAACAGTACCCTGGGCGAACTGTAAGGTCGAAGTTCGTAGTCGCAGCCATGGAGTCGCAGCTTTCGTAGTCGCAATGTGGAGTCGCAGCTTCGTAGTCGCAGCGTGGAGTGAGCAACTAGGAGTCGGCAGCCGTAGTCGCGCACTGTGGAGTCGCAGACTTCATAGTCAAGAACTGTGGAGTCAGCAGCTTTGTAGTCAGCAGCTGTGGAGTCAGCAGCTATGGAGTCAGCAGCTTCGTAGTCAACAGTTGTGGAGTCGAAGCTTATTTAGTCCGGATCAGTAGTCCGGAGCAGTTAGTCCGGAGCAGTAGTCCAGAGTAGTTAGTCCGGATCAGTAGTCCGGAGTACTTAGTCCGGATCGTAGTCCGGATCCGCAGCAGTGATCCGTAGCATCGCTCCGCAACAGTGTTTCCGTAGCATCCATTCCGCAGCAGTGATCAGCAGCAGTGTTTCCGCAGCAGTGCAACTGCACTGCATTGGACATTTACATTGTAAACGATTATGCCTCTCCACATGAAAGTATTATACTTAAGTTACAATGTAAATAACGAAATACCCCCCATTTGGATTCAAAGAAAAATACTAGAAAAATTAATTCCCACTCTTTCAAAATGTGAAAATTGGGTTTTAGTGTAAAATCTCGGAAAAACCCAAAAGTTCGTAGTGGTGAATTTTTGGAAAGTGGGGTTAGACATCTTAGAAAAATCCCCAAAAATCAGATTATCTTATTTATGATATGGGAACCCAATGCCGGGACTTTTGATTTCAAGAAAATAGGTGCTATAGGTACTTCCTTCATAAATCAAGGATTGAGGATTTACTTGTGAAGACTGGCTACAGTTTTAAAGGAAATGTTGGGAATGACATGTCATACTAATGTTAGTATGTTGGTGTGAGGTATTGGGGCATGGACTCCATGACTTGTTTGGGTCCTCACCGTGATGCACCGATGGTGCTATGTGTTTGACGTGGCAGGCATATGCACCGATGGCAGGCCTATGTGGCGATTGTGTCCGGGCATATAGCGCTGTGGTAGGGCTGAGTGCCCTGAGTTGGGATCCTGTTGAGGATCGTGGACAAGCTGTCTTGTGTGGGCAGGCTAAGTCCTGATGTTTGTTTGCAGGCTGAGTCTTGATGATTGTGCACACTACACAGTGCACGAGTACACAGAGCATGTAATATACACTTGTATGTCTGCATGATGTGGAGTGTTGGGGTCACCTACTGAGCTTGTCGCTCACCCCTACTTGTTGTTTACCTTTTTCAGGTGTGACCCGAGACTAGTGGAGGACTTTCTTCCAAGAGGATGCCCACTACTCTGATGTATGATACAGTTATATTTTGTATTATTTTATGTGATATCCCGTACATGGGTCCGTGGGGGGTTTTTTTCCATACTGTTTGTGATGTGATGTTTGACTTATCGTATGCATGATGATGTTGGGAAGTCAGATTACCCTTGATGTATGATTGTAAAGGTTGCATATTTGGGACAGACCGTGTGTTTGACTTATCGTAGTACCACCCCTTGACTGATGTATGGGAGAAGTCATGATTACCCGGGTTTGATGTATTGGACGTAGTTTCCCCGATCCCTCCCCCCTTTCAAGCAAACCCACACCGTTAACCCATGACCAAGTCTGCGCCGTTCTCTAACCCCCCTTGCAAACCCAGCTCCTCTACCTATAAAACCCCAACCCTAGATCGGTCTCTTCTCCCCCCCCCGTTCCTCTAGAGGCCAAAAACGAAAATTACAACAACCATGGTTTCTTTTCGTTCTTGTAAAGACTCGTATTTGGTTTTAAAAATAATCATGGGACATGGTAGTGTAGTTGTCGATGTGAGCATTTTGGTACTTACGCCCTTGGGCCCGATTCCGCCTCGGGCCCATTTGACCCGATTGTTGACTTTTCGGGGTTTATTGGTTGACCTTGCGTTTGGGCGGTCTTTTGGGTGTAATAATATCTGTTTAGTGTTGTGCTCGTCATTTCGAGCGTTTTGACAGTAATTGGGCTCAATTTGGAGTTCGTGACCTCGGGAGGTCAATTATTGCATTCGGGAGATCAATTATTGTTGGGAGGCCAATTATTGGCAGCAATATAAATAATTAAGAAACTGCGTTATCCCTTTATTTTGCTTGGTGCGTGCGTGTTTGAGCAAGAGAGAGAGAGAGAGAAGGTAAAGAGCTTCACTTGATGATTTTGGGGCGATTGGAGCTCGTGCATCACAAATAATCTTCCAGGTAGGTGTCCTTGAACCTCTTATCTCAATTCTGTCTTGGAATATGCGTGAATTTATCATGAATTATAAATTTGAGCATGAACCCTAAGTTATGGGAGAAACCCAATTTTGGGGTTAGATATGATGATTTAGCATAAAATCTGTGGTTAAGAACTGATTTATATCAGTTTGGGTACGAAATTTGGTACTCTGTTTAGTAAAACGCGTGTTTGTGAGTGCCTGGGGGGTTCCTGGGTTGATTCCAGATGAAAACCAGGCCAAAAACAATGATGAACAGTACCCTGGGCGAACTGTAAGGTCGAAGTTCGTAGTCAGCAACTGTGGAGTCAGCAGCTTTGGAGTCAACAGCTTCGTAGTCAGCAGCTGTGGAGTCAGCAGCTATGTAGTCAGCAGCTTCGTAGTCAGCAGCTGTGGAGTCAGCAGCTTCGTACTATTGCTCCAGACTAACTACTCCGGACTACTGATCCGGACTAACTACTCTGGACTACTGCTCCAGACTAACTGCTCCGGACTAACTGCTCCGGACTACTAATCCGGACTAACTAAGGTACTGACTCCACAGCTGCTGACTACGTAGCTGCTGACTCCATAGCTGCTGACTCCACTGCTGCTGACTACGAAGCTGCTGACTCCACAGCTGCTGACTACGAAGTTGCTGACTCCACAGCTGCTGACTACGAACTTCGACCTTACAGTTCGCCCAGGGTACTGTTCATCATCGTTTTTGGCCTGATTTCGTCTACGAACTTCGACCTTACAGTTCGCCCAGGGTACTGTTCTGGGTTTTCTTGGAATTCGGGGGCGTGATAGGTTCAACCTCGATCACCTCCCCTCTCTCAAAGCAAAACCCACACCGTTAACCCATGACCAAGTCTGCGCCGTTCTCCAACCCCAGTGCAAACCCTAGCTCCTCTAGCCTATAAAACCCCAACCCTCAACCGATCAAGGTCTCTTCTTCCTTCCTGGTTCCTCTGGACGGCCTAAAAACAAAATCAATTACAACAACCATGGTTTCTTTATCGCCCTTGTAAAGACTCGTATTTGGGTAGTTTTGAGAGATAGCCATTCTATGGGAATGCAACTATCTAGATGGTAGTGTAGTCGTCGATGTGAGCATTTTGACTGTACTTGGGCCCGATTCTGAGTCGGGGCCCCGTTTGACCCGATTGTTGACTTTTCGGGGTTTATTGGTTGACCTTGCATTTGGTGGTCTTTTGGGTGCAATAATATCTGTTTAGTGTTGTGCTCGTCATTTCGAGTGTTTTGACAGTAATTGGGCTCAATTTGGAGTTCGTGACCTCGGGAGGTCAATTATTGCGTTCGGGAGATCAATTATTGCTGGGAGGCCAATTATTGGCAACAGTATAAATAATTAAGAAACTGCGTTATCCCTTTATTTTGCTTGGTGCGTGCGTGTTTGAGCAAGAGAGAGAGAGAGAGAAGGTGAAGAGCTTCACTTGGCGATTTTGGGGCGATTGGAGCTCGTGGATCGCAAATAATCTTCCAGCTAGGTGCCCTTGAACCTCTTATCTCGATTCTATCTTGGAATATGCGTGAATTTATCATGAATTATGAATTTGAGCATGAACCCTAAGTTTTGGGGGAAACCCAATTTTGGGGTTAGATATGATGATTTATCATAAAATCTGTGGTTAAGAACTGATTTAAATTAGTTTGGGTACGTAATTTGGTACTCTATTTAGTAAAACGCGTGTTTGTGAGTGCCTGGGGGGTTGCTGGGTTGATTCCAGACGAAAACCAGGCCAAAAACGGTGATGAACAGTACCCTGGGCGAACTGTAAGGTCGAAGTTCGTAGTCAGCAGCTGTGGAGTCAGCAGCTGTGGAGTCAGCAGCTATGGAGTCAGCAGCTTCGTAGTCAGCAGCTGTGGAGTCAGCAGCTTAGTTAGTCCGGATCAGTAGTCCGAAGCAGTTAGTCCGGAGCAGTAGTTCAGAGTAGGTAGTCCGGATCAGTAGTCCGGAGTAGTTAGTCCGGATTAGTAGTCCGGATCCGCAGCAGTGATCCGTAGCATCGCTCCGCAACAGTGTTTCCATAGCGTCCATTCCGGAGCAGTGATCAGCAATGTTTCCGCTGCAGTGCAACTGCACTGCACTGGACATTTACATTGTAAGCCATTATGCCTCTCCACATGAAAGTATTATACTTAAG
Source organism: Taxillus chinensis (assembly GCA_023512835.1). Lineage (NCBI taxonomy): Eukaryota > Viridiplantae > Streptophyta > Magnoliopsida > Santalales > Loranthaceae > Taxillus > Taxillus chinensis. The sequence goes on along the minus strand of CM042088.1, from coordinate 16,571,970 downwards.
TTACAATGTAGATAACGAAATACCCCCCATTTGGATTCAAAGAAAAATACTAGAAAAATTAATTCCCACTCTTTCAAAATGTGAAAATTGGGTTTTAGTGTAAAATCTCGGAAAAACCCAAAAGTTCGTAGTGGTGAATTTTTGGAAAGTGGGGTTAGACATCTTAGAAAAAATCCCCAAAAATCACATTATCTTATTTATGATATGGGAACCCAATGCCGAGACTTTTGATTTCAAGAAAATAGCTGCTATAGGTACTTCCTTCATAAATCAAGGATTGAGGATTTACTTGTGAAGACTGGCTACAGTTTTAAAGGAAATGTTGAGAATGACATGCCATACTAATGTTAGTATGTTGGTGTGAGGTATTGGGGCATGGACTCCATGACTTGTTTGGGTCGTCATCGTGATGCACCGATGGTGCTATGTGTTTGACGTGGCAGGCATATGCACCGATGGCAGGCCTATGTGGCGACTGTGTCTGGGCATATAGCGCTGTGGTAGGGCTGAGTGCCCTGAGCTGGGATCCTATTGAGGATCGTGGACAAGCTGTCCTGTGTGGGCAAGGTAGGTCCTGTTGTTTGTTTGCAGGCTGAGCCCTGATGATTGTGCACACTACACAGTGCATGAGTACACAGAGCATGTAGTATAGACTTATATGTCTGCATGATGTGGAGTGTTGGGGTCACCTACTGAGCTTGTTGCTCACCCCTACTTGTTGTTTACCTTTTTCAGGTGTGACCCGAGACTAGTGGATGACTTTCTTCCAGGAGGACGCCCACTACTCTGATGTATGATACAGTTATATTCTGTATTGTTTTATGTGATATCCCAGACATGGGTCCGTGGACAGTTGTATTTGCATACTGTTTGTAATGTGATGTCTGTATGACTGTTTGAATTATTGTATGCATGATAATGTATGGGAAAGTACACGATTACCCTTGATGTATGAGTGTACAGGGTTGCATATTTGAGACAGCACCCGCGGTGTAGTCTCTATTGGTGCTAGTCACTAACACCTTGACCTTTCGGGTGCGGGCAAGGGGAAGTCATGTTCCTGGTTCTGGGTTTTCTTGGAATTCGGGGGCGTGACAGCCCTCGTCTTCCCATCTCCTCTCTAGCTGGCCGGAAAGAAAAAGAAACCCAACCACCACTCCCTCTCGGCTCTTCCCCAACCTCTCTCCGAGAACCTCATCGCTCAAATCGGCCTAAGTCCCAGCCGCTCGTCCCTCTTCTCTTGCCTCTCCATCCGTCCACAAAACCTCCCAAAGCCCAATCGAAATCAAAATTTCCAGAACCCAAAACCATCACCCTTCCCTCTTCCCTTTCTGTCAGTCACCAGAAAAGGAAGCTCTTTCCTTTCCCAATAACGAAACCAGACGCCCATCCTTCCCCTTTGCCGGCACACCACTTGTTGGTCACCGTGGAGCTGGACTCGATCAACATTGCGTTGGTGCATCCATCTGCCGTTCGACCCCCGGCCACTAGGAGAGAGATGGAGGATCCTCGAGACCATCCTACGATATCACGATAGTTCAACGGAGGCACCAAGGAGGCAACACGGGAAACACCAAAAGGCACTGAGGACACCCAGGAGGCACTGGGGGCATTCCCTTCGCCATTCCATCGCTCGGTCTACAGCCAGTGCAGAGGACACTTGTTCGTGCACAAGAAAACGGGCATCGCCTATACCCTTGGTAATGTCCCTTTTTTGACAAATCGTATGAATTTTTGTCTGTGGTTGGAGCTGGTAATCCGTTTTGTTTGTGTAATGTTATTCATTGTTTCGGTGCTGTGGCTGTGAATCCGAATCTGTTCGTGTCGTCGGAGTATCCATGGACTTCTTTACATATTTTCTACTACCCTTTTTGTGATACCGTTTTGATTCTGTTCGTGGGGTTCGTGTGTTTTGATCTGATGAATATCATTTGTGTTGTTTGGTATGGATAAAGCTATCTGTTTATGTTTGTCTTGTTTTGTTTTCCAAAACACTGAATACACGTTTTCAATGACAAGAGCAGCAAACAAACATATGACTTGGATTGCGTTTTGTTCCCTTCAGTCTGGTTCTATTCTGACTTGGTTTCAAAATGTATAAACACTCTGATTTGGTTTTTAAAACGCATGAATGCCCTTAGGTCTTATTTTTATCTACGGTTCTGTTTGTTTACTTTCTATGAGTTTCAAACGTTCTTAAAACTAAAAAAACTGGGTTTTTATTTTTTTTGTTCAAAGCATTATCTTGTTGTTGGTTACTGGATTTTGCGCTTGTGACACAACCTTTTAGCGGTTGGTTGTTTTCCCTTTGTGTTTTCTTTTTCCGTTTTGTCCTCCCTTTAGTTTGAGACTGACTACTGCACCTTCCGTTTCTGGTTTCCATTTTCCTTACTATGTCTTTCCTTACGTTTTGTTTCATTTTTCCTACTTATGTTTATTTGGCGAGTGAGCTTAATGAGGTTCTGGCGTGGAGACCATTTGTTCCTGCCTGCATCATTCTGGTCCACCTGTGCAGACGTGCTCTATGTGTTTTTTATTTTTTTATTTATTTACTTACTTATTTATTTATTTATTCATTTTTAGTTTGCTTTGGTAATTTTGGGCTCATAGGAATTTTGTTAGATTGGGCCTTGTAATTATGGGTTTTGTGATTTGTAATTTGTAATTAAGTAGTAAAAAAAAGCAAACAAAAAGAAAAGAGAGAAAAAAAAAAGAGAAAAGTAAAAAAAAGAGGAAAAAACAAAGGAAACGAAAAAGAGAGCAAAAAAAAAAGTGAGTTTGCTTTTATTTTAATGCATGTCACAATCACACAATGCACTTTTGTTTATTTGTTTTTAATGCGTTTTAAAAAAAAACAACAAACATGTTTTCAAAAACAAACAAACAACAATAATAATATTTTTCCTAAAAACGTTTTTTAAGTATCCCAAAAAAAAAACCTTTTCTTAAATATAAAAAAAACTTTTTTTCATTTACTTAGGACTTTCAAATACTTAGATTTTTTTGACACTTGTGTTTTGTTTTCTTTTATACTTTAGGTTCAATTTTGATCGTGTTTCAAACTTTTTCTCACGCTTAGATTTTTTTTATGCGATTTAGAAATGAACAAATTCAATTTCGGCCTTTCTTTAGATTTAAGTTTTAGCTTTAAAAATAAAAACAAAGCATAGAGTTCCCTTTATAGATCTAGGATGAAATTGGTTTTGATTTTGAACTTTAGCAAAGAACATAGGAAATAAAAACAAAAAAATAGAAAATCAAATTGCTAGAACTCCCTTAGTTGCCTAGGATAATTGAATTTCATTTCAACTTCAACAAACAACTTAGGAAGATAAAAGGAGTAGACTTTTAGGTCATATTTAAATTCTATATTACCTTTAGGCTAATTAACTTTAGGTCAAATAATTAAAGCAAGTTAGAAACCTCCAATCTTAAGATAGGTACCGAAAGTGCGTTGTGGGAGTGCTAGTTCTTCCCTACGTGTAACTAACTTCTGAGCCCATCCCCTATTGGCATTAGATCAATTTACCTTTAGGTGGCCAACCGCACCCCAAAAACAGTTGGTGGCGACTTCGTATTTTCATCACCATTCAGATGATGGTTGGGGGGAACTGCACCCCAAAAGCAGTTTCCCTCCTGGATGAAATCCGATGATGACAGCTGGCAACTCCGCTGGAGACAGTTAGAGAGTTAGGCCTAGAATTAAGATTAGGAGGTTTATTCTTTGTTTTACCTCAGCATGGCCTTCCAGCATCTGCGTCTATCCCATTTTAATGGTATAGGCACTATCCCTTTCCCCCAGGCCTACTATCTCCGCCACCTTACACCTGACGGGACCATGACAGCTCGCCGACCTTCTGCTGCTCTCCGCCTCCTTCCCGCATCGGAACAACAGGGAAGTTCGGTTGGTGACTCCACCGACAGCCATGCCCCTGAAGTTAGCTCTGCTCACCCATCCTCTCAAATTCGGTCTGTTGCTGCCCCATCCATCTCCCGAGCCTCTCAACACAGCGTCCGTGCCGACCCGTCCGAGGTTGCAGGGCCCTCTCAGCTAAGTTCTCATTCGGCTGACTGACTCTCCAGCGTCTTCTCCCGCTGATGTCCCCGCACCTGACTCACCTACTGTTGCTGCCGCTGTTGATGCTGCTGTTGCTATGGCCATGGCAGATGTACCTCCCTCTCCTCCGGAAGCTCCGTTACCACCCTTACCTCAACCTCGAGACTACCTTGCTCATCTCTCCCTCGACACCTTAACGGACCTCTGGTTCCGTTTTAGCCTTGGCTGTACTGCCTCCGTCCCTGATCACGACATCAAGGTGTTTTACGCCAAACACACCCATTCCCCGGAGAAAATGATCGTCTGGAACCTGGATCATGGTTTCCTTACACCAGCCCATATTCCGGATGTTCCCTTTACTGTTTCCTCCGGCCCAGCTCCTGATGCCCGTGTGCCTTCTCCTGCCGCTGGTATCCCAGTCGTTGACCTTTCGGGTCAAAGTCGCTCTGATGCTGCGGATGTCTCTGCTGCTCCGGATGCCCCTGCTGCTGCTGCTGACGCTCCTTCTACTCTGGTTGACTCATTTGCCCAGCGCACGCCTGCAGCCATTCCTGCAGGGGAGTCCTCCAAAGCCCTGGAGTTGGCGCTTGGACGTGCCTCGTTTGGCACGGTCCACTCTGATGTCATGCTCTCCGCCCAACTGGACCGTCACGCCCAAGCCCAGAGCGCCCAAATTTCTGCCATCGCCGCCAAGGTTGATGCTCTCGGCACCCAACTCCTCTCCGCCCTAACTGACTCCTCCACCTCCATCGAATAGAAGATGGATCTCGTGGCCTCATCTGTTCATTCCTTGTCTACCTCTTTCGCGGACTTGGCGCACACGATGGCTCGTCCTCCTCCCGTGCCTCGGTGATCTGCCAAACCGGGGGAGAAAGTGTCATCTGATCCTTGTGCCCCTTCCTCAACTTGGGCTAAAAAGTGACCTGCAACTTCACTGCTTTTGGGAGTTACAATCCCCAAACGCAGCCGTTTTTCTCAGCCTAGCTCCTCAAGTGCAGCTCCTCCTTCGTTAACTCCATCCACGACTGACACCTTCCTCCCATCATATGCGGATTGTGATCCTTTTGATGCGGATGGACATGTTTTCAATGAGATGACCAAATATGTCGCGTCCAATGCCGAGAGAAGATGGCTATCAGATTTGTACCCCTTCTCTCCTCAAGATATTCAAACCTTACGTTCGAGACGGGTCTGTTTACTACGGAAGACATAGACAACTTCTCTCGGGCTATTAAGATGGAGATGAGGTTGTATCCATCTCTGTACAATGACGGGAAGATGTTTGACGTCTTGCCTTGTTGGAATGAGGGCTATCTTCCAGATATAGCCATCATTTTGACTTTTATTAACGGAACTGCTGAGGATAGCATACCCTGGAAACCTCTCTCATCTATCCTCATTCCGTACCGGATTATGATGCCGCACTTCATGCTGGTTATCTTTATGATTCCGTCCAAGTAGCTAATTCTAATTGGTTCTCATCAAATTGTGGAGCACAATGTTAGAAGGAATCAATGGGAGCTACTGCGTCTACGACTGACGAAAGCACTAAAGCAATCTAGACTTTATGAAGAAAGGGGCCTGACACTGTTGGGTTCATCTGAAAAGCTGAAGGTGACGATCTGAGGCAAGAAGCAAGTTCCTCAGCAGCCCGATGGAGAGAGCTGTGGAGCCTTTGTCTGTTTCTTCATCAAGTCGATAATAAAGGTGAATAAAAGCTGGAGCAGTATCCAAGCCTACACGAAGGAACAGACAATGGAGCTAAGGGAGAAAGCTAGCAATAATGATCTTCAAGTATAGTAAGCCTTATGTACCTTAAAAATATTTTGTGTAAAGGCTGAATTGTAAGTTGTTGTTGCTTAATAAAAATGGAAGTTATTTCTTTTCCATATACTATCTTTTGCTGTGCTTAGCAGATCAGATTACAAAGAGGTTTGGCATATCCATAATTGGGGGAGATTGTTGGATGAAGCCCAGAATTTGGATGATGCAAATAAAACCCCATGTAATTTGATCTGAGACTTTTGTTGTTTCATTTTAAGTTATTGTAGAAGATATGAACTTAATCCGGACCTACACTCGTGAGAGGAAAGCTAAGGACGGGATACATAATCCTGATCCGGATGAGAGTGTGCGTCGTCAAAAGCTTGGTACATAACCAAGTCTTCACTTCATACGGAATAAGGAATCTGCACCTAATACTTTAAAATGGACTAAGTCAATAGATGCGGAGTAAGAATCCTAGTCTATAAGTCGTACGGAGAAAGTCACAGTTATCACGGAGTAAAAAGGTTAAGTCTTCCACTCAAGCGGACTACGGAAAAGAATCACAGAGTAGGAAATCTGGAGCATTTTATACATATGGAGTAAGAAAGGACTTATGTGGAATAAGGACCCGAGTTTTTATTTTGCACGGAGTAAGGAAATTTGATGCAGAGTAAGGAATCCGAACCTATTACTCTTGCGGAGTAAGGATATGCTAATACGGAGTAAGCCTTTAACTCATGCGGAGTAAGGAAACTAGATGTGGAGTAAGGAAGCGCTGATGCGGAGTAAGCACTCCGACCTTCTTATTCATACGGAGTAAGGAAGCGCTTACTCGGAATAAGGATTTCAGTTCTAAATTGATATGGAGTAAGCAATCATTGCTACGGAGTAAGGATCCGAGCTCAGTTTAACACGAAGTAAGGAACCTTACACCGGATTTAAGATGACGCTGCTTTAACTTATCTCTTCGTATTCAAAGTCAACGGCTCGCTGCTTCCCGATGTAAGACAAACTCATTGAGAACCTAAACCATCTTACACGTGGATCATCCGGATATGTGGACATAACTTAGACTAAACTTGGGAACTCACAAACGCATTTTTGTTTTGCAAACCCAAGACATTGAGCTCCACATCCGTAGCACTTAAGACAGAGAGGATTCCGAGGAACAGTAATTGTGCACATAGTCCGGAACAACAAGTTCCAAGATTGTCTCTCAAGGATGTGTTATATATATATTATGTAAACCTTGTATATTAAGTGTGCACGCGTGAATGTAAAAGAGCTTAAGTAGATCATAGAGGCTAGTGTGTGAGTGCATTATAAACATAGTGTTAGAGAGTTGTTAGTAAATTTAAAAGCTCCTTAAGCTTTAATCTGCTTCCATTTTGTTGTACTTATCATTTTGATAATAAAACAAAATACTTCCACTATCTGGTTATTTTCCGCATTGATTCTATCTCTTAACCAAATAGGTGTTATGCCAAAGAGTTAGAAAAAGAGTTTTGATAAGAGCCTATTCCCCCCCCCCCCCCCCCCTCTAGGCTCCAAGGGACCAACAATATTACAATTACATACAACAAAACACACAAACAAAATAAAAAAATTAAAAAAATTACATCACTTAAACGAAAAGAAGAAACACAAATAATAAAAACGAAAGTTATAAACATAAAACAAATAATAAAGGTAGTAGAATTGACTTTTCTGATCCTGGCAACAACACCACGTCCAAGCTATCCTATTGGCGTCGGTAGTATTGAAAGAACCTCCGAGTCCGGTGGAGAACTGTGAACTCGCCTTGTGCAACACGCCGGGGATTGGTTGGAATTTAAGATCGACGCCGGAGATGATTAAATTTGTGTTGTTAAAGGAAGGGAGATATGTAAAGATTTTTTTTTTTTTTTTTTTTTGATTTGAAGATTGAAAAATGAGAGAGAGGATGATTTTTTTTTGGAATTTTCATAGGATTTTTTTGGAATGAAATTTGATTTGTGTTTTGGGAAAGGAAAGCGAAGAGGAAGAAAGAGAGTGGGTTTTTTTTTATGAATTTTCGTGGGATTTTTGGGATGGAAAATGGGGTTTTTGATTTGGTTTTTGGGAAGAAAAATGAAGAGAAAAAAAAGAGAGAATATGGTTTTTTTGGGCTTTGGAAGAGAGAGACCGTAAGAGAGAGAGTGCGTGGGTTTTTTTTGTTTTTTTGGGAGTTGATGGGTGATTGGAGAGAGAGTGAGTGATTGACGAGAGAGTGAATGTGTGTGATGATTTCTTTTGGGTTCTGAGGAGAAGAGCCCGCAGAGAGAGAGAGAGAGAGAGAGATGTGAGGACTTGCTTTTTGTTTTTTTTTTTCAATGAAAGGAAATCATGAGAGAGTGTCAGTGGGAGAGAGATGTCATTTTATTTATGGATGATTTATTGATTTCTTTATTTGTCCCAATTAATGCATTGTCCTAATTAATGCACACCTATTATTGCCATTTCTTCCGCCCGAGATTCTGCAAAAGTGCTGTCATGTGATTCACTCAGTCATTGTTTTGGTCTTTTGTTAATAATGCATGCTGGTCGATCATAGTGGCAGAAAAATCAATTTTAATACAGCTGTATTATATATATATATATATATATATATATATATACATATAACGAAAGTGCAGAACATGCAGGGTTTTCTGTTTTTTTAATTTGATTTGAAAATAAATTTGAATTAGTGAGAACATGCAGTTTATTGATTTGGCAGAACGTGCTTGTTGAGGTGTGTACAGTTCATGAACATTATACGGGAGTACTGTTCACTTTTTTTGTTGTTTTTTTATAAGAGTTTGGGATCGAATACATATATGCAACTCAGGTCTGAAAAGGAAATTAGCTATGAACTCGGGGTGTCATGACGGGCGACTCTGTATCCTTTTTTTTTTTGTTTTTTTTAATGTGAAAATGGTCTCATTTTGTGTTAAGACTGTACTGCGTGTCCCGAAATTATCTTATTACCGACAAAAATAAATAAATAAATAAATAAATAAATAAATAAAAATATTTTGATTTTATTTAAAAAAATACTACGGGAGCGAATATATATAATATGTATATCAAAATTCTCATAACAACGAGTAGAATAGGAAAATGAGGTTCGTGCCCTGATCCAAAGTGCTGTTTGTAAAGTCAATTATTGTTTTGACAGTTGTTAGTAGCCCGAACGCTGTTTTGACCATATTTTCTTCATTTGACCTTAGAATTGAGCGTGCTCGAAGGCGTTGATCCTTGAATTTGATTTTCTATTGCCCAGGACTGTCTCTTTCATACCCTTTGTCTCAACGGCCATGCCTCTTTATTAATTTATCTACATAAAGTGACCGATTGATAGGGAAGAAATATAAAGCTGAAAAGGTCTAACCCGGACAAAATGAGGTCGAACATATACAGTCCAGATATAGAAGATGAAGAACAGATTCATAAAACATGCAATTCTCAATTAAACAAACTCAATATTTATAGAATCAGTACAACAGCATATGGGGCTACATTGCTCCCCTAGATTAAGATGACTACTCATACATGTTTAGGAAAAAGCATAAAGAAATACAAATCATCATCTCAAAATCAGGTGCAGAAGAACTTCAACTCCAGATCTTCTCTAGCCGTCCAAGACGTCTCTCTAGGGCCTACCTATCCAAAACGTGAGCTTCCTCTCTCTCTCTCTCTCTCTCTCCAAACATGAACTCCAATCCCTAGGCATGCTGCTCTCTCTAAAACGTGACTTCTCACCCCCAAAATGTGATATGCCTCCTCTATTTTTAGAGGAGCATGTGCCCTAGCCTCCAACCATCATCATTTATCAAAATGACTTAGTTTTGATAAGTGACAGTGTTTCTTCCTTCCAATTATTATACAACTCAAAGCAAGCATAATATGGACAAGGTTCTTCAGACAAAAATCATCAGAATACAAAAATAAAGGTCCCTGTGCAAAAACATTGCTACACGTGATAATGAACGTGACATTGCACTTGACAATGCCATATCACATGCAAGCTCCAAATGCTCTGAAATTCATCCCTAAGCTTCCTTGCATCATGTAGAAGGTTTCCATGCAATAATACACCTGTATGTGACATTGGCCATATCACGTGCACATAAAAAATACTTCCTTTTGAGCTCATCTTTTGCCACAAGTTCCCTCATTGGCAGATAAAATGGTTTAGTTGATGTATGTGAGAAGAAATCACCTAAAAACCTGCCAACACAACTCAAAAACACATGTACATGGGCAACAGTATCTTCCTAAAGGTTAGAGCAAATATATATAAAATATAGTGCAATTAAGCTCTAATCATACTCTTAATCACCTTAAATATACAGTAGAATAATGGCATAAATGTACATTATCATCCATCTATAATCAAACTCTTCATTGCTGAAACTTTCATAAACACAGATTTTTAAGTCTCTTTTCATGTTTTTGTACTCAAGCACATCCACTAAATTTCTCTGGAATCTTCTTCATTATATGTCACAGGCACCACCAATGACAACTTCCTGGAAATACAATCTCAATGGCATTTTGTATTGCTTTGCATTGGTCTGTGATTATAGCATTTGGAGGGCAGTTATCTCATATTATGTTTATGTATGTTTTTATCTCCCAGTTTGCATGTCTTTTTATGTTTGAATGTGAGTTTTAGTATTATTTTATGAGACATTATGCTTGTGTGGTTTTGTTTGTGTTTTGCTTTGTTTTGTAGGTTTTTCTAGGACAAGGAAGCTTAAGAATTCAAAGCAAGGATGGGCAAGTTACCTAAAGATGTCAAAGAGCAATCATGAAGAGATCCACTGTGCACGTGTCCTGTGCACGTGTCCAATGCATGTGGTAGTGTTGGAGACGTGCAGCTTCATACATGAATATAAAAGCATTATAAGCAACATTTGCTTTTGCGTGTGTGGAAGATATGCATGCACGTGTCTAGTGTGGACACGTTCAGATTTATTCATGTAGTTATTGGAATTTCAAGCAACTTTGGTTCTCGAATGTGTGGTAAATTCACATGAATGTGTCCACTATTGGTGTATCTTTTGACACATGCTCAAGAGAAGTTCAAGGAAATAACATTTCAAGTCCTTTTATGCTTGCACGTGTCCAAAAAAAAGTCATTATTATTAGAAAGTCCTTGGACACGTGCACCCTTCTTCTACTCCAAAACGGCACTGTTTAGCTTAAGTACGATATGGTGATTTTTAATGAAGGTCAAAAAGGGGATTTCACATGTAATGACAGCCTTAGGTTAAATTGGTGGATGTCTATAAATAGGGAAGGAGGCAGATGGCTGAAGGAGGAGGGAAAACGTGGAGAGAGGTGTCCTAAGGCAGATTGGAAGACGATAGAGCTCAGAGATTTATTTCTTCTATTTTCCTTCTAGTATGTTGGTTTTGGTTTGTGTAATTCTCTATTTTATGATGTCTGGCCAAACTCTCTTTTCTGGGGGAGAGATGTAGCCTCCTTTGAGCACATTGCGTTTGATGTTGACTCATGAGATTCTTGGATTTTATTTTTGATTAAAATTCCATGCTTTGATTGTATTGATTTTATGCATGAATCAATTTTATAGTAGCCTTAGTCTGAGGTGGATTCTGGTATTTAGATTGAAACCTACAAAGTGGACCAAACTTGCATTGATTTCGATTGGTTGATATCACTTTATTAGTAAATATTAATTTACCTGGACCAAATGGATTTAAGATAAGTTTTAGTTCTCTTCTCATGGACCAAGTGGTACAGAATAAGTGATAACCATTAATTAAAAATCACAAGAATAGCAACTCGATTGAGAACTCAACGTGTGAAAGGTTGGTGAAATCAAACCCTTGGAATTCTTTATTTTGAAGTTTTACCTTGGAATCGTGTTTGTTATTTTATTTAAGATTAATTATATTTTAATTCAATTAATTCCCAAAGATTTGATTTTTCTAGATAAATAGGCTTAAGTTTTATTCGTTGCTTATCTCCCTATTTTAAATCTATTCTCTTGGAACGAAAATTTTAGGGGTATTTGACACTACAAGAAATCAGGCCTTTAGTAACACAGAAAGTGTGTTAGCGTAGGATATGTTAGGTCTGCTTGGCTTATGGAAAGTCCCCCAGCTTCTAGTAACACTTTTTGATGTGTTACAATTTTATGTTACGGTAGGTCATACAGTAACACATGTTATTGTATTATGAAACATTTTCGTAAGCTTTTTTTAAGCTTACTATAGAACTCTCTACATAACACTTTTTAGTGTCTTACAATTATGTGTTGCCGAAAATCATATAATATGACCTTTCTTGTGTTACAGAAAGTGTCTGGCATACCATAAGCTAAGCAGACCTAACACACCAAAAAGGCTTACAATAGATGCCATAGAAATACGATATGCCCCTTCAAATGGTTACAATTATTAGTTTCAATTTCATAAATACCATTAAAGTTCGAAAACTACAAATATTAAAAAAAACCATCAAAAATAGTAATAATATATTTCCCCATTGAAAAATAGTATTAAGTGTTACAATCCAAAATAACTAACTGTGTTCAAAATATTTTACAAACCATAATATAAATTCAAAATGTCTCAAAACAAAACCCCTAATGTAATCTTCATTCCATGCCAGAATAAATTACCACAAAACTCCATCATTCTGCAAGAAAAAAAAAATAATAAGTCTGTCAATATTATTATATATCTATATCATTAATTTGATTTACAAATTGAATGAACAGTTACCTTAATTATCACCTGCCTTGAGCACTCCAGTTCTAGCATTTGTTATTACTTACCTATGCAAGACAGAATATATAATATGTATCATGGCAGAATATATGAGCATTATGTGGATAAATGGGGGTATGAGATTTCTATAAAACATGAAATAAACCTCAACTGGAGATTTTATCAGGGCAAGCAATTGGAGTTTTCATTTTTTTTATCTATGGGGGTATGAGGTTTCTTAAACAAAAATAAAGTCCCCACAAACACACTCTAAGCCTTCTCCAATGTGAAGCCATTGCAGAAAATCAGCAGACACGCCTAGAAGACATGTTGTGGAAAAAACTCAACCTAAGACGAAATTCAGCAAGGACCCAATGCAACCCAGTATTCATACAATGCCAATAATCATAAAATCTCAACCCAAAATATTAGCACAAACCCATCAGCAGGGTGAAAGAGATAACAACGAGACCTCTCTCATTTTATTTTATTTTATTTTTATGTGTTGATGGATTTATTTCTAGGCAAGTAAGAATCGTCATCGAATGGAAGTAAATTTCAAAGCAAAACTCACAAATGTACAATGTTTCTCATCAATGACCGCTCAATTTCACATGGAATGGGTGGGTTCAAAATTACATAGCAAGAGTTTAGACCCAAGGTTTGTACATACAAATCAAATTAACTGAAAAGAATGGGAAGATGTACTTGTTGATGATAAGCGTAGAACACTCCTATTCGTCTCAGACTAACCTATCTTAGAGGGCAAGGGGAAAAAAGGATGAAAAATCTAGGGTTTATGTGTAAACTGTAAAGACTCGTATTTGGGTAGTTTTGACAGATAGCCATTCTATGGGAATGCAACTATCTAGATGGTAGTGTAATCGTCGATGTGAGCATTTTGACTGTACTTGGGCCCGATTCCGAGTCGGGGCCCCATTTGACCCGATTGTTGACTTTTCGGGGTTTATTGGTTGACCTTGCGTTTGGGCGGTCTTTTGGGTGTAATAATATCTGTTTAGTGTTGTGCTCGTCATTTCGAGCGTTTTGACAGTAATTGGGCTCAATTTGGAGTTCGTAACCTCGGGAGGTCAATTATTACGTTCGGGAGATCAATTATTACTGGGAGGCCAATTATTGGCAGCAGTATAAATAATTAAGAAACTGCGTTATCCCTTTATTTTGCTTGGTGCGTGCGTGTTTGAGCAAGAGAGAGAGAGAGAGAGAAGGTGAAGAGCTTCACTTGGCGATTTTGGGGCGATTGGAGCTCGTGGATCACAAATAATCTTCCAGGTAGGTGTCCTTGAACCTCTTATCTCGATTATGTCTTGGAATATGTGTGAATTTATCATGAATTATGAATTTGAGCATGAACCCTAAGTTTTGGGGGAAACCCAGTTTTGGGGTTAGATATGATGATTTAGCATAAAATCTGTGGTTAAGAACTAATTTATATCAGTTTGGGTACGTAATTTGGTACTTTATTTAGTAAAACGCGTGTTTGTGAGTGCCTGGGGGGTTGCTGGGTTGATTCCAAATGAAAAACAGGCCAAAAACGATGATGAATAGTACCTTGGGCGAACTGTAAGGTCGAAGTTCGTAGTTAGCAGCTATGGAGTTAGCAGCTATGGAGTCAGCAGCTTCGTAGTCAGCAGCTGTGGAGTCAGCAGCTTCGTAGTCAGCAGCTGTGGAGTTAGCAGTTATGGAGTCAGCAGCTTAGTTAGTCCTGATCAGTAGTCCGGAGCAGTAGTCTGGAGTAGTTAGTCCGGATCAGTAGTCCGAATCCGCAGCAGTGATCCGTAGCATCGCTCCGCAGTAGTGTTTCCGTAGCATCCATTCCGCAGCAGTGATCAGGAAGATGTTTCCACAGCAATGCAATTGCACTGCACTGGACATTTACATTGTAAACCATTATGCCTCTCCACATGAAAGTATTATACTTAAGTTACAATGTAAATAATGAAACACCCCCCATTTGGATTCAAAGAAAAATACTAGAAAAATTAATTCCCACTCTTTCAGAATGTGAAAATTGGGTTTTAGTGTAAAATCTCGGAAAAACCCAAAAGTTCGTAGTGGTGAATTTTTGGAAAGTGGGGTTAGACATCTCAGAAAAATCCCCAAAAATCAGATTATCTTATTTATGATATGGGAACCCAATGCCGGGACTTTTGATTTCAAGAAAATAACTGCTATAGGTACTTCCTTCATAAATCAAGGATTGAGGATTTACTTGTGAAGATTGGCTACAGTTTTAAAGGAAATGTTGAGAATGACATGCCATAATAATGTTAGTATGTTGGTGTGAGGTATTGGGGCATGGACTCCATGACTTGTTTGGGTTCTCACCGTGATGCACCGATGGTGCTATGTGTTTGATGTGGCAGGCATATGCGCCGATGGCAGGCCTGTGTGGCGACTGTGTCCGGGCATATAGCGTTGTGGTAGGGCTGAGTGCCCTGAGCTGGGATCCTGTTGAGGACCGTGGACAAGCTGTCCTGTGTGGGTAGGCTAGGTCCTGATGTTTGTTTGCAGGCTGAGTCCTGATGATTGTGCACACTACACAGTGCATGAGTACACAGAGCATGTAGTATAGACTTGTATGTTTGCATGATGTGGAGTGTTGGGGTCACCTACTGAGCTTGTCGCTCACCCCTACTTGTTGTTTACCTTTTTCAGGTGTGACCCGAGACTAGTGGAAGACTTTCTTCCAGGAGGACGCCCACAACTCTGATGTGTGATATAGTTATATTCTGTATTGTTTTATGTGATATCCCGGACATGGGTCTGTGGACAGTTGTATTTGCATACTGTTTGTGATGTGATGTCTGTATGACTGTTTGACTTATTGTATGCATGATGATGTATGGAAAAGTACAGGATTACCCTTGATGTATGACTGTACAGGGTTGCATATTTGAGACAGCACCCGCGGTGTAGTCTCTATTGGTGCTAGTCACCAACCCCTTGACCTTTCGGGTGCGGGTAATGGGAAGTCATGTTCCTGGTTCTGGGTTATCTTGGAATTCGGGGGCGTGACAGTTGTAGAAGATATGATCTTAATTTGGACCTACACTCGTGAGAGCAAAGCTAAGGACAGGATACATAATCCTAATCCGAACAAGAGTGAGTGTCGTCAAACACTTGGTAAATAACCAAGTCTCTACTTCATACAGAATAAGGATCATTCGTGCGGACTAATTACTTAAAGCTACGGACTAAGGAAACTACGCCTAACACCTTAAACGGACTAAGTAAAATAGATGCGAAGTAAGAATCCTAGTCTACATGTTGCATAGAGTAAGAGATAGTCTTTGCGGAATTAAAAAGCTAAGTCTTCTACTCAAGCGGTTTAAGGAAACTTCACACGGAATAAGGATCCGAGTCTTTCATAGATGCGGAGTAAGGAAGTACTTATGCGAAATAAGGACCCGAGTCCTTTGTTTGTATATATATTGTAACACTTGTATATTATATGTGTTGTTGATGTTCATGAGTTTGATATAAGTGTGTATATACGAGAGCTCATAGAGATCATAGAGGCTAGTGTGTGAGTCTTTTGTAAACAGAGTGTAAGAGAGTTTTGGAGTAGATCGAAAAGATTTACAAGCTTTAATCTGCTTCTATTTTGTTATATTTATCAATTGATAATAAAACAAAATATTTCCACTACTGTTATCTTCCGCATTGATTATATCTTTTAACTAGTTAAGTGTTGTGCCAAAGAGTGAGAAAAGAGTTTTCGATAAGAGCCTATTCACGCCCCTCTAGGCTCCCATGGATCAACAAGTGGTATCAGAGCAAGTTCTACTTGCTCAAAGTAGAGATCTACTCTTTCTCTCTCAACAATGGTCGAAGAAAGCAGCATGTTATTCAACACTCGTCTTAACTCTAGAGGTGCACAAGAGCCCCTCCCCAATCGAAGCAGCAGTGAAAATGTTGATCCACCTCAACCTGCTGCTACCGCTGCTCCACAACCACGGAGTTCTGGTTTTACTCTGACCAAACCCCCAAAATTCACACCTGAGCTTTTCTCCTAGTGGAAAGCTTGCATGAAGATGTTCATGGTATGCCATGATCATCTCATGTGGCCGTGTCTTCATCAGGAGATACCGATTCTGATGACTATCGGAGAACATGGAGTTAGAAGGCCGAAAATGGATGCTAAACTTACCCATGATGAAAGAGCATGGCAGTGTGCTAGCAAAAAGGCTCTGGTATATATTACATTGTCTTTGGACTCCGAAGCTTTCACGGACGTCTAGGGCTGCACAACAGCGAAAGCTGTTTGGGATAAGCTGACAATCCTCTATGAGGGAAGTCAGTCCCAAATATAGAACATCATCTGTGCTCTCAGGCAGAACTTTGAGAGCTTTAATCACAAACCTGGAGAATCCCTCGAAAGCATATATCGGAGATTCGACAAGCTCATCCTTGAGCTAAAAACTGTCATTGAGCACTACACTCAATCCCAAATCAATGACAAGTTTTTTCGCTCCTTGCCAGATCGCTACTACTTCAAGCAGCTCCAGATGCATGCCGACAAAAACTGGCAGTATGTTCCCCTTGAAAAGCTATACGGAGAGCTACGGACTCATGAGGTCAGGTTCAAATACATTGACCGAGATGAGAAAATAGCTCGAAAAGAAAAGGGGGTAGCTGTCAAAGTTATGGAATGTCTCAGCATACACCAGGATGATGATACGGAAGAGTCAGAATTCCCTTCCGTTTCTTCGGACACTTGTTTGATATCATGCCTTGTTGGTCTGAAGGTTACCTTCCAGAAGTAGCCTTTATCCGAACCTTCATCGACAGAACTGCTGAAGACAACAAACCTTGGAAGAATCTTTCAATTGTCCTCATTCCATACTGGATTTTGACGCCGCACTTCATGTTGGTTTATTTCATGATTCACTCCAAGCAGCTGATCCTGATTGATTCTCATCAGGTTGTGGATAACAACATTAGAAAGAATCAATGGGAACCTCTGCGTCTTCAACTGACCAAAGCGATAAAGCAATCCGGACTCTTTGAAGAAATGGGCCTGACTCCCTTGGCCCCAAATGAAAAGCTGAAGGTGGTGGTCCAGAATAAGAAACAAGTGTCACAACAGCCGGATGGAGATAGTTGCGGAGCCTTTGTCTACTTCTTCATCAAATTGCTTATAAAGGTGGATAAAAGCTGGAACAGCATCCGTAATTATATACTAGAGCAGACAATGGAGCTGAGAGAGAAGGCAGCAACGATGATCTTCAAGTATAGTAAGCCTTATGTACCTTAGTGGAAATTTTATTTAAAGGCTGAATTGTACTATATTGTTTTTTAATGGAAATGGAAGTTATTTTTATTTTGTATACTATCTTTGTGCTTCGCTTACCAGATTAGATTACAAAGGGTTTTGGCATATCCATAATTGGGGGAGATTGTTGGATCAAGCCCAGAATTTGGATGATGCGGATAAAATCCTATGTAATTTGATCTGAGACTTTGGTTGTTTTATCGTAAGTTATTGCAGAAGATATGTTCTTAATCCGGACCTACACTCGTGAGAGCAAAGCTAAGGAGAGGATACATAATCCTGATCCGAACAAGAGTGAGTGTCATCCAACACTTGGTAAATAACCAAGTCTCTACTCCATACGAAATAAGGATCATTCGTGCGGACTAATCACTTAAAGCTATGGACTAAGGAAACCATGCCTAACACCTTAAACGGATTAAGTCAAATAGATGCGGAGTAAGAATCCTAGTCTACAAGTTGCACGGAGTAAGAGATAGTCTTTGTGGAATTAAAAAGCTAAGTCTTCCACTCAAGCGGTTTAAGGAAACTAGACACGGAATAAGGATCCGAGTCTTTCATAGATGCGAAGTAAGGAAGTACTTGTGCGAAATAAGGACCCGAGTCCTTTTGTTCATACGGAGTAAGGAAACTAGATGCGGAGTAAGGAATCCGAACCAGTTACTCATGCAGAGTAAGGATGTGCTGATACGGAGTAAGCCATCCGGTCCTTCCAACTCATGCAGAGTAAGAAAGCGCTGATACGGAGTAAGCTCTCTAGACTTCTCGTTTATACGGCGTAAGGAAGCGCTGACACGGAATGAGGATTCCAGTACCAAACTGACACAGAGTAAGCAACAAATGATACGGAGTAAGGATCCGAGTTTCATTAGCATGGAGTAAGGAACTTTACGACGGATTAAGAAGACACTGCTTCAACTTATCTCTTCACATTCAAAGTCACCAGCTTGCTGTGTCCTAATGTAAGACAAACTCATCGATAACCTAAAGCATCTTACACGTGGATCACACGGATATGTGGACACAACCTTAACTGCACTTGGCTACTCACAAAGACACTTATGTTTTACAAACCCAAGAACTTGTGCTCTACATCCGTAGCATTTAAGGCAGAGAGAATTCCGAGGAACAGTCAATGCTACACATTGCTCGGAAAAACAAGTTCCAAGATTGCTCTCAAGGATGTTTCTATATATATTATAACACTTGTATATTATATGTGTTGTTGATGTTCGTGAGTTTGGTATAAGTGTGTATGTACAAGAGCTCATAGAGATCATAGAGGCTAGTGTGTGAGTCTTTTGTAAATAGAGTGTAAGAGAGTTTTGGAGTAGATCGAAAAACTTTACAAGCTTTAATCTGCTTCTATTTTGTTGTATTTATTAGTTGATAATAAAACAAAATACTTCCACTACTGGTTATCTTCCGTATTGATTATATCTTTTAACTAGTTAAGTGTTGTGCCAAAGAGTGAGAAAAGAGTTTTCGATAAGAGCCTATTCACACCCCTATAGGCTCCCAGGGACCAACATTTTCCAATACCAAAAATAAAACAAACAAAGTAAATATAAAAACAAAAAAAAACCAAAAATGGATTACCGTGTCCTTTTACAACCACCACAACAACAAAAATTAAAACCCCTCCACTCACATGCATCCTTTAGAATTATCCATTTGTGGGCTCACTTTAGATTAGGAAATCGAATGTCATAGATTAATACTAATAAAATAAATGGAAAAACAAACAAAAGCAAAAAAACAAAAAAATGTTTTCAAACAAAAAAGATTTCAGGTTCTATTTAAAAACAAAAAACAAAAAGAAACATTTAGGATTTCCTTTAGAAATTTAGGGTAAATCAATTTTAACCATAACTTTGACAAATAATTTAGCTAAGTAAAAAGCATAGACTTTCCAATCCAAAACAGTGTAAAGAAATAAAAACCTCCTCTTCTGAGAATAGATATTGAAAGGGCGCTGTAGGGGTGCTAATCCTTCTCTGCATGTAACCAACTCCCGAACCCTTCTCTGATAACGCAGACCACACCTTTAAACTACTCAAAGTAGAGGGTATCCAATTGTACCCCAAAAACAGTTGGTGGCAACTCTAAATTTCTCACCATTGGTTTAGTTTGAGCCCACCCCAAACGGGCCCGGACAAAAACTAGTGATGACAGTATACACCTAGGTTTCTTAGCCTTAGTCTAAGGCAAACCTTGGATTCATAGCATATTTGTGATTGGTGTGACCATTATACTTTCAGAAATATAATAAATAGCCTTTGTTTGTTGCTGCCATGATGACCGTTCAAGCATACAACACTTAGAAGGTCTGTCAATGACCATTTGTAGTACCTTGGCTCATGTATAACATATTATCATTTAAATAACCCCAAGAACCTTAAAATCAGTAGGAACAACATAGGGAGGTGAAATTGTGACCCTAGATGTCGTTAGTCCTTGAGTTTTAATTCCGAAAACAATTTTGTTGTCTTCGCTTATTCGGAAAATCAAATAAAAATTAGATCTTTAGTTTTAAAAAGAAATCAATTTTGCCAAGACATTTTATAGAACAAGAGTAGTTACGTGTTTTGATTTAAGAACTAGAAAAGTAGGCTAATCCCTGTGGGTTCGACCACTTGCTTACTGCTATTCTTTTTAGTGCAAACTTAAGGAATGTATTATCTTGAAGATAGGTTTACAACATTAGCCAACTCTTTTAGAGTGGTTAAAAATCTGTCTATCAAATTGGTGTCGTTATCGGGGATTCAACGGTTAACTAGTTTTTAAAATCAACATTGAGTGAAATTATTTGAATTCTGATCTTGGTGTTTAATTTTATCTTTTATTTTATGTTATTTTGTGTTCTATATTTGTTTATTTTGTATTATTCGGAGCTGTTGGGTGTGTTCGTGTTGTTTTACAGGAACAACACCAGGTGCTTGAGGATATTGCTATTTGTGTATGTGACGAAGGGAACTCGTGCCATTTAATCCAGAACCTGAAATAAATTATTTGAATTCTGATCTTGGTGTTTAATTTTATCTTTTATTTTATGTTATTTTGTGTTCTATATTTGTTTATTTTGTATTATTCAGAGCTGTTGGGTATGTTCGTGTTGTTTTACAGGAACAACACCAGGTGCTTGAGGATATTGCTATTTGTGTATGTGACGAAGGGAACTCGTGCCATTTAATCCAGAACCTGAAAGGATAATTAGAGATCATTGTAGAGCATCTAGGGAAGCCGCGAGGGAAGCTAAAGAAGTACTACAGGGCTTAGAGGATACAGTTCTTAACATTATAGAGGATACAAGACCTGATGGTAGTGTACAGCAAGGAGGGGTTAATTATAATGGCCAATATCTAGAAGAAGAGGGTAACAGATTTAGGCCCAGGACCTTCTTGTACTATACGAGGCTGACTTTGTCAGATCACTATTTTGGGATGAGGCAAGCAAGAGTCCAAGCAAACAGTTTCGAGTTGAAGCCAGCATTGATAAACATGGTGAGCAAAAATGCATTTGGAGGAACAACAGTGGATGACCCACATCAGCACTTGATGAGGTTCTTTTAGATGTGTGACACAATAAAGCTCAACAATGTGTCGGAGGAAGCAATAAAGTTAAGACTTTTTCCCTTTTCCTTAAGGGATAGAGCTCTTGCATGATTCAATAGCCCACCAGCGGGTTTTATAAACACTTGGGAGGAGATAAAGACTAAATTCATGTCTAAGTATTTCCCTCCTTCCAAGTTGATTCAGCTTAGAGGGAAAATCTGCCGATTCAGGTAAGACGAGATGGAGACTCTCCATGAAGCTTGGGAGAGATTTAAAAACTTGGTAAGAAGATACCCTGACCATGGAAGACCCCAATGGATTCAAATTGAGTCCTTCTACACTGGTCTTTAGTCTCCCTTACAAGCCAAGGTGAATGCAGCTGCTGGAGGATGTCTAATGAATTTGGAACCTAATGTAGCAGCTGAACTCTTTGAGTGACTGTCCTTGGTTGATTAGTAGTGGTCTAATGTGTGGACTTCAAGGCCAAAGGAAAAGATAGCTTTAGTTGATAATTCTTCCAATGACATGCGAGAGAAAATCCAGGCTCTAGCAAAAAGCATGGAAGTATTGGCTCTTAAAGTTGGAGGACCACAACAAGCTCCACTAGTAGTAGATCAAGGATGAAGTGGAGTTGAAAAAGCAAACTTTGTTGGAGGAAAGGGGATGTATCAAAAGGTACCCTTCTACCAACAGAACCAGGGTCAAGGCTATCAGCAACAACATCCCAACCAAGCCTACCAGGAAAATGGCTTTAATCAGAGCCAGAATAAAGGAGGTAAAGCTTCAAATTAGTATAAATATGTCCCTATAGGGATGAAACCTAATCCGTATGCTACAGATAATTATTTGCAACCACCTCGGGTTTTGAGTAGCAACAATAGCCTCATCCTCAGCAACAGAGAGGAAGACATTATCAGACTGAGGATGAGACAACCACAAGAGAGGTGGGAGATTTGAAGGAAAGGGTAGGAAGTATGGAGAGCTCTATTAAAACATAGAGAAGTTATTGGTGAGTGTGATACAAAATGCCAATTGTTGAACCCCATTTTGTCTGGGTTGGATATACACATTTATTTTTCACTTTAAACTTTATTCCTATTTGTTAATCACTTTGTACAGATAAATAAGGAGACGTGACCGTCGATTCGAAGGGTGTATTTCAATGACTTCTTTAAAAAGGCCTCCAAATTCCAAAGAGCTAGTCTTGGGCGAAAGAAAATCAAATTTGAGGATCAACACCTTCGACTACGCTTGATTTTGAGGTCAAACGAAGAAAATATGTTCAAAACGGCATTCAGACTACCAATGGTGGTCAAAACGGTAATTGACTTTCGAAATGGCACTCCGGATCAGGTCACAAACCTCATAATCTTATCCTACTCGTTGTTATGAGAATTTTGACGTATATATTGTATATATTCGCTCCCAGAGCACTTTAGATAAAAAATCAAAAATAAATATGTTTTTCGGTAATAAATAATTTTAGCATAGGCTTGCCGTAAAAATGAGATTGTTTTCAAAGAAAATTGACACGGGGTCGCTCGTCATGAC
This sequence comes from Taxillus chinensis, assembly GCA_023512835.1. Lineage (NCBI taxonomy): Eukaryota > Viridiplantae > Streptophyta > Magnoliopsida > Santalales > Loranthaceae > Taxillus > Taxillus chinensis. Next base: position 16,549,002 of record CM042088.1, on the reverse strand, counting down.
GTCCCCATTCCAAACACATTCATTTCGAGATGTTTTGAAATCCAGTTTGCCCTGCCAATCCCGAAAACCAAAAAACATTAGTTAAAAACCCAAAAACAAAAAACATTTTCTTTTTTCTTTTGTTTTCCCGCCCATCTCTGGGCCGCGTGTTGTAGTTTAATTGGCTGAAAAGCCAAATATCAAAAATAAATAGCAAAACAAAAGGCAAAAGGCAAAAATAACAAAATAAAAAAAGAAAAAAGAAAAAAAAACAAAATAAATCACATCCACAAAAAACTTCTCCCTCACCCGTTCTTATCTTCATCACCAAACACGTTTTGTCTTCTTCCTCCTCTCTCCCCTCCCTCGCTCTGTCATCTTCGTCGAAGCCACGCAATGGACGCCGGTGCACTGGAGGACCACCGGACGGACGACCCAGCTCCGCTGCAACCCATCCCTCCAGCACATCAACTTTACCCATCTCTCAACCATGGTTCTCCCCTCTCTCTGAAATCAAACCCATCCATCCAAACCCAAGTTCCACCATGCCCTATCGCCTTGTTGCCTCCTTGCCGCCCTCCATCAAGCAAAAACCCTAATTCATATCTCCTATTTAAACCCCCAAGTCCTTCAATTAAAGGGGGGGCTCTCTCAAAATTTAAAACCTGGCTACAACCATAATCTTTCATCTCCCATTTCTCTCACTTTCCCCCTCTAAAGAGAGCCCCCCGCTAGCCGGAATCATCTTGCCGATCGGTTAACATCTTCATCCCCTTGTCCCGTCACCCTTCAATCTCCCTCGAACCCTAGAGAGCTCTCTTGGCCGGATGTCACACCACCAGCCACCTCTGCCTTTACCCATCACAAATCAGCCACCGCCATCACCCTCTATCCTACTTGACCTCCTTTACCTCTGTAATCACCTCCCAAGCGCCAGTCCACAGCGCTGATGTTTCAACCGCGGCGCACACCACCTCCACGAGGCTTCCACGCTAACCCACCAGTGGTGGCTACCTCAACCACGGTGCACCTCTGCCTTCCAGCGACTACTACCATAACCATGGAGTGCCTCTGCCTTCCTGCGACGATGTCTTCAACCACGTTCATAGCTGCCGCCCTCCAGTAACATTCCCATTGACCACGAGGCCGCCCTTGTTGCTGCCACACAGGAGAGACACCATGCTACGACTTCATTACTTCACTGCCTGCACCGTTCAAAGGAAGTAGAAGAAGACCCCAGTGCGTGGATTCAAAGAAAGAAGCCACCTTTGAGAAAATTTTGGGGTTTGTGTGTTATGTTGTTTCGTTTTCTGTTTTATTTTTTCTGTTTGTTGGTTTGTGGAACCTTTTTGTCAATTGGTTGCATTTTATTCCGGTTTGATGATTTGTTGCATTCTTTTCTCTTAATACTGTGTAGTTCATAGTCCGAACATACTATAGTTCATATCATGTCCTTTTTTTGTTTTATGTTTTAATGCGTTACACTGATCCTTATTGACTATTATCCTTTTCCAATCATGTCTGTCTTCGCTTAAGTCAGCTTATACGCCTCCTCCATATCTAGATTACCAAAATTTCATTTTTTTCTTTTTCTTTTTCTCTCCATGTGATTTGGTCCAACCACAATGGCATTTCGGCCATTATGGCATGTTTTAAAGAAGTTGTTACTCTGGATTGGAATCTGTCTCTACAGGACTCATGAATGTCAAACCATTATGTCATTGGCCTGTTCGGCTATGTTCGTGTTGAATTCCTTGTTGCTTTGTCTAGTCGTTTACCATGCTTTGCTTTTTGTTTTGTCTAAGCCTTTGGTTATGGACCTTGGTCCATGTTGAGCACTTTTATTTTCATTATTATTATTATTATTATTATTATTATTATTATTATTATTTTAGCAATAGTTTTTGACTCTGTTTTTGGACTGTATTTCTCATCCTTATGTAAAATTTTATTTGTGTACTTCTTTCATTTTTATTTTTGTACCCCAAAACGCGCTCATTGTAATATGTAATCAAGAATCAACATAGTAAAAAAAAAAGAGAAAAAAAGGGAGAAAAAAGAAAGAAAGAAGAGGGAGCTTGCTTGTGGATGTCACATCACACACAACACGTTTGTATTTGTTTTAGTTTTTTAAGTATTATGTAAAAAAAATCATTTCTTAAATAAAAAAAATGTTTCTAAAGAAAAACAAAAACAAAAAGCTTTTCTCCAATAAAAAGAAATTATTTTCTAAACAAAAAAACCAACAAACAAACAAAAAAAATCAAAATGTGCTTTCCAAACGGATAAACAAAAAGAAACACTCTTATTTTCTTCACATTTCCAAAAAAAGACAAAATTATTTTCTTAAAATTGCCTTCATTGACAAAAATCATTTTCTTCATTGTTTTGTTTTCTAAGAGTTCTCTTGTATTTACTTTCACCAAACATTCTTAGAATTTTTAAAAACTCTTTTAGGGTTTGTTAAATAAATTTTATAATTTTTTTTAGGATTATTCTTTGATTTGTAAATATTTTAAATGTTTTAGTATCTCCCTTAGACTTTTTAGGGTAATATGATTTAATTCAATTTTGACAAATAAATTAAACTTTAAGCTCTTAGGAACACAAGTTTAGCCTTAGACAAGTGAAAATTAAAATAGCAAATTAGAAACCTCCAAAATCTTAAGATATGTACCGAAAGGGCGTCATGGGGGTGCTAGTCCTTTCCCATGCGTAATCAAACTCCCGAATCTAGCTTTGGTAAAGCAGACCATTTTTTATGTGACCAACTGTACCCCAAAAACAGTTGGTGGCGGCTCTGTTTTTTTTCATCACCATTCGAATGAAGGGTGGGAGACTCGCATCCCCAAAAGCGGGTTTTCCCCCATACGAAATCCGGTGATGACTGCTGGCGACTTTGTTGGGGACTGTTAGAGTTAGGCCTAAGATTAGGATTAGAAGGTTTATTCTTTGTTTTAAAATTATTTTTATTCTTTCATTCTTTATTTATTTTATATTTAATTGATTTATTTACTACGCTTAATCGTCATTGCATGATAGTTTTGATTTACGCGCTTTAATGCCATAATAGTCATGTTTTACTGCTTTCTTTAAATTGTTGCATTCATGCATAAACCCCATACTTGGGCTTTTATCACAGTTTAGGTTAGCGAGGTTTATTAGGGTGCCCTGTGTGTTGATCATTATCCGCAAAGGGACTGTTGGACCTCGGCCAAGGCACTCACTATCACAATATTGTCCGCTTTGGCACTCACGCGCCCACCCATGGGCCGCAGCCCGCACGGATTTGTTTCTAACGGGCCGCGACCCGTTAAAACGCATTGTGACAAGGTGCACATGAGCCTCCTCATTAGGACGACCTCAATGTTCGCCCTAACCAATGTGGGATTGATCTATGGGACGTTAGAGACCCAATAGTCTCCCCCCCAATCCCACCATTGGTCTAGAGGACCCGGCTCTGATACCACTTGTTGGACCTCGGCCAGGGCACTCACTATCACAATATTGTCCGCTTTGGCACTCACGCACCCACCCATGGGCCGCAGCCCGCACAGATTTGTTTCTAACGGGCCGCGACCCGTTAAAACGCGTTGTGACAAGGTGCACATGAGCCTCCTCATTAGGACGACCTCAATGTTCGCCCTAACCGATGTGGGATTGATCTATGGGACGTTAGAGACCCAACAGGGACCCCGGACTCCTCACTCAAGCTAGAAGTCCTTTTAAGGCTCGTCCTTCTAAGGCCCCCCTCCAGTAAATCCCATGGTGTATGGAGCCCTCTATTGAGGTAGCTTGGAGACCAACGAATAAGATATGTTTAGTAGTAAAATCTCATTAGGGGCATTGACCCACATATTGTTTGATCATTCTAGCATCCCTTTTGGAGAGTAGGTGCATTCATATTACACCATGTTATTTTATTATTACTCTCTTGTTGTATACTGTTCTGTAAATATTTTTGTTGTAATTGTTAATATATTTTATTAATTCTTGCTTTGCTTTTTATTAATGTTAACTTGATGTATATTATTATTCTTTTTACTAACTTTGTATTATTGTATTTTCTTTTTGCTAACCTTATCTTGTATATTAATTTTTTTAATCCGGTCTTCATTGATGCAGTTGTTCATATACTCTTACGATATAAATACCAAATATAAATTTTGGTGTACATTCAAGCATTCATTACTTAGTTTAGGGATAGTTGAGACTAGTCTTCATTAATTCAGATATGTTCATGCATTTCATAACCAGAAAAAGAAGAAAGACAAAAAAAGAGTGACAAAAAAGGGGGAAATCATGTAAATAATACAAACCTTTAGGACTCATAACATGTTTCATGCATCACTCTAAGAAGGGTAGGTTTTTAAAATTCTCATGCACATCCTACCATGCATGCATGCCTTCAACATAAAAAACAAGAAAATGAAAAAAATAAAACATAATAAAAGGGAGCTTACCACATTTTACCTCTTTCAGAAGTCAACATAGCGCACCGATACAATCTGCGATCCCGTCACCAACAATAATCCATTTCAATGGTAGACCAAACTAAAAGTCGTTTTACTAGTCTAGAGTAAGGACAACAAGAACTTCAGAATCAGATGAGGGTCATGATGGAAATGCTGACTAAGATGGCAGCTGAAAAAGACAAGGGTTCTATTGAGGTAGACACTAACTCCCTCATGGGCAACCACAATAAGCACCACTACCCCAAAATTTCATGCCAATGCCGCCTCAAGTATCTGTTCCAACCTGAAAGAAATTAGCTAATTCCAGTCTGTTTAGGAAGAAGCTAAGCACACAAAGCTGAAAAGAACCGAGCTAAAACCAATTTGTGTCAGGAAGAAGCTCAAAACAAAGAAACTAGCTAATTCTAGTCTGTTCAGGAAGAAGCTAGGCACACAAAGCTGAAAAGGAATGAGCTAAAACCAGTTTGTGTCAGGAAGAAGCTCAAAATAAAGAAATTAGCTAATTCCAGTCTGTTCAGGAAGAAGCTAGGCACACAAAGCTAAAAAGGAATGAGCTAAAACCAGTTTTTGTCAGGAAGAAGCTTAAAAAAAGGAAACTAGCTAATTCCAGTTTGTTCAGAAAGAAGCTAGGCACACAAAACTAAAGAGAAATGAGCTAAAACCAGTTTGTGTCAGGAAGAAGCTCAAAAGAAAGGAAACTAGCTAATTCCAGTTTGTTCGGGAAGAAGCTAGGCACACAAAGCTGAAGAGAAATGAGCTAAAACCAGTTTGTGTCAGGAAGAAGCTCAAAAGAAAGAAATTAGCTAATTTCAGTCTGTTCAGGAAGAAGCTAGGCACACGAAACTAAAGAGGAATAACCTAAAACCAGTTTGTGTCAGGAAAAAGCTCAAAAGAAAAAAAATTAGCTAATTCTAGTCTGTTCAGGAAGAAGCTCAAACGAAGGAAACCATACCACCCCGGGTTGGATGCTATATGTGATTATGCATGTTGTTATAATGATTGCTTGATGCTGGATATTTGTATGACAGGTGCATGTATGCACAATTTAAAAGTCTAAAGTATCTGATGTTTGCATGAATGCATGGTTATGGAAAGATATATGATGTTTGCAAGATTTGTTAAGGGAGCTTAACCCGTGGGTGGTGTTGGGATACTTTTTGGATGGGGGAAATGATTTAGTAGCTCTCTCGAAGTTTGGCCTTTTGGGGGAAACTTGCTTGATTTTTGGAGGCAACATTCTTTTGGGGAAGTTATCTAGTTGGACCAAAGTTGTCGAATTACATTCTAATGAACCCTACTGGGGAAGAGACTTTTTATTTAAACACACACATGCAAAATTTTGAGACTTGAAACAAAAATTTGATGAAAATGATTTTTTTTGGAGTATGCAACATGCAGTCAAAACTTGTTGTCCTCTTTTGATAGAGGTAATAGTGTTTGGGGTATTCTGGTATAGCTTCCGGCTTTGCCTTGCAATTGTATTCGAGGGTAGGAGACATCAGGTGACTGAGTTGCCGCTTGTTGGTTGGATTATCTTTGTGCATTGTAATATAGGGAGTTGATTTGAAAGGATTTGTTGGGCTTAATATTAGGGTGCCTGAGTGTGTCAGTCCTGAGGCTCGATGTTGGCTGCTCTCGGGCCTTGAGTGTTTGACCTTCCTTTTGTGGCTTTTCACTTTTGCTCTTAGTGCCCTTTTCGGGTTTTCACTAAGCCTACCTTATTTTCTACTTGTTGTTCCTTCTACCTTATAGGTGGCTTTGTATTTTACCCTTCATGCCCTTGCGAGTTATCATGAAGTCCGCCTTCTTGATCTCTATAACGCAGTTCCGAATTGCACATATGAGAAATAACTTTGATAATTTAATTTGAGAGGACTTTCTTAGGACTGTAACGTAGGCTGGGCTACTGGGTTTATCAAGAAAAGGATATAACAGGCTCAAACCTATTCTAGGTTGGCTGTGATCCATAGTTCAAATAGGAGTCTCCTTTTTTGTTTGTCAAAAATTTGCCCCGGTGTGGAACATTATTGTTGCTCAAATGATTTTTTTTTACCACTGTCCCGAGTGTCAGGGGATTTCACAAAAGAGTCCCAATATGGGATTGTGATATTCAAAATATCTCTTTTTTCTTTTCTTTTTTTCGCTTTTACTCACTAATTGCCCCATGTCTGGAATATTGACATTCAAAATTTGCCCTAATGTGGGGTGAACTATGGATCAGGTTATATATATACAAGAAGAATTTTAGTCGGGCTCAAAAAGGCTAGCAAGGGTAGTATCACGAGGTAGTGAAAGATGGCCTCTCTTCATTTTAAACAATCAAAGTCTTCCCAAAGTGGATAAGAAGGAACTTTCAGTGATAAAAGGAACTTTGTTGTGCCCTAGTTTGACATAGGGAGAGTTTTGTTGCCTTTCATGTTGACATGCTCTTCTGATCTGCCTGTAGTTTGAGGTAGAATTGAAATGGGTAAGGTTTCCATGGCTTGATATGTCCCGATTTGGACCTACTACCCATGCCAAAAGAGTAAACAAGTAGTGACAGACGTTGCATACAAAAATTGTAGGTAAAAAATGGGGATGATTGTTCTTATGAACACATACAAAAACAACAGATAATTGTCACGTCCCGAGAGAGTTTTCTCCCAACATCATAAACCTGGCTATTTTATTTCTGTGGCTCCATTGTTTACTGGCTTGGATGTTCCGGTAATGGGTTTGCAGGTCTTGTTGGCCTTGCTCCAGACTAACAAATTTGTTTTCTGCTTGTTTTGCCATTGAAGTGGATGGTTGTTGTTATCAGGATCTGAGGTTGTATCGGTGTGCAATCTTGGCTGTGGCAGAAGTGGACTGTGGTAAGCTCCCTTTTATTTATTTGTGTTTCTGATTTTTTTTTTGTGTTTCTATTATATTTTGCTTGTTTTTTTTTTTTGACATGCATGTACGCATGATCATGTGAGTGCGTAAGCATGTATGCATGGATCTACATGTCTACGCGATGCAATGCACGAGGGAAAATTGTTATAGAGCTGTGAATGTATGAATGAGGGTGCACCTCTCAGGTACCTATGGAGTATGGACTGATATGGAAGAATGTTGTATGTTAGGTGGGAATGAATGGACACCTAGTATTGAGGTGGTCTATGTGACCCAATACTATGTGTGGGGTAGAATGGAACAGAACATGTGTCCTATATGGGCCCATGTTGGATGTTCATAACAAGAAATAAACATGGGAAGTAACAAAGTGATGTTATTTTCTAGTAGGACAAAGTTCGAACAAAAGGATAATAAAATTATGAACAATTGTATGAGATAAGTAAAACAGTATATAGCTATAACAATAGCAAGATAAATAGACAGGATAAAAGAATAAACCAATAGTAAGGCAAATCATTTGTGCAAGGGATGGCTTAAGGACGACCCTACAAAATAAAGGTTAGCGTGGCATGGAATGAGCAAACAACATGTGGGTCAATGCCCATGATGGGCTTCTATTGCTAGACCTATCTTATTAGTTGGTTCCCAAACTTCCTCTGTAGAGGGCTCCGTGCACTATGAGATTTACTGGAGGGGGGTCTTAAAAGGATGAGCCTTAAAAGAACCTCAAGCTTGAGTGAGGAGTCTGAGCCCTATTGCGGATAATGATCAATGCGCAAGGTACCGTACTAAACCTCGCTAACCTAAATTGTGACAAACCCAGGTATAGGGTTATACATGAATGCAACAGGTGTGGAAAGCAGTAAATCAAAACTATCATGGTATTAAAGTGTATAAATCACAATTATCATACAAAAAAATTGAGTAAAATAAATAAATAAATAAAATAACCAAGTAAAAACAAAAGGAAACCTCCCAATCCTAGTACTAGGCCTAACCCTCTAAGTGTTGTCCCCAACAGAAGTCGCCAGCTGTCATCACGGGTTTTCGTCTGGGCCCCAACCGAATGATGAAATATACAGACTCACCACCAACTATTTTTGGGGTACAGTTGGTCACCTAAAATGTAGGTGGTCTACATTACCAGAGATAAGGGTTCGGGGGTTGGTTACCTGTAGGGAAGGATTATCACCCCTACAACGCCCTTTCGGTACCTATAGGAGTAGGAGGTTTCTATTTGTTTTTCACTGTTTTGATTGGGTGAAGACATTATTGTTTTCCTAAAGTCTAAGTTTTTCATTTGGCTAAGTTGTTTGTCAAAGTTATGATTAAATTGTTTTATCCTAAATTTCTAAAGGGAATCCTAAAAGTTTTGTTTTTTTTTTGTTTGAAGTGGAAAATGAAATCCTAAGGTTCTGTTTTTCTGTTTTGCTTTGTTTTTTGCTTTTTTTGCTTTTTTTTTTTTTTTTTTTTGTTTTTTTTGTTTGTTTTTTTTTTTGTTTTGGAAATGGAAATCCTAAACAATTAAAATATGCATTTTTCAAATTTTGGGTTTTTTCCAAATTGAAAATGTTTGATTTTGGTGTTTTGGTTTGTTTTTTTTTTTGTTTTTGTGAAAATGTTTTTTTTATTTGAGAGAATTAGAACTACAAAATACCATATGTTTTTTTTTTTTTGGTTTTTTTGAAAAGGTAAAACTATGAACTAACACAATAACATATAATGTGACGTGTGTGATTGTGACATCCACAAAAAAAATAAACATTCACTCTTTTTTTTCTTTTTCATGCCTCTCTTTTTGTTCACAACTTGAATAAAATGGAGAAAAAAACAACGAAACAAAAAAAACGAAAAACGAAACAACTAAACGAAATTAACAGTAACGAAAAAAATAAAATCACAACACAAATACTAAGAATACATTAAGATAACAAAACTAATAATAATAATAATAATAATGAAACCAACTTTGGCCTTGGATTGGGAATCTAGTAGTAGCAACGTTAGCGAGAGGGTGAGTCTCCAAAGACTGGTTGATTGGACTTGGGTCGGAGGTTGAACATTACTAGCCGGAACTGCAAATGAACTTGTGTCTCTCTTTTTGTTTTGCTACTTTTTGTTTTTTTTCTTTTGACTTTTTGATTTTGGTATTGTTGCTGAAAAGAACAGAAAACAGAACTGGGGGGATAAAAATGGTGTTTCAAAATTTCTGGGTTTGAAATGGGGGAGAGTGTATGTATGAGTGTTGGAAAAGTGAGGAGAGAAGTGGGGAGAAAAAGAAAGAAAAAGAGAAAAAGGAATCGGACTGTGTCTGTTTTTTGTTTTTTTTTAATGCAGGAGTTGGGCGAATTTGAGAGAGAATGGCAGCAATTATTTCCGTCAGAGAGTTCCCTTTTTTTGTTGGAGAGGATACGGGTTTTAAAGAGGTTTGGCTGCATTGCATTGATTGTAGCATTTAATGTTGTATTATTAATCCTAGTATTTTTTATTGCCAAATTCTAGCTTATGTCGGGTGGGTTAGCGACCTATGATTGCCCTTTTGTTTTTATGTGAGCACATGTGACAGACAAGCGCTGAAAAGCATCTGCGCAGCTAATCCCATAAAGCTATAGTGAGCGCACCCGTGAATATTGCCAAACAGCGAAGGTCAAAGGTAGGTGGAGGCTCAGATCCAGATCATTGAAGCTTTTCCGGATGAATGAAGACTCGGATCCGTATGATTGGAGCTTATTCCGGATCACTGATGCTTATTTCGGATGATTGGCAGGCTCGGATCCTTACTTTGTATCAGTGGAGGCTTAGTCCGGATCAGTAGAAGGCTCGGATCCTTACTCCGTATTAGTGGAAGCTTAGTCCGGATTAGTGGAAAACTCGAATCCTTACTCCGTATCAGTTGGAAGCTTAGTCCGGACTAGTGGAAGGCTCAGATCCTTACTCTATGTTAGTGGAAGCTTAGTTCGGACTAGTGGAAAGCTTGGATCCTTAGTCCGTATCAGTTGGAAGCTTAGTTCGGACTAGTGGAAGGCTCAAATCCTTACTCCGTATTAGTGGAAGCTTAGTCCGGATCAATGTTGGCTCGGATCCTTACTCCGTATCAGTGGAGCCCTTAGTCTAGACTAATGATGTCTCGGATTTTTACTCTGTATTAGTAGGAGCTTAGTCCGGACTATTGATGTCCCGGATTGGACCTTTTACTCTGGATTTGACCTCTATGTTCCGAATTTGACTGTGATGTTTCGGATTTGACTTTGATGCTCCGGATTTGATCTTGATATTTCGAATTTGACTGTGATGTTCCGGATTTGACCACCTTCTCTCTCTCTCTCTCTCTCTCTCTCTCTCTTCTTTTTTTAAATACATGGCATGGGCAGATAAATATATAAAATGGGGTTAGTATGTCCAACCCGGACAAAATGGAGTCTAATAGTTGGACCCACTATTTTAAGGGCTTGGTTAGATTGACCAAAGGTTTCCTAGGTTTACTCTCATATCATAGGCCCTTCTTAGCTCTCTTAGAGACAACCTTGGGCTAGGAGGATGCATCTGTACTAGTTGAGCCAGTCTCAAACTTAGCAGGGAAGCTACTTGGCGGTTTGTCTCCAGACATATTACACACTTACCCTTGAGTTGGGATGTAGAGGACAGATTGGATTGGATGTTAAATTTCGGTTCTTTCTGTTTAATGGTTGTATGACTATCCTAAGACACAACAGTACCCTAATCATTCTACTTGGGTGATACTGGTTTGGGTGGACTAGTAACAGTCATCTCTACCTCCTTTCCACAATCATACTGCACATTGCCAGTAGGAACAAAGCTAGCAAGGCACTTGGTTTGCACTAGATATTTTTGAGCCATAGCTACTTGATCCTCAGAGAAACCTAGTCCTAGAGCTAGACCCTTAATGTCTGGAGTGGTTCTAAAGTGTCACGCCCCCAAATTCTAGGGAACCCGGAACCAGGAACATGATTTCCCCTTGCCCGCACCCAAAAGGTCAAGGGGTTGGTGACTAGCACCAATAGAGACTACACCGCGGGTGCTATCTCAATCATGCAACCCTGTATAGTCATACATCAAGGGTAATCCTGTACTTTCTCATGTATCATCATGCATATAATAAGTCAAACAGTCATACAGACATCACATCACAAACAGTATGCAAATACAACTGTCCACAGACCCATGTCCGGGATATCACACAAAATAATACAAAATATAATACTGTATCATACAGCAGAGTAGTGGGCACGTCCTGTCACGCCCCGGATTTCCAACCCGAGGAAACCGGCACGTGACTCCCCTTTTACCCACACGGAGGGCAAAGGGGTTAGGATACAAACCAAGAATTTTTCATTTCAAACATCCACAACACATTCAAGAAAGTAATGTTCATAAAAATAATCCAAACCAGTTTATTACAACAGAATTCTTTCCAATCCCATCCCCACTGGGGTTACATCGATTCCCATAAAAGAAAACAACATAAATGGAAGAGAGTAAAATGGATAAGGTCTTCCACCTTGGTGTATCCACCTAACGCTCGTAAGTCCCTGGAAAACAAGCAAACACAGTAGGAGGGGTGAGCAACCACAGCTCAGTAGGGATCAAGTCTCCCCAACCCTTCCCATGCTCCTAGCGGCTACATGCATGTGCACAGGTGTAGTGACGTGTTACAACAATCTCAACAAGCAATATCAAACCACCTCGGTAGTCACAATTATCCACCACACAAAACACAAGTGATTTAACCGCCTCTTCAGGCCAAGTTATTTAACCGCCTCTTCAGGCCAAGTGATTTAACCGCCTCTTCAGGCCCCTGGTTTAACCGCCTCTTAGGCAAAGTAGTTTAACCGCCTCTTCAGGCCAGATACCACGATCAGGCACACAACTTACACCACAGTCACACAAACATAAAACCAAACACTTGGTGTGCACCCGCTCACCAGTGCACAAACCCAGACCATTCAGGCAATAGAACACACACCCAGGATACATACATACACTAAATCACAAGTCCAGACCACACAGGCATATTATCAAACACGTAATGGGCATATACATACAGCTACATTCACACAGGCATTTCATCGAACACATAGCATGTAATCCACGAATCACACCAACATGCCACTGAAGGCCAACATCCATATAGGAGATCACACCTATATGGATTACATATTTATATATAACAGTTATAACCAGAAATCTGCCTTGGAACCCTAGGACAGAGAAGGACTTAGGAAGAACAGAACCCCTACCTTAAAGCAGATCTTCCTTGCTCCCGCGCCAAACGCCGTCCTCCCCACGCAAGATGCTCCGGCAAGAACCAAAGAACTCCCCTTCCCTCTCTCTCTCTAGCTCTCTCTCTCTCAAAGCGGCAGGCAAGCAAAGGAACACAAGAACCCTAAACTCAAACTCAAGCCCTCCTTATATAGACACCATCCACATCAAAACGACGTAGTTTTGATTAAGTAAACCCAGGGATCAAAACGACGTAGTTTTGATCACACAAGTTAGCACCTTTCCGCACCCATATAGGCCAAAATACTCGGAATTTCAACATGGTCCTTTGGAGAAAGATCATTAGAATGACAAAACCAAGGGAACCATGCAAAAATATGCCTGCACGCCAATTTGAACGCCAATTCCCCAATTGGCGTGCAGCTCCAAATGCACCCAAACTTTACCCCAAGTCTCCTTGCATCTTGTAGAGGCCTGAGAAGCAAAAATATGCTTGCACGTGAAATGGGTGAATTCACGTGCAGCTCCAAATGCTCTGAAATTTCTGTGGTAGATAGAGGACCTCATTCTAAGAAACTTTTTGTTCTTGCACGCCAATTGTTTGAGGCCATCTACTAGGTCAAAAGTGAGCTCCAAGATCAGCCAAAACAGACTTAAAACCGCTTTGTAGAACGCATAGCATCTTCCTAGGGCATAAATGTACGCTATCGCTTGACACATGCACCTCTCAAAAGTCCCCTCTTGGGCTCATCTCTTACCTTAAACTTGTGTACCAACATCCAAGGTGTTTGTGGTTAACTCCTTACACACGGGTTACACACGGGTCATTACATCCTCTCCCCCTTAAGACTTTTCGTCCTCGAAAAGAAATGACATACGAGGAAAACAAACACAAGCTACCCATTTGCCACACGGCGAGCTACAACACCCAAATGGGTCATACACCGCACATTGTACACAATAGCACATAACATAGTGCCACCACAGTCCATAACCACATGCATCACAATCTATGGAAACACATCCACATGTCACAAATATCCATCACAAGCACATTTCATTAACACATTCAATATAAATTAAAGTCAAAAGTCGAAAGGAAATACAAATACACCAGCCAATGACCACCCCTCCACCCTTAAGATTGTTCGTCCTCGAACAACTCTGGGTACTGCTCCCGCATCACGGACTCACGTTCCCATGTCTCCTCGTCAATGCCACGGTGCTGCCACAGCACGCGAACCAAAGGAATAGCACGACCACGCAAAAGCTTCTCTCGCCGATCGAGGATACGAATAGGGGCCTCAACGACGGACATGTCATCCTCGATGTCCAACGTCCCCCAATCAATCACATGAGTGGGGTCAGGGTGATACTTCCGCAACTGGGACACGTGAAACACGTTGTGCACTCTACTCAGCCGCGGTGGTAACGCTAACCGGTAGGCTACAGGCCCTACACGATCCAGAATCTCAAAAGGACCAATAAACCGCGGAGATAGCTTGGAACCCCGCCCAAACCGTCGATGTCCACGACGTGGAGAGACACGAAGGAACACATGATCACCAACGGAAAACTCCAAAGGTCGCCGTCGCCGATCCGCATAAGATTTTCGCCGACTCGAGCCGACAACAAACGCCGACGAATCAACTTGACCTTCTCCGTAGCCTCTTGAACCAAGCTGCGGTCCCAAGAGAGCCGTCTCCCCCACCTCGGTCCAACACAAAGGGGATCGACACGGCCGTCCATACAACGCCTCAAAAGGAGCCATCCCAATGGATGCCTGATAACTATTGTTGTAGGCAAACTCCACCAAAGGAAGGTGAGTTGCCCACGAACCCCCGAAATCTAACACACAGGCCCGTAACATGTCCTCCATGGTCTGATTCGTCCGCTCAGTCTGACCGTCAGTCTCAGGGTGAAAGGCTGTACTCAAATGAAGCTTGGTCCCCATAGCCTCCTGCAAACCTGCCCAAAAACGGGAAGTGAACCTCGAATCCCGGTCTGAGACAACCGATGATGGTACGCCATGCAGTCTCACAATCTCGTTCATGTACTGGTGACTCAAGGTCCCAATAGAGTCCCGCTCGCGAACAAGCAAGGAAATGGGCCGACTTTGTGAGTCGATCCACAATCACCCAAATCATATCCTTCCGCCCAGTGGTGGGTGGAAGACCAGTCACAAAATCCATCGCTATATGGTCCCACTTCCACTCCGCTATGGGCAAGGGCTGTAACATGCCCGCCGGCCGCTGATGCTCAGCCTTCACCTGCTGACACGTGAGGCACCGCGAAACAAAGGCAGCTACATCGCGTTTCATCCCCTGGCCACCAAAAATGTCCCCGAAGCGCATGGTACATCTTCGTACCCCCTGGATGCACAGCAACTCTAGACCGGTGAAACTCCCTCATCACCTCATCCCTGAGGGAAGAAGCTACTACCAACCGCCCCTGAAATGACAACTCATGCTCGGGACCCTCTCGTCCGGTCCCCAGATAGCTCCCCGGCCTCAATACGGGCACGGAGAACCTCACACTCAATGTCACCCAGCTGTCCCTCCCGGACGCGCTGGTACAACTCAGGCACTACCACCAAAGGACTCGGGACCGTCCCACCATCATGAACAACAAGCCGCACCTGTAACGTCGCCAACCGCTCCATCGGCTTCCACTCTCTCACAGCCCACCCCAGCTTTTCCCTTTTCTTGCTCAACGCATCGCCCACAACATTTCCCTTGCCCGGGGTATAGGCAAGAGTAAAATCAAAGGTCCGCAAATACTCCACCCATCTCCTTTGCCTCAAATTCAAGTCCTTCGAGTAAAGATGTATCGAAGGCTCTTGTGATCCGAGAACACCACAAACTTTTCCCCCAAGAGGTAGTGCTGCCAACTCTTCAGGGCGAAGATGACAGCCGCTAACTCAAGGTCATGAGTAGGATAATTCTGCTCATGAGGCTTCAGCTGCCTCGACCCATAAGCTACCACACCGTGCTCCCGCATAAGCACACACCCCAAACCAACCCTGGACGCATCACAATACACCTCATATGGAATATCCTCCCTAGGCAACCTCAACACAGGTGCGGTGGTCAAATGGGTTTTGAGAGTCTCAAACGCCTGCCGGCACTTGTCGGTCCAATCAAACTTCACGCCCTTCCGAGTCAACGCCGTCATAGGAGCCGCCAAACGGGAGAACCCCTCTACAAAACGACGATAGTACCCCGCCAAGCCAAGAAAACTACGGATCTCAAAAACGTTGGTTGGCCTCGCCCACGATGCCACGGCCTCAATCTTGGCCGGGTCCACCCTAACTCCCTCAACCGACACCACATGGCCAAGAAAGTGAACCTCCTGCAGCCCAAAACTCACACTTGCTAAACTTAGCAAACAAGTGCTGGTCCCTCAAGGTTTGCAACACTTGTTGCCAAGTGCTCCACATGTTCCTTCTCGGTCTTGGAATACACCAAGATATCGTCGATAAACACCACCACGAACGAGTCTAGGTATGGAGCAAAGACTTGGTTCATCAAATGCATGAACACCGCTGGCGCATTAGTGAGCCCGAAAGGCATCACTACCCACTCATAATGCCCATACCTGCACCGAAAAGCCGTCTTAGGGATGTCCTCCTCCCTAACCCCGAGCTGGTGATACCCCGACCGTAAATCTATTTTGGAAAACCACCGGGCCCCACTCAATTGGTCAAACAGGTCATCTATCCGAGGCAACGGGTACTTGTTCTTCATCGTCACCGAATTCGGCTTCCTGTAGTCGATGCAGAGACGTAGTGTACCATCGGCCTTCTTCGCAAAGAGCACCGGAGCACCCCAAGGTGAGGTACTCGGTCGATATACCCCTGACCCACCAACTCCTCGATTTGCCTCTCGAAGCTCCCTCGGCTCGGGCTGGCCCCATACGATACGCTACTTGGGAAATCGGACCCGTCCCCGGCACCAACTCAATGGTGAACTCCACACTCCTCTTAGGTGGCAAACTCCTCAACCGCTCAGGAAAAACATCCCTGAAATTGGTCCACAACAACGGGCCACACCCTCTTTTCCACCTTACCCTCCTCAGCAAAGGTCGAGGCCGCTAACCTGTGGGTAATGGCACCCCACCGGTCCAACACCGGCCCGGCCCGACTCGCCTCACAATCCCACTCCCCCCTGCAGGGTGCAAGAGGTCCCCGCAGGTGTCACGAAGGTCACACGCCGGCGATAACAATCTATCTTGGCCTGGAAAGCCATAAGCCAATCCATACCCAAGATCAGGTCAAACGTCCTCAAAGGCATCACATGCAAGTCAAAACTCGGCTCCACCTCGCCTATGGTTAACACACGGTCACGACACACTCGCCGTACCTCAATCATGCCTCCTACCTGGAGACTCCACAACTAGGGGCCTCGCGGCCTCCACACAGGCTAACCCCAAGCCGTCTATTACAAGCTCGGCAACAAACGAACACGATGCACCCGTATCGAAAAGAACGAAGCTAAGGTACGGGAGATCAAGAGGGTACCTCTTACCACCGATGGTCCTGCTCCACCCTCAGTGGTGGGGGTGGTAGCTCGGCCTCCTCCTGGTATGTCGCCTCCAGCGCAAACACCCTCCCTTGGCCCGTGCCACCGGTCGGCTCACTCACCGGACGCTTCCCGCTAAGGTTGCCTCCCGCCTCGGTCGTTGCCGTTCCGGCCTCCCCTGGGGTCGGGTCCGACTAGATCCTGCCCTGGCTGGCCCGCCACCGACGCGCCGGTCTCTCTCCTGGTGCACGAAAGCTAGCATCACTCCTCACGCCGGACGCCGCGCCCCCTGTTCCCCTGTTGCCACTCCTGCAAACCCGGCGCAAATGACCCTCTCGTCCGCGGTTGTTGCATCGCCGGTCCTTCTTGGGGCACTCCCCTTTGAAGTGACCCTGCTCTCCACAGCGGTGGCATCCGCTCGGTAGACTCCCGAGATGGACCACCCTGTCTTCCGCCGCCAAAGGTGAACCTCCCAGGGTTCACGGATGTCCGACCCCTGCGAAAAGAACTGCTATCCCTCTCCTCCGTCTTGAGCCTCTTGGACCCCGCATCTCGATCAGGCCCACTCGCAACCGGCGCCCCTGATGGGCCCGCCTCCCATCATCCGGTTCTCTCTCGGCTATACGGGCCGTCTCCACGGCCTCACGATAGGTCCTCAAGCGTAGAATCGCCACCCTCTCCCTAAGGGCTGGCCTGAGACCCAAGGTGAACTTGTGGGCCTTCAGGTCCTCCCTTACCACGGTCTCAGGAGCAAACCTACTCAATCTCCGGAACTCCCGCTCATACTCAGGTACCGTCTTGGATCCCCCGTCAAGCCGCCAAATTCTTCCCTCTTCTGCCATCTCACCGATTCCGGGAAGAACTCATCTTGGAAGAGTTGCAAGAACTCCTCCCAAAACATGAGTTGCACCGCACGGCTCCCCGCAACACTCGTCCACCACTCCAAAGCGTCCCCCTCCATTGCCGAATTGCCGGTCGCACTTTATCCTCCTCCCGGGGCAGGAGAAAGGAGAACACATGCTCAATCTGCCTCAACCACCGCTCGCCTACCACAGGATCTTCCCCCCCCCTTAAATCGCGGAGGTTGTTCCTTTCGGAACCGTGTCACCACATCATCCTCTGCACGGGTCGGTACACCACCCAGCGAACTCTCACGCTCACGAGGCAGCTCTCCCACCTGGTGGTGGCGGTGGCACCACCCGCGTGTCTTGCCATCTCACGGCGCACCTCCTCCCGAACGTCTTGCCGGAGTCCCTCCCGTAGCTCTCGTACCTCCAGCCGGATGCCTTCTTGTAGCCGTGCCGGTAGCAACGCATGCCCTCCAACGGATGGTCCCGCACCCGGACCCTCATGGGCAGATGACTCATCGCCCATTGCCCCGGACGCACGTGTCACTCTCCTCGGTGGCATTCTTACTACATGAAGTAAGATGCACAAACGTCGAACGCGTTTGACTACTAACAAGTTGACTACCTCTACCTCATTATCAAGTCAAGCCGTACATGGCATTACACATATTTTAACCATTGCATTAACAATATTGCACACGACCCGATCCACATTGTAGTCATACCCAAGGCATTCCAAGAATATTCGAGTTGCGAGTTCACATAATCATGTTAAGCACACCTTCACACATGTCAACAAATGCAACTAGTGCCCTAATGCCAATGTATGCAAATCCTACCACAAGACTGGACTACCCTAAGTACACCTTGGAGGCTCAAAGAGGACCATGTTGATCAGGCATGTCCCTCCAGGCTCCTCCAAAGGACTCAAGATAACCAGGTCCGCCCACTACCCTAGGCCA
Source organism: Taxillus chinensis (assembly GCA_023512835.1). Lineage (NCBI taxonomy): Eukaryota > Viridiplantae > Streptophyta > Magnoliopsida > Santalales > Loranthaceae > Taxillus > Taxillus chinensis. The sequence goes on along the minus strand of CM042088.1, from coordinate 16,530,100 downwards.
ACTAGACCATGCTCGATACCATATTGTCACGCCCCGGATTTCCAACCCGAGGAAACCGGCACGTGACTCCCCTTTTACCCACACGGAGGGCAAAGGGGTTAGGATACAAACCAAGAATTTTTCATTTCAAACATCCACAACACATTCAAGAAAGTAATGTTCATAAAAATAATCCAAACCAGTTTATTACAACGGAATTCTTTCCAATCCCATCCCCATCTGGGGTTACATCGATTCCCATAAAAGAAAACAACATAAATGGAAGAGAGTAAAATGGATAAGGTCTTCCACCTTGGTGTATCCACCTAACGCCTGTAAGTCCCTGGAAAACAAGCAAACACGGTAGGAGGGGTGAGCAACCACGGCTCGGTAGGGATCAAGTCTCCCCAACCCTTCCCATGCTCCTAGCGGCTACATGCATGTGCACAGGTGTAGTGACGTGTTACAACAATCTCAACAAGCAATATCAAACCACCTCGGTAGTCACAATTATCCACCACACAAAACACAAGTGATTTAACCGCCTCTTCAGGCCAAGTTATTTAACCGCCTCTTCAGGCCAAGTGATTTAACCGCCTCTTCAGGCCCTTGGTTTAACCGCCTCTTAGGCAAAGTAGTTTAACCGCCTCTTCAGGCCAGATACCACGATCAGGCACACAACTTACACCACAGTCACACAAACATAAAACCAAACACTTGGTGTGCACCCGCTCACCCGGTGCACAAACCCAACCATTCAGGCAATAGAACACACACCCAAGGATACATACATACACTAAATCACAAGTCCAGCCACACAGGCATATTATCAAACACGTAATGGGCATATACATACAGCTACATTCACACAGGCATTTCATCGAACACATAGCATGTAATCCACGAGAATCACACCAACATGCCACTGAAGGCCAACATCCATATAGGAGATCACACCTATATGGATTACATATTTATATATAACAGTTATAACCGGAAATCTGCCCTGGAACCCTAGGACAGAGAAGGACTTAGGAAGAACAGAACCCCTACCTTAAAGCAGATCTTCCTTGCTCCCGCGCCAAACGCCGTCCTCCCCACGCAAGATGCTCCAGGCAAGCAACAAGCAACTCCCCTTCCCTCTCTCTCTCTAGCTCTCTCTCTCTCAAAGGACGGCAAGCAAAGGAACACAAGAACCCTAAACTCAAACTCAAGCCCTCCTTATATAGACACCATCCACATCAAAACGACGTAGTTTTGATTAAGTAAACCCAGGATCAAAACGACGTAGTTTTGATCACACAAGTTAGCACCTTTCCGCACCCATATAGGCCAAAATACTCGGAATTTCAACATGGTCCTTTGGAGAAAGATCATTAGAATGACAAAACCAAGGGAACCATGCAAAAATATGCCTCGCACGCCAATTTGAACGCCAATTCCCCAATTGGCGTGCAGCTCCAAATGCACCCAAACTTTACCCCAAGTCTCCTTGCATCTTGTAGAGGCCTGAGAAGCAAAAATATGCTTGCACGTGAAATGGGTGAATTCACGTGCAGCTCCAAATGCTCTGAAATTTCTGTGGTAGATAGAGGACCTCATTCTAAGAAACTTTTGTTCTTGCACGCCAATTGTTTGAGGCCATCTACTAGGTCAAAAGTGAGCTCCAAGATCAGCCAAAACAGCCTTAAAACCGCCTTGTAAACGCATAGCATCTTCCTAGGGCATAAATGTACGCTATCGCTTGACACATGCACCTCTCAAAAGTCCCCTCTTGGGCTCATCTCTTACCTTAAACTTGTGTACCAACATCCAAGGTGTTTGTGGTTAACTCCTTACACACGGGTTACACACGGGTCATTACACGTCCTCCTGGGAGAAAGTCCTCCACTAGTCTCAGGTCACACCTGAAAAAGGTAAACAACAGGTAGGGGTGAGTGACAAGCTTAGTAGGTGCCCCCAATACTCCACATCACGCAAACATACAAGTTTATACTACATGCTCTGTGTACTCGTGCACTGTGTAGTGTGCACAATCATCAGGACTCAGCCTGCAAACAAACATCAAGACCTAGCCTGCCCACACAGGACAGCTTGTCCATGATCCTCAACAAGATCCCAACTTAGGGCACTCAGCCCAAGCTCCACGAGCTCAACGGCTCCTGAGCTCAACGGCTTAACACGATCCTCAACAGAATTCCAGCTCAGGGCACTCAGCCCTACCACAGCACTGTATGCCCGGACACAGTGCCACACAGGCCTGCCATCGGCGCATATGCCTTCCCCGTCAACCACATAGCATCATCTTTGCTTCACGGTGAGAACCCAACAAGTCATAGAACCCAAGCCCAAATTCCTCAAACCAACATACCAACACCAATATGGCATTAAGGTTCACCATACTCCCTTTATAACTGAAGCCAGTCTTCACAAATCGATTATCATTCCTTGACCAAGGAAGAAGATACCCATAGGAGTTGTTTTCTTGAAATAAAAAGTCCCGGCATTGGGTTCCCATATCATAACTAAGATAATCTGATTTTTGGGGATTTTTCTGAGATGTCTAACCCCACTTTCCAAAAATTCACCTCTACAAAAAACTGGATTTTTCTAAGATTTTACACTAAATCCCAATTTTCACATTTTGAAGGAGTGGGAATTTAATTTTCTAGTATTTTTCTTTAAATCTAAATGGGGGTGGGGGGTATTTCGTTATTTACATTATAACTTGAGTATAATACTTAAATGTGGAGAGGCATAATGGTTTACAATGTAAATGGTCCAGTCCAGTGCAGTTACATTGGCTCGAAGCTGTAGAACTGCCTGACTCGTAGCTTCAGGACTGTGACTCGTAGCTGCGGAACTGCGACTCGTAGCTGCGGAATTTTAGCCTCGAAGACTCGAAGCTCCGACCTGCGACCTTCGACCTTCGACCTTCGACTACGGATCTTTGACCCTACGACTACGAGTCTACAGATCTTCGACCGTTTGACTACGGATCTTCGGATCTTCGACCCTACGACTATGGATCTTCTACCCTATGACCCAAAATCTTTGACCCTTCAACCCAAATCTTCGAGTCTTCGTCCTTTCAACCCAATAGTTCGCCCAGGGTACTGTTCATCGTCGTTTTTTGCCTATTCTAGGTCTGGAATCAACCCACCGACCCCCTGACGCTCCCAAACACACGTTTTATGCAACAGACTATAATATCTCCACCCAACCCAACGACCCCCTGACGCTCCCAAACACACGTTTTACGCAATAAACTACAATATATACCTCGAAACGCATCCTAAACACCTCTAAATTGCACAAGAATCTTGGACCTGGCCAGGGCACTCACTATCACAATATTGTCCGCTTTGGCCTACGCACCCACCACCGGGCCCGCACGGATTTGTTTCTAACGGGCCGCGACCCGTTAAAACGCGTTGTGACAAGGTGCCATGAGCCTCCTCTTAGGGCGACCTCAATGTTCGCCCTAACCGATGTGGGATTGATCTATGGGACGTTAGAGACCCAACAGCTCCCCCAATCCCACCATCGGTCCAGAGGACCCGGCTACGATACCACTTGTTGGACCTCGGCCGGGGCACTCACTATCACAATATTGTCCGCTTTGGCACTCCGCACCCCCATGGGCCGCGGCCCGCACGGATTTGTTTTAACGGGCCGCGACCCGTTAAAACGCGTTGTGACAAGGTGCACATGAGCCTCCTCATTAGGACGACCTCAATGTTCGCCCTAACCGATGTGGGATTGATCTATGGACGTTAGAGACCCACGGTAACAATAGAAATACGCACATAATTGAAGATTTCTAGAAATCTCGATCCAAATCCAGATTTCTATGGTTGACTTCTCAACCCTCATGAAATATGCAGTTAAATAACCCCAGATCACAGAAACATATATCAAAACTGATATAAATCAGTTTTTAACCACAAATCTTATGCTAAACCATTATCTAACCCAAAATTAGATTTCCCCCAAAACCTAGGGTTCATGCTTAAATCCAAATCATGAAAAATTTATGCATACCAAAGACAAAATCAAGATAAGAAGTTCAAGGACACCTACTTTGAGTGATTCTTTGAGCTCCACGAACCCAAATCGCCAAGGCTTCAAGCTTCCAAGCTCTCTCTCTCTCTTTCTCTCTCTCAAACGCACAAACGTGATAACGTAAAATCAAAGCTCTTACTTTTCATTCTATTTATATTTCTGCCAATCATTGACCACTAATTGACCCAGTCAATAATTGACCTAGTCAACCATTGACCTCCCAACACAATAATTGACCTCCAAGGTCCCAAACTCTAAATTGAGTCGAATTTACAATCAAAGTGCTCGAAATGACGAGTACAACACTATTCAGATATTATCACACTCAAATGACCGCTCAAATGCAAAGTCAACCAATAAACCCTGAAAAGTCAACAATTGGGCCACTCAAGGCCCTGACTCGAAATCAGGCCCAACTACTGTCAAAATGCTCATATCAACGACTACACTACCGGCCAGATAGTTGCATTCCCATAGAATGGCTATCTCTCAACACTACCCAAATACGAGTCTTTACATCCTCCCCACCTTAGGACTTTTCGTCCTCGAAAATATAACACATGCCCAAAGGACATAGCAAAATTCAAGTTCAAGCACCGCACAATAACAAGACACAAACACGTGATCATCAACATGATTGTTGGATCAAGCCTAGAATTTGGATAATGCTAATAAAGCCTTATGTAATTTGATCTGAGATCTTTTGTGTTTCTTTGATCGTTGCAGAAGATATGTTATTAATCCGGAGATACACTCGTGAGAGCAAAGCTAAGGACATGATACATAATCCTAATCCGGACAAGAGTTAGTGTCGTCAAACACTTGGTAAATAACCAAACTCACCAATACATACGGAATAAGGAACATTCGTGCGGACTAAGTCAAATTGACACTAAGTAAGAGTCTTAGTCTACAAGGTCGCACGAAGTAAAAGAAGACACGGAGTAAGGCATCCGAGTCTTCCATACTGCGGAGTAAGGAAGTAATAATGCGGAATAAGGACCCGAGTCTTTATTAGATACGGAGTAAGGAAATTAGATGCGGAGTAAAGAATCCGGGCCACTCACTTATACGGAGTAAGGAACTTACATACGGAGTAAGGAACTTACATACGGAGTAAGGAAATTAGATGCGGAGTAAGGAATCCGGGCCACTCACTTATATGGAGTAAGGAACTTACATACGGAGTAAGGAAGCGCTGACACGGACTAAGGATTCCAGTACCAAATAGATACGGAGTAAGCAATCACTGACACGGAGTAAGGTTCCGAGCCTCATTAGCTACGGAGTAAGGAAAATTACACCGGACCAAGAAGATACTACTTCAACTCACCGCATTCAATGTTATCAGCTCGTGGCGTCCCGATGTAAGACAAACTTATTGAGATCCTGAAGAATCTTACACGTGGATCATCCGGATATGTGGACACAACCTCAATTGTACTTGGGAACTCACAAATGCACTTATACTCTTCAAACCCAAGATCTTGAGCTCCACAAACCGCAGCAGTCAAGGCAGAGAGATTACCGAGGAATAGTTAGTGCTGAACACATTCCGGAACTACAAGTTCCAAGGTTGTCTCTTAGGAATGTTTGTATAAATATTCATAATTGTATATTTGTAATATGAGCGCATGTGCATTTGAAAAAAAAAAAGATTAACCCTGTGTATGCACATGCGGCTTTAATTTTTGGGAGATAGAATTTGGCTAGTGTGTGAGTTCATTTGTAAATAGAGTGTAAGAGAGTCTTGCTTCTATTTTGTTGTATTTATCTTGTGATAATAAAACAAAATACTTCCACTATCTGGTTATCTTCCGCAGTGATTCTATCACTTAACTAGATAAGTGTTTGTGTCTTAAGGGAAAGAAAAGAGTTTCGATAAGAGCCTATTCACCCCCCTCTAGGCTCCAAGGGACCATCAAGTGGTACCAGAGCAAGTTCTATTTGTTCTAAGTAGAGATCCACTCTTTCAATCTCAGAAATGGGCGAAGAAAGCAGTATGCTATTCAACACTCACCTTAACTCCGGAGGTGCACAGGAGCCCATCCCGAATTGAAGCAGCAGTGAAAATGTCGACCCACCTCAACCTGCTGCTGCCACCGCTTCTCAACCACGGAGTTCTGGCTTTACTCTGACGAAACCGCCCAAATTCACACCTGAGCTTTTCTCCCAGTGGAAAGCTCGCATGAAGATGTTTATGGTATGCCATGATCATCTTATATGGCCATGTCTTCATCAGGAGATTCCAATTCCGATGACTATCGGAGAACATGGAGTTAGGAGGCCAAAGACAGATGCTGAACTTACCAACGATGAAAGAGCCTGGCACTGCGCTAGTGAAAAGGCTCTAGCTTATGTTACATCGTCTTTGGATTCCGAGGCTTTCACGGACGTCCAGGGCTGCACGACAAAGAAAAGTCGTTTGGAACAAACTGACAATCCTCTATGAGGGGAGTCAGTCCCAGATGCGAACGTGATCTGTACTCTCAGACAGAACTTTGAGAGTTTCAATCATAAACCGGGCGAATCACTCGAAAGCATCTATCGGAGATTCGGCAAGCTCATTCTTGAGCTGAAGACTGTCAATGAGCACTATTCTCAATCCCATATCAATGACAAGTTCTTTCGCTCCTTGCCGGATCGCTACTACTCCAAACAACTCCAGATGCAATCAGACAAGAAGCGCGGTATGTTCCCCTTGAAGAACTATATGGAGAGCCGTGGACTCACGAAGTCAGGTTTAAGTACTCGACCGGGATGAGAAAATAGCTCGGAAAGAAAAGGGGGTAGCTCTCAAAGCTACGGAATGTCTAAACATACCGAGGAATGATGATACGGACGTGTCCGAGAATTTCGATTCGACGAGGAGGAGGAGATAGCACTTCTTGTCAAATCCTTTGAGCGATTCCTACGGAAAAGCAGAAAAGGGTTCAGGAGACGCTCATCATCATCTTTCCAAAGGAAGGAGCGACCGGAGTCCAGTTCCTAGGAATGCTTCAACTGTGGGAAAACCGGTCACTAGGCCAAGGAATGCAGGTCCAAATCAAAAGTGGCCGAGAAAAGTGACAAGGTAACTCCTCGCCGCTCCACCTCAGACAACAGCAAGAACAAGAGGAAGGCGCTCGTGACAAAATACATGAGTGGCTCGGAAGAAGAGGAGGAATCCTCGGATAATGAGCCAACCACTAAGCCGAACGTCCGCCTCATGGCAAATCGAGGTACCTTCTATCTCGAGCTCCTGAGTAAATTAGAATCTCTTACTACCGCATGTGATCATGAAAAGAATGAGAGACTAATAATTACTCAAATGTACAAAGATATGGAAAGTCGAATAAATGTCTTGAATTTACTATTAATAGACTCGAAAAGGACATCACTGACTTCCAGAGGAAAAGAAGCTTGGTATCATGATCTAAGAGCTGAAAATCATTTGTTAAATACCAATCTCTCAGGCCTAAAAGTTATAGTAAAAAGACTCGAAAATGACTGGAACAGGAAAAGGAAATAAATCGTAAGTGGCTAAAATCCGGGGAAATAGCCTCTACCTTTAGGACTGATCCTGACGACGTCCGAGTCAAACCTGGCCTAGGTTCCGAGTCATCAACATCCATAGCTCAAGCTACTGAGTGTCCTCCGGATTTCACTCCTAAACTAACCAACTTATATCCTGTTAGTACATTTAAACCGTTGGATGGTTTCATTTCAGGTGGCACCATAGCTTATGACTGTGGAGTCAAGGCTGTTACTGCACTTCCCGAAGCAGTAGCACCCGTAACTAAAGATGAAGGGAAGGCTGCTGCAGTTAAAGACAAAACTGTAGCACCCAAAAAGAAAGACAAGGCTAAGGCTGATGCATCTAGGGCCAAGAGCGCGTCACCCAAACGCAATGGATTAGGCCACAGGGAACAAAGTAGAAAGTCTGTAAAATCTAAGAGACCTGTATCCCCTGTTTGTACTTCACATTATAGTGTCTGTTCCATATGTAGGGAAATAGGTCATTATCACTATGAATGTTGGAGTTTATCTGATAACTGGCTTTGTAATCAATTTCATATCAATAAAGATCAGTTAAACAAAAAGGGTTCTTTGAGCAAAACAAAATCTAAAACTCGAAGGAGTATCTCTCCCAAGAAAACCCAAATAAAAGAGGTAGCTGAAACTAACAAGCTAAAGTCAACTTGGAGAGCTAAAAGTCCTAGCAAAATCAAATCCGTAAATGTTGACAATAATGCTGCTCTCTCTAACCGCCCGAAACAAGTTTGGGCACCAAAAGTGTAAACTATTGTCTTTTAGGAGCATCTCTGGAATGCATTGCCGGATCACTTGAAGTTAAAGATCAATAAAAGCAAGTGGATCCTTGATAGTGGATGCTCCGGACATATGACGGGTGATCATACTCTGCTTGTAGAAGTTAATGATAAACAAGGTCCATCCGTTTCATATGGTGACAACAGCAAAGGTAAGACTGTCGGGTATGGCACCTTAACTAACGGCTGTGTATCAATCACTAGAGTTGCACTAGTCGAAGGTTTAAAGCATAATTTGCTAAGTGTCAGTAATTTATGTGACAAAGGATTTCGTTGTTTCCTTTTTGTCCAACACCTGTACAGTAAGAGAAAACTTATCCAGAGAAGTTAAGTTATCCGGATCAAGAGATGGGGACATTTACTCGGTGGTCTTAAGAAATAATTCTTCTGACCCTGTATGCTTCCTCACTAAAGCATCAGATGAAGACAGTTGGCTATGGCACAAGCGATGCGCACATTTAAACTTTAAGACTTTGTCTAAATTAGCGTCACTTGATCTTGTCACTGGTCTACCTAAACTCAAGTTCTCCAAAGACTCTCTCTGTCGAGAATGCCAACTAGGCAAACAGAACAAACATAGCTTTAAGAGCAAATCAGTTAATTCAATAACTGCTCCTCTACAACTTCTTCATATGGACCTATGTGGTCCTATATCTGTTCCGTCACTAGCTGGTGCGAGATATACCCTAGTGGTTATCGATGATTTCACCAGATACACATGGGTGATGTTCCTGAAATCAAATGAACAAACTTCTGAGCATCTAGTAGATCTCTTCAACTGGATAAGCAACTCACAAGGACTGAGCATAAAGTGCATCAGGAGTGATCATGGTACAGAATTTGACTTTTCAGAAATGAGATCATATTGTTCTGAATAGGGCATACAGCATGACTTCTCTACTCCCAGAACTCCACAACACAATGGAGTAGCTAAGCGCAAGAATCGTACTTTAGTTGAAGCTGGTAGATCCATGTTAGCGGGGGCAACGCTTCCTCTCAGTCTATGGGCTGAAGCTGTGTCCACCGCCCGCTATGTTCGAAACGGAACTCTAATAAATAAATCTACCATGAAAACACCCTATGAGATGTGGAGAGGACGAAAACCTTCAATTTCATATTTCGAGCTTTTGGGTGTACTTGCTATATATTGATAAATGGCAAAGAGACCGGAATAAATTTGAACCAAAATCTGATGATGGGATTTTTGTCGGGTACTCATTACATAGCAAGGCTTATCGGGTCTTCAATAGAAAACTTTTCAAAGTTGAAGAATCTATCCATGTGACTTTTGATGAAGCTAACCTTGATTGGTCAAAAGTCGGTTCTTCAAGTTCTAATGTGCAGGTCATGGACAGCAACGTCGATTATTCGAAGTTTATGAATGTTCCTGTTACACATCTTGACCAACCACGTGACATCAGCGAAGCACAAAGAAATTATATGGATGATGCTACGGATGACTCGGACTCCGGACTACCATTTATCTCCGGATATACTCCTACGGATACCCAAAATTCCGGAGCACCTTCAAGTCCGTCCGGACTAGTTAAAACTGAAAGAAACAGTGTTGAAGAACCATCTAGTTCAACCGTACCTCTCAATATGGAAACATCTAGTCCGGACGAAGCTCAACCAGCGGATACAACTGAACCACCTAATCTGGAAGAGCTTCAAATTGTTCAAGATCATCCATCACATGCACAGAATTACAGATGGACTCAAAACCATCCCTCAGATCAAGTGATTGGTGATCTTACTGTTGGTGTAAGAACAAGAGTAACCACCTCCAACATGAGTCTTTACTCGTGTTTTCTATCTCAAATAGAACCAAAGGTGGTAGATGAAGCTCTTCAGGATTCGAATTGGATAGAAGCCATGCAAGAAAAATTGAATCAATTTAAGAGAAATAATGTGTGGACCTTAGTACCAAGGCCTAAGTCTCAGCAAGTCATTGGCGTTAAATGGGTGTTCCGGAACAAGCTTGATACGGATGGAATAGTAATCCGGAACAAAGCCAGACTAGTAGCCAAAGGATATCGTCAAGATGAAGGAATAGATTATGATGAGACCTTTGCTCCGGTAGCAAGACTTGAGGCAATCCGAATGTTTCTGGCGTATGCTTCATATGAAAACTTCATAGTTTATCAAATGGACGTCAAGAGCGCATTCCTGAATGGAGATCTTCAAGAGGAGGTATACGTTAAACAACCTCCCGGCTTCATTGAACCTAAGGCAGGACATCTTGTCTACAAGCTTCGGAAAGCTTTATATGGTTTGAAGCAAGCTCCAAGAGCCTGGTACGACACTGTCAGAATTCCTACTTGCTCACAACTTCCAAAAAGGGAAGATAGACACCACCCTATTTCTACGAAAAGAGAAAGGACACACTCTGATCGTACAAATATACGTGGATGATATCATTTTCGGATCAACGAATCCGAAGCTTTGTGAAGAGTTTGTTAAGTTGATGACAGGCAAGTTTGAGATGAGCATGATGGGAGAACTGTCCTACTTCCTTGGAATAGAAGTTAAACAATTAAAGGAAGGAATCTTCATTAATCAAGCTAAGTACACTCGCGATCTTATTAAGAAGTTTGGTATGGAAGGTTCATCTCCCGTCAAAACTCCCATGCCTGTCAGTGCCAAGTTAGATCCGGATGTCGACGGCATATCAGGTAAATGTGATCGACTACAAAGGGATGATCGGATCCTTCTCGTATCTTACGACAAGTCGCCCAGACATTATGTTTGCAACTTGCATCTCGTGCACGATACCAGGCGAATCCCAAGGAGTCACATATGCTTCATGTTAAACGGATATTAAGGTATCTCAAGGGAACGATGAATTTGGGACTCGGTACCCAAAGGAGTCCAACTTCATCTTATCCAGGATACTCGATGCCGACTTCACTGGATGTCGCATCGACAGGAAGAGCACAAGTGGTACATGTCGGTTTCTTGGAAATAGATTAATTTCATGGTTCAAGAAGAAACGGAATTCCGTATCAACCTCTATCTGTGAAGCGGAATATATAGCTCTTTGGGAGTTCGTTGCGCACGCCTACTCTAGATGCAAAGTTAACTTATCGACTACGGTTTCAACATGTCATCTATTCCACTCTATTGCGACAACACTAGCGCTATTGCTATCAGCAACAATCGTCATGCATCCTAAGACGAAGCATATTGAAGTCCGGTATCACTTCATACGTGATCATGTTCTTAAAAGTCACATCTCACCTGGAACATGTTGCTACCGAAGATCAACCGGCCGACATTTTTACAAAGCCCCTACCTGATGCAAGATTCTCTGAACTACTCTTCCGTTTAGGTATGCTCAACTTTTCCGCATAGTTTCACATTTAATTTACCCAACAAGTATACTTACTATCGAACATGGATTGTGCTTTTATTGAAAGTGGAAGATACATACTGATTTTAATGCTGATCATACTTACTGATTAACGGTTTCATGCTTCTGATATTAATATCAACTTCGTTGTGGGAGGATGCTTGCGTTTCCCGATGAAGTCATTTAAGCTAACATGATTAAAGTTTATATGATTTACCTCTTTTCTGGTTTCATGATCTTAATTTCCACTAATCACCACATGACAACAAGATGTTCATTTAGATTACTCTATTAACATGTATAGTTGAAGAAATGAAATGGGTTAGCTCGGAATGCCTGGTGGATGAATACTCAATCGCGATCGGTCACTTCGAAATATAGTTTTCTAATAAGATAGATAGTGCTGAATACAAACCAGAAATGTCAATCGAGAGGATTGCACAATCTACGGGGGAGAAAATGCTTTATATATTATTCAGTAATACCCCCCGTATATGTCTCATGACCTCTTTTTCTCGCTGTCTATTTGAGGGGGAGCTTTTCATTGAGAGGATTAAATGATCTACGGGGAGCAATAATGAACCCCTAATATGTCTCGGATACTCCCTCCTCTAAACTTTTACTTCCGGATCTGACTGGACATGCGTTGTTAAATCGGAATTGAGGCATGCTTGGATGTTTTTCCTTTCTTCAACCATGCATTTTAATCGGATAATCAATTGCTTGCATTTGACATGTGTTCGCTTGCTCATTTTTCACTCATGAATCCTAGTTTGATCAAATCATATGATCTTTAATTAATCTTAGCTACGTTGTTCAGCAAGACGGTTTCGCTATGTTGACCTATATGAACTTGTGTATGGTTATCTGACATATGCCCTGATTCGGTAATATTGCTCATTCTCACGTATGTATCTGTCTCTTACATGCTTTGCAATGCATAAGTTCTGTTTCTCATTAGTTCGGATTATGTCGTTTTTCACTGATTATTTTCCCTAATCCGTACTAATCCTTGCCTGTTAAGCTTTTGTATTTTTAGTTCATCTCTTTTATTAGCTACAGGTTCAGATTCTCTTTGCAACCGTATCGATAAATCTAGTCCATAGTCTTGGATTTGAAGTGTTGTGGTACTTCTCTTCTATTCGACTTATTGACTGCAAAGAAATCTACTTTACTCTCTCACCGAACTCTGTCTACTACGGGCACGATCTACTTTTCATCCGGATACTCTTCCTCGACTATTATTTACTCCGGATGATTGTCGGTTCATTCCTCCGGACTTCTAACACAGTCTAATTGCGACGATCCAAGTCTTCCTATATGTCGCGTGCTTTTGAGGAGGAATCATGATGATTCATTAAATGCAAATCTCGGGATACACACACACTTCTCTGGATGGCAACCAGCTGTTACACTTACTTAGTCATGCGGTCTCCACGACATCGTTTCATTCGGAGGCGCATCGATATCCAGAATAATGACATCAGCCTGTCAAGCGGGTCCCTATTTCACTCGCAAATTCCTAGGCCCGCTGACAATTGCGGATTCGGTCTTATATGTTCTGATCATTCCTGCAAAGCACGAGTATTGCTCATTTCAAATCCTTAAACCTCTCGTTGCTCCTTCCATCGCCAAGACCTCACCTTTTCTCTTGTCCTTCAAATTTCATTTGCAATGGCACCCAGAATCTCTCTTTCCGGCGTTAATCCTGGTCATCTGGTTGATTGGAATGCTGTCTCTAATCCTCCGGATTGGTTTTTCCAGCTTCGCCCTCTCCTTGAAGCCTCGCATATACTCAACCTGATCTCCAATCCCGTCGATCTTCTTATCGACGACATCATTGAGTATTACCAACGGATTCGTTGCACCACCGATTCCATAACCTCTTATGTCCGCGGTGAATCCATCATCATCACTCCGGCCGTTCTCCGTGCTGCTCTCCACCTACCTCTTGGTGAACCACAGCGCCCAGATGCCGATCCAATGGCGGCTTCTATGAGTTGCACACAAAAAGGCAAGGAATACAAGGTGAAATCCTTCCAAGGTCGCTATCGATGTATGGCGACCATCTTGAGTCGATGCTTACTAGCTCGCATATCCGCCCTCGACTCCGTTCCGTACGACCTTCTCCTGGCCATGTATGGCGTTTTTTAAGGTCTTCCAATGGATTGGGGGATGTTCTTGTTTCGGTTGCTGCAGAATGGTCCCAAGAACCATTCCTTCGGGCGCATCCTCAGCATTGTCTTCCGGCATCTTAATCCGGACCATTTCGCCCAATATGATGTTGTTCCATTTCCTCCGGCTTATTACCTTCGTTATCTTACGCCGGATGGGAACATGACAGCCCGCCGACCATCTGCGCTCTCCGCATACTCCCCGCCTCGGAACAACAAGGCGGTTCGTTGGTGACCCTCCGACGCCCAAGCCCCTGACGTCGCTTCGCACCCCGATCCTCCCGGATTCGGTCCGTTGCAAGACCCTCTCATTCCCGGGCCTCCCAGACACGGCGTCCGTGCCGAATCGTCCGAGGTTGCGGGGCCATCTCAGCCACGGTGCTCCTAAAGCTGTTTCCTCGGCTCCCTCTGTTGCGATGTCCCCACTCCCTCCACTTCCGCTATTCTTTGCCGCAGGTTGATACCATGTTGTGGCCGCCACCTGCTGATGTCCCGGCCTCTTCTCTTGGAAGCCCCTTTGCCTCCCCTACCTCAACCCCGAGATTACCTTGACCATCTCTCCGCCGACACCTTAACGGACCTATGGCTCCGTTTTAGCCTTGCCCACACTGCCTCCATTCCTGACAACGATCTCCGGGTGTTTTACACACGCCATACCCAATCCCCGGAGACAATGATCATCCGGAACTTGGATCACGACTTTCTTACGCCGGCCTCCATTCCGGATGTGGCGTTCACTACTCCCTCCAGCCCAAGACATTCTCGCCAGGGGTCCTTCTCCTACTAAGGCTGGCCCCTCTTCTCTCCGTTGCCGCCATTCCCGTGGTTGACCTTTCTGGTCAAGCGGGTCACCGCCGGATGCCTCTGATGCTCCGGATGCCCCTTCTGCTGCTGCTGCTGCTGCTGATACTCCTGCGGACTCCTCTGCCCAACGCACTCCCGCTCCTGTTCATGCGGGGGAGTCCTCCAAAGCTCCGGAGTTGGTCCTTGGGCGTGCCTCGTTTGGCACAGTTCACTCCGACGCTGTGCTCTCCGCCCAGCTGGACCGACACACCCAGGCTCAAAGCCCCCAAATTTCCGCCATCGCCGCCAAGGTTGATGTACTCGGCGCCCAACTCCTCTCCGCTCTCACTGACTCCTCCACTTCAATGGAGCAGAAAATGGATCTCGTCGCCTCGTCCGTCCATTCATTGTCTACCTCCTTCGCGGACCTGGTGCACACGATGGCTCGTCCTCCCATTGCTTCCCGGCGATCTGCCAAACCGGGGGAGAAAGTGTCATCTGCCCCGTCTGCCCCTTCTGCTCCTTCTGCACCACAACCATCTACTCGGACTGAGAAGCAGTCTGCCACTTCAGTGCTTCAGGGAGTTCAAATTCCCAAACGAAGCCGCTTCTCTCAACCAAGCTCCTCTACTGCAGCTCCAGCTCCTCCTCCATCCTCCTCACCCGCAACCGACACCTTCCTCCCATCATATGCGGCGTTTGACCCTTCTGATGCGGATGGAAGTGTTCGCAAAGCAATGAAGTCCTATGCGGCGTCTTCGTGAGAGAAGATGTCTTTCGAAATGTACCCTTTCTCCCCGGATGACATTCGGACTCTTTGTTCGGAGAAAGGACTCTTTACTACGAAGACATTGACAACTTCTCGAAGGTCGCTAAAATAGAGATGAGGTCGTTTCCATCTCTATACAAGGACGGGCACTTGTTTGAAGTTCTGCCGTGTTGGAATGAAGGCTATCTTCCTAGTGTGGATCTAATTCAGTCCTTCATCGACGGACTCGCCGAGGATAGCAAGCCATGGAAAACTCTCTCAACTATCCTCATTCCGTACCGGATCATGTCGCCACACTTCATGATGGCTGTCTTCATGATTCAGTCCAAGCAAATGATTCTCATTGATTCTCATCAGATAGTGGAGCACTTTGTAAGAAAGAATCAATGGGAACCACTATGTCTCGAGCCGACCGAAGCCGTGAAGAAAGCCGGTTTATATGAAGAGTTGGGCATCACACCCTTGGGTCCAACTGAGAAGCTGAAGGCGACATTCCGGGGCAAGAAGCAAGTGCCACAATAGCCGGATGGAGATAGCTGCGGGGCCTTTGTCTGTTACTTCATCAAGTCATTTTTGATTGTGGACAAATCGTGGAGCCAACACACTACTTATACGATGAAGCAGACAATGGAGTGTCACGCCCCGGATTTCCAACCCGAGGAAACCGGTACGTGACTCCCCTTTTACCCACACGGAGGGCAAAGGGATTAGGATACAAACCAAGATTATAACATTAAACATCCACAACATATTCAAGAAAGTGTTCATAAAAGCAATCCAAACCAGTTTATTACAACAAAATCCTTTCCAATCCCATCCCCACTGGGGTTACATCAATTCCCATAAAAAAAATAACATAAATGGAAGAGAGTAAAATAAATAAGGTCTTCCACCTTGGTGTATCCACCTAACGCCTGTAAGTCCCTGAAAAACAAGCAAACACAGTAGGAGGGGTGAGCAACCACAGCTCGGTAGGGATCAAGTCTCCCCAACCCTTCCCATGCTCCTAGCGGCTACATGCATATGCACAGGTGTAGTGACGTGACAGTATTAGGAAAAAGAAAATAAAACATTCCACACAACAGGCGTAACCTCAGCCCCAGCCACACTGGCTAACAAACCACATCTCAAATAAGTAATTTAACCGCCTCTTTAGGCCACTGATTTAACCGCCTCTCAGGCAAAGTAATTTAACCGCCTCTTCAGGCCACTGGTTTAACCGCCTCTCAGGCAAAGTGATTTAACCGCCCCTTCAGGCCAGATAGCACAGTCATGCACACAACATACACCACGGTCACTCAAGCATAAAACCAAACACTTGGTGTGCACCCGTTCACAAGTGCACCAACCCAGTCATTCAGGCAATAGAACAAACACCCAGCATACATACATACACTAAACCACAAGTCCAGCCACACAGACATATTACCAAACACGTAATGGGCATATACACACAGCTATATTCACACAGGCATTTCATCGAACATATAGCATGTAACAACAGGGTCACACCAAAATGCCACTGAAGGCCAACATCTATATAGGAGATCACACCTATATGGATTACATATATATATATATAACAGATATAACCCATAATCTGCCCTAGAACCCTAGGACAGAGGAGGATTTAGGAAGAACAGAACCCCTACCTCAAGTAAGACGCAACAACACGGCAATAGTCTGATCCCACGCCGAATGCCGTCCACCCACGAGACTCTGACCACCCACGCAAGACGCCTGGCAGCAACCAGGAGCTCTCCTTCCCTCTCTCTCTCTCTCTCTCTCTCTCTCTCTCTCTCTCTCTCTCTCTCTCTCTCTCGACGGCTGGTGGAGCAACAAACCCTAAACCTAAAACAGAGGGGCTTCTCCTCCTTATATAGACAACACAACATCAAAACGACGTAGTTTTGATTAAGTGAATCCCAGCATCAAAACGACGTAGTTTTGATGGAACAAGCTATGACCTTCCCATATCCATACACACCAAAATATTCACAATTCCAACATGGTCCTTTGGGAAAAGATGATTAGAATGACAAAACCAAGGAAACCATGCAAAAACATGCCTGCACGCCAATTTGAATGTGAATTCCCCAATTCACGTGCAACTCCAAATGCACTCCAAATGCGCTCAAACTTCACCCCTAGCATCCTTGCATCATGTAGAAGACAACCACACTTGCACGTGAAATGGGTGAATTCACGTGCAGCTCCAAATGCTCTGAAATTTCTGTGGTAGATAGAGGACCTCATTCTAAGAAACCTTTGTTCTTGCATGCCAATTGTTTGAGGCCATCTACTAGGTCAAAAGTGAGCTCCAAGATCAGCCAAAACAGCTTAAAACCGCCTGTAAACGCAAAGCATCTTCTTAGGGCATAAATGTACGCTATCGCTTGACACATGCACCTCCCAAAAGTCCCCTCTTGGGCTCCTCTCTTACCTCAAACTTGTGCACCAACATCCAAGGTGTTTGTGGATCTCGTCGCCTCGTCCGTCCATTCATTGTCTACCTCCTTCGCGGACCTGGCGCACACGATGGCTCGTCCTCCCATTGCTTCCCGACGATCTGCCAAACCAGGGGAGAAAGTGTCATCTGCCCCGTCTGCCCCTTCTGCTCCTTCTGCACCACAACCATCTACTCGGACTGAGAAGCAGCCTGCCACTTCAGTGCTTCAGGGAATTCAAATTCCCAAACGAAGCCGCTTCTCTCAACCAAGCTCCTCTACTGCAGCTCCAGCTCCTCCTCCATCCTCCTCACCCGCAGCCGACACCTTCCTCCCATCATATGCGGCGTTTGACCCTTCTGATGCGGATGGAAGTGTTCGCAAAGCAATGAAGTCCTATGCGGCGTCTTCGCCGAGAGAAGATGTCTTTCTGAAATGTACCCTTTCTCCCCGGATGACATTCAAACTCTTTGTTCGGAGAAAGGACTCTTTACTACAGAAGACGTTGACAACTTCTCGAGGGCTGCTAAAATAGAGATGAGGCTGTTTCCATCTCTATACAAGGACGGGCACTTGTTTGAAGTTCTGCCGTGTTGGAATGAAGGCTATCTTCCCGGTGTGGATCTAATTCATCCTTCATCGACGGAATCGCCGAGGATAGCAAGCCATGGAAAACTCTCTCAACTATCCTCATTCGGTACGGATCATGTCGCCACACTTCATGATGGTCGTCTTCATGATTCAGTCCAAGCAAATGATTCTCATTGATTCTCATCAGATAGTGGAGCACTTTGTAAGAAAGAATCAATGGGAACCACCGTGTCTCAGGCCGATGAAGGCGTGAAGAAAGCCGGTTTATATGAAGAGTTGGGCATCACACCCTTGGGTCCAACCGAGAAGTCAAGGCGACATTCCGGGGCAAGAAGCAAGTGCCACAACATCCGGATGGAGATAGGCTGCGGGGCCTTTGTCTGTTACTTCATCAAGTCATTTTTGATCGTGGACAAATCGTGGAGCCAACACACTACTTATACGATGAAGCAGACAATGGAGCTTAGAGAGAAAGCAGCAACTATGATCTTCAAGTATAGTAAGCCTTATGTTCCTTAGTGAAAATCTTGTATTAAGGCAGATTTGTATTTTGTTGCTGATTAATGAAAATTGGTTGTGATGCGTATTCTGTATGTTATCTTTTTGCACTGCTTACCAGATCAGATTACAAAGGGTTTGGGCATATCCATAATTGGGGGAGATTGTTGGATCAAGCCCAGAATTTGGATAATGCTAATAAAGCCTTATGTAATTTGATCTGAGATCTTTTATGTTTCTTTGATCGTTGCAGAAGATATGTTATTAATCCGGAGATACACTCGTGAGAGCAAAGCTAAGGACAAGATACATAATCCTGATCCGGACAAGAGTGAGTGTCGTCAAACACTTGGTAAATAACCAAGTCAGGAATACATACAGAATATGGAACATTCGTGCGGACTAATTCAAATTGACACTAAGTAAGAGTCTTGGTCTACAAGGTCGCACGAAGTAAAAGAAGACACGGAGTAAGGCATCCGAGTCTTCCATACTGTGGAGTAAGGAAGTACTAATGCGGAATAAGGACCCGAGTCTTTATTAGACACGGAGTAAGGAAATTAGATGCGGAGTAAGGAATCCGGGCCACTCACTTATACGGAGTAAGGAACTTACATACGGAGTAAGGAACTTACATACGGAGTAAGGAAATTAGATGCGGAGTAAGGAATCCGGGCCACTCACTTATACGGAGTAAGGAACTTACATACGGAGTAAGGAAGCGCTGACACGGACTAAGGATTCCAGTACCAAATAGATACGGAGTAAGCAATCACTGACACGGAGTAAGGTTCCGAGCCTCATTAGCTACGGAGTAAGGAAAATTACACCGGACCAAGAAGATACTACTTCAACTCACCGCATTCAATGTTATCAGCTCGTGGCGTCCCAATGTAAGACAAACTTATTGAGATCCTGAAGAATCTTACACGTGGATCATCCGGATATGTGGACACAAACTCAATTGTACTTGGGAACTCACAAATGCACTTATACTCTTCAAACCCAAGATCTTGAGCTCCACAAACCGCAGCAGTCAAGGCAGAGAGATTACCGAGGAATAGTTAGTGCTGAACGCATTCTGGAACTACAAGTTCCAAGGTTGTCTCTTAGGAATGTTTGTATAAATATTCATAATTATATATTTGTAATATGAGCGCATGTGCATTTGAAAAAAAAAAAGATTAACCCTGTGTATGCACAAGCGGCTTTAATTTTTGGGAGATAGAATTTGGCTAGTGTGTGAGTTCATTTGTAAATAGAGTGTAAGAGAGTCTTGCTTCTATTTTGTTGTATTTATCTTGTGATAATAAAACAAAATACTTCCACTATCTGGTTATCTTCCGCAGTGATTCTATCACTTAACTAGATAAGTGTTTGTGTCTTAAGAGAAAGAAAAGAGTTTCGATAAGAGCCTATTCACCCCCCTCTGGGCTCCAAGGGACCATCAATGATCACCAACCACATGCGTGCAATGCAACTCAGAACAAGCCAAACAAGATGCCAATGAACAATAACCACATCTCTAGTAGAACCACATATGAAACATACGCAAAACAAATGCATAAAACATAACTCATACCTCAAGGAAGGTCCTCACATAAAGTGAGCTACAATCTCAGCTGAGCCTTGCCACTTTTTACAGGTTTATCTTTCCTTCTCCGGTTCTTCTTTCGTTCTTTCTACTCAAATAATTTAATGTCCTGTTTGGCTATTTTTAATTGATCAGTTTGTTGTAATAGGCCATTATGTGCGCGTCTCATTTCACTCACTTCAGATTTTAATCTTCTCTCAATTTTTTCATAGTCATCGAGAGTGTCTCTGTATTGACAAGAAAGTTTTTCAAGTTTTTCATAATATATTTCTTTATTAGCTTTCATGGGGAGAAATTATTCGTCCATTTCTTTGTAAGCTCTATATGTGTCTTCAAATTCAATGTGGAGTTGTTGATAAGTTCTCACCTTGAGTGGAGGTGAGGTGTCAACCATGAAATAGATGGAACCTTTTTCCTCCTTTTTCTCATTTGAGGACTCTTCTTCTTCCTCAGTGTCATTGTTGAATTTATTGGTGATAAAAGCCTTCTTCCTCTTGTCACCCTTTTTTAAGCTTGAGGAGTCTTTCTTTTCTTTTTTTTCTGCTCAGCTGCCTCTTTGTCCCTCTTCAGCTTGTAGCAGTCGGTAGCAAAGTGGCCGAGCTTGTTGTAATGATAGCACTGCAACTTCTCCTTGTTCTTTCCCTTAGAGAAGGAAGAGGATGACTGCTTAGTGTTCCTTTTAAAGTTCCCCCTTCTCTTCTATAGTTTCTTGATCACAAAAGTAACCTCTTTGTCCGAGGAGCTATTTGTATCAAGGTCTTCTTTTTCTTCTTCTTCTTTTTCTTTTTCTTCTTCTTCTTCAGAAGATGATTCCTTCTTCTCAGCGGCCTTAAAGGCAACAGACTTCTCCTTCTTCTTGGAAGGATTTTCAAACGCCTCAAGTTCTTCTTTTTGCATCTTGAACATCTTGTGGTCTCCATAAAGTGCTTCCAAGGCACAAGTTTTCTACTCCTTTAGTTGGTGGATGGCTGAAATCTTAATTAGTACTCTCAAAGGCAAAGATCTCAGAAATTTGTCATTTTTATCCTTCTGAAAAATCTCTATATTATAGATTTCCATCCATTGCACAAGGCTAATGAAGCTTTTGTAGATACTATCAAGTGATTCTTTGGGCTCACATCTAAAGGATTCATACTCTTGTTTGAGCATGAAAATCTTGTTGTCCCTGATCTGCTCACCTTTATAAATGAGACACAGTTTGTTGCATACTTCTTTTGTTGTGTCAAGTTCCTGCACATCAGTGAACATGTCATCGTCGAGAGCTAAGAAAAGTATGGCTTTGGATTTGAAGCAAAGCTTCACTTTTCTTTGTCCCACCTTGGTCCAACTATCTGGATCTTTAGTGGTTAGATGGCCTCTTTGGATTACCATTGGGGTATAAGGTCTGTTTTTAATGACTTCCCACAGAAAGGTGTCAAGCATGTTAAGGTGTGCTCTCATTCTAGCATTCCATTTAGAGAAGCGAGTTGGTGTGGATAAAGGAACTAATGATGATGAGCCAGCAAAAACATTGATGAAGTCTTCTTGCTCTTTCTTGCTACTGCTAGTGTTGGGTTATTCTTGCTCTAGCTCTCCTATCGGTTCCAGCACAAGAGCTATACTGGGTTCTTGTTTCTCAACTGGAACTGGAGGTTGAGCGGGAGCAGTACTATTGGAATCTATCATTAGGGATCTCTACAGAGAGTTGTAAAACTGTTCTAATACCAATTGTAGGTCCCAATTGGTATAGATGGGAGGTGAATAGATGTTTTTCGCAGAAGCTTAGGATTATTGAAGGAACTTTACAGAGAATGACTATGATTCAGTAATAAATGAGAAGTGGACAAAAGAGTATAGAAGTGATAATGAGCAAATAGATAAATCTGAGATGAGTTAATAATCTTGACATGAAAGACCTCAAATCATATAAGAATATTCCAATGGTAGTTAATATAGAAAGTGAAACACCATTTTGGGAATATTCTTTACGACGTTATTGATTGTGGATGATCAACGCAAAGATTAACAAGATGGTTGTGCTAGATCTTTAATTAAGGATTGATAAATGATTCAAAGTGTATCTTGTTCTTGTTCTTCATGTGCACAACACTTGACAAGTATTCTCATAAGTACTCTCTAGCGTTGGAACTCTTGAATTGATTCTCTAAAAGTTTTTTTGTTTTGCATGTGAGAATTGATTATATGTTTTCCTTGGAGTTCCAAGTTTTTGGTTTTTGTAAGCTATGTTAATTTAATGTTAAAGTGCATATGAGATATTAATTTAATATTTAAGTGCATATGCGCATGACTTTTCATCTTGACAAACTAACTTCCCACCATTATATTACGGGAGTACAATGGATGGGTTAATCTGCTCGTATTCCGCAGATCTGTTGCCCATACTGCATATTACATGTCCATACTGAGTCATTTAATCTTCACCGTTTATCTACTGATGGTGGTTGATAGTCATTAATGCAATAATAAATGTGCTTGACTGTTGCGAATGGCGTGGTCAAACTACACAAGCCCTAGTTGATGATTTCGCTAAGTGTTTATCATGTGTTGTGAGTTTACCTCGAAGATTAGTTGCCCTGAAGGTAGGTGACTCAAAGATTTGGTGACTCAAAGATTTGGGTCAAGCCCTATAGTTTGAGTAAGAGATGCTTCTGGCTTCAACAATGTTAGATCTTGCAAGTCTTCAACTCTTCGGTTCTTCGAGTCTAGATCGTAGCATGTATATGTTTAGGTTAAGTCTCACAATATACGAATCTTTGAGATTTACTCTTCGACTATTTGGTTCTTCGAGTCTGAGTGATATGTTTACTTAACCTTCACTAGGTCTCTTGGTTACGAGTGTTCAACTCTATTTCGTTAAGCCTTCGAGACTTCGAGTTACTCAATTCACTTAGTAGGCTTAAGACGTTTTATGACTCTTCAGTTCTTTGGCTCTACAAATGTAAGAAGAGTCTTCAAGTCTTTGACTCTTCGACTCTTCGCGTATTTTGCTTAGCTACTTACAGTATGTCGCGAGCTGAGTCTTCGACTCTTTGACTTTCAATTCTACGAGTCTCAGTTTTATTTTATATGCTGATAGTTTTTTCTGATTAACTATGTTCAACTCTTCAAGTTTTTGATTCTTCGAGTCTTCATGTCTTAGTTTCATTTTATGTTCTGTCAGTTTCCATTGTTCCATTGTCTTTGACCCTTCGACTCTTCGACCTTCAACTCTTCGAGTCTCAAAATTGTTAAGTACTGACAGTTCTTTGATCAAGTATCTTTGACCCTTCTGTTGGATCCCATTTTGTCCGAGTTGGACATACTAACCCCATTTGTATATATTTGTCCGCCAATGCCATATACCTTGTTGAACTGGTCCTTAAGGATTCCCCACTACCAAGGAATGGTTTGGAGTTGATGTTAACCCTAATTTGCACCAAATGGATGCATTGACGTGAACAGGGAAGCCCAAAACTGATAACCTCTATTGTAAGCCCCTAAAGTGCCCCAAGACCAACACCAGACCAACACCAAGTGATAGAAGATGAAATTTGGACATTAACGCATTTGACCGAGTTCAATTCCGATGTAAAATGCAGAAGTTACGGCCAAAACAATTTTTGTCGGAAAAAGTCAAACTTGCCAAAAGACGGTCAATGCCCCTGGTCAAAGGGCCCGGAAATGTGACCATGCGAGATTCTCTAAAATGACTATTTAGGCGAATATGGAGCTTCCTAAACAATCCCCCAAAGTTTAGCATTTTGGGTAGGGGTAAAAAGGTAATTAAAATTTAAAAAAATGGTCAAATCCAGAGCATCGTGGTCAAATCCGAGACATCATTAGTCTGGACTAAGCTCCCACTGATATGGAGTAAGAATCCGGGACATCACTAGTCCGGACTAAGCTTCCACTAATACGGAGTAAGAATCTAGGACATCACTGGTCTGGACTAAGTTTCCACTGACACGAAGTAAGGATCCAAGCCTTCATTGATCTGGACTAAGCTTCCACTGACACGGAGTAAGGATCCGAGCCTTCCATTGATCCGGACTAAGCCTCCACTGATACGGAGTAAGGATCCGAGCCTTCCAATCATTTGGAATAAGCTCTAATCATCCAGAATAGCCTTCCATTAATCCGGATCCGAGCCTCCACTGACCTTTGACCCTACCAACCTTTGACCTTCGCTGATTGGCCTATTTACGGGCTCATTCACTGTTTCTTCACGGGATGTGCTTGTATTAGCTGTGCAGATACTTTCTACGCTTGTCGATCACATGTGCTCATATGAAACCAAAAAGGGCAATCATAGGTCATCAGTCCACCCGACATAAGATGGAATCCAAAAATAAAAAATATTGGCATGAATAATACATCAATAAATGCAGCGATAACGAGGCTACGTCCAAAGGCATTAAAAAGGAGATCCTTCCCCCTCACACAAAGGATTACGCCCAAGCTCTTTCCCTTTGCACAGAACACCCAAATTTTCACCCAACTCTCTCCTTTTCCCAAGATCAAAATCAAAAAAACTCTCCTTCCCATATTCTCTCTCTCTCCCTATGAGTTCACTTTCCAAAAACAAAAAAACTCCTTCTCTCCCTACGAGTTCACTTTCCAAAAACAAAAAAACTCCTTCTCTCACTCCTCTCTCATACGGGTTCTCTCACCTAAAATAAAAATCTCTCTCGAGTTTATCCTCCCTCTCTCTATCACGATTAAATCCTTTTCATCAATTTCTCTTAACTCCAACATACCACTACAGTTTCCAAATTAAACCCCAGCTGATTTTCATAATTTGCGCTACTGGAATTTGGTGATTTGGTGATTTTATTTTACAGCAGGCAACTCTCGGTGCGGACAAGATAGTTCAAACGAACAACCGTAGTTGAAGCTCCAAAGTCGGTTTAGTTACTTTGTATTTGTTGATTTATTACCTTTTTAGTTTATTTATATTTATACTTGATGTAATTTTTAGTGTTTTCCTTTTTTTTTATGTTCTTGGTATGTGTTGTATTTTCCTTGTATTTTTTTCCCTTTGTAGTTGGTACATGTGTATATGTTGTATATTGTAATATGTAAAGTATAGTAAAAAAAAAGACTAAAAAAAGAGAGCAAAAAGAGGCATGAAAATGAAAAGAAGGAAAAACGGAAAAAGAAGAGAGAAAAAAAAAGGATAGCTTTATTTTATTCGTCGATGTCACAATCACACACTCCATACTTATTTTGATATGTATGTGCATGTAATCATAGTCAAAAATCAAAGAAAAAAAGAAAAAAAGACAAATATGCATTTTTAAAGTTTTAACTTGTGATTTCGGTTCAATTCTTTAAAAAAAAGGAGTTTTTCAAAAAAAAAAACACACAAAAAACAAACACAAAAAAACAAAAACAAAAAACGTTTTCAAACTGAAAACCAAAAAAACAAAAATGAAAAAGCAAGAAAAAAACCAAAAACTAGAACCTTAGGATTTTGTTTTCCACTTCAAACAAAAAGCAAAACAAAACTTTTAGGATTTCCTGTAGAAATTTAGGGAAAATCAATTTAAACAATAACTTTGACAAATAACTTAGCTAAATAAAAAGTATAGACGTTCTAGGAAAACCATAGTGCCTTAACCCAATCTCAAACAGTGAAAATAAATACTGAAAGAGCGCTATAGGGGTGCTAATCCTTCCCTACACGTAACCAACTCCTGAACCCTTTTCTAATAACGCAAATCAAACCTTAAACTATTCAAAGTGGAGGGTATCCAACTATTCCCCAAAAATAGTTGGTGGCGATTCTAAATTTCTCATCATTGGTTTAGTTTGAGCTCACCCCAAATGGGCCCGAACGAAAACCGGTGATGACACCTTCGACTCTTCGAATCTTTGAGTCTTAGTTTCCTTTTATGTTTTGTCAGTTTCCATTATTTCATTTTCTTCGACCCTTCGACTCCATAACCTTCAGTTCTTCGAGTCTTCAAGTCAACTCATATCATAACACGCAATGAACGTTCTCTTCTCTCGACTTTGACTCTCCAACCCTACGAACTTTCGGGTCTTCTAGTCAACTGACATAGCTTCGACTCTCCAACTCTATGAACCTTTAGGTCTTCGAGTCTACTAATATGAACGTGCGCAGAGTCCAAACTCTGTCCTTCAGACTTTGACTCTTCAATCCTTTGGATCTTTAAGTCTTCGAGTCGCCAGACTTAAAGAAATTCGTGACAACTTCACCAAATCATGTTTTTCTCAACACTAAAATAAGCTTATTCATGCATAAAATCAAACACTTTAAAGGTAAAGCAAATCTCAAATGAAACATAAGAATATCAGCATCAAACTACTATCAAAATATTAGGTTGAGGGATACATCACTCCCCTAGAATATGGAGACTAGCTAGATATGGTGTAATAAATGCTCTTAATTACATTCAAAGTCATATTTGATCCAAGGTAAGGTATAGATCCTATGAATGCTATTGTTGGCTCTTCCTCTTTGCTTGTCAAATAATCTTCAATGCTCTTCCTTGATCCCAGAATTTTTAAACTAAACTCACAATCTCCAATCCCCTTTTCAGTGTTCTCCCCGTTTCTTTGTAATCCTCTTTTTCCTTAATTATTTTCCCGAAAGTGTATTATCAATGCAGTCATGCATCAACATCTTTCCCTTATTTGCATCTTTTCCATAAATCCTTTCTCTATAAACACTTCTTCCTTATGCATTTGTTGACCTTTGGTCTGTTCTTGTCCATTATTTGCTTTCTTCATTTCTCAGCCTTTTCCATTTCAAAACAAAACCTAATGAGGATAGAAAACATATAAATATTAAAAGACATTGCATAGACAATTAAATCACTTGCTTGTGGTGGTGCACATGGTGCCACTCACCACGTGCTACGTGAAGACTTCGAGATTAACAGTTCAAATTGCAACTTTGACATATTGGAGTTACTACGACTTCCGTTTGAGATAGACAACTTCAAGATCTCGAATGCTTTGAGATTTCAATTCGAGTTAAGCTACTTCGAGAGATTAAACACTTCAAGATTTCAGTTTGATATAAATTTCTTCGAAATTGTAAACTCTAAAGGACTTTAGTTCGGGATACACAACATCTTTGAGATCTCATATCCTTTGAGATAACGAACTTCATACCAAATTACTAAAAGTATCACTTCGAGACGTCACAAGGAGCATTGAAATAGCAAAAACCAATCCAAGATATCAAACTGTCTACAAACTTAAAACAAACCTCACGCCACGTGCACTGTGCTTATGCCACATGCACTGTTTGGTCTCTCCCTTTGTCCTTAGATCCTGATTAAGTTCAAAACAAAACATATACAACACAAATACAAATAACACAAAGGGTAAAAAACATAAAAAGAGATAGAGTTAAAACCTATTTGCATAAAACTAAGTGTTAATTATATAAAAATAAACATAATAATTCAACGTTTGTTTGAAATTTGGTGACTGAAATTTGGTGACAAAAAGTATTGTCATTTAACGATACTTTAAAATATCATTATTATGACATTTAAAAATACCTTAAAAGTGTCATCATATAGTATTATCGTTTTTCTAAAATTTATGATAACCGATCAATAGACTATTTACAAAAGCATCATCTTTAACCTTTAAGTTTCCTGTCTCTCATTGATTATCCGTCAACAACACAAGACGACCAACCCAACAACTTTCTATGCCCTACAACAGTTACGATAAACATGTTCCTCAAAAGTCAATGAAATGTGGGTCTATATATATATATATATATTATTTATTTATATTTAGAATGACTTGAGAAAATACGGCCAAATTATAGTCCTTATTTATTTTTGAAAGATTGTACGACTTCTTGTGAGATTTTGCAGGGACTCGAGAGTTGGCTCACACTACTGGGTGTGATATCCCCTTCTTCAATTACTCATGAATTTTAATTTATTGGGCTCTATTACAAAAAATAAAAAATATTAGTTTAGAATATCGACCAGGTTCAATATTATTATATGAAAATATGCACAGAAAGATATTTTTCAAATACTACTAAAAACAATTAAATTCAATAAGAAGTATGATCGTTATAATTTCATAATATTCAAAATAGCTGAAAATAATAAAATAATAATAAAAGCATGAAAATTGAATTAAACTTTTAATATAATTTAAGATAATAATGTTTAACATGAACGGAATAACAGAATTTTAGTGTAAATTTGGACTTAAAAATTAGCTCAATTAATTTGAAACTGAATTTAGTTTGATTTTCGGGTTCAAATTTTAAAATTTTGAGTATTAGGAGCCAACAAATTTTCTTTATTGAATTAAAATGATTTATAGTTTTATTAAAATTTGTTAATATATTAATATTAGACTTGTTTGATAAATTCCGTTTAATATAAACTACATACAGTTCCAAGAAAAATTGAGGGTTGCAATAGTCCACCTAGACACTGAAAAAGTGTGCTTTGTTCACACTACCGACAGTCACCAATGTGTAGATCAGATGAATTGAAACGAATCGTGGCACCGAGAATCCGAATTTCAAAATTTCCGGCTAGCTAATTCTCAGATCCATCATCGGGTAAGAGGCTCCGGAGATTTTTGGTGCCACTTCCAAACCCAGTGAACGCAAGTACCTACTGACATGGCCGAATGTAAAATCAGTGGAAGAAGATTTAACACTTTAACTAAAGATTTATTAATAAACCTCAATAATTCAGTATTCAGTTTCACCTCGATTTCAAATTTTCACGTACGGCGTTAGAATTCAGCACTCGCGTTAAAAATGTACACCTATTAATGATGCCAAACAGCATCGGTTGTTTGCTAATGCAAGGCCTGTGAAGATGAAGATGATCAAGACTCGTTTACAGGGAGATAGGGAGGGGTCTGGTGCCATTCCAACTACACTGTTCATCTCAACGTTATATACAACACCTGATACAATACTATTCCTCATTCCATTAGTCAATACAGCCTTTCTA
Organism: Taxillus chinensis; assembly: GCA_023512835.1. Classification (NCBI taxonomy): domain Eukaryota; kingdom Viridiplantae; phylum Streptophyta; class Magnoliopsida; order Santalales; family Loranthaceae; genus Taxillus; species Taxillus chinensis. The sequence goes on along the minus strand of CM042088.1, from coordinate 16,500,581 downwards.
TGATTAGCATACACTGCAACTCTTCCTGCAGTTACCATAAACCTCATCAGACCCGATCATATAAGTAGGGTTTTTCTGGCACTCGCCTCTCATAGCCCACATAGCGCAATTTCGATTTTCATCCACGCATCCTTTGGCTTTTGCATGGGTTACCGTATCGAAAGGCCTCACATGAATCCACTTGGTGGCTGACCATTTCTCGCCCATGATAACAGGGCAGCTCCCATGTAAGCTCATTGGATCAGTTGTTGCATCTGGGTGGAGGCTGAAGAAGAGCAATGCATCACCCTTCCTTGCTTTTACTGTAAAATGGACGCATTCGTATGCACATAAGTAAACCAAAAGTAGTTTTTTCACATTTCCATTCAGGTCAAAATTAAGGATTCTCTACTGTACAGCAGGAATGCTAAACGACATCATTTTGAAGTTTTTTTTAAAGGATGCATACCAATAAGGCATCGTTTTGGAGTGAAACAATGCCATTTTACTGAACTAACATCCCTGCTGTTATAGCAAAGGATCTTAATTCCAAAATTAGTGCTCACATTGGCCCTTAACAAAAACTATAGAAGGAAAATACACCTGTAAGTCGTCCAACCTTTCTATACAATAATATGTATACATCACTGAAAAACCATAACATGACGATAGGGATACCTGCATGACCTCTTTTGGCACAATCAGAAAATTCACCATCCTGCAGCTGAGCCACTTCCTGTAAAATCACAAATTGAATATACAGCCAAAAATGGATATGGGCACAGCACAGCATATACGAGATAAAATATTACCTCCGCATCAGGAAAAACTGTTTCCCCTCCCTTCTCTACATCAGATAAATACATAAGTACTGTGGCAATCCGGTGGCCACCAAGTTCTTGATTAGCCTTGTCTTGGAAAAAATCAAAATGTGGCTCATACTTCTGTCCATTCTCGTAATGCAAGATTTGTATAGACTCCCCATTTTCTGTTTAGAAGACCATTTTGAAATTAAACCAAAGATAAGAATTCATCAGGCACTGAAGTGATTAAAGACAATAAAAAAACAAAAAAAACAAAAAAACAAAAAAAAATGCCACGGATTTACCGGCCGGAAAAAAGGTCCATGCACTAATCCTGTCCTCAATGCCTGCCACCACCTCATCCTTTATATTCAAAACAGAGGAAACAAGGATTTTTAAGTCTCCCAGTATGACAAGAACTGGGTGATAATTTATGGATAGTTTTTGTCCTTTGTGAGCTGACATGTTCATATGGAGGGGAAAAGGATAAAAAGCATAGCAAACAGAGTTCAGACTTTAAAATGCCCACCATCCCACAACAAAATTGTACAAAACTCCAAATTTATTGATCTACAGGGAAGAAGATGATCGCAATCAAAAACCAATCATTCCGAGGTTCCATACATACATTTCCCATATAACATACTCAAGTTCAATCCAAAAAGATGAATTTTCATTAATAAAGAGTCATCTGTTTACTTGGAACCAGGTACAGGCCTCAAACAAGTGAAGTACATCTGATTTAGGCACTGCTGCATAGGCTAGGGAATTGTCTATAGCATACAAATAACCATGCACACAAATCAACGGTAATAGACATAACTAAATCAGTAATCAGATAACATGGCCGATTCAACCAGAACAGCACAATTAAGGCTTAGGAAGAAAGTACAGTCAAGAGCAGGCATCTAAAGCAGCGAAGTTGGAAACGAAAACTTTAAGAGGACAACCAATCCAAAAGGCCTGTTCTATGTGTTAGTAGAAAACATTCACAAACTTATCAATGCTTGTTTGTTTTGTTTTACACAACTCTTGATCCCCAGAATTCTTTTGGCGTTAGATCAGCAAAAAATGTTTAGTTAAAAATGAGCCCAAGACATCTATCAACTTAAACAAATAGTTTTTTATGGGACCAAGATTGCCCAAAATATGTAGGATGCTAGGATTCTAGCATGGCTACCACAACTAAGAAAGGTCTTGAGAAAAAAAAAAACACCACCAAATGATGGATTTCAAAAGGGATAATAGCATACAATTCATTACCACACAATTCATTACCAACCACAACTAAGACTAGGGCACAAAGTCCCAAAAGGCTAAGTTGCATGACTTATAATGATGGATCCATTTACTAACCGTTCCAGAAATTATAGAATTCCCCTTTAGTTACAAAATTACAAAAATCCTTTTAATTATCATGACTGCCAAAGAGATAATCCAAATATGGAAATCTCCTCTCTTGTATAACATCAAAATTTCTTTTTCTGTACAATTTCTGTCAAACATAATACAAAACAACAAGCCAGATCTTGGTAATATATTCCAAAAAACACAGGTAATAAATATACTAGATAATTTTGGGCTACTGAATACAGTAGAACAGTAGAAGCATCATCCTAGCAATTTATAGAAATTTAGGGATCACTACTAAGTTGGTAACTAGAAAAATCAATGAATTTAAACATTATTAAAACAGATCAGAAAAAAAAAAATTAAGGACTCCAATATTACTGAAAACTTTTAAAGCATTTTATGGTACAAATTGGGTAGGAATTCAAAATCCAAGCATAACGATAGACTATACTTTCGAGAACACCATTGATGATAACACAGAAAATGTTTTCCATAATGCATGATTGTCAGCAAGTGCAAGGCAAGGCTGAAAAGAAAATACAATACACAGTGCCCAATTTCCGGAAAAGCGATAGCTCGTACTAGGCGATCAGGTCTCAATGTACCCTATACTGCCTAGAAGGATTAGTAGGCGCCCGCTTTATATATATAAATAAAAAATTATAAGCACAATACAACCAAATTGCAAAAGACGCGTGTGTATAATTCGAATAAGCATAAAACATGTGAGTAAGAACGAAAAGACAGTCACAAGCCAGTCATCAATCACTTTGGCGGAGAAAAGACATTGAATTTCATAAGAACGCTACAACAAAATCGCAGTATGTGGATTGAGTGACCTGAGCTTTCTTGAGAAACATTCCGGAGCTTGTCCGGACCCCGCTCATGATGCTTTCTCCTGAATCGTTGTCAGCCACCATTGACTTCTCCAGACTACCCTTGGCCTACTCCCTCAAAACATGAACAAAAAAACGTAATTTGGAATTCAATTCACCATTTATTTAAGAACCACAAGAGACCAAAATCAATCAAAATGAAATACAAATTTTCATGATGTAGACTTTATACTGACCAGATCAATCAGATGGTTGCACTCCTTTTCCGTCAGAAATTCCCTGTAGATGAAAGCCCTACAACAATTCCCAAGCATCATCACAAGATGTGTGTGTGTGTGTGTGTGTGTGTGTGTGTGTGTGTGTGTGTGTGAGAGAGAGAGAGAGAGAGACCTGGGACGCCAGGAGAGTTGAGTGACACGTGTGGGGTCAAGGCTAACAGAAGAAGGGCCATGCTTCATTTGAATCACCGATCCGCCCCTAAAAACAGCAATTGAGAACAGACCGAACAAACATTATAAACAAAAAGTAAGAAATCAGGAACCATGATGTTCCCAGAACAAGGGAAACACGAGGGAGGATTGAAAGAGGGGAAGTGACAACATTATCTGATCTGCGAGCAAGCGATTAGGAAGCAAAACGTGGAAGGACAAGCAAAGAGGAATCGAGAGAAAAATCCTGGAATCCATCGTCAACGGTCCCTTCTTCTTCTTTGTGTTTTTTTTCCTCCTTGTTTTCCTCTGTTTTTTCCCTCATTCAGCTTGTTTGGTCAGAGGAAAGTCGTGATCGTTTTTATAACCGGCATCGGCTTATTTTAATTTAATAATAATATAAATTTAAAACAGTTTTTTAAAATAATATATTGGTGCGCACTCCGTTTGGTACATGGCACAATCCCCGACTAATTTGTTTAAAGTATAAATATTTATACCGCTCGTGACATCTTTGTTTTTATGGTATAAGTTTATTTAAATTTAATAATAATATTTATTTAAAAAATATTTTTTAAAATAGTGAGTCATATGGACATATTGGATTGTTTTTATTTTTCTTTTAATAATTGTTTTTGGATATAAAAAATTTAAAATAAATAAAAAGTTGTTTTTATTTTAGAAAACCTTTATAATGAAAATAATCTTTTATTTTTTAAAATTTTTAATTTTTTATACTCTAAACAGCAAATATATTTTAAAAACCAAAAAAAGTATAACCACACGTATATATAATAGTTGTTTTTAAAAACTATTTTTAATTATTTTTTTGTTTTCAAATCTAAACTCAAGTCTGTAGAAAGATTCAAATAATTTTTTTAATTTATATTTTTTAATGTTGGTCCCTTGGAGCCTAGAGGGGGGTGAATAGGCTCTTATCGAAACTCTTTTCTAACTCTTTGGCACAACACTTATCTGGTTAAGAGATAGAATCAATGCGAAAGATAACCAAATAGTGGAAGTATTTTGTTTTATTATTAGTATGATAAGTACAATAAAATGGAAGCAGACTAAAGCTTGAAAGCTTTTAGACCTACTTGATAACTCTTTAACACTCTGTTTACAATGTACTCACACGCTAGCCTCTATGATCTTAATGAGCTTTGGTACATACACAAAACTATTACACGCTCACTCACTCACATCTTATAAAGTGTACAAGTGTTGCTATTTATAGAGACAACCTTGAAACTTGTTGTTCCGGACATTGTGCACATTTACTGTTTCTCGGAAATCTCTCTGCCTCAATTGCTGCGGATGTGGTCTTCAAGACCTTGGGTTTGCAACGCATAAGAATCTTTGTAAGTTCCCAAGTGTAGTTAAAGTTGTGTCCACATATCCAGATGATCCACATGTAAGATGCTTTAGGTTCTCAACAAGTTTGTCTTACATCGGGAAGCAGCGAGCTGGTGACTTTGAATACGAAGAGATAAGTTGAAGTAGCGTCTTCTTGAATCCGGTATAAGGTTCCTTACTCCGTGTTAAACTAAGCTCGGATCCTTACTCCGTAATACTAATTGCTTACTCCGTATCAATTTGGTACTGAAATCCTTATTCTGTGTAAGCGCTTCCTTATTCCGTATGAAAGAGAAGGTCGGAGTGCTTACTCCGCATCAGCGCTTCCTTACTCCGCATCTAGTTTTCTTACTCCGCATGAGTTAGAAGAACAGATGGCTTACTCCGTATCAGCACATCTTTACTCTGCATGAGTGAGTGGTTCGGATTCCTTACTCCACATCTAGTTTTCTTACTCCGTGTGAATAAAGACTCAAGTCCTTATTCCGTAAAAGTACTTCCTTACTCCGCATGTATGGAAGACTCGGATTCCTTACTCCGTGTCTTCTTTACTTTAGTTTGGTTGAGTGGAAGACTTAACTTTTTAACTCCGTGACGACTCTCTTACTCCGTGCGACTTTGTAGACTAAGATTCTTACTCCGCATCTATTTGACTTAGTCCGTTTGAAATATTAGGTGCGGATTCCTTAGTCCGTAGCTTTTAAGTTCTTAGTCCGCACGAATGATTCTTATTCCATAAGAAGTAAGGACTTCATTATTTACCAAGTGTTTGACGACACTCATTCTCACTTGGATCAGGATTATGTATCCTGTCCTTAGCTTTGCTTTCCCGAGTGTACAACCAGATTAAGATCATATCTTCTGCAATGACTTAAGACAAAACAACAAAGGTCTCAAATCAAGTTACATAGGGCTTTATCAGCATTATCCAAATTCTGGGCTTGATCCAACAATCTACCCTAATTATGGATATGCCCAAACCTTTTGTAATCTTATCTGGTAAGCAACGCAAAAAGATAACCGTTGGTCCCGGAGAGCCTAAAGGGGGGGGGAGTGAATAGGCTCTTTGAAAATTCTTTCTCTCTCTTAATGGCTAGACACTCACTCTGGTTAAACGGATAAAATCAGTGCGGAAGATTAACCAGGTAGTGGAAGTATGTTGCTTTATTATCTGAAGATAATTACAAAGAAGCAAAACAGCGCTTTAGCTGATTACAACACAACACTCTGTTATGGTTACACACACTTGGCTGTAAATCTCTGTATAAGCTATTTCACACGATACACGCTTGTAAGTATATGAGTATTAGTAACCGCACGCATATTTATATTTTACATTGCTTCAGGTATATATAGACATCCTAGGAATCTATCTTGGAATTGCATTTTTCGAGCAGTGTGAAGCATTGAAGTTCTTCATCGGAAAATGCTGAAGCTTTAACTGCTGCGGATGTGGAGCTCGAAATATTGGAAGCATAAGTTGTGGTGAATTCTTGCTTGATTCCAATTGCATTTGAGATCGCGTCCACATCTCCGCATGATCCACGTGTAAGAATTTAGGTTTTCAACGGGTTTGTTTTACATCAGGACGAAGCGAGCTGATTGCAATAAAAGCGGCTTAGAAATGATGAAGCAGCGTCTTCTTAGTCCGTCATAAGGTTCCTTACTCCATATCAGCGACTTGGATCCTTACTCCGTGTCAATGGTTGCTTACTCCGTACGAATGAAGTCCTGGAATCCTTGTTCCGTGTCAGCGCCTCTTACTCCGCATGAAGTATAGGCTCGGAGAGCTTATTCCATATCAGCGCTTCCTTACTCCGCATAAAGTAGGTACTAAAGGCTTACTCCGTATCAGTGAATCCTTACTCCACATGAGTAATGGGTCAGATTCCTTATTCCGCATTTGTTGTCCTTACTCTGCAACAATTGTCCTTACTCTGTTCGAATGAGATTCGGATTTCTTAGTCCGTGTCTTCTTTTTCTTTAGTCCATTGGAGTGACAATTTCGATTCTCTCTCCGCAACAAGTCTCTCTTATTCCGTGCGAGTGATAAACTTGGAATCTTATTCCGTATCAATTGACTTAGTCAAGTTGAGAGTTAGACACGGGTTCCTCAAGTCGTTTTGTCAAGTGTTTAGTCCGCACGAAAAGTCCTTACTCCGGATGAAGACTCGGTTATGTACCAAGTGAATGACGATACTTATGATGATCCGGATCAGGATTATGTATCCTGTCCTTAGCTTTGTTCTCACACGAGTAGGTCCAGATTAGAGTTAACTCATCTGCACAGACTCAATAGTAAACATGAAACATCTCGAGTCAAATTACATAGGGTTTGTTCCGCATTATCCAAATTCTAGGTTTGATCCAACAATCTCCCCAATATGGATATGTCAAACCCTTTGTAATCTGATCCGGTAAGGCAGCAAGAAATAACACATAGGTAAGGATTAAAGAGAACAATTCCACTAAGTTGCAACAGGAATACATTAAGCCTCAGTACAGATATAAATTATGATACATACGGCTTACTATATTTGAAGATCATCCTTGCTGCATGCTCTCGTAGTGCCATTGTCTGCTTCTTGGTGAACTCGATGATATTTTTCCAGTTATCATCAAAGGAGATAACAGATTTCAGGAAGTAGCAGACAAAGGCTCCACAACTGTTTCCATCGGGTTGCTGGGGCACATTCTTCTTGTTCCGGATCGTCACCATAATTACTTCATCCTGACCAAGAGGCAGTAAATCCAAGTCTTCATAGAGAGAACTTTGTCTGATTGCATCAGACAAGGTTCGAACGAGACTCCGCATCTGATTCTTTCTAATCTGGCGGTCAACAACCTGATGAGAATTCAGAAGCAAGATTTTCTTCTCTTTGATCAGAAAAACAATCAGCATGAAATGTGGGGAGTCGACCCGGAAAGGGATGAAAACGATGGACAGAGAGGTCCATGGTCGGCTGTTTTCTGATGTACCATAGATGTAGGATAGAATAACGTCCATAGCAGGAAACTAGTTTTCAACCCAGCAAGGAAGAACATCAAAATCAAGGCCTTCCTCAAGTAAAGAGGGGAATAGCCTCAACTCCATCTTTACCGCCAGAGCATAGTTGTCGATGTCGTCAGTGGAAAATTGTCCCTCCTCAGACAGTATGGTCCGGATGTCATGAGGTTCGAAGGGGGACGAGGTAGACATACATCGGTGCTCGGCGGTGGAGGAGGCATAGGCCTTGGCCGCAGCAAGAATGCTCCCATCAACATCATCCGGATGCAATTCCGCGTATGATGGGAGGAAGGAGATGGCACCAGATGGAACAACAGGAGTGGGAGAGCTGGTCTGGCCAGTGGAGAAACGGATGCGTTTAGGCACCGAAAGGCCTGGAGGAAGAGCAGGTGCAGACCGTTTGCGAGAGGCAACGCCAGCAGTGGAAGGAGGGGAAGGATAAGATGATTTCTCCCCCGGTTTGGCAGATCGGCGAGAGCGGGAGGGACTGGCCACGACTTGCGTTAAGTCCGCAATGGAGGTAGACAAGTCAGAGAAAGATGTGGCGAGCCGCTCAAGCTTCTGATCCATGGAAAGAGAGGAAGAGGAGAAGGCAGAAAGAAGCTCGGCACCCATGGCCCGGACATGGTCAGAAAGGGCCTGGGTCTGAAGACGACTGTCCTCAGCAAGGCGATCGAGTTGGGCGGAGAAAGCAGCCTCAGATAAAATCGTGGAAAAAGAGGCGCGCCCAAGACCAAAGGCGGGAGCTTTTCGGACTCGCCCGCATGAAGAGGGGCAGGTGTGGGCAGGGCAGAGTCGGCGGCAGCAGGAGAGGACGGTGGTTGTACAGCAGTAGCAGCAGGAGGTGCGGCAGATCCACTTTGACCTGGAGAGGTCAATGGTAGGGATATCCGCAGGATAAGAGGGACCAGCCTCAGCGGGGACAGGTGTCCGTGCGTCGTGGGCAGGGCCGGAGGAGGCAGCAGCAGGAGGTGCATCCTGAAGGAGAGACGACGTTACAAAGCCGTGGTAGCAGTTCCAAGTAAGCATTTCCTCCGGGGTCTGGGTGTGTTGAGCGTAAAACACCCGGAGGGTAGGTTCTGGGATGTCGGCAGTAATGGCGAGGCTGAAGCGCAGCCAGCAGTCATTCAGTAGGTCGGTGGGAAGATGGTGGAGGTAGTCCTGGAGGTCCGGAGAGTGAGCGGGAGAGGCTTCCGCAGGAGAAGATGGGAGGTCCGGAAGAACAGCAGCAACAACCGTTGTGACCAGAGAGATGGGTGTGGGAGCGTCAGCAGCAGCATCAGGAGCAGCAGTAGCAGCAGCAAGAGAGGCAGGGACTTCAGCAGGAGAGGCGGAGGTGGTAACCTCAAGGAAGTGCGGTTGAGAGGACCCTACAGTAGTAGACAGGTCAGCCCAAACGCTGTGCAGCGAACTACGGGAGCGTGCCGGAGCGACAACGGACCGGATGCGGGAGTGGACGGACCGGAGAGCAGAACTGACTTCGTGACCCGAGTTGGCAACAGGTTCACCAATGGAACTAGTTTGCTGTTCTGAAACAGCAGCAAAGGGCACGGGAGACTGGAGGGTGGCGAACGGTGAGGGTCCCATCGGCAGTAAGATGTCGGAAGTAGTAGGTCGCCGGGAAGGGAATCACCAGTTCACTCTGGAAGTGCGCGGGATGAAGATGCCGGAAAATTTGGGATAGAATCCGTCCGAAGGACGAGCTCCGTTTCCCATTCCGCATCACCCGGAAGAGAAAGTTGCCCCAGTCAAGTGGCAGTGACTCAAAAACCGCATACATCCCCAGTAGGAGATCGTACGAAACCGAGTCGAGAGCCATGGAGCGAGCCAGAAGACACTGGCTGAGTATGGTGGCCATACAACGGTGAGGACCATGGAAAGACTTCATTTTGTACTCCTTCACCTTATTAGGACACCCCATGGAAGCAGCCATGGCAGCAGCATTTGGCTGGATGTCATCACCGGCTGGAAGGTTGAAGACGTCCCGGATCACCTGAGGTGTGATCTTGGTAGGTTCCCCTCGAACCACAGAAAAGATATACTCCTCAATTGAGGTAGAGTGTGTTGGGATAGTGCTATATAAAGCAATGTGTAATCCTAATAATGTAAAGACTATTTCTGATTAATTGAAATATTTTTTGTTTAAGTATTTATTAGATTGCATTATTCTGCTTTCTTATATGGCTGAGGATCATAACATCCCATTACTTATCAAAGTATATTACTGGGTATGTGTGAGACACATACAATAGATCCACTAATTAGACTAAGTATAAAATTAGTTCACAATCGGTGAATAGAGTTTTGGATGCTCTATTCTAATAAGATTGTGGTGCGGACTATTTCCATAGTGGTAGTGGGAGTGATCTAATCTAAGATCATTGTAAAGAGTTTACAAATAGTAGTGCCAGTATGTATTTATATATATTGAACAAGACCATGATAGAATAAGTTCTTCAACTAATATTCGTTGCATTGTATGAAGAACTTTATATTTTATCGCTAGATGATTGATTTATGGATTAATCTTAATCTAGACCGTTTGATTAACTCATGTCTATAATTTATGTCTTTTGACTTATTAATGAGTGAGAGGCTTAGTGCTTCAAATACCTCGATATCTTGGAGATATAATATTATAGATAGTGGGAGCGTCAAGTCAGGTGCATGGAATCCACTGCTTTGTTATACGAAGAGTAATGATATTCCTATGTTGTTTAATTCGGGATTCTTGGGTGAATCAAGCGCTTGTAATTATATTAGATATAATTTATTATAAATCCTAATTCATGATTGGATCATGAATAGGTCGCCCATTAGAGAATTAATGGTAACACATGGATAAAGATATAATTAGAGAGGTTGAACGGAATCTATTGATACATGTCTCTAATTATGAATATCATAGTGGAGGATCATATCACATGGTAATCAGTTATATATCGATGGACAAATCATTTATTATGGATTCTTGTAATCATATCTGCTTGATCTTAGAGTGCAGTTTTAGTCCTTGATCGTGGCTCGGACTAAAACTAATAAATAATAATTTAATTGATTAATGAGATTAATTAATTAAATATTATTTATTGGAGCTTCGATTAAGTGGGTCCATTTGGTCCCTCTCGCTAGTACCGTTTATTCTTGTATGGAGTACTGGATCGTTGTGAGTTAATTCTTTGGCTGTGCTTAAGAGCTAATTAATTAACGTGTGTTAATATATATTTAAGAGTTAAATATATATCACATGGTTATTTATTTAATTAGATTAAATAAATAAAAATAAATATTTTTATCCATTTAATGTGATTAAATGAATAATTATATTATTTATTTATTTGATGAATAAATAATATTGGATATTTATTTAATTAGCTTTGTTGCGTAATAATTATATTATTTAAAGAGTTTAAATAATATGTATTATTATTATTTAACTAAAGGGGCGTATGTGTAATAGCACAGGGGTAACCCTAAGTCTATAAATAGATGCATAGCCTCCTAGGTTAAAGGGGTGCGTGTGCAATCATTGACAGCCAAGAGAGAGAGAGACAGGTGACGGCCAACCCTAGCAGAGGTGGTGTTCCTGTTCTTTAATCCAAGGGTGCCACAGCCTTGTACTCCTTGAGAAGGTGAATAGCAGAGAAGGCTATTTGGTGGTTGAATCCAGGACACTGCGAGGACGATCAAAGGCAGATCGTGAGTTCATTCTTGGAGGGAAAAGAAGAGGGTTCTAGCTTTACCGTTCTTCAGGTTGGTTTTTTCTTTTCTCTCTTTGCAAAATTAAACGAATTGATTCATGTTTAGATCCTGCTGTTTGTTTGCTGGAATAAAATTTTTAAAATTCGTTTCCGTTGCGGTTAATCGTTAACCCCATTCCAGTATTCCAACAGAGTGCTGATAGAAGGCCAGGACGTCCGACACTAGAAGATCGGTCGGGGCAGAGACAAGCGCAAAAAGGTTGCTGTGCTCGAGTAGCTGGCAAACCTCGTGGAGCCATGCTGGAGGATCAGAGATTCCGGACCAATCGACAAGATGGCCAGGAACAACACCATAGAGAGCTTGGGATGCCATTGAGAGTGAAAGATTGATGGAGAAGGAGAGAAAATCTTTGCAGGAAAAAGGTGCGACGAGGGTTTAGGGTTTTGAGAGTTGGTAGGGATAACCTCGGTCGACGCTGATTGTGCGGGATAAATAGGATCCTTTCCGTGGAAGTAAGTGGGTCTCGAGTTTAAGCGAAATGAACAGTGAGCCACCCGACTTCCTTATGTCATTAGAAGTGATGGATTAACGCCGTCGAATAGACCTATGACGTGGCGGCTGTGCTAACCATTCAAAGATGACAGCCATCATACTGAAATCAATGTATGTGTGAGATAATTAACACATAAATCCAATAGGTCAACATAGCCAATCCTTCATACTGAGAATGAGAGCAAAGATTTAATTAGATTTATATAACGTCATCCATCAGAGAATGTATGAGTGAAAATAGAAAGAAGAGCACATGATGTATGATGTTACAACTGACTGTCATGCCTAAAATGCTAGGAAGAGGAAGATAACAGCCAAGCAATCCATAATTCTGATTCAACAATGTAAGTCCAATCAGCTTTATGAGTGAGAGTTATAGGGCGGAACATCCGAGACATATCAGAGAGGCATTACTTAATAATAAGCATTCTCTCGCCCTGTAATCATGCCTTTTGCTGAAACAGGGGGCCTTACTTAAGATTCAATGAAGTATTCTCTCCCCCTGAGATCAGCGAATCATTTTGATGCGATCTTCTCGAGGATGACTCCCCTCGGATAGATGACCAGGAAAGAGGTCATGAAATGTGAATCGGGGGTTATTACTGAGATAATAAAGAGAGCAATTTCTCCCCCGTGGACTGTTAGAGCCTTTAAGACGTTTCCTGTTTAACATGAATCGTGAGAAACTGCTGCCTATCCTTGATTTACTCCACTCAAGCAGCTGATCGGCAGACATAGTGAATTTTCCCTTTCAATCCGAGCTATCCCAAATCATTCCTCAACCATGTATCTTAGATATGTCAGTCAGTCAAAAAATCATAAGACATGTGATGGAAGATGGAGTTGAATTCATGACATCAAAAGAGGATATGTTTCATATATATTTAATTATGTTTGCTTGATTCACTATCAGTCCGGATAAGCAAGCATCCTCCCATTTGAACTTAGTGAGAAATATCAGAACATTTAAACTACTAAAGTAAGATAGTTAAACATGAAGTTCAGTATCTATCACTAACCATGAAGTACAGCAATGCATGCTCTGAGACTAACTACTGATGGATAACAGGTGAGAAGCTATGAAGAAAAGTCAAGCATACCTAATTTGAGAAGAAGTTCAGAAAATCTTACATTAGGTAGGGGCTTTGTAAGTATATCCGCCAGTTGATCTTTAGTAGCAACATGTTCCAAGGATATGTACTATTTAAGAACATGGTCGCGAATGAAATGATGCCTGACCTCAATATGTTTAGTCTTTGAATGCATGATGGGATTATTGCTGATAGCAATAGCACTGGTATTGTCACAGTAGAGTGGAACAGATGTCATGTTGAAGCCGTAGTTAGTAAGTTGACTTTGCATCCAGAGAAGCTGTGCGCAGCAACTCCCAAAGACTATATATTCCACTTCAAGAATAGAGGATGATACGGAATTCTGCTTCTTACTGAACCAAGAGATCAATCTGTTTCCAAGGAATTGGCATGTACCACTGGTGCTTTTCCTGTTTATGCAACATCCGGCAAAATCAGCATCAGAATATCCAGATAAGGCGAAGTTGGACTCTTTTGGGTACCAAAGTCCCAAATTCATCGTCCCTTTGAGATACCTTAATATTCGTTTTACGTGAAGCATATGTGACTCTTTGGGATTCGCCTGATATCTTGCGCAGATGCAAGTTGCAAACATTATGTCTGGGCAACTTGCTGTAAGATATAGCAAGGATCCAATCATCCCTCTGTACTCAGTCACATTCACTTATTTGCCATCAACATCTGGGTCTAACTTGGCACTGACTGGCATTGGAGTTTTGACGGGAGATAAACCTTCCATACCAAACTTCTTGATTAAGTCGCAAATGTACTTAGCTTGGTTTATGAAGGTCCCTTCCTTTAGTTGTTTGACTTCGATCCCAAGGAAGTAGGACAGTTCTCCCATCATACTCATCTCAAACTTGCCAGTCATCAACTTGGCGAACTCATCACAAAGCTTCGGATTAGTTGATCCAAAAATGATATCATCCACGTAGATCTGTACGATTAGAGTATGTCCCTTCTCTTTCCGTAAGAATAGCGTGGTGTCAATCTTTCCTTTTTGAAAGTTATGAGCAAGTAAGAATTTCAAAAGTGTGTCGTACCAGGCTCGTGGAGCTTGCTTCAATCCATACAAGGCTTTCCTTAGTTTGTAGACCAGATGTCCAGCCTTTGGTTCAATGAAACCTGGAGGTTGTTCAACATATACCTCCTCTTGAAGATCTCCATTTAGAAATGCACTCTTGACATCCATTTGATAAACTTTAAAGTTTTCATATGAAGCGTATGCCAAGAACATTCTGATTGCTTCAAGTCTGGCTACTGGGGCAAAGGTTTCGTCATAGTTTATTCCTTCTTCTTGACGATAACCCTTGGCTACTAGTCAGGCTTTGTTCCGAATTACGATTCCGTCCGTATCAAGTTTGTTCCGGAATACCTATTTAACTCCAATGACTTGTTGAGACTTTGGCCTAGGTACAAGAGTCCACACATCATTCCTCTTGAACTGATTTAACTCTTCCTGCATGGTGTCTATCCAATTTGAATCTTGAAGTGCTTCTTCCACCACTTTTGGCTCTATTTGCGACAAAAAGCAAGAGTAGAGGCACATGTTGGAGGTGGCTGCCCTTGTTCTAACACCAACAGTAGGATCACCAATCACTTGTTCTTGAGGATGGTTTCGAGTCCACTTATAGTTTTGTGCAAGTGGTGGTGAATACTCAATGATTTGAAGCTCTGTCAGATTAGGTGGTTCTGGTTCGTCTGCTGTGTGAACTTCTTCCGGGCCAGCATTATCCATATCAATAGGTTCTGGAGTGTTTTGCGGTTCTCTATTACTATTTATTTCTGTATTAGCTGGTCCGGATGGACTTGAAGGTGGTCTGGTAGTTTGAATATCCGAAGGAACATGTCCGGAGTTAAGTGGAAGTCCCGAGTCCGATTCATCCGTAGCATCATCTGCATCATTTCTTCGTTCTTCACTGGTGCCATGTGGTTGGTCAGTAGGAGCGACAGGAACATTCATAAACTTTGAGTAGTCAATGTTGTCGTCTTGATCCTGCACATTAGAACTTGGAGAACCAACTTTCGACCAATCCAAGTTAGCTTCATCAAAGGTCACATGGATAGATTCTTCAACTTTGAAGAGTTTTCTATTGAAAACCCGATAAGCCTTGCTATGAAATGAATACCCAACAAATATCCCATCATCAGATTTTGGTTCAAATTTATTCCGGGATTCTTTTCCATTGTTCAGTACATAGCAAGTACACCCAAAAGTTCTGAAGTGTGAAATAGAAGGCTTTCAGCCTTTCCACATCTCATAGGGTGTTTTCATGGTAAATTTATTTATAAGAGTTCGTTTCGAACATAGCGAGCGATAGACACCGCTTCAGCCCATAGACGAGAGGAAGCTTTGCCCCTGCTAACATTGATCTGCCAGCCTCGACTAAAGTACGGTTCTTGCGCTCAGCTATCCCATTTTGTTGTGGAGTTCTGGGCGCAGAGAAGTTGTGTTGAATGCCCTATTCAGAACAATATGACCTCATATCTGAAAAATCAAATTCTGTACCATGATCACTCCTGATGCATTTAATGCTTAGTCCTTATGAGTTGCTTATCTAGTTGAAGAGATCGACAAGGTATTCAAAGGTTTGATCCTTAGATTTCAGGAACAACACCCATGTGTACCTGGTGAAGTCATCGATAACCACATGAGTATATCTCACACCAGCTAGTGAAGAAACAGAAATGGGACCACAAAGATCCATGTGAAGTAGTTGTAAGGGAGCAGTTATTGAATTAACTGATTTGCTCTTAAAACTATGTTTGGTCTGTTTGCCAAGTTGGCATTCTCGACAGAGAGTGTCTCTGGAGTATTTGTGTTTAGGCAAGCCAGTGACCAAATCAAGCGATGCTAATTTAGACAAGGTCTTAAAATTTAAATGTGCACAACGCTTGTGCCATAGCCAACTATCTTCATGTGATGCTATAGTGAGGAAGCATACAGGGTCAGAAGAATTGTTTCTCAAGACCACAGAATATATGTTCCCATCTCTTGATCCGGATAACTTAATATCTCCGGATAAGTTATCTCTAACGTCGGTGTTTGACAAAAAAGGAAACCGTGAATCCTTTGTCACATAAATTACTGACACTCAGCAGATTATGCTTCAAACCTTCGACTAATGCAACCTTAGTTATTGATACACAGCCATTGGTTAAAGTGCCATACCCCACAGTCTTACCTTTACTGTTGTCACCATATGTTACGGATGGGCCTCGTTTGTCAGTAACATCCACGAGCAGAGACTTATCACCCGTCATATGTCCGGAGCATCCGCTATCGAGTATCCACTTGCTTTGATTGATCTTTGACTTCAAGTGAGATTGCAGTGAATTCTATAGATGCTCCTGCAAGACAACAAATTACACTTTTGGTGCCCAAACTTGTTTCGGGCGGTTAGGAGAAGCAACAACAGTGTTAACTATTCCGGATTTTACGTTGCTCGGAACTTTAACTTTCCAGGTTGACTTAGCTTTTTTCGTATTAGTTGCTTCTTTAACTTGGGTTTTCCTAGGAGAGATGCTCCGAGGAGTTTTAGATTTAGATTTCCGAGAATAACCCTTTTTGACAACCTGATTTTTATTGATTGAAAAATTATTGCACAACCAGTCATCAGATAGACTCCGACATTCATAATAGTAGTGACCTATTTCACAAAATATCAAACAGACACTATGATGTGGAGTTACAGTTGGGGATACAGGTTTCTTTGGCTTAACAGGTTTCCTACTCTGTTCCCTATGGCCTAATCCTCTGCGAACAGGTGACGCGTTCTTGGCCCTAGAAGCGTCAACCTTTGCCTTTTCTTTGTTTCTGGGTGCTGTAGTTTCGGCTTTAACTACAGCAACCT
Organism: Taxillus chinensis; assembly: GCA_023512835.1. Classification (NCBI taxonomy): domain Eukaryota; kingdom Viridiplantae; phylum Streptophyta; class Magnoliopsida; order Santalales; family Loranthaceae; genus Taxillus; species Taxillus chinensis. The sequence continues at coordinate 16,483,620 of CM042088.1, read as the reverse complement.
TCCCTTCATCGTTTGGTACAGTGCTACTACTTCGGGATTAGTAGTAACAGCCTCTCTTCCACAATCATAAACTATGGTGCCACCTGAAACAAAACTATCCAACGATTTAGATGTACTAACAGGATATAGGTTGGTTAGTTTTAGAGTGTAGTCCGGAGGGCACTCAGTAGTTGGAGCAGTGGAAGTGGATTCGGATCCTAGGCTAGGTTTGACTCAGATATTGTTAGGATCAGTTCTAAATGTAGAGGCTATTTCTCTGGATTTTAGCCATTTACGATTTATTTCCTTTTCCTTCTCAAGTTCAATCTCGAGTCTTTTAAGATTTACATTCATGCCTGTGAGGTTGGTATTCAGCAAGTGATTTTCAGCTCTTAGGTCATGATACCAAACCTCCCTACTTCGGTAGTCAGCTATGTCCTTTTCAAGTTTAGAAACAGTAAGTTCTAGGCGTTTAGTCTGACCACTCATATTTTGATACATTTGAGTAATTATTAATCTCTCATTCTTTTCATCATCACGTTCCTTAGTGAGAGATTCTAATTTACTCAAGAGCTCAGAGATAGAAGGTACCTCAACATTTGCCATGAGACAGACGTTCACCTTTTCCATTGGTTCGTCATCTGAAGATTCCTCTTCTTCTTCCGAACTACTGTTGTATTTTGAGACAAACGCCTTCCTCTTCATTTTGCTGATGTCTGAGGTGGAGCGTCGGGGTTTAACCTTGTCATCCTTGTCGGCCGTCTTGGGTTTGGATCTATAGTCCTTGGCCCAATGACCAGGTTTCCCGTAATTGTAGCAGTCTTGGGATGTCGACTCCGACCGCTCCTTCCTTCTCGAGGATGAGGAAGAGCCTCTTCTGAATACTTTTCTGCTTTTTCGCAGAAATCGTGTGAAGGATTTCACCAAGAGTGCTATTTCTTCTTCCATGTCACGTACTTGGAAGAGTACCCCCTGCCCGTGCAGCTCTTCCGTATCATCCTCCGTTAACATGCTTGGTCCAAACCATCCTTAATAGCAACCCCTTTTTTCTTTCCAAGCTATCTTCTCATCTCAGTCAGTGTATATGAATTTGACCTCATGAGTCCGTAGCTCTCCATATAGCTCTTCAAGGGGAGCATACTGCCAGTTGTCTTTGGATTGCATCTGGAGCTGCTTGGAGTAATAGCGATCCGGCAAGGAACGAAAGAACTTGTCATTTATTTGGAACCGGTGTAGTGTCGTCGAATGACTTTCAATTCTAGGATGAGCTTGCCGAATCGCCAACTAGATGCTCTCTAGGGATTCGCTCAGGTTTGTGGTTGAAGCTCTCAAAGTCCTCTAGAGCGCAAATGACGTTCTTGCATCCTGGGACTGACTTCCTTCATATAGAATAGTCAATTTGTCCCACACATCTTTTGTTGTCGTGCAGCCCTGGACGTCCGTGAAGGCCTCTGAATCCAAGGACGATGTCACATAAGCTAGAGCCTTTTCACTAGCGTATTGCCAGGCTCTTTCATCATGAGTGAGTTCAATGGTCTTTGGCCTCCCGACCCCATTTTCTCCGATGGTCATCGAAATGGGAAGCTCCTTGACGAAGACAAGGCCACATTAGATGATCATGATAGGTCATGAACATCTTCATGCGAGCTTTCCACTGGGAGAAAAGCTCTGATGTGAACATTGGCGGTTTGCTTAAAGTGTAGCCTGAACTCCGTAGTTGAGGAGCAGCGGTAGCAGCAAGTTGAGGTGGATCAACATTTTCACTGCTATTTCGGTTAGGAAGGGGCTCTTGAGCTCCCCCGGAGTTAAGGCGGGTGTTGAATAGCTTGCTGCTTTCTTCAGCCATTGTTAAGTTGAGAGGGAGTGAGGGATCTCTACGAGCAGGTAAAACTTGCTCTGATACCACTTGTTGGTCCCGGAGAGCTTAGAGGGGGGGGGGGGGGGTGAATAGGCTCTTTGAAAATTCTTTCTCTCTCTTAATGGCTAGACACTCACTCTGGTTAAACGGATAAAATTAGTGCAGAAGATTAACTAGGTAGTGGAAGTATGTTGCTTTATTATCTGAATATAATTACAATGAAGCAAAACAGCGCGTTAGCTGATTACAACACAACACTATGTTATGGTTACACACACTTCGCTGTAAATCTCTGTATAAGCTATTTCACACGATACACGCTTGTAAGTATATGAGTATTAGTAAACGCGCGCGTATTTATATTTTACATTGCTTCAGCTATATATAGACATCCTAGGAATCTATCTTGGAATTGCATTTTCCGAGCAGTGTGAAGCATTGAAGTTCTTCATCAAAAAATGCTGAAGCTTTAACTGCTGCGGATGTGGAGCTCGAAATATTGGAAGCATAAGTTGTGGTGAATTCTTTCTTGATTCCAATTGCATTTGAGATCACGTCCACATCTCCGCATGATGCACGTGTAAGAATTTAGGTTTTTAACGGGTTTGTTTTACATCGGGACGAAGCGAGCTGATTGCAATAAAAACGACTTGGAAATGATGAAGCAGCATCTTCTTAGTCCGTCATAAGGTTCCTTACTCCATATCAGCGAAGCTCCGATCCTTACTCCGTGTCAGTGGTTGCTTACTCCGTATGAATGAAGTCCTGGAATCCTTGTTCCGTGTTAGCGCCTCTTACTCCGCATGTAGTATAGGCTCGGAGAGCTTATTCTGCATCAGCGCTTCCTTACTCCGTATAAAGTAAGTACTGAAGGCTTACTCCGTATCAGTGAATCCTTACTCCACATGAGTAATGGGTCGGATTCCTTATTCCGCATTTGTTGTCCTTACTCTGCAACAATTGTCCTTACTCCGTTCGAATGAGATTCAAATTTCTTAGTCCGTGTCTTCTTTTTCTTTAGTCCAGTGGAGTGACAATTTCGATTCTCTCTCCGCAACAAGTCTCTCTTATTCCGTGCGAGTGATAAAGTTGGAATCTTATTCCGTATCAATTGACTTAGTCAAGTTGAGAGTTAGACACGGGTTCCTTAAGTCGTTTTGTCAAGTGTTTAGTCCGCACGAAAAGTCCTTACTCCGGATGAAGACTCGGTTATGTACCAAGTGAATGACGATACTCATGATGATCCGGATCAGGATTATGTATCCTGTCCTTAGCTTTGTTCTCACACGAGTAGGTCCGGATTAGAGTTAATTCATCTGCACAGACTTAATAGTAAACATGAAACATCTCGAGTCAAATTACATAGGGTTTGTTCCGCATTATCCAAATTCTAGGTTTGATCCAACAATAACATACAAAATAGAAATCACATCCATTTTCATTAACCATCAACAAAGTATAATTTAGCCTTTATACAGAATTTTCATTAAGGTACATAAGGCTTACTATATTTGAAGATCATCGTTAGCCTTCTCTCTAAGCTTCATTGTCTGCTCCATTGTGTAGGCTTGAATGCTGTTCCAGTTTTTATCCACCTTGATAATAGATTTGATGAAGAAACAGACAAAAGCTCCGCAGCTATCTCCATCGGGCTATTGTGGCACTAACTTCTTGCCCCGGACCGTCGCCTTCAGCTTTTCAATTGGACCCAATGGAGTTAGGCCCCTATCTTCATAAAGTCCAGATTGCTTTACGGCTTTCGTCAGATGAAGACGAAGTGGCTCTCATTGATTCCTTCTAATGTTGTGCTCCACGACTTGATGAGAATCAATTAGGATCAGCTGCTTGGACGGAATCATAAAGACAACCAGCATGAAGTGCGGTGTCATGATCTGTGTACGGAATAAGGACAGATTGGAGAGTTTTTCAGGGAGTGCTGTCCTCAGCAGTTCCGTTAATGAAGGTCTGAATGTGGGCTATATCTAGAAGATACCCTTCATTCCAACATGGCAAGACATCAAACATGTGCCTGTCCTTGTATAGGGACGGAAACAACCTCATCTCCATCTTAACTGCTCGAGAGAAGTTGTCTATGTCTTCTGTGGTGAGCAGACCTGTCTGAGAACGAATAGTCTTAATGTCTTCAGGAGAGAAGGGGTACAACTCGGATAGACATCTTCGCTCTGCATTCGACGCGACATACTTGGTCATAACATTAAAAACACTTCCATCCTCATCAAGAGGATCACGATCCACTTATGATGGGAGGAAGGTGTCAGCAGCTGCAGATGGAGAGATCGAAGGAGGAGCTGCACTAGAAGAGCTGGGCTGAGAGAAGCGGCTGCGTTTGGGGATGGTAACTCCCGGAAGCAGTGAGGATGCAGACCGCTTTTCAGCACGAGCTGGGGAAGGTGCAGGAGGATCAGATGACACTTTCTCCCCTGGTTTGGTAGATAGCCGAGGAGCGGGAGGAGGACGGGCCATCGTGTGCACCAAGTCCGCAAAAGAGGTAGACAAGGAATGGAAGGACGAGGTGACAAGATCCATCTTTTGCTCGATGGAGGTGGAAGAGTCCGTTAAGGCGGAGAGGAGTTGGGCGCCGAGGGCATCAACATTAGCGGCGATGGCAGAAATTTGGGCGGTTTGGGCTTGGGCATGACGGTCCAGCTGAACAGACAGCACAGCATCAGAGTGAACCGTGCCAAATGAGGCAGTCCAAGCGCCAACTCCGGGGCTTTAGAGGACTCCCCTATAGGAATAGGTGCAGGCGTGCGCTGGGCAGAGGAGTCGGCAGGAGTGGAGGGGACGTCAGCAGTAACAGAGAGGGGGGCATCCGGAGCATCAGACGCTTCCGAAGTAGCAGAGCCACTTTGACCAGAGAGGTCAACAACAGGGATGGCAGCTGCAGGAGAGGTGGACCGAGCCTCAGCAGGGGAGGGAACCCGTGCGTCTTGGGCCTTTCCGGAGGAGACAGTGAAGGGAACATTCGGAATGTGAGCAGACGTAAGAAAGCCATGGTCTAGATTCCAGACGATCATATCCTGCGGGGTGTGGGTGTGTTTGGCATAAAACACCTTGATATCGTTGTCAGGGATGGAGGCAGTACAAGCGAGGCTAAAACGGAACCATAGGTCCGTTAAGGTGTCGGCGGAGAGATGGTCAAGGTAGTCTTGGGGTTGAGGTTGTTGGATCAAACCGAGAATTTGGATAATACGGAACAAACCCTATGTAATTTGACTCGAGATGTTTCATGTTTACCATTAAGTCTGTGCAGATGAGTTAACTCTAAATCCGGACCTACTCATGTGAGGACAAAGCTAAGGACAGGATACATAATCCTGATCCGGATCATCATGAGTGTCATCATTCACTTGGTATATAACCAAGTCATCATCCGGAGTAAGGACCCTTCGTGTTGATTAAACACTTGACAAAATGACTAGGAACCCGTGTCTAACACTCAACTAGATTATGTCAATTAATGCGGAGTAAGTTCCTGAGTCTACATCTTGCACGGAGTAAAAGAGACTTGTGAGAGAGAAAGAATCGAAGTTGTCACTCCAACCGGACTAAGGAAAAGAAGACACGGACGAAGAAATTCGAGTCTGTCATTCGAGCGGAGTAAGGGCAACTGTTGCGGAGTAAGAACATCAAATGCGGAATAAGGAATCCGAACCATTACTCATGCGGAGTAAGGAAACGCTGATGCGGAGTAAGCTCTCCGAGCCACTACTCATGCGGAGTAAGGAAGCGCTGACACGGAATAAGGACTCCAGGACTTCATTCATACGGAGTAAGCAATCACTGATACGGAGTAAGGATCTGAGCTTCGTTCATGCGGAGTAAGGAACCTTGCAACGGACCAAGAAGACGCTGCTTCATCTCTTCAAGCCGCAATTAATGCTAGTAGCTCGCTACGTCCCGATGTAAGACAAACTCATTGAATACCTAAATTGTATGACACGTGGAACACACGGAGATGTGGACGCAGTCTCAAATGCAATTGGAATCAAGCAAAGAATTCATTACAACTTATGCTTCCAATATTTCGAGCTCCACATCTGCAGCAGTTAAAGCTTCAGCATTTTCCGATGAAGAACTTCAATGCTCCACTCTGCTCGGAAAATGCAATTCCAAGATAGATTTCTAGGATGTCTATATATATGCCTGAAGCAATGTAAATAAGAATGCGCGTGCTTACTTGTACTTATACACTCATAAGCGTATATCTTGTAAAGAGCCAAACACAGAGATTCACTGCCAAGTGTGTGTAACTATAACAGAGTGTTGTGTTGTAATCAGCTAAAATGCTGTTTTGCTTTGTTGTAATTATCTTCAGATAATAAAGCAACATACTTCCACTACCTGGTTAATCTTCCACACTGATTTTATCCGTTTAACCAGAGTGAGTGTCTAAGGCATTAAGAGAGAGAAAGAATTTTCAAAGAGCCTATTCACCCCCCCCCTTTTAGGCTCTCCGGAACCAACAAGTGGTATCAGAGCAAGTTCTACTTGCTCGTAGAGATCCCTCACTCCCTCTCAACTTAACAATGGCCGAAGAAAGCAGCATGCTATTTAATACCCGCCTTAACTCCGGGGGAGCTCAAGAGCCCCTTCCCTACCGAAGCAGCAGTGAAAATGTTGATCCACCTCAACCTGCTGCTGCCGCTGCTCTTCAACCACGGAGTTTAGGCTATACTTTAAGCAAACTACCAAAGTTCACACCAGAGCTTTTCTCCCAGTGGAAAGCTCGCATGAAGATGTTCATGACCTGTCATGATCATCTAATGTGGCCTTGTCTTGATCAGGACCTTCCCATTCCGATGACCATCGGAGAAAATGGGGTCAGGAGGCCAAAGACTGATGCTGAACTCACTCATGATGAAAGAGCCTGGCAATACGCCAGTGAAAAGGCTCTAGCTTATGTGACATCGTCCTTGGATTCAGAGGCTTTCACGGACGTCCAGGGCTGCACGACAGCAAAAGCTGTGTGGGACAAATTGATTATTCTATATGAAGGAAGTCAGTCCCAAATGTAGAACGTCATTTGCGCTCTCAGACAGAATTTTGAGAGCTTCAACCACAAACCTGGCGAATCCCTGGAGAGCATCTATCGGTGATTCGGCAAGCTCATCCTGGAATTGAAAACTGTCAACGAGCGCTACACTCAGTTCCAAATAAATGACAAGTTCTTTCGTTCCTTGTGGGATCGCTATTACTCCAAGCAGCTCCAGATGCAATCCAAAGACAACTGGCAGTATGCTCCCCTTGAAGAGCTATATAGAGAGCTACAGACTCATGAGGTCAGATTCAAATACACTGACCGAGACGAGAAGATAGCTCGGAAAGAAAAGGGGGTAGCTTTTAAGGCTACGGCTGGACCAAGCATGCTGACGGAGGATGATACGGAAGAATCAGAAAACTTGGACTCGGACATGGAAGAAGAAATAGCACTCCTGGTGAAATCCTTCACACGATTTCTGCGGAAAAGCAGAAAAGGATTCAGAAGAGGTTCTTCCTCATCCTCAAGAAGGAAGGAGCGGTCGGAGTCAACATCCCAAGACTGCTACAATTGCGGGAAACCTGGTCATTGGGCCAAGGACTGTAGATCCAAACCCAAGATGGCCGACAAGGATGACAAGGTTAAACCCCGACGCTCCGCCTCAGACAATAGCAAAATGAAGAGGAAGGCGTTCGTCTCAAAATACAATAGTGGCTCGAAAGAAGAAGAGGAATCTTCAGACGATGAAACAACGGAAAAGGCGAACGTCTGCCTCATGGCAAACGCTGAGGTACTTTCTATCTCTGAGCCCTTGAGTAAACTAGAATCTCTTACTAAGGAACGTGATGATGAAAAGAATGAGAGATTAATAATTACTCAAATGTATCAAAATATGAGTGGTCAGACTAAACGCCTAGAACTTACTGTTTCTAAACTTGAAAAGGACATAGCTGACTACCGAAACAGGGAGGTTTGGTATCACGACCTAAGAGCTGTGAATCACCTGCTGAATACCAACCTCACAGGCATGAATGTAAATCTTAAAAGACTCGAGATTGAACTTGAGAAGGAAAAGGAAATAAATCGTAAATGGCTAAAATCCGGAGAAATAGCCTCTACATTTAGAACTGATCCTGACAATATCCGAGTCAAACCTGGCCTAGGATCCAAATCCACTTCCACTACTCCAGCTACTGAGTGCCCTCCGGACTACACTCCAAAACTAACCAACCTATATCCTGTTAGTACATCTAAACCGTTGGATGGTTTTGTTTCAGGTGGAACCATAGTTTATGATTATGGAACAGAGGTTGTTACTGCTAATCCCGAAGTAGTAGCACCCGTACCAAATGATGACGGGAAGGCTGCTGTAGTTAAAGCCGAAACTGCAGCACCCATAAACAAAGAAAAGGCTAAGGCTGACGCATCCAGGGCCAAGAGCGCGTCACCCATTCGCAAAGGATTAGGCCATAGGGAACAGAGTAGAAAACCTGTAAAACCTAAGAAACCTGTATCCCCTGTTGTAACTCCTCATCATAGTGTCTGTTCAATATGTTGCGAAATAGGTCATTATCACTATGAGCGTTGGAGTCTATCTAATGACTGGTTATGTAATCACTCTTCAATCAATAAAAATCCGGTTGTCAAAAAGGGTTCTTCTCGGAAAGCGAAATCTAAAACTCCTCGGTGTATTTCACCTACGAAAACCCAAGTTGAAGAAGCAATTAAGACGGAAAAAGCTAAGTTAACTTGGAAAGTTAAAGTTCCTAGCAACATAAAATCCGGAATAGTTGACACTGTTGTTGCTTCTCCTAACCGCCCCAAACAAGTTTGGGCACCAAAAATGTAATCTATTGTCTTGCAGGAGCATCTATGGAATTTACTGCAATCTCACTTGAAGTCAAAGATCAATCAAAGCAAGTGGATACTCGATAGCGGATGCTCTGGACATATGACGGGTGATAAGTCTCTGCTCGTGGATGTTACTGACAAACGAGGCCCATCCGTAACATATGGTGACAACAGTAAAGGTAAGACTGTGGGGTATGGCACTTTAACCAACGGCTGTGTATCAATAACTAAGGTTGCATTAGTCGAAGGTTTGAAGCATAATCTGCTGAGTGTTAGTAATTTATGTGACAAAGGATTCACGGTTTCCTTTTTGTCAAACACCTGCGATTAGAGATAACTTATCCGGAGATATTAAGTTATCCGGATCAAGAGATGGGGACATATATTCTGTGGTCTTGAGAAACAATTCTTTTGACCTTGTATGCTTCCTCACTACAGCATCACATGAAGATAATTGGCTATGGCACAAGCGTTGCGCACATTTAAATTTTAAGACCTTGTCTAAATTAGTGTCGCTTGATTTGGTCACTGGTTTGCCTAAACACAAATACTCCAGAGACACTCTCTGTCGAGAATGCCAACTTGGCAAACAGACCAAACATAGTTTTAAGAGCAAATCAGTTAATTCAATAACTGTTCCTTTACAACTTCTTCACATGGGCCTATGTGGTCCCATTTCTGTTTCTTCACTTGCTGGTGCCAGATACACCCTAGTGTTTATTGATGACTTCACCAGATACACATGGGTGTTGTTCCTGAAATCTAAGGATCAAACCTTTGAACACCCTGTCGATCTCTTCAACTGGATAAGCAATTCACAAGGACTGAGCATTAAATGCATCAGGAGTGATCATGGTACAGAATTTGATTTCTCAGATGAGGTCATCTTGTTCTGAACAGGGCATTCAGCACGACTTCTCTGCGCCCAGAACTCCACAACAAAATGGGGTAGCTAAGCGCAAGAATCGCACTTTAGTCGAGACTGGCAGATCAATGTTAGCAGGGGCAAAGCTTCCTCTCAGTCTATGGGTTGAAGCGGTGTCTACTGCCTGCTATGTTCAGAACAGAACTCTTATAAATAAATTTACCATGAAAACACCTTATGAGATGTGGAAGGGTAGAAAGCCTTCTACTTCATACTTCAAAACTTTTGGGTGTACTTGCTACGTACTGAACAATGGAAAAGAATCCCGGAATAAATTTGAATCTAAATCTGATGATGGGATATTTGTTGGATACTCATTACATAGCAAGGCTTATCGGATTTTCAATAGAAAACTTTTCAAAGTTGAAGAACCTATCCATGTGACTTTTGATGAAGCTAACACGGATTGGTTGAAAGTTGGTTCTTCAAGTTCTAATGTGCAGGATCAAGACGACAACATTGACTACTCAAAGTTTATGAATGTTCCTGTCACTTCTACTGACCAACCATGTGGCACCAATGAAGAACGAAGAAATGATGCAGATGATGCTACGGATGAATCGGACTCGGGACTTCCACATAACTCTGGATATATTCTTTCGGATATTCAAAATACCGGAGTACTTTCCAGTCCATCCGGACCAGTTGATACCGAAATGAACAGTAATGGAGAACCTCAAAATACTACAGAATCTGTTAATTTGAATAACGCTGGCCCGGAAGAAGCTCAATCAGTGGACGACCAAGGACCACCTAATCTGACAGAGCTTCAAATCATTGAGTATTCACCACCACTTGCGCAAAACTATAGGTGGACTCAAAGCCACCCTCAAGAACAAGTGATTGGTGATCCTACTGTTGGTGTTAGAACAAGAGCAGCCACCTCCAACATGTGCCTCTACTCTTGCTTTTTGTCACAGATAGAGCCAAAAGTGGTGGAAGAAGCTCTTCAAGATTCAAATTGGATAGATGCCATGCAGGAAGAGTTAAATCAGTTCAAAAGGAATGATGTGTGGACTCTTGTACCAAGGCCAAAGTCTCAACAAGTCATTGGAGTTAAATGGGTGTTCCGGAACAAACTTGATACAGACGGAATCATAATCCGGAACAAAGCCCGACTGGTAGCCAAGGGTTATCACCAAGAAGAAGGAATAGACTATGACGAAACTTTTGCTCCAGTAGCCCGACTTGAGGCAATCAGAATGTTCTTGGCATACGCTTCATACGAAAACTTCAAAGTTTATCAAATGGATGTCAAGAGTGCATTTCTAAATGGAGATCTTCAAAAGGAGGTATATGTTGAACAACCTCCAGGCTTCATTGAACCAAAGGTTGGACATATGGTCTATAAACTAAGGAAAGCCTTGTATGGATTGAAGCAAGCTCCAAGAGCCTAGTACGACACACTTTCAGAATTCTTACTCGCTCACAACTTCCAAAAAGGGAAGATTGACACCACACTATTCTTACGGAAAGAGAAGACACACACTCTGATCGTACAGATTTGCATGGATGATATCATTTTCGGATCAACTAATCCGAAACTTTGTGATGAGTTCGCCAAGTTGATGACTGGCAAGTTTGAGATGAGTATGATGGGAGAACTGTCCTACTTCCTTGGGATTGAGGTTAAACAACTAAAGGAAGGGATCTTCATCAACCAAGCTAAGTACACTCGTGACTTAATCAAGAAGTTTGGTATGGAAGGTTCATCTCCTATCAAAACTCCAATGCCAGTCAGTGCCAAGTTAGACCCAGATGTTGATGGCAAATCAGTGAATGTGGATCGAGTACAGAGGGATGATTGGATCCTTGCTGTATCTTACAGCAAGTCGCCCAGACATAATGTTTGCAACTTGCATCTGCACAAGATATCAGGCGAATCCCAAAGAGTCACATATGCTTCATGTAAAACGGATATTAAGGTATCTCAAAGGGACGATAAATTTGGGACTCTGGTACCCAAAAGAGTCCAACTTCGCCTTATCCGGATATTCTGATGCTGATTTTGCCGGGTGTCACATAGACAGGAAAAGCACTAGTGGTACATGCCAATTCCTTGGAAACATATTGATCTCTTAGTTCAGTAAGAAGCAGAATTCCGTATCAACTCTACTGCTGAAGCGGAATATATAGCTGCTGGGAGTTGCTGCGCATGACTTCTCCTGGATGCAAAGTCAACTTACTGACTACGGCTTCAACATGACATCTGTTCCACTCTACTGTGACAATACCAGTGCTATTTGCTATCAGCAATAATCCCATCATGCATCCAAAGACAAAACATATTGAGGTCAGGCATCATTTCATTCGCGATCATGTTCTTAAAAAGCACATATCCCTGGAACATGTTGCTACTGAAGATCAACTGGCGGATATACTTACAAAGCCCCTACCTGATGTAAGATTTTCTGAACTTCTTCTTAAATTAGGTATGCTTGACTTTTCGCATAGCTTCTCACCGTTATCCATCAGGTAGTTATTTTCGGAACATGCATCGTTGTACTTCATGGTTAGTGATAGATACTGAACTTCATGTTTAACTATCTTACTTTAGTCGTGTAAATGTTCTGATATTTCTCACTAAGTTCATATTGGGAGGATGCTTGCTTATCCGGACTGACAGTGAATCAAGCAAACATAATTAAATTTATATGACACAAATCCTATTTTGATGTCATGAATTCAACTCCATCTTCTATCACATGTCTTATGATTTCATGACTGACTGAAATATCTAAGATGCATGGTTGAGAAATGATTTGGGATAGCTCAGACTGAAAGTGGAAATTCACTGTCTGCTGATCAGCTGCTTGAGTGGAGTAAATCAAGGATAGGCAGTAATTTCTCTCGTTTCATCATAAAACAGGAAACGTCTTAACAGGCTCTAAAAGTCCACGGGGGAGAAATTGCTCTCACTATTATCTAGTAATACCCCCGGATTTATATTTCATGACCTCTCTCCTGGCTATCTATCTGAGGGGGAGTCATCCTCGAGAAGATTGCATCAAAATGATTCGCTGATCTCAGGGGGAGAGAATACTTCATTGAATCTTAAGTAAGGCCCCCTGTTTCAGCAAAAGGCATGACTACAGGGCGAGAGAACGCTTATTATTAAGTAATGCCTCTCTGATATGTCTCGGATGTTCCGCCCTATAACTCTCACTCATAAAGCTGATTGGATTTGCACTGTTGAATCGGAATTGCGGATTGCTTGGCTGTTATCTTCCTCTTCCTAGCATTTTAGGCATGACAGTCGGTTGTAACATCATACATCATGTGCTCTTCCTTCCATTTTCACTCATACATTCTCTGATGGATGAAGTCATATAAATCAAATTGATCTTTGCTCTCATTTTCAGTATGAAGGATTGGCTATGTTGACCTATTGGATTTATGTGTTAATTATCCCACACATACATTGATTTCAGTATAATGGCTTTCACTTCTTATGTATGTGTCTAGCACTTAACTTCTTATGCATAAGTTCTGTTTCTTCTTCGTATGGATTGTGTGTTATACTCTTATATTGTGTATCCGGACTAACCCGAACCTGACGAGACTTGCTCTTCAAAGTATCTATTTGTTAAGTCACAGGTTCAGATTCTCTTTGCATTTCATTGCTCTATCCTGTCAGATGTCTCGGATTTCTGAGGTGTTGTGGTACTCCATACTCCCTCGACATCAAGACCGCAAAGGAATCATCTCTTTTCAACACTTTTATACTGATACAGTTAGTCAGTCTCATCCGGATGATCTTTATATGGATTATCCTGCTCCGGATGAAAGTCGGTTTATATCCTCATGACTCTTGGAATTCTCAATTCGTGATAAACCAAGTAATTATCTTACATCGCTTATTTTTGAGGAGGGATAATGATGGTTTATTTAATGCACGCATCGAGCCTGATACTTATCTTTTCAAAAATCCGGAAGTATGCCTACAACTGTCATCTTTGAATGGTTAGCACAGCCGCCACGTCATAAGTCTATTCAACGGCGCTAATCCATCACTTCTAATGACATAAGGAAGTCGAGTGGCTCACTGTTCATTTCGCTTAAACTCGAGACCCACTCGCTTCCATGGAAAGGATCCTATTTATACCGCACTATCGACGTCGGCCGAGGTTATCACTACCAACTCTCAAAACCTTCGCCGCACCTATTCTGGCAAAGCTCTTCTCTCCTTCTCCCTTACTCTTTCACTCTCAATGGCATCCCAAGCTCTCTATGGTGTTGTTCCTGGCCATCTTGTCGATTGGTCCAGAATCTCTGATCCTCCAGCATGGCTCCACGAGGTTCGCCAGCTACTCGAGCATAGCAACCTTTTCGCGCTTGTTTCTGCCCTAGCTGATCCTCTAGTGTCGGACGTCCTGGCCTTCCATCAGCACTCCACCTCCACTAAGGAGTTTATCCTTTCTGTGGTTCGAGGGGAAACTATCAAGATCACACCTCAGGTGATCCAGGATGTTTTCAACCTTCCTACCGGCGATGACATCCGACCAAACGCTGGTGCCATGGCTGCTTCCATGGGGTGTCCTAATAAGGTGAAGGAGTACAAAATGAAGTCTTTCCATGGTCCTCACCGCTGTATGGCCACCATACTCAGCCGGTGTCTTCTGGCTCACTCCACGGCTCTCGACTCGGTTTCGTACGATCTCCTGCTGACGATGTATGTGGTTTTTGAGTCACTGCCACTTGACTAGGGTAACTTTCTCTTCCGGGTGTTGCGGAATGGGAAACAGAACTCGTCTTTTGGATGGATTCTGTCCCAAATCTTCCGGCATCTTCACCCCGCGCACTTCCAGGGTGAACTGGTGATTCTCTTCCCGACGTCCTACTACTTCTGCCATCTTACTGCCGACGGGACCCTCACCGTTCGCCGCCCTCCAGTCTCCCGTGCCCTTGCTGTCGCTTCAGAACAGCAAGCGAGTTTTGTTGGTGAACCTGTTGCCAGCTCGGGCCACGAAGTTTGTTCTGCTCTCCGGTCAGTTCACTCCCGCATCCGGTCTGTTGCCGCTCCGGCACGCTCCCGCAGTTCGCTGCACAGCGTTCGGGTTGACCCGTCTACTGCTGTAGGGCCCTCTCAGTCGCCTTTCCATGAGGTTACCACATCCGCCTCTCTTGCTGATGTCCCTGCCTCTCTTCCTGCTGTTGTTGTTGCTGCCTGCTGCTGATGCTCCCGCACCCATCTCTCCGGTCCACGGCCGTTGTTCTGCTTGTTCTTTCGGACCTTCCATCTTCTCCTGCGAAAGCCTCTCCCGCTCACTCTCCGGCCCTCCAGGACTATCTCGACCATCTCTCCACCGACATACTGAATGACTACTGGCTGCGCTTCAGCCTCACCATTACTGCTGACATCCCAGAACCTACCTTCCGGGTGTTTTATGCTCAACACACCCAGACCCCGGAGGAAATGCTTATTTGGAACTGCTATCATGGCTTTGTAACGCCGTCGCTCCTAAAGGCTGCACCTCCTGATGCTGCCTCTTCCGGGCCTGCCCATGACGCACAGACACCTGTCCTCGCTGAGGCTAGTCCCTCTTATCCTGCGGATATCCCTACCATTGACCTCTCCGGTCAAAGTGGATTTGCCACCCCTCCTGCTGCTGCTGCTGTACAACCACCGCCCTCTCCTGCTGTCGCCGACTCTACCCTGCCCACACCTGCCCCTCTTCATGCGGGCGAGTCCTCGAAAGCTCCCGCCTTTGGTCTTGGGCGTGCCTCTTTTGCCACTATTTTATCTGAGGCTGCTTTCTCCGCCCAACTCGATCGTCTTGCTGAGGACAGTCGTCTTTAGACCCAGGCTCTTTCCGACCATGTCCGGGCCATGGGTGCCGAGCTTCTTTCTGCCTTCTCCTCTACCTCTCTCCATGGATCAGAAGCTAGAGCGGCTTGCCGCGTCTTTCTCTGACTTGTCCACCTCCATTGCGGACTTAACGCAAGTCGTGGCTAGTCCCTCCCGCTCTCACCGATCTGCCAAACCAGGGGAGAAATCATCTGATCCTTCCCCTCTTTCCACTACTGGCATTGCCTCTTGCAAATGATCTGCACCTGCTCTTCCTCTGGGCCTTCCAATGCCTAAACGTAGCCGTTTCTCCACTGGCCAGACCAGCTCTCCCACTCCTGCTGTTCCATCTGGTGCCATCTCCTTCCTCCCATCATACGCGGAATTGCATCCGGATGATGCTGATGGGAGCATTCTTGCTACGGCCAAGGCCTATGCCTTCTCCACTGCCGAGCGCGCGCCGATGTGTGTCTGCCATGTCCCCCTTCAAACCTCAAGACATCCGGACCATACTATCTAAGGAGGGACAAATTTCCACTAACGACATTGACAACTATGCTCTGGTGATAAAGATGGAGTTGAGGCTATTCCCCTCTTTACTTGAGGAAGGCCTTGATTTTGATGTTCTTCCTTGCTGGGTTGAAAACCAGTTTCCTGCTGTGGACGTTATTCTATCCTACATCAATGGTACAGCAGAGAACAGCCGACCATGGACCTCTCTATCCATCATTTTCATTCCCTTCCGAGTCGACTCCCCACATTTCGTGCTGACTGTTTTCCTGATCAAAGAGAAGAAAATCTTGCTTCTGGATTCTCATCAGGTTGTTGACCGCCCGATTAGAAAGAATCAGATGAGGATTCTCATTCGAACCTTGTCGGATGCAATCAGACAGAGTTCTCTCTACGAAGACTTGAATCTACCGCCTCTTGGTCAGGATGAAGTACTCATGGGGACGATCCGGAACAAGAAGAATGTGCCCCAGCAACCCGATGGAAACAGTTGTGGAGCCTTTGTCTGCTACTTCTTGAAATCTGTTATCTCCTTCGATGATGACTAGAAAAATATCATCGAGTTCTCCAAGAAGCAGATAATGGCACTACGAGAGCATGCAGCAAGGCTTAATGTATTCCTGCTATAACTGAGTGGAACTGTTCTCTTTAATCCTTACCTCTGTGTTATTTCTTGCTGCCTTACCGGATCAGATTACAAAGGGTTTGACATATCCATATTGGGGGAGACTGTTGGATCAAACCAAGAATTTGGATAATGCGGAACAAACCCTATGTAATTTGACTCGAGATGTTTCATGTCTACCATTAAGTCTGTGCAGATGAGTTAACTCTAAATCCGGACTTACTCATGTGAGGACAAAGCTAAGGACAGGATACATAATCCTGATCCGGATCATCATGAGTGTCGTCATTCACTTGGTATATAACCAAGTCATCATCCGGAGTAAAGACCTTTCGTGCTGATTAAACACTTGACAAAACGACTAGGAACTCGCGTCTAACACTCAACTAGATTATGTCAATTAATGCGGAGTAAGTTCCTGAGTCTACATCTTGCACGGAGTAAAAGAGACTTGTGAGAGAGAAAGAATCAAAGTTGTCACTCCAACCGGACTAAGGAAAAGAAGACACGGATGAAGAAATCCGAGTCTGTCATTCGAGCAGAGTAAGGGCAACTGTTGCGGAGTAAGAACATCAAATGCGGAATAAGGAATCCGAACCATTACTCATGCGGAGTAAGGAAGCGCTGATATGGAGTAAGCTCTCCGAACCACTACTCATGCGGAGTAAGGAAGCGCTGACACGGAATAAGGATTCCAGGACTTCATTCATACGGAGTAAGCAATCACTGATATGGAGTAAGGATCCGAGCTTCGTTCATGCGGAGTAAGGAACCTTGCAACGGACCAAGAAGACACTGCTTCATCTCTTCAAGCCGCAATTAATGCTAGCAGCTCGCTACGTCCCGATGTAAGACAAACTCATTGAATACCTAAATTGTCTGACACGTGGAACACACGGAGATGTGGACGCAGTCTCAAATGCAATTGGAATCAAGCAAAGAATTCATTACAACTTATGCTTCCAATATTTCGAGCTCCACATCTGCAGCAGTTAAAGCTTCAGCATTTTCCGATGAAGAACTTCAATGCTCCACTCTGCTCGGAAAATGCAATTCCAAGATAGATTTCTAGGATGTCTATATATATGCCTGAAGCAATGTAAATAAGAATGCGCGTGCTTACTTGTACTTATACACTCATAAGCGTATATCTTGTAAAGAGCCAAACACAGAGATTCACTGCCAAGTGTGTGTAACTATAACAAAGTGTTGTGTTGTAATCAGCTAAAACGCTGTTTTGCTTTGTTGTAATTATCTTCATATAATAAAGCAACATACTTCCACTACCTGGTTAATCTTCCGCACTGATTTTATCCATTTAACCAGAGTGAGTGTCAGCCATTAAGAGAGAGAAAGAATTTTCAAAGAGCCTATTCACCCCCCCCCTTTAGGCTCTCCGGGACCAACAGAGGTAGGTGAGGCAAAGGAGCTTCCAGAAGAGATTTTGGGACATCAGCTACTGCAGTGGCAACTGCAGCATCAACCGCGGCAGCAACAGCGGAAGTTGAGGGAGTGGCGACATCTACAGCAGAAGGGGCTGGGGAACCTGCCTTAGGTAAGTTGGGCAGAGGTGGCCCCGCAACCTCGGAGGGGTCGGCATGAACGATGTGCTGGGAGGCTCGAGAGATAGAGGGTGCAGCGACGGACTGAATCCGGGAGGACCGGTGAGCAGAGCTGACGGAGGGGGCATGGCGGTCGGATGGGTCACCAACCGAACTGCCTTGTTGTTCCGAGGCAGGAAGAAGGTGGAGAGCAGCAGAGGGACGGCAGGCTGTCATGTTCCCATCAGGCGTAAGGTGGCGTAGATAATAGGCCTTAGGGAAAGGGAGAGCATCATATCGGGCAAAATGGTCCGGATGTAGATACCGGAAGACAACGCTGAGTATCCGCCCGAAAGAGTGGTTCTTTGGACCGTTCTTCAGCAGTCGGAACAAGAATGTCCCCCAATCTATCGGGAGACCCTCAAAGACTCCGTACATAGCCAATAGAAGGTCGTACAGGACGAAGTCTAGAGCAGTTGTACGAGCCAAGAGGCATCGGCTCAGTATGGTCGCCATACATCGGTAGCGACCTTGGAAGGACTTCATTTTGTACTCCTTCCCTTTATAGGAGCAGCCCATGGAAGCGGCCATTGTCTCAGCATCCGGGTGCTGAGGATCACCGGGAGGTAGACTGAGAGCGGCGCGGAGGACGGCGGGGGTGATCAATATGGATTCACCACAGACGTAGGAGATAATGGAGTCGGTGGTGCAGCGGATCCATTGGTAAAACTCAAGAATGTCTTCAATAAGAAGATCAACAGGATTGGAGATTAGGTTCAGGATGTGAGAGGCTTCGAGGAGTGGGCGGAGATCCAGAAACCAAGCCATAGGATTGGAGACAGTGCTCCAATCAACCAAATGGCCGGGGTTAATGTCGGAAAGAGAAGTTTTGGGTGCCATTGGAGAGGAAGGTTGAGAGGAGAAAGGAGGCGAGGTCTTGGGGATTGAAGGAGCGACGAGGGTTTTAGGGATTTGGAAAATGTAAACTCGCGCTGCGTAGGAATGTCCAGAATATATAAGACCGAGTCCGTGATTGTCAGCGAGTCTAGGGATGACGCGAGTGGAACAGTGAACCGCTTGACAAGCTGATGTCATTAGTCTTGATAATGGTGCGCCTCCGGATATAGAGATGACGTGGAGACGGCATGACCAGGCAAGGATAACAGCTGTTTGCCTTCTTTGGGAAGTGTGTGCATCCTGAGACGTGCATTTAATGGACCATCATTATTCCTCCTTAAAAGCACGCGATATAGAATAATACATGGATTATTGCTATTTGAGAGTTCTAAGAGTCCAGAGGAATGAACCGACGCTCAACTGGAGTATACGATATCCAAGATAAGATCATTCGGATGAAAAGCAGACCGTGTCCGGAGAAACAGAGTGCAGTAAGAGAGAAGTAGATTCCTTTGGTGTCGTGAAGTCAAAGAGAAGAGAAGTACCACAACACTTCAAATCCGAAACTATAGACAAGATATATCGGTAAAGTTGCAAAGTGAATCTGAACCTGTAGGTTCACGAAAATAAACTAAAAGAACAGGAAGCTGTACATGAAGGAATTAGTACGGAGATGAACAAATTGTCTATTGAAGAGCAACTTAATCCGAACTAATGAGAAATAGAACTTAATGCATTGAAAAGGAATGTAATAGACACATACATATGAGAGAATGATCATCATTATTGAATCAAGGCATATGTCAGATAATAAATACAAAAGTTCATATTGGTCAACATAGCGAAACCTTCCTTCTGAACGATGTAGCTAAGATTAATTAAAAATCATATGACATGTCCAAATTAGGATTCATGAGGGAAACTGGATAAATGAACACATGTCGAAAGCAAGCTAGATGATTATCCGATTAAAATGTACGCTTGAAGAAAGAAAAATATCCAATCATGCCACAATTCTGATTCAACAATGCATGTCCAGTTAGATCCGGAAGTGAGAGTTTAGAGGAAAGAGCATCCGAGACATATTAGGGGGTCATTACAGAGGTAATAGATAGCTA
Organism: Taxillus chinensis; assembly: GCA_023512835.1. Classification (NCBI taxonomy): domain Eukaryota; kingdom Viridiplantae; phylum Streptophyta; class Magnoliopsida; order Santalales; family Loranthaceae; genus Taxillus; species Taxillus chinensis. Next base: position 16,463,526 of record CM042088.1, on the reverse strand, counting down.
TTGCTCCCCTTTAGATCATGCGATCCTCTCAGTGATAGACTCCCCCTCAGATAGACAACCAAGAAAGAGGTCACGAGACATATACGGGGGTATTACTTGGATAATTAATAAAGCATTTTCTCCCCCGTAGATCATGCGATCCTCTCGATGGTCGTTTCCTGTTTGAGAATTTAGATCATGAGACAGTGCTGTCTACCCATTAGGAAACTACACTTCAGAAGCTGATCAGACTGCTATTGTGAGTACATCCACCAGACATTTCGAGCTAACCCATTTCATTTCTTCAACTATACAAGTTAATAGAGCAATCAATATGAAACAGCATTCGTCATGTGGTGATGAGTGGAAAGTAAGATCATGAAATCCTAAAGAGGTTATTCATATAAGTTTTAATTATGTTGGCTTAAACGACTTCAGTCGGGAAACGCAAGCATCCTCCCAGTATGAAAATACGAGAAAATTATCAGAAACAAAATGCATGACACAAGTAAAAGTAATCAGCATGAGAAACTGTTGGTGTCAAATGTGCATTATAAATGCGATGCATGTTCTGAAAGAAGTACTGTTGGAATTATAAAGTAGAATCTATGCAGATAGATCAAGCATACCTAATTTAAGGAGAAGTTCAGAAAATCTTGCATCAGGTAGGGGCTTGGTGAGTATGTCTGCGAGTTGATCATTCGTAGCAACATGTTTGAGAGATATATGCTTTTTAAGAACATGATCTCGGATGAAGTGATACCTGACTTCAATGTGCTTGGTCTTTGGGTGCATCACAGGATTGTTGCTGATGGCAATGACACTAGTGTTATCGCAGTACAGAGGAACAGATGTCATGTTGAAACCGTAGTCAGTAAGTTGACTTTGCATCCAGAGTAGCTAAGCGCAGCAACTCCCAGCAGCTATATATTCCGCCTCAGTAATAGAGGTTGATATGGAATTCTGCTTCTTACTGAACCATGAAATCAATTTGCTTCTGAGAAACTGGCAAGTACCGCTAGTGCTCTTCCTATCGATGTGACAACCGGCAAAATTAGCATCTGAATAACCGGATAAGGAGAAGTTGGACTCCTTTGGGTACCAAAGTCCCAAATTCACTGTCCCTTTTAAATATCGCAATATCCGTTTCACATGAAGCATGTGTGACTTTTTGGGATTCGCCTAATATCTTGCGCAAATGCAAGTTGCAAACATTATATCCGGGCGACTTGCAGTAAGGTACAGCAATGATCCAATCATCCCTCTGTATTCAGTCACATTTATTGATTCGCCGTCAAGATCAGGATCTAACTTGGCACTAATGGGCATGGGAGTTTTTACGGGAGATGAGTTTTACATTCCGAACTTCTTGATTAAGTCTCATGTGTACTTCGCTTGGTTGATGAAGATTCCATCCTTCATTTGTTTAACTTCTATCCCAAGGAAATACGTTAGTTCTCCTATCATGCTCATTTCAAATTTGCCAGTCATCAACTCTGCAAATTCTTCACAAAGCTTTGGATTGGACGATCCGAAAATGATGTCATCCACATAGATTTGTACGATGAGTGAATTATCTTTCTCCTTTCGTAGAAATAGAGTGGTTTCTATCTTCCCTTTTCTGAAATTATGTTTGAGCAAGAATTCTGACAGTGTGTCGTACCAGGCCCTTGGAGCTTGCTTCAATCCGTTCAAAGCTTTCCGTAGTTTATATACCATATGCTCAGCCTTGTGTTCAACGAACCCCGAAGGTTGTTCAACATAAACCTCCTCTTGAAGGTCTCCATTTAGAAATGCACTTTTGACGTCCATTTGATAAACCTTGAAGTTTTCATATGATGCATACGCCAAGAACATTCGGATTGCCTCAAGTTTAGCTACTGGAGTGAAGGTTTCATCATAATCAATGCCTTCTTCTTGACAATATCCTTTGGCTACCAGTCTGGCTTTGTTCCAGATTACTATTCCCTCGGTATCCAATTTATTCTGGAACACCCATTTAACTCCTATGACTTGTTGACATCTCGGCCTTGGTACTAACGTCTACACTTCATTCCTCTTAAACTGATTAAGCTCTTCTTGCATAGCTTCTATCCAATTTGAGTCTTGAAGGGCTTCTTCCACGACCTTTGGCTCTATTTGTGATAGAAAACATGAGTAGAGGCATAGATTGGAAGTGGCTGCCCTGGTTCGTACTCCAACAGTAGGATCACCAATCATTTGATCTGATGGGTGGTTCCGAGTCCACCTATAGTTCTGCGCAAGAGGTGGTGAGTAGTTGATGATTTGAAGCTCTACCAGATTGGGTGGATCTTGTATATCAGTTGGTTGAGCTTCTTCCGGACCATTCGTATCTGTAAGATGAACAGTTCCTGAAGTACTTGGAAGTTCTTCAGCACTGTTGCTTTTAGTATTAACTGGTCCGGACGGACTTGAAGGTTCTCCAGAGTTATGGATGTTCGTAATAGTTTGTCCGGAGATAGGTGGAAGTCCTGAGTCCGAGTCTTCTGAAGCATCATCAGTAGCATTTCTTCTTGCTTCACCGGTGCTTGTTGATTGGTCAATAATAGTAGCAGGAACATGTCTAAACTGAGAGTAGTCGATTATATTTGTATGATCCTGCATAATAGAATTTGAAGATCTTACACTTGACCAGTCAAGGTTAGATTCATCAAAATTAACATGGATAGATTCTTCAACAGTTAGACGTTTTCTATTGAAAATACGATAAGCCTTGCTGTGTAAAGAATATCCGACAAAGATCCCATCATCGGATTTTAGCTCAAATTTACTCCGGGCCTCTTTGCCGTTATTTAACACGTAGCAAGCACACCCAAAAGCTTTGAAATGAGAGATCGATGGCTTTCTTCCTCTCCACATCTCATAGGGTGTTTTCATGGTAACCTTATTGATAAGAGTTATGTTCTAAACATAGCATGCAGTTGACATAGCTTCAACCCATTGACTGAGAGGAAGCTTTGCCCCAGCTAACATGGATCTACCAACTTCGACTAGGGTGCGATTTTTACGCTCAGCAACTCCATTTTGTTGTGGAGTCCTGGGCGCAGAGAAGTCGTGCCGAATGCCCTGTTCAGAACAATATGATCTCATATCGGAAAAATCAAACTCCGTACCATGATCACTCCTGATGTACTTAATGCTCAGTCCTTGTGAATTGCTTATCCAGTTGAAGAGATCTACAAGATGCTCAAAGGTTTGATCCTTTGACTTCAGGAACATCACCCATGTATACCTGGTGAAATCATCAATAACCACAAGGATATATCTCGCACCAGCTAGTGAAGCCACATAAATGGGACCACAGAGGTCCATATGAAGAAGTTGTAAGGGAGAAGTTATTGAATTAACTGATTTGCTCTTAAAACTATATTTGGTCTGTTTGCCAAGTTGACATTCTCGACAGAGAGAGTCTCTAGAGTATTTGTGTTTGGGAAAACCGTTCACTAAGTCAAGCGACGCTAGTTTAGACATAGTCTTAAAATTTAAATGAGCGCACCGCTTGTGCCATAGCCAACTTTCTTCATCTGATGCTTTAGTGAGGAAGTATACAGGGTCAGAAGAATTATTTCTTAAGACCACTGAATATATGTCCCCATCTCTTAATCCGGATAACTTAACATCTCCGGATAGGTTTTCCCTAATTGTGCAGGTGTTGGACATAAAAGAGACAGTAAATCCTTTGTCACATAAATTACTGACACTCAGCAGATTATGCTTCAAACCTTCGACTAGTGCAACTCTAGTGATTGATACACAACCGTTGGTTAAAGTGTCATACCCCACAGTCTTACCTTTGATGTTGTCCCCATATGATACGGATGGGCCTTGTTTGTCAGTAACATCAACGAGCAGAGACTGATCACCTGTCATATGTTCAGAGCATCCACTATCGAGGATCCACTTGCTTTGATTGATCTTTAACTTCAAGTGATCCAGCAATGCAATCCAGAGATGCTCCTGTAAGACAACAGTTTACACTTTTGGTGCCCAAACTTGTTTTGGGCGGTTAGGAGAAACAGCAGTTGTGTCAACAGTTCCAGATTTAACTTTGTTAGGAGTTTTAGCTTTCCAGGTTGACTTTATTTTGTTGGATTCAGCTACTTCTTTTACTTGGGTTTTCTTGGGAGAGACACTCCTTTGAGATTTAGATTTTGATTTGCTCAAAGAACCCTTTTTGATAAACTGATCTTTATTAGTATGAATTTGATTACAAAGCCAGCTATCAGATAAGCTCCAGCATTCATAGTGATAATAACCTATTTCTCTACAGATGGAACAGACACTATGATGCGGAGTGGTAACAGGGGATACAGGTTTCTCAGGTTTAACAAATTTTTTACTCTATTTCCTATGGCCTAATCCTTTGCGATTGGGTGACACGCTCTTGGCCCTAGATGCGCCAGCCTTGGCCTTTCCTTTCTTTCCGGGTGCTACAGTTTCGGCTTTAACTACATCAACCTTCCCTTCATCATTAGATACGGGTGCTACTGCTTCGGGAACAGCAGTAACAGCCTCAGTTCCACAATCATAGACTATGGTGCCACTTGAAATGAAACCATCCAACGGTTTAGACGTACTAACAGGGTAAAGGTTAGTTAGTTTCGGAATGAAATCCGGAGGACACTCAATAGTTTGTGTGGAGGTCGATGGTTTGGAGCCTAGGCCAGGTTTGACTCGGATGTTGTCTGGATCAGTCCTAAAAGTAGAGGCTATTTCCCCGGATTTTAGCCACTTATGATTTATTTCCTTTTCCTATTCCAGTTCATTTTCGAGTCATTTCACAATAACTTTTAGGCCAGTTAGGTTGGTATTTAGCAAGTGATTTTCAGGTCTTAGATCATGATACCAAGCCTCTTTACCCCTGAAGTCAGTTATGTCATTTTCTAGTCTAGCAACAGTAATCTCAAGACGTTTGTTCTGACTTTCCATATCTTTGTAAATTTGAGTAATTATTAGTCTCTCATTCTTTTCATGATCACATTCAGTAATAAGAGATTCTAATTTACTCATGAGCTCAGAGATCGAAGGTACCTCAGTATTTGCCATGAGAAAGACATTCGGCTTAGAAGTTGACTCATCATCCGAGGATTCCTCCTCTTCTTTTGAGCCACTGACATACTTTGTGACGAATGCCTTCCTCTTGTTCTTGTTGTTGTCTGAGGTGGAGTGTAAGGACCCGTATTTGAGGGGTTCTTGGAGTTAGCCTTGAGTAAGAGGCCTTGCTTTAGAGAATGAATATTAGCACAGTGATATGCTCGTCAAATGGAGAATTTTGACTATGCTTGGGCTCGATTCGGAGTTCAAGGCCCTGAGGGGTATTTTGGGAATTTCACATAAATTAAAATATCCCAAATTAATATATTTGAGAGTTTTATTTAAAATATGATTTGGGCTTAATTGTTGGGCTGTAGAGCTTAATGAAGTGGATTAGAAAACCTTGGCCTTTGGGCTTATAGATGCTGGGCTTTAAAATTAATCAAAACTACGTCATTTTGATTATGAGGGAAAATATATAAAGGAAAAAGGGTTCAAACTTTGGGGATCTCATTCCAAAACCCTAGCAGTCGTCACCCCTTGAGAGAGAGAGAGAGAGAGAGAGAGAGAGAGAGAGAGAGAGAGAGAGAGACACGGCTAGAGAGGGAGACTGCCGGAAAGAGGGAGACGGCCTGAGACGGCGAGGACGATCCAAGGCCGGCGATCCAAGGATTTCTGCAGTGGACGAGAGCCCAGAGACGTGATTGCTAGAATACAACGACCAGTTGTATTCTCTGATTTTGAGGTAGGGAATTCGTGTTCATATTCATGCCTTCTGAAAATTTTGGGTTTATACCCTCTGATGTGTATTGAGAATTTTGGGTTTATACCCTTTGTTGCGATTACTAAGTTTGCTGGGTACGGATCTGTTATGGTCCTATTCATGTTGATGTTAAGTTTATGCCCCCACATAAACTAATATGATGATTGATTGTGAGGTTTCCAGTATATCTGGATAATTAAAAGTGAATAAAATAATCTGGGATGGTCTGGATAGGTAGGTCGATATGAGGGACATAGCTGGAGTTGAAACCAGGCTATGTACCCTAACTTTCAAGTCTAATAACTCACAATCTAAACATAATTTGAGAGAGGTCATTTAGAGAAAAGTGGTTAAAACAACAAAACAATGGTCTCTGTGCAAAATATGGCTGCACGCCATATTGCACGTGAAAAGCCCATTTCACGTGCAAGCCCATTTGGTCTGAAATTTTACCCCAGGCTTCCCTGAAAGGTGTAGAAAGCAGGGAGCCAAAAACCCTTGTGCACGTGAAAAGCCCATTTCACGTGCAAGCCCAATTGGTTTGAAATTTTACCCCAACTGTAAGGACCCGTACCTTGAGTTAGTCAGTTTTGCCTCCTGAGTAGAGTTTTTCTAGATTTTGACCTAGTAAATGGACTCCAATGAATTCACGTGCAAAAGGAAAGATGCTTAGAATGGTGTCCTCTATCTACCACAGAAGTTTCAGGCCAAATGGACATGTATGTGAGGTGCACGTGATATGGGTCCAATTCACGTGCAAGTGTGGTTGTCTTCTAAATGATGCAAGGAGGCTAGGGGTGAAGTTTGAGAGCATTTGGAGTGCATATGGAGTTGCACGTGAATTGGGGAATTCACGTGCAAATTGGCGTGCAGGCATATTTTTGCATGGTTCCCTTGGTTTTGACATTCTAAGGAACTTTCTCCAAAGGACCATGTTGAAATTCTGAGTATTTTGGCCTATATGGGTGCGGAAAGGTGCTAACTTGTGTGATCAAAACTACGTCGTTTTGATGCTGGGATTCACTTAATCAAAACTACGTCGTTTTGATGTTGTGTTGTCTATATAAGGAGGAGAAGCTCTCTGGTTTAGGTTTAGGGTTCACTTCAGCTGCTGCAGCCGTCGTAGAGAGAGAGAGAGCTAGAGAGAGAAGGAAGGGGAGTTCTCGGTTCTTGCGCAGGAGCATCTTGCGTGGAGAGGACGGCGTTTAGCGCGGGAGCAAGGAAGATCCGTTGTAAGGTAGGGAATTCTGTTCTTCCTAAATCCTCCTCGTCCTAGGGTCCTAGGCGAGAATATGAGTTATATCTGTTATATTATTTATATGTAAATTCATATAGGTGTGACCTCCTATATGAATGTTGGCCTTCAATGGCGATTTTGGTGTTTCTGGTGTTTGGGTGATGCATGAAAAGTGTTTGATAAAATGCCTGTAGGACATGCCTGCTACATGTTTGATGAAATGCCTGTGTGAACTTAGCTGTGTATATGCCCATTAAGTGTTTGGTAATATGTCCGGGTGACTGGACTTATGGTTTATTGTATGTATGTATGCTGGATGTTTGCTCTATGGCCTGAATGGTTGGATTTGTGCGCTTGTGAACGGGTGCACACCAAGTGTTTGGTTGTATGCTTGAGTGACCATGTGTGTTGTGTGCTTGACTGTGGTATCTTGGCCTGAAGAGGCGGTTAAATCACTTGGCCCGAAGAGGCGGTTAAATCACTTGGCCTGAAGAGGCGGTTAAATCACTTGGCCTGAAGAGGCGGTTAAATCACTTGGCCTGAAGAGGCGGTTAAATAACTTGGCCTGAAGAGGCGGTTAAATCACTTGTGGTTAAAGTGTTAGCTTGTGTGGCGGTGGAAGATTGTAAATTGTTTATGTGGTTGTTATTATGTCTGTTGAAATTATTGTATCACGACACCGCACTTGTACACATGGCATGTAGATGCTAGGAACATGGGATGGGTTGGGGAGACATGATCCCTACTTGCCGTGGTTGCTCACCCCTCCTCTTGTGTTTGTTGGTTTTCCAGGGACTTACAGGCGTTAGGTGGATACACCAAGGTGGAAGACCCTCTCCATTTTATTGTTCATTTCGGTAATGTACTTTTATGATTTATGTAACCCCGGGGAGGGGAATGTACTAAGGGATTGAACCGTAATCGGGGACTTGGTTGTTTTGTGAACCTTTGATGTTTTGGAATTAAATAAAGATGTGGCTTATTTGATTTATTGTAATTGTTAGACTTGCTTGTGTGGCATCCAAGTAATCCAACCCCATTGCCCTCCGTGTGGGTGAATGGGGAGTCACGTACCGGTTTCCTCGGGTTGGAAATCCGGGGCATGACAATATGGTATCGAGCATGGTCTAGTTGGCCTAGGGTAGTGGGCGGACTTGGTTATCTTGAGTCCTTTGGAGGAGCCTGGAGGGACATGCCTGATCAACATGGTCCTCTTTGAGCCTCCAAGGTGTACTTAGGGTAGTCCAGTCTTGTGGTAGGATTTGCATGCATTGGCATTAGGGCACTAGTTGCATTGGTTGTTGTATGTGAAGGTGTGGATACCTGAAAAAAAAAAAATTGTGATAAAAGAAAAATATGAATAATGTGACAAGGTGTGGACTGTGCAACTCTGATTGTTCTCGAAATACCTTGAGCATGAGTATAAGGAAAGGTCCTTGATTGTTTGGGCTATGTGCACTGTGTATTGAACTGTGTGCAATGTTGATTGATGCAGTGTGTGAAAAGTGAGTAATGCCATGTGAGAAGAGAATTGATAAATGGGGTAGAGGAAGTAAGACCCGATATGGATAGCTGGGGGGGATTTAACGTAGTAAAATTTTAATTGTAACAACTCTGAAATTTTGTGATGATTTAGGCATGAAAGCATGGGAAAGAATTTGTGGTATTGAGTTGTGTGCTTGTGAACTTGAAGCTTGTGAAATGTGAACTGAAAATAAATAAAATAAATAAATAAATAAAATAAGTTGTGATAATACTGTTGATATTCTGAAAATGACTAGGTGAGATATGTGAATGCTTAAGTGTGTGCCTTTGTATGGTATTGTGTGGAATAAGTAATGTGGTGTTCAAAACATTCACTTGAGTATAAATGATATGTGTTATGTGAAGGTGTGAACTTGCATAGTTTGTGAAATGTGAATCTGCGAATCTGTGTGGTGATAATGTGCGTTTTGAGATCAGCTATAGCTCCAAACGTCTAGTCGGTAATGGTAATGAGAGCATTGAGTGTTAACCTAGAGCGCTATCTCCTCGTGTACCCAACCTCTGAGAAACTACGACCCGTGCGACAGCAGAGTCCGCCACCCAGGCTGGGCAAGTGGGGGGAGCTGCAGGCTCGAGGCACGCCAAGAGTTGTCAACCCGCACCCTTAGGGAAAACTTGGATGAAGATCAACTGAAGCACTGTTGTCCTGATTAGCAAGAAGGATTCAAGGGGCAGAGAGGGGCAAACAGAGGATGGCCACAAGTTTCGAGATGGGGGTCAGCCCCCAACAAATCAGTTTAAGACCAGTTGCTTAAAGGGTTGTTCTTGCTGTGGACAACCGGGACATTGGAAAAGAGTGTAGCAGGAAGCAGTATTAGTGTTGCATCTGTGAAAAAGTAGGACATCTCTAGAAGATAGTGAGTGGTTGAGTTTCTAGCAATTAAATTAAGACACTTGTAATAGAGGGGCATTCTCGTTGGTAGGGTTCTTGAGCCACAGTCTTCTGTTAGGTGACACTTAGGAGATTGTTTAAGTTGGCATTTCGAATAGAGGTGGTTGGTAACCTGTAAAAAAAAAAAAAAAAAAAAAAAAGGAAAAAAATGAATATTTATATTTAGATTGGCTAGCTAGTAGAGCTTGAGGCGTGAAAGGATAGCTTGTGGGTTATTGTGTGCCCCACTTTGGCAACCTAGAGTAATAGAAATATGTTCTCATGCGAATAAATGTACGTGTTGGAGTACTACTTGGGAAGGGTATTCCTATGGTTACCTTTCCAAGCGTTGGGGCTGGCTGGAGGAGGACATCGCAGTTAGTATAGCTCACTCCTTGAGCCCTTGGGTCCTTGAGGTGTTGACTTGTTGGATGGAGTGATCATTGCAAGCTCTTGTGGGTGATTATATAGGTGTCCTGGGTTCTCTGATGGCCAAGCAGTAGCCATGTGTCATGCTTACGGTGTGTCGAAAACACCGAGTAGGGTAGAGAAGGATATGTTGTGAAACCAGTTTGTGCATGTACGAAATGTGCGGTGTTCTAGACCTGAACAATCGGCTATGAGTGGGTTTTAAGGGTCGTGCCCGGTGCATCCAATTAGAAAAAAAGAGGTAAGTAAGTGAGATTTGGCAGGCCTTGGTCGGGCTTCTTACCCACAACTGGAAAATAATTCTCTAGGTGCTGAGGGTGTACTGTTGCATGGTAGGGCCATTCCTTCGGTTCGTATCTTGTGGGAGTAGGCTTAGAGGAGGAGAGAAGGTGTAAGGCTGGTACGTTCTACTCGTCAGGTGTCTTGTGTTCCGTTGCTTGTGTTGCAAATGTGCTGGAAATTTGGTATTGTGTTGTTGTATGTATTGCATTCGTGGTAAAGGTATACAACAGAGTTACTACATGTGGGTGTTGTGACATGTGCGTAGAGAAGGATGAGGTGTAATGTATTAGAATATTAAATGTGGTGTGAGGATGAAGGAGAGTGTTCTAGGTGATGTTGTGTATGTTATACCTTGTCTAGTGCGATGGCCGGCTAAGCTACATATTAAAGTGTTGTTGTGCTGGAAAAAGGTTGTTTGATGCCCAGAGTTGAGTCAGTTGTAACATTTTTGCTTGGACGGGGTGTTAGTGCTACTCCTTGAGGAGAGATTTATGTCGGACGGATGTCACAAAGGTGTATGTTTTAGAGCGGTGGTGGTAGACGGATGACCCCCATCTGTACTCCTTGAAAACCTTTCATGTGCAGTATAACGGGGTAAGTGAGATGGTTCATGCCATCAAGGTGTTGGGGTGTTTGGGAGTAACGTGGAAGTCCCGAATCAGGAGTTTGCATGTCTTGTTTCTTATGCCTACCCGGAGGAATTGTAGTGACCACATTAAAGCGAGGTTAAAGCCTGAGTATTTCTTGGCCCATTTGAGTGTTTCATTGGTGTGTAGGAATGGAACGTGATGGTTGGTATGGCGGAGATGGTGGGAGATTCCCTTGTGACTGTGAGTGGTGACACGAGAGGATTCCGTTGTTGTCATGTTGCGGGTAGGAGAGTTTTCCATGGTGGAGAGAACTATGTTGTTGGTACCTACCCATCGTCAAAGGATTCCTATCGCATGGAATGTCTGTCGATCGAGTAAGGCGTTATCACTTGGGTTGTAACGAAGCCTCGGTTCGTGACGGCCGTGTGGGACCTTGGTGGATCCCTATCCGACCGAAGTCGAGAGGTGTTATTTGTGTGGCGTTCGGTTCATGGGATTCTTGGTAGATTCTCACCGTTGGTGACCGGTGTTAGCCCGACCGTAGTTTTTAGTCTTGCCGTGGTTGTGTCTGGTACTTGAATTTGTCATCCCTGGGCTCCATTGGGCATCATGTTATTCGTAACCAAATGGAAACTTTATCCTAGTATAGCCGTGTCCTGGATTGTCAGGTGTGGCAAGCCATCATTGGTGCTGGTTGGGTTTTAATGTGGCTTGCTAGCGAGATGTATTCTTCGGATCCCTAAGCCTGGCTGCGTTCGCGTGAGGGGATTCAGTTGTGATGCTTGGTCGTCTTGTGGTGATATCAAATGTGGCACTGTGATTGTGGTTTACATCATGCTCTTATCCCGTTTGTTTGTATTTTATTGTGGCCTCCTGGTGCTTGCTGTAAGGGTGAGGTCTACATCTGGGGTGTCGCGGGTTACTGTTGGGGTACCTTTAATTGGGGAGTGTTGGTTCTATTGTGACGCGCGTAGGCTAATGGTGTTGGCCTTGTTCGGTTGTTGGGGTCTTAGCGAATTTGTGGGAGGTTTCTCGACCTCACTGTTGTCCGACTTGCTCACATGAGTTGTTGTCAGCGCGCTACTTAACTACGCTCTAGTTCTTGATATGCTCTTGCGTGTTACGCTAGTGTTGGCCAAATGGAGGTACTCCTTTGGAGCGTACTAACAATGTTAGTATTTGTTAATGCATTTTGTATTGCTTTGATCTCATTGTGGTGTTTGCAATTGGGTTTCTCTTTTCGAGGACGAAAAGTCCAAAGGTGGGAAGGTTGTGAGGGAACTTCCAACGGATGTGTTTGTATGGTGTTGGCGGATGGGCAGTGGAACATTAAATGACGGATGTGTTTGTATGGTGTTGGCGGATGGGCAGTGGAACATTAAATGTGCAGTAGTGTTTGTCTTTGTGAGTTGATCGTGACCAAGGTGATTTGTTAAACGTGTTGGGGATGGGAGTATATGTCTCACACCGTCGTGCCATGTAATTACTTCGACACGTGTTATGTGTGTTTTTGTGTGATATCTTCAGTCGCAGGTATGTGGATGGTTGTGGGATATCTTCAGTCGCAGGTATGTGGATGGTTGTGGGCAAGGTGCATCAGCTTGTGCGTTATGGAAGGTGTGTTGTCTTTTCGAGGACGGCATGTCCTGCGAAGGAGACATGGGAACGTAAGTCCGTGATGCGTGAGCAAGACCGGAATTGTTCGATGACGAACAATCTTAAGCGTGGGAGGTGGCTGTTGGCCAAGGGATAGTGATGTTTTCTTGTGATGTGTTTTCTTGTATTAGTTGATGTATTTGTATTGTCTTGACATGTTCTTATTTGTGATGTGCCTTGAGATGTGTATTCGTGCCATGTGGACATGTGTTATGTGCATTATTGTGGTTATGGATTATGGTGGTACTTGTTATGTCTTTGTTGTCTTGTGTGTGGTGTATGACCCATTTGGGTGTGGTGGCTTGCCGGGTGGCAAATGGGTAGTTTGTGTTTGTTTTCCTCGTATGTCATTTCTTTTCGAGGACGAAAAGTCTTAAGGGGGGAGAGGATGTAAGGACCCGTACCTTGAGTTAGTCGGTTTTGCCTCCTGAGTAGAGTTTTTCTAGATTTTGACCTAGTAAATGGACTCCAATGAATTCACGTGCAAAAGGAAAGATGCTTAGAATGGTGTCCTCTATCTACCACGAAGTTTCAGGCCAAATGGACATGTATGTGAGGTGCACGTGATATGGGTCCAATTCACGTGCAAGTGTGGTTGTCTTCTAAATGATGCAAGGAGGCTAGGGGTGAAGTTTGAGAGCATTTGGAGTGCATATGGAGTTGCACGTGAATTGGGGAATTCACGTGCAAATTGGCGTGCAAGCATATTTTTGCATGGTTCCCTTGGTTTTGACATTCTAAGGAACTTTCTCCAAAGGACCATGTTGAAATTCCGAGTATTTTGGCCTATATGGGTGCGGAAAGGTGCTAACTTGTGTGATCAAAACTACGTCGTTTTGATGCTTGGGATTCACTTAATCAAAACTACGTCGTTTTGATGTTGTGTTGTCTATATAAGGAGGAGAAGCTCTCTGGTTTAGGTTTAGGGTTCACTTCAGGTGCTTGCGGCCGTCGAGAGAGAGAGAGAGCTAGAGAGAGAGAAGGAAGGGGAGTTGCTTTGGTTCTTCCTGGGAGCATCTTGCGTGGAGAGGACGGCGTTTAGCGCGGGAGCAAGGAAGATCTGTTGTAAGGTAGGGAATTCTGTTCTTCCTAAATCCTCCTCTGTCCTAGGGTCCTAGGGCAGAATATGAGTTATATCTGTTATATTATTTATATGTAAATTCATATAGGTGTGACCTCCTATATGAATGTTGGCCTTCAATGGCGATTTTGGTGTTTCGGTGTTTGGGTGATGCATGAAAAGTGTTTGATAAAATGCCTGTAGGACATGCCTGCTACATGTTTGATGAAATGCTTGTGTGAACTTAGCTGTGTATATGCCCATTAAGTGTTTGGTAATATGTCCGGGTGACTGGACTTATGGTTTATTGTATGTATGTATGCTGGATGTTTGCTCTATGGCCTGAATGGTTGGATTTGTGCGCTTGTGAACGGGTGCACACCAAGTGTTTGGTTGTATGCTTGAGTGACCATGTGTGTTGTGTGCTTGACTGTGGTATCTTGGCCTGAAGAGGCGGTTAAATCACTTGGCCTGAAGAGGCGGTTAAATCACTTGGCCTGAAGAGGCGGTTAAATCACTTGGCCTGAAGAGGCGGTTAAATCACTTGGCCTGAAGAGGCGGTTAAATAACTTGGCCTGAAGAGGCGGTTAAATCACTTGTGGTTAAAGTGTTAGCCTGTGTGGCAGTGGAAGATTGTAAATTGTTTATGTGGTTGTTATTATGTCTGTTGAAATTATTGTATCACGACACTGCACTTGTACACATGGCATGTAGATGCTAGGAACATGGGATGGGTTGGGGAGACATGATCCCTACTGAGCTGTGGTTGCTCACCCCTCCTACTGTGTTTGTTGGTTTTCCAGGGACTTACAGGCGTTAGGTGGATACACCAAGGTGGAAGACCCTCTCCATTTTATTGTTCATTTCAGTAATGTACTTTTATGATTTATGTAACCCCAGGGAGGGGAATGTACTAAGGGATTGAACTGTAATCAGGGACTTGGTTGTTTTGTGAACCTTTGATGTTTTGGAATTAAATAAAGATGTGGCTTATTTGATTTATTGTAATTGTTAGACTTGCTTGTGTGGCATCCAGTAATCCAACCCCATTGCCCTCCGTGTGGGTGAATGGGGAGTCACGTACCGGTTTCCTCGGGTTGGAAATCCGGGGCATGACACCAACATTCCTGGAGTTGTGTAGAGGGCAGGGAGCCAAACATCCCCTTGCACGTCATATGACCCATATGACGTGCACCCCCTTATTTTGCCTCCATTGGCTTCCCCATTTAGCCAGAAGGTTCTTGAGTGGAAAATAATGTAATTGGCATGAAATCCCGGAGTTAATTTACCTAAAAACTTACCAGAACGGTTAATGAACACTGATATAGGAAAAGAAAGCGATATCTTGTGAATGTTACTGAGATTGTGGTTGCAATAAATGAACTGAGTGCATTGTAAATCATATTAATACGTGTTGAGTTGTATTATGCCTGTTGAGCATCTTGTGTTGAAATAAATTATGCCTGCTAGGCACCTTGTGCTGAGTTATGTGATTGTATTTCACTGAGTTTTGTTTGAGTGCTAAATGTCGTATGCTACGGGACAGCTGTTGAGCTGGAGCCTTTGATCCACGGGACAGCTGCCAAGCTGGAACCCTTTTAGTTATGGGACAGTCATTGGACTGGAGCCTTGGATACGGGACAGTCACTAGACTGGAGCCTTGAGTATGGGACTGTTATATCTCTGGAACCTCTCTCTCTAAATATGGGATGTGTTTGATGGTTTTTGTGTGTGGTTTCAACTAGTTCACTACACTAGCACAAGCATCCACTAAACATGCATTCCAGTAGTGTAGGATGGGCCCGGGGAGACTTGATCCCTACTGACCTGTGGTTTGCTCACCCCTCCTTTGAATTGTTCACTTTACAGGGTCTAGCCGGCGATAGGTGACAGAGCTGAGGTGATTGGCCATAGAGGCTATGGGACCCTCCTTATTTGATTGTTAATGTATCTATGGCTTTCTGTTTTGGTTTGAGCTATTTTGTAAACTAAATTTGGTATTATGGGTTTAATTGGGAGCTTTTCCCCCATTTGAGTTGTAATGGACTTGAGACCTCTTTGAAGTGAAGTAAACTGTGATATGTTATTTTGACTGGATGATGATTGTGTGTATGGTTTGAAATTAGGGGCATGTCCTTTGACATGTTAGCCCGGATGTGTAGTATTGGGACAGCACCCGTTGTATAAGTCCAGCCTAGGTGCTTGCACCAACCCCTTGACCCTTCGGGTGCGGGCATGGGCAGTCACTAACCGTTTCCAGGTGTAAGGAAATTGGGGCGTGACAATATCCAAGATAGCCCAGCCCATACCCGTCACAAGAATTTTGTCCGCTTTGGCCAACCAGTCTTGGGCCTCGCCCTCATGGCCTGCTCCGCACGGTTTTGTCTTTGGGCCTCGCCCAAAATGCGTCCCTGTGAGGTGAGGTATCCGTCCCCTCCTATAAGGCGGACTTTGTTCTCCTCAGCAAGCAATGTGGGACTAACACCCACTCATGGGTCGTTACAATCCACCCCCCTTAGGAGGCCCACGTCCCCGTGGGACCATGGCACACCGCTCCGGGTCTGGCTCTGATACCATCCGAGATAGCCCAGCCCATACCCATCACAAGAATTTTGTCCGTTTTGGCCAACCAGTCTTGGGCCTCACCCTCAAGGCCTGCTCCGCACGGTTTTGTCTTTGGGCCTCGCCCAAAACGCGTCCCTGTGAGGTGAGGTATCCGTCCCCTCCTATAAGGCGGACTTTGTTCTCCTCAGCAAGCAATGTGGGACTAACACCCACTCATGGGTCGTTACATGGAGCGGCGAGGAGTAACCTTGTCACTTTTCTCGGCCACTTTAGATTTGGATTTACAGTCCTTGGCCCAGTGACCAGGTTTCCCACAGTTATAGCATTCCTGGGAACTGGACTCCGATCGCTCTTTCCTTCGGAATGATGATGAGGAGCCTCTTCTGAATCCTTTTTTGCTTTTCCACATGAATCACTCGAAGGATTTGACGAGAAGAGCTATTTCCTCTTCAGCGTCAGAGTCAGAATTCTCAAATTCTTCAGTATCATCATTCCTTAGTATGCTAAGACATTCCATAGCTTTAAAAGCTACCCCCTTTTCTTTCTGAGCTATTTTCTCATCTCAGTCAAAGTATTTAAACCTGACCTCGTGAGTCCATAGCTCTCCGTATAGTTCTTCAAGGGGAACATACTACCAGTTCTTGTCGGATTGCATCTAGAGTTGCTTGGAGTAGTAGCGATCCGGCAAGGAGCGAAAAAACTTGTCATTGATTTGAGATTGAGAATAATGCTTATTGACATTTTTTAGCTCAAGGATGAGCTTGCCGAATCTCCAATAGATGCTCTCTAGAGATTCGCCAAGTTTGTGATTGAAACTCTCAAAGTTCTGTCTGAGAGTACAAATAACATTCTGCATTTGGGACTGACTTCCCTCATAGAGGATTGTCAGTTTATCCCAGACAACTTTCGCTGTCATGTAGCCCTGGACATCCGTGAAAGCTTCGGAGTCCAAAGACGATGTAACATATGCCAGAGCCTTTTTTGTTAGCAGACTGCCAGGCTCTTTCATCATTGGTGAGTTCAGCATCAGTCTTTGGTCTTCTAACTCCATGTTCTCCGATTGTCATCGGAGTGGGTATCTCCTAATGAAGACACGGCCACATGAGATGATCATGGCAAACCATGAACATCCTCATGCGAGCTTTCCACTGGGAGAAAAGCTCAGGTGTGAACTTTGGCGGCTTTGTCAGAGTGAAACCAGAACTCCGAGGTTGTGAAGCAGCGGCAGCAGCAGGTTAAGGTGGATCGACATTTTCACTACTGCTACGATTGGGGAGGGGCTCTTGTGCACCTACGGAGTTAAGGCGAGAGAGAAGGAGTGGGATCTCTACTTTGAACAGATAGAACCTGCTCTGATACCACTTGTTGTTCCCTTGGAGCCTAGAGAGGGGTGAATAGACTCTTATCGAAACTCTTTTCTAACTCTTTGGAACAACACTTATCTGGTTAAGAGATAGAATCAATGCAGAAGATAACTAGATAATGGAAGTATTTTATTTTATTATCAGTATGATAAGTACAACAAAATGGAAGCAGACTAAAGCTTGAAAGCTTTTAAACCTACTTGACAACTCTTTAACACTTTGTTTACAATGTACTCACACGCTAGCCTCTATGATCTCAATGAGCTTTGGTACATACACAAAACTATTACACGCTTACTCACTCACATCTTATAAAGTGTACAAGTGTTCCTTACTCCGTGTCTTCTTTACTTTAGTCCGGTTGAGTGGAAGACTTAACTTTTTAACTCCGTGATGACTCTCTTACTCCGTGAGACTTTGTAGACTAAGATTCTTATTCCGCATCTATTTGACTTAGTCCGTTTGAAGTATTAAGTGCGTATTCCTTAGTCCGTAGCTTTTAAGTTCTTAGTCCACACGAATGATCCTTATTCCATATGAAGTAAGGACTTGGTTATTTACCAAGTGTTTGACGACACTCATTCTCACTTGGATCAGGATTATGTATCCTGTCCTTAGCTTTGCTTTCGCGAGTGTACATCCAGATTAAGATCATATCTTCTGCAATGACTTAAGACAAAACAACAAAGGTCTCAAATCAAGTTACTAGGGCTTTATCAGCATTATCCAAATTCTAGGCTTGATCCAACATTTAATTTCCTTTTAATCAAATATTATTTTTTAAATTTTTTTAAAACTTAATTTTAAAATATACACATTCTTTCTAAAACTCATTTTCTCTCCCATCAAATACAAAAAAAAAATCAAATTACAATTCAACATTAACTGTAACAGAATTCAAAAACAAAAAACAAAAATCAAAACATAATTACTTTTAAAAAATATTTCTAACTTTTTTCTATTTTCAAATATAAACTCAATTTTGTTGGAAGACTTAAATAAAAAAATATTATTTTATTTTTTACTTTTTTTCTATTTTATTACTTGGACTCACTATTTTTTGTTTAAAAAATGGACTCAATTTTAATATCTTGTCAATTTTCATGCTTTTACCACTAAATTTCATACAGACTTTATCAAGGAGATTTGGAAAAGAAAGTTCAATTCCTTCATAATCATTCGAGTTTACACTTTCAATTATTCCTGTATGTAAATCCTTCATATCTGTAGGTCCCAAAGTAAGTTTAGAGGGGGGGGGGGGTGAATAAACTTTCTTCGTGCTAGACTGTTAACTGGTTTGTGATTCTTCTATGGATAACTATGATGAAAGTATTAATTGAGAAGATGACAATATGGAATGAAAGTGATAATGAGAGTTATAATGAACTATCAGACAAATCTGAGATGTGAGTAAATGCTCTTTACTTAACAGATCTCAGACGTGGAAGGAATGATCTATGACAGTTTGGATTATGGAAAACAACACAGAGATTAGACTTGATGATAGTGCTTGATCTTTAATGAATAAGAAATTATGATTAATCAAGAAGATTATTTTTGTTCGGTTCAACATGGCGTACAACACTTGGAAGAATTCTCTCAGAGTCTCTCTCTCTAGTGTTGGAACTCTCATATACAATTCTGCAAAAGATTCTTTCTTTTCGTACATAGAATAATGTATATTCAATTCTGAGTTCCTTGCTTTCTATGAGAGTTGACTTTATTATTACTCTTTTTTGCATGCGAGAGATAATTGTTTAAGGATAAAGTGCATGTGTGCCATGTGTTCATCCTGACAGTCTGACTTCCCGCCACTGAAAATGCGGAAGTGCAGGGGATGGGTGATCTGCTCTGATTTGGCAGATCGGTTGCCCATACTGCGTAGTTGATCTTGGCCGTTCATTTGTTGTGGTAGTTGATAGTAATTAATGCGACATTAAATGCACTCAACTGCTCAGAACGGCGCAAACTTATTGTACAAACCCTAATTGACGATATCGCTAAGTTAGGATACTTAGGGTTGCAAGTTTGCCTTGAAGGTGGGTGCCGCGTAGGTTTGGTGACTCGAAGATTTTGGGTAGAGCCTGTAGAAGTTTTGGAATTTTGCTTCAGGCTTTACAGTATTAATTTCGGCCAGTCTACGACTCACATATCTTCGACTCTTCGAGGCTAGAGTTCAGGTTAGATTAGGTCTTTTGTGTCACTCTATTAGTTGTAAGTCTATGACTCTACGAGTCTGCGACTCTCCTAATGGCTCTTAGAGTGACTTCTTCGTAGTGCACCTAATCTACCCATTGTTATTGCTGCGAGTCTACGACCCTAACTCTACGAGTCTACGACCCTAGCTCTGCGGGTCTACGACCTTCGGGTCTCCCAGTTTACTTTACTCTATGAGTCTTCGACCCTGAAAATCTTCGACTCTATGAGTCTTAGACTTTGCATTTACTTCCTTAGTCTTTCACAGTTGCTCATAACCTGAGTCTCCGTATTCTTCGAGTCTTCGACTCTACGGCTTCGACCCTTCAGCTATAACTCTCAGCCTTCAAGATCTCCAAATCTGTGACGTCTGATAATTTCTTTAGATTAACTGTATTTGTTTCTACGACTCTATGAGTATTTGAGCTACAATTACTTTTTTGTTTGCCAGTCTTTATTGCATCAACTCTTCGACCTTTGACCTACGAGTCAGTGTTTTAAGGCTTCGACTCTAAGACCCTTGAGTTTACGAGTCTGGTGGTAATTTAAGTTCTGTTAATTGACTTAAGCGCTTTTAGGGACTCGTCAGTTCTACGGGCTTTGAGTCTTCGAGTCATTTAAAGTTGGTTACTGTTCTTTAGAATTCTTCGACTCTATGTGTGTACAGATTTATCGTTGCTTGTAGTGACGCTCTCTTTTGCGCACTTTGACCCTACAACCTTCGACCCTAGATCTACGAGTCGCAATGTGTTCTGTCACAAATTTGCTTCGAGTCTCCAGACCCTATGAGTCTACGAGCCTCTCGCCAATATGTCTTGTGACAGTTTTACTTCTACGAACTTCGACTCTTCGACCCTACACCCTTCGGATCTTCGAGTCTCCAGACTTAGACTGTATTTTGGCAGTTTCATCAAATCCTATATATCCAACAATATCCATTACAAAACATAATCAACCTACATTACGATAAATAACAATTATGAAACCGAATTGCAACTTGGAGTGTATAATGAGATGGACTCCTATTAACAACAGCAGCGACCAAATATAATGTGTTTCTTGTTATTCCATCAGTTGGCCCAAATAACACATCTCAATAGTCGGTCCAAATATTTGTATCAATCCACATATCAACTAACTCAATATGACGTTTTTCATGCGAGGCATCTATACCACCTTCTAGTGACAACTTTATCCTTCAAATAATTCAGAATTGATCATCCATGTCCCTTCGCATGGTCCATGTTTCAGGACTAGCTGATCCAATGGATGAGAATATATCATCTGCACTTGGACTGTTATTATCGACCTTGTTATCAGCCACAATAATTAAAACAACGTGATGCATTTCTGCCTCACTACGGGTTGTTGGGCCAAGAACAAAGTTCCCTAAGCGATGGATCCTTTTTACAACGATTTTATAACTATGTCGTTCATGCTTGCTATTACCCAATTTAATTGCATTCAACATATAAACATCACCCTTCCCATCAAATGTGATCTTCTTTAGATCATGTGTAAACACCTCAACTCCGAGGCGATCACCCTTTGATCATTTTCAATTCCATCGTGGCACATGTTGGACCCCATTTTGTCCAAGTTGGATATACTAACCCCATTTGATATATGTACCTTTTTTCCCATACCATATACCTTGTTGCACAAGTCCTTAAGGATTACCCCAATTTGCACAAGATGGATACATTGACACGAACAGGGAAGACCAAAATTGATAACCTCTGTTGCAAGCCCCGAAAGTTCTCCAAGACCAGCACCAAGTGATAGAGGAGGAAATTTGGAGATCAACGCACTTGACCGAGCTAAATTCCAATGTAAAATGAAGAAGTTATGGCCAAAACAATTTTCGTTGGGAAAAGTCAAACTTGCCAAAAGACGGTCAATGCCCCTGGTCAAAGGGCCCAAAAATGTGACTATGCGAGATTTTGCAAAATGACTATTTTGGCGAATACGGAGCTTCCCAAACAATTTCCCAAAGTTCGTCCATTTTAGCATTTTGGGTGGGGGTAAAAAGGTAATTAAAAGTTAAAGAGAGAGAGAGAGAGAGAGAGAGAGAGAGAGAGAGAGAGAGAGAGAAAAGGTGGTCAAATTCGGATCATCATGTTCAAATCCAAAACATCAAAGTCAAATCCGAGCCTTCATTCATCCGGACTAAGGGCTCCACCGATGCGGAGTAAAGATCCGAGCCTTCATTGATCCGGACTGTCACGCCCCGGATTTCCAACCCGAGGAGACCGGAACGTGACCCTCCCTTTATCCGGGTTTGGACAAAGGGGTAGAATACAATATACACTTCACATTTCTTTTCAGAAATCAAAAATCATATAATTATATAATTGAAACCACATGCCTTTATTATGTTTCAAACTTCATTACAATATCTCCCCACTGGGGTTACAATGCCTCAACAAAATTACATAATGCAAATAACACAAAACAAAGCCACAAAATGGAACTCTTCCACCTTGGTGTTCCCACCTAACGCCTGTAGGTTCCTGCAAGAAAACACACCATAGTAGGAGGGGTGAGCATCCACAGCTCAGTAGGGATCATGTCTCCCCAACCCATCCCATGCTCCTAGCATCTACATGCCATGTGTACAAGTGCGGTGTCGTGTTACAATAATTTCAACCAGACATAACAACAACCACATCAACAATTACAATCGCCATCGCCACACAGGCTAACACTTTAACAACAAGTGATTTAACCGCCTCTTCAGGCCAAGTGATTTAACCGCCTCTTCAGGCCAAGTGATTTAACCGCCTCTTCAGCCAAGTGATTTAACCGCCTCTTCAGGCCAAGTGATTTAACCGCCTCTTAGGCCAAGTGATTTAACCGCCTCTTCAGGCCAAGTTTCCATGACCTCACAGGCTAACACAAAACGGTCCCGGGCTTCCACGACCACCGGGTGTACAAGCAACCACACAAGACATAAGACCATACAGGCATAACATCAAACACTTAATATGCTTAGTCACACAGGAATAACGTCGAACACTTAGCATGCATATATTCACAGGCTCACAAACCCAAGCCACACGGACATTATTTCAAACACATAATATGCATAGCCTCTCAGGTATAAAACCAAACACTTGGTGTGCACCCGTTCACAAGTGCACAATCCCAGCCATTCAGGCCACAGAGCAAACACCCAGCATACATACATACCCTAAATCACAAGTTCAGCCACACAGGCATAATACCAAACACGTAATGGGCATATACACACAACTATATTCACACAGGCTTTTCATCAAACATATAGCATATAGACCACAGAACCACACTAAAATGCCACTGAAGGCCAACATCCATATAGGAGATCACACCTATATGGATTACATATATATATATATAAACAGATACAGCCCAGAATCGCCCTAGGACCCTAGGACAGGAGGAGGGTTTAGGAAGAACAGAACCCCTACCTTAAAGCAGATCTTCCTTGCTCCCGCGCCAAACGCCGTCCTCCCCACGCAAGATGCTCCAGCGAAGAACCAGCAACTCCCCTTCCCTTTCTCTCTCTAGCTCTCTCTCTCTCTCAGGCAGAGCTGCTGAAGCAAAGGAACACAAGAACCCTAAACTCAAACTCAAGCCCTCCTTATATAGACACCATCCACATCAAAACGACGTAGTTTTGATTAAGTAAACCCAGGATCAAAACGACGTAGTTTTGATCACACAAGTTAGCACCTTTCCGCACCCATATAGGCCAAAATACTCGGAATTGCAACATGGTCCTTTGGAGAAAGATCATTAGAATGACAAAACCAAGGGAACCATGCAAAAATACACCTGCACGCCAATTTGCACGCCAATTCCCCAATTGGCGTGCAGCTCCAAATGCACTCAAACTTCACCACAAGCCTCCTTGCATCTTGGAGAGGCCTGAGGAGCAAAAATATGCTTGCACGTGAAATGGGTGAATTCACGTTCAGCTCCAAATGCTCTGAAATTTCTGTGGTAGATAGAGGACCTCATTCTAAGAAACTTTTGTTCTTGCACGCCAATTGTTTGAGGCCATCTACCCTATCAAAAGTGAGCTCCAAGATCAGCCGAAACAGCTTAAAACCGCCTGTATACGCATAGCATCTTCCTAGGGCATAAAGGTACGTTACCACTTGTCACATGCACATCCCAAAAGTCCCCTCTTGGGCTCATCTCTTACCTCACACTTGTGCACCAACATCCAAGGTGTTTGTGGTTAACTTCTTACACACGGGTTACACACGGGTCATTACATCCTCTCCCCCTTAAGACTTTTCGTCCTCGAAAAGAAATGACATACGAGGAAAACAAACACGGGTTACACACGGGTCATTACATCCTCTCCCCCTTAAGATTGGTCGTCCTCGAACAACTCTGGGGGTTGGTCACGCATCATGGACTCACATTCCATGTCTCCTCTGCGGGACGTGTCGGCCCCTAAAATACAACACACCTTCCAAAACGCACCTGCTGATGCACATAGCCCACAACCATTCACATACCCGCGAATGAAGATATCACACAATAACACACATGAAGGCACGTACCCACAGGACCCAATAAAACACAGCATGATAGGGAAACACATATTCTAATCTCACAAACCCTTGTTCTCCTCACCTAACACATGTCACAAGTATTCACGCCACGACGGTGTACAACATATACGCCCATCCCCAACACGTACGTTTAACAAATCACATCATAAACACCACTACAAAGAACAAAGCACAAATAAAACACTACTACACGTTTAACGTTCCACGGCCCATTCACCAACATCATACAACTCATCCGCAGGGAGTGTCCTCACTACCTTCCCACCGTTGGACTTTTCGTCCCCGAAAAGAGAAATCATGTAGTAAACATCACGAGAAGATCAAAGCAACATATAACACCCAGGAGCACAACCAGAACTAGAGCTTGGCCAATTAGCGTGCGACAACAACTCATGTGAGCAAGTCGACAACAGTGAGGTCGAGAAACCTCCCACAGAGTCGCTAAGACCCCGACAACCGAACAAGGCCAACACCATAAGCCTATGCATGAAGTATCCATTCGCTAGAATTCATATGATTAAACGAGAAGTCACGACATCGACATAGCAGGGTACTCAGCGTTAGACGCCTACTCGTGTCCCAATAGGACCAACACTCCACAATGTAAAATACCTAACAATGACACCACTGAGAGTTGATGTCAACGGACGCCAACAATTTACAACGTAGCCACACTCCATATGTAGACCTTACTCTGACAGCAAACACAAAGAGGTCACAAGGAAACACAAACAATCAAGAGAAAAGCATTATGCAAACCACAATCACAGTCCCACACAGGGATATCACCACAGCAGCACCTGCATCACAGCTGAAACCGCCTCACTCTATAGCGATACACGCAACAACAGAACCCAACCAATGCCAAAGGGAACTCAAGATGACTTAAAATCCAGGACACAACTACAGTAGGATGAAGTTTGCTCTCCACCAATTCGGTCACAGTCAACAAGATGCCCAACGGAGTCCAAGGAGGAACTCAAAACAACAAATGCAGTACCATACACAACCACAACAAGACCAAAATCCACCATCCGGCTATCACCTGTCACCGACCATAAGGATCGACTAAAAGAAGTCTGTGAACCAGAACACTACACTATAACGCCTCTCGGACACTTCGTGCTAGCATCCTTGATCACGGTTAAATAGGTATCCACTAAGGTCCCACAGCCTGCATACTAACTGAGGCGTACACTACAGCCCAAGAGTTAACGCCTTTCCGAGTCGGCAGACACCAAACGCAAAGAAGGGGAACTTATCCTCCGACATCGGTGAAGTATAACTAACACAGCTCTCTCTGTTTGACCAGGAAAAATCCTTCCACCGGCAACAAGACAATTGATCCCCTCGTGTCGCTATTCACAGGTCACAAGGAAGTTCTTTGCCTCTATGACATACTCCACCTCATGGCCTACCAACTCCCCTATACCAACCATCGCGTTCCATTTCGATACACCAACAAAAGTCTCAAATACACCAACACCTTGATGGCGTGAACCATCTCACTTACCGTGTGATACTACACATGAAAGGTTTTCGAGGAGAACAGATATAAATCATCCGCCTACCACCACCGCTCCAAAACATACACCCTTGTGATATCCGCCCGACATAAATCTCTCCCCCGGGGAGTAGCATTAATACCCTTTTTAAGCAAAAACAGCCGACCGACTCATAAATAACACTAATACCCTTTTCCTAGCTTATCAACACTTTAAGATTAAACATCACACCAGATAAGGAATAATATGCATAACATCACATCTAACACTTTTCTTCATCCCCACACCACAGTTAATATGCCACTACACCACGCCTCATCCTCCTCTACACATATGTGTCACAACACCCACACATAGCAACTCGCTATATGCCTTTACCGGGAGATGCAACACATACAACAACCCAATACCACATTTTCTCGCACATTCTCAACATATGCAACGAAACACAAGACTCCTGACGAGTAGAACGTACCAATTTTACACCATCTCCTCAAGATACAGACCAAAGGAATGGCCCTACCATGCAAAAGCACACCCGCGCACCTAGAGAATTATTTTCCAGGTTGTGGGTAAGAAGCCCGATCAAGGCTTGCCAAATCTCACTTACTTACCTCTTTTTTTTTCTAATTGGATGCACCGGGCATGACCCTTAAAACCCACTCATAGCTGATTGTTCAGGTCTAGAACACCGCACATTTCGTACATGCACAAACCGGTTTCACAACATATCCTTCTCTACCTTACTCGGTGTTTTCGACACACCGTAAGCATGACACATGGCTACTGCTGGCCATCAAGAGAACCCAGGACACCTATATAATCACCAACAAGAGCTTGCAATGATCACTCCATCCAACAAGTCAACACCTCAAGGACCCAAGGGCTCAAGGAGTGAGCTATACTAACTGCGATGTCCTCCTTCGCCCCAACGCTTGGAAAGGTAACCATAGGAATACCCTTCCCAAGTAGTACTCCAACACGTACATTTATTCGAATGAGAACATATTTCTATTACTCAAGGTTGCCAAAGTGGGGCACACAATAACCCACAAGCTATCCTTTCACGCCTCAAGCTCTACTAGCTAGCCAATCTAAATATAAATATTCATTTTTTTACCCCCTTTTTTTTTTTTTTTTTTGTTTTTTTTTTTTTTTTTTTTTTTTTTTTTTTTTTTTTTTTTTTTTTTTTTTACAGGTTACCAACCACCTCTATTCGAAATGCCAACTTAAACAATCTCCTAAGTGTCACCTAACGAAGACCGTGGCTCAAGAACCCTACCAACGAGAATACCCCTCTATTACAAGTGTCTTAATTTAATTGCTAGAAACTCAACAATTAAAGGTCCACCCATCCTCACCTAAGTCGAGACGGGACTCAACCAATCACTATCTTCTGGAGATGTCCTACTTTTTCACAGATGCAACACTAATACTGCTTCCTGCTACACTCTTTTCCAATGTCCCGGTTGTCCACAGCAAGAACAACCCTTTAAGCAACTGGTCTCAAACTGATTTGTTGGGGGCTGACCCCCATCTCGAAACTTGTGGCCATCCTCTGTTCGCCCCTCTCTGCCCCTTGAATCTTTCTTGCTAATCAGGACAACAGTGCTTCAATTGATCTTCATCCAAGTTTTCCCTAAGGGTGCGGGTTGACAACTCTTGGCGTGCCTCGAGCCTGCAGCTCCCCCACTCGCCCAGCCTGGGTGGCGGACTCTTCTGTCGCACGGGTCGTAGTTTCTCCGAGGTTGGGTACACGATGAGATAGCGCTCTAGGTTAACACTCAATGCTCTCATTACCATTACTAACTAGACGTTTGGAGCTATAGCTGATCTCAAAACGCACATTATCACCACACAGATTCGCAGATTCACATTTCACAAACTATGCAAGTTCACACCTTCACATAACACATATCATTTATACTCAAGTGAATGTTTTGAACACCATATTACTTATTCCACACAATACCATACAAAGGCACACACTTAAGCATTCACATATCTCACCTAGTCATTTTCGAATATCAACGGTATTATCACAACTTATTTTATTTATTTATTTATTTTATTTATTTTCGGTTCACATTTCACAAGCTTCAAGTTCACAAGCACACAACTCAATACCACAAATTCTTTTCCATGTTTTCATGCTCGAACCATCACAAAATTTCAGAGTTGCACAATTAAAACTTTATCATGTTCAAACCCTTTACCCATGCAATTACACACACCGCACACTTTTCAGTTCTCATTAAACCACATTGCACAAGCATCCATTCCACAAGCACACAGTTCAATTAAACAAGGACCTTTCCTTGTAGTCATGCTCAAGGTACTTCAAATAAAATCAGAGTTGCACAGTTCACGCCTTATCACATTATTCATATTTTTCTTTTATCACAATTAAAATTTTCACAGGTATCCACACCTTCACATACAACAACCAATGCAACTAGTGCCCTAATGCCAATGCATGCAAATCCTACCACAAGACTGGACTACCCCAAGTACACCTTGGAGGCTCCAAGAGGACCATGTTGATCAGGCACGTCCCTCCAGGCTCCTCCAAAGGACCCAAGATAACCAAGTCCGCCCACTACCCTAGGCCAACTAGACCATGCTCTGATACCATATTGTCACGCCCCGGATTTCCAACCCGAGGAGACCGGAACGTGACCCTCCCTTTATCCGGGTTTGGACAAAGGGGTAGAATACAATATACACTTCACATTTCTTTTCAGAAATCAAAAATCATATAATTATATAATTGAAACCACATGCCTTTATTATGTTTCAAACTTCATTACAATATCTCCCCACTGGGGTTACAATGCCTCAACAAAATTACATAATGCAAATAACACAAAACAAAGCCACAAAATGGAACTCTTCCACCTTGGTGTTCCCACCTAACGCCTGTAGGTTCCTGCAAGAAAACACACCATAGTAGGAGGGGTGAGCATCCACGGCTCAGTAGGGATCATGTCTCCCCAACCCATCCCATGCTCCTAGCATCTACATGCCATGTGTACAAGTGCGGTGTCGTGTTACAATAATTTCAACAGACATAACAACAACCACATCAACAATTACAATCCGCCATCGCCACACAGGCTAACACTTTAACAACAAGTGATTTAACCGCCTCTTCGGGCCAAGTGATTTAGGGCCAAGTGATTTAACCGCCTCTTCAGGCCAAGTGATTTAACCGCCTCTTCAGGCCAAGTGATTTAACCGCCTCTTCAGGCCAAGTGATTTAACCGCCTCTTCAGGCCAAGTTTCCATAGCCTCACAGGCTAACACAAACGGTCCCAGGCTTCCACGGCCACCGGGTGTACAAGCAACCACACAGGACATAAGACCATACAGGCATAACATCAAACACTTAATATGCTTAGTCACACAGGAATAACGTCGAACACTTAGCATGCATATATTCACAGGCTCACAAACCCAGCCACACGGACATTATTTCAAACACATAATATGCATAGCCTCTCAGGTATAAAACCAAACACTTGGTGTGCACCCGTTCACAAGTGCACAATCCCAACCATTCAGGCCACAGAGCAAACACCCAAGATACATACATACCCTAAATCACAAGTTCGGCCACACAGGCATAATACCAAACACGTAATGGGCATATACACACAACTATATTCACACAGGCTTTTCATCAAACATATAGCATATAGACCACGAACCACACTAAAATGCCACTGAAGGCCAACATCCATATAGGAGATCACACCTATATGGATTACATATATATATATATAAACAGAATCTGACCAGGAACTGCCTAGGACCCTAGGACGAGAGGAGGGTTTAGGAAGAACAGAACCCCTACCTTAAAGCGGATCTTCCTTGCTCCCGCGCCAAACGCCGTCCTCCCCACGCAAGATGCTCCGGAAGCAACCAAGCAACTCCCCTTCCCTTTCTCTCTCTAGCTCTCTCTCTCTCTCTCAGGCAGCAGCTGCAGCAAAGGAACACAAGAACCCTAAACTCAAACTCAAGCCCTCCTTATATAGACACCATCCACATCAAAACGACGTAGTTTTGATTAAGTAAACCCAGGATCAAAACGACGTAGTTTTGATCACACAAGTTAGCACCTTTCCGCACCCATATAGGCCAAAATACTCGAATTGCAACATGGTCCTTTGGAGAAAGATCATTAGAATGACAAAACCAAGGGAACCATGCAAAAATACACCTGCGCCAATTTGCACGCCAATTCCCCAATTGGCGTGCAGCTCCAAATGCACTCAAACTTCACCACAAGCCTCCTTGCATCTTGGAGAGGCCTGAGGAGCAAAAATATGCTTGCACGTGAAATGGGTGAATTCACGTTCAGCTCCAAATGCTCTGAAATTTCTGTGGTAGATAGAGGACCTCATTCTAAGAAACTTTTGTTCTTGCACGCCAATTGTTTGAGGCCATCTACCCTATCAAAAGTGAGCTCCAAGATCAGCCGAAACAGCTTAAAACCGCCTGTATACGCATAGCATCTTCCTAGGGCATAAAGGTACGTTACCACTTGTCACATGCACATCCCAAAAGTCCCCTCTTGGGCTCATCTCTTACCTCACACTTGTGCACCAACATCCAAGGTGTTTGTGGTTAACTTCTTACACACGGGTTACACACGGGTCATTACACGGACTAAGAGCTCCCACTGATGCGGAGTAAGAATCTGAGCCTTCATTGATCCGAACTAAGAGCTCCCACTGATGCGGAGTAAGGATCCGAGCCAGCATTGATCCGGACTAAGAGCTCCTACTGATGCGGAGTAAGGAGTTGAGCCTTCATTGATCCGGACTAAGAGCTCCCACTGATGCGGAGTAAGGATCCGAGTCTTCATTGATCCGGACTAAGAGCTCCCACTAATGCGGAGTAAGGATCCGAGCCTTCATTGATCCGGACAAAGAGCTCCCACTGATGCGGAGTAAGGATCCGAGTCTTCATTGATCCGGACTAACGCCTACACTGATGCGGAATAAGCCTCAATCATCCGGAATTGCCTTCCATTGATCCGAATCCGAGCCTCCACACCTTTGACCCTATCAACCATTGACTTTCGCTGATTAGCCTGTTCATGGGCATGGTCACTGTAGCTTCACAGGATTAGCTGGGCAGATACTCTTCAACGGTTGTCTGTCACATGTGCGTGCTTTTAAAGGCAAAAGGACAAGCAAGGTAGACGGTCCACCCGACATAAATGGCATCTAATTAATAAAAAAGTGGTTGTCATCCATAAATGCTGCAATTATGTGGTAGTTTCAAAGACATTAAAAAGGCGGTCCTTCTCCCTCGCATAAAAAGGGTCTACACACCCAAAGACTTATACGCCCAAGTTTTTTCCCTTTGCACAGTCGTCACGTCCAAAAAACACCCAAGCTTTTTCCCTTTGCTTCGTCCATCTCTCTCTTTTTCCTAAGATCAAAATCAAAAATCAAAAACTTTCCATATTCTCTCTCTTTCCCTGCGAGTTCTCTTCCCAAAAACAAAGCAAAACAAAAAACAAAAAACAAAAAAAACTCCTTTTCTCACTCCTCTCTTGTACGTGTTCTCTTACCCAAATCCCAAATTCCTTCCCATTTCAATCAAAAAATATCTACCCTCTCCCACGTTTCCTGCCCAAAGCCCAAAAAGAAAACAAAGAACTTTCCATCATCTTCTCTCAATTCCGTACACTGTTGCAGTCTCCAAATCCTAGCTGATTTCTGTCATTTACACTACGGAATTTTGTGATTCAGAATTGGAGTAGGCGACTATCGGCGTGGACAGGATTCACACGGCAGCCTGGTGTTTGAAGCTCTAAAGTCGGTTCTATATTCATTTATTTATTATTGTTTAGCTTATTCATGTTTATGTTTGAGGTAATTCCTAGCTTATTATTGTTTAGCTTTTTTTATGTTGTATTTCCCTTTCTTTTGGTATGTGTTGTATTTTCATTGTATTTGTTGTAAATGTGGTATGTTAATATGTAAAGTATAGTTAAAAAAAGAGGAAAAAGAGGCAAACAAAAAAAGAAGAAAAAGAGAATAAGATGAGAAAAAATGAAGAAAAAGATAGTGAACTTGCTTTTATTTAGTTGTGGATGTCACAATAACACACACAACTTGATATGTATTGTTTAACCTTTGTTAGTTCATAGTTTTATCTTTTCAAAAAACAAAAAAACAAAAAAAAAAAGAAGGGAAAAATGTTTTCAAATAAAAAAACTAAAAATTATTTCAATCTTTAGGACTTCAATTTTAAAAAAGAAAACCAAAAAAAAAAAAACAAAAAACAAAACAAAAACAAAAACAAAACAAAACAAAACAAAAAAACGTTTTTAACAACAAAACAACAAAAAAAACAACAAAACAAAACGTTTTTAACAAAACACAAAAAATAACAACAAAAACAAAAACTAAAACAAAAACAAAAACAAAAACCTTAGGATTTCATTTTCCACTTCAAACAAAAAAGTAAAATAAAACTTATAGGATTTCCTTTAGAAATTTAGGGTAAATCAATTTTTAAACATAACTTTAACAAATTACTTAGCTAAATAAATGACATAAACTTTCTAGAAAATTCAACCCAATCACGGTATTGACAATAAATAAAGAACCTCCTCCTCCGAAAATAGATACTAAAAGGGCGCTGTAGGGGTGCTAATCCTTCCATACATGTAACCAACTCTTGAACCTTTCTCTGATAATGCAGACCACACATTTTACTACTCAAGGTAGAGGGTATCCAACTGTACCTCAAAAATAGTTGGTGGCGACTCTAAATTTCTCACCATTGGTTTAGTTTAAGCCCACCCCAAAAGGGCCCAGATGAAAACCAGTGATGACAGCTGGGGACTCTACTGGGGACGTTGTACAAACTTTAGAGAGTTAGGTCTAGCATTAGGAATGAGAGGTTATCTTATTTTTGTATATTTAACTACTTTGATAGTTCTGTGATTTATTTATACACTTTAACTGCCATAATAACTGTCATTTTGTTTTTTTTCAACTGTAATTTCTAATTCATTTATATGCTTTAATTGCTATGATATTCGTTATTACAAAAACATGCCATGATAGTTATGATTTACTGCTTTCCCTACCTGTTGCATTCATGCATAACCTTATACCTAGGTTTACCACAGTCTAGGTTAGCGAGGTTTAGTACGGTCCCCAACGCGTTGATTATTATCCGCAATGGGGCCTCAGACTCCTCACTCAAGCTTGAGGTTCTTTTAAGGCTTGTCCTTTTAAGACCCCCCTCCGGTAAATATTCCCATGGTGTACGGAGCCCTCTATAGAGGAAGTTTGGGAACCAACGAATAAGATAGGTCTAGCAATAGAAACCCATTAGGGGCATTGACCCACATGTTGTTTGCTCATTCCATGCCATGCTAACCTTTGTTTTGTAGGGTAGTCCTTAAGTCATCCCCTCCACATATTATTATTGGTTTATTCTTTTATCCTGCCTATTTACCTTGATATGTGTTTAACTGCCATCCTAACCTATCATCATGCATAACACGACATTCATATAGGCATGACAACTTTCAGTCATCTCCTAAAAAGCCTTCAGAATAAAGAGGCTGTTGTAGTGGTGGCCCAAGCATCTGGGGACATCCAACTTCGCCTTGGAGATTTTCCACCAGGAGAAGCCCACAAGGCAGAACATGTTATCATAGAAGATCAATTGGACTACACTAAGGAGGTACAAACGATATGGAGCCAGTGGTCAGATGAAAGGAAAAACATTTATATACAGTAGTTTGGGGATTTGTTCCATATGACCGAGCTACTAGTCGACAAGAATATGCTTGGGGCAGTAATACATTTCTGGGAGCTTCGACGGTGGTGTTTTGATTTCAACGGCATTGATCTTGTTCCCACCATAGAAGAATACAAAAGATTATTGGATATCCCAGTTGAACAAAACAAAAGGAAGATTTATTTACCGAAGCCCAGAAGATCATATCGAAGGGCCTTTGCTGAGATAATGGGAAAGCCTGTATGGGACTCACCAGCGGCCATAACCTATGGTGGGCGGGAATATCTTCCATGGGCAACTATCAAAGAAATGATATAGACTGCAACAAAAGCAGGGGCACACAAGTTGCTTACACTAGCTATATATGGGCTAGTCCTTTTCCCAAGGATACCAGCCCACATCAATGGAGCAATTGTGGATTTGGTCCAGCAGGTGCTCAAAGGATGTGACCCTACTCCTGCTATATTAGCTGAAACCATTCGATCTCTTACTTATCTGAGGAATAAAGGCTCGGGGCAGTTCAGGTGGTGCCTGCCTCTCCTGTGCACCTGGCTGCAAGGTCATTTCCCTTGTAGTGTTTCTCGTTTCCCTACTGTTTATCAGTTGCCAGCAACGACACTGTTGGATATTCTGCTCAGCAAATGGAGTTTACCTCAAGACTTTGAAAGTTGGAAGAAGAAGTTAGAGAACCTCACAGAAGTTGACATTACCTGGACTGCTCCCTAGATGCTGGTGGTCTCCATGACTTATAGTTGCGGGGACTATAATTGGGTCCCACTCTTAGGCCCTTGGGGGAAGGGGGGCTGCATATGCACCACTGCAAGGCGAAAGATAACTCGGTCATCATCAGATTATCCCAGTTCTCTTTAGAATGGAAGATTATGACTTTACCTATGATGAGAACCATGCTCTCAGAAAAAGACAAAAAAGATGTATCAAGCATGGTCCATCCCACACGAGATCCAACCCAACAGTCCAAAACCTGGCGTGTATCCAGCGTACATATCTTGGAGGGCACAACACAAGCCATAGTTAACTACAGACATGAGAGCCATCCTCCAAGAGAATTAGAATCTCAGGCAGCAGATCCAAAAGCTGGAAGCATCTTTAGAAGGAGCTCTTCAGCGATTGCAGTTGAGGGAAAAACTGGTTGAGACCATATTGAAGCAAAGGGAGGAAGCGGTGAGTGACCACCCCAGAGGAAAAGGCGCCGTGCTGCTTAGGAGATGATTGGAAGTTTGTCTTAAGATCATGTAGCCATAGCTCTCATCTGCATGACATTTCTGCATTGTACTATGTGTTTATTTGAAAATGTTTGGAATAAAGTCATTCGTTTCTCTAACCCTTCGCATAGTCATTCATGCATACATGCATATCAAAATTGAAAATCAAATAAACATTACCTTGTATTCAGGTGGGTAGCAACCTTTCTCCAGGATTGTGCACTCTTACAATCTCAGATCCTGACGTAATTAGGTATCACAGCCGCAGCCGATGGCCGAAGAAGTAGAGAACAGACTCACTGGGTTAGAACAGTCCCAACAAGCCCTACAGGGGCAAATGGCCTTGATAATGGATATGCTCACAAAGTTGACCGGAGAAAAAGAATGAACCCCGACAGGGGGAACTTCCAATCACCAACAAGAACAGGGGCAGGAGGCAGTTCTACCACCTAATCTAGGTCCAAGTTAGGCACCCACATATCAGCCTGCCATGACACAACCCCTTACTCCAAATCAAACTCATTTCACTATGCCCACAGTGGAAATGTAATAGAAGCGGTGGGTTCCCCCGCTCCTAGGGATGGCAATTATAGCCCGACCCGCCACAACCCGTCCCGACCCGCCCCGACCCGATTGGGTTTTACCCGCCCGACCCGATCGGATTTTACCCGCCCCAATAGAACTTAGGGTCGGGATCGGATATTGTTCGACCCGCCCTGACCCACCCCGATATAAATTTAGGGTTTTGATATATAAAGGATATTAAACATAATTATTTAGGTTTTTCCTTACCTCACCAATTCACACGGCTCGTCGTCTCCTCTCACTTCGGTCGAACGAGAGTCAAGCGACGAGACTGCAATCCAGCGGCCGTCCAGCGAGGCAGCGACTTCTCCATCCCTTTGCCCTTCCTCTCGATCGTAGTCTGTCCTCGATCAATCAACAGCAAGAGCCTTCTTCTTGATCGTAGTCTGTCCTCGATCGATCTAAAACCATAGCAAGCCCTGTCGCCGTCGCCGTCCAAAACCAGCCTGGTCGTCGTCGCCGTCTAAAATCAGCCGTGTTGCCGTAGATCGTTCCTGCGACGCCGTTCCGTAGGTTGTTCCTATCGCCGTCGCCGTAGATCTGTAGAACCACCGGCCATCCAGAGTCTCGAACGTCGTGTTCTCCCAAAGGCCGCAACTGCTCCCGGGGCAGTTTCGGGGCGGGCCGGGGCGGGCTCGGGGCACGGTAACCTGCCCCGACATCGGGGCGGGGCGGGTTCGGGTATTTATCTTATATGTTCGGGGCGGGATCGGGTCACTCACTACCCGGTCCCGATCCGCCCCGTTGCCATCCCTACCCGCTCCTAAGGAGAATGTTGACTCTCCCACTTTAAGGCGATTTGAGGAACGACTGAAAGCTATAGAAGGCATCGACAGCTATGGCGTGATTAGCCCACAAGACTTATGCTTAGTCCCTAGAGTGGTGCTCCCACCAAAATTCAAGATGTCGGAGTTCGAAAAGTTCAACGGGACTCATTGCCTGGGGACACACCTTGCCATGTATTGTCAAAAGATGGCAGCTTATGCAGGCGAAGACAAGCTCCTTATGCATTGTTTCTAGGAAAGCCTAACTGGGGTATCCCTCCACTTGTACTTTCAATTGGATGGCAACCGTATCAGGACTTGAAAAGAATTGGCCACATCCTTCTTGGCTCAATACAAACACGTCACCGAGCCGGGCCCGGATCGACTAACCCTGCAATCCTTGGAAAAGGGGTCTAAAGAAAACTTTAAAGATTATGCAAGGAGATAGAGGGAGACTGCTGTGGAGGTCCAACCTCCCCTTACAGAAAGTGAACTCACCACTCTATTCATCAACACTCTTAAAGGCATATACTACAAGAAGTTGATTCGCAACGTCTCTGGTAGTTTTGCAGACTTGGTCGCATCCGGTGAACGCATAGAAAGCGGAATTAAAGGTGGAAAGCTAAAGGGTGATGTGGCAGAAGCATCAAAAAGATCTCAACCACCGGAAAAGAACAAAGAAGGTGAAGCCAATCTGGTATATCAATTGACCCCGACAATGCAACCGACATCCTACCAACCAGGGTACTACAGGGGGTCACCCGTAGTTGCCTATGTTGCACCTACACCTCCTCCCCACTACATGTCGTACTTGCCGCAAGGAGGGCTTCCATTTCCATATCCAATGGCACCAAATCCATTTCAACCAGAGAACCATACCAAGAGCAACCAGGGGCGTCAGCTCCAGAAGGACCTAGACCCGCATTCCAAGGACAGGGGCAACTAAGGGCCCAGACTCAACATGCAGGAGCAAATCAGGCTCCTCGTCGACCAGGACAAAAGTTTGACCCAATTCCAATGACATATGCTAAATTATACCCCATGCTTTTAGAAGCAAGGTTGGTACTCCCTACACCCTTGGGAGAAATAAGGTCTCCTCCCCTGGCTTGGTATAAACCAGATGCCAGGATGCGAGTACCATCTTTGGTGGAGCAGAACATGATATTGAAAATTGCATAGCGTTCAAAAGGAAGGTCCAGGCTTTGAAAGATGCAAATTGGTTGGATTTTTCCACCATGACGGGGACACCAAATATGAACAGCAATCCTCTCCCAGAACACTCCAACAATGTTGCTAGTATCGAGATTGAAGGACGGCTGGAGAAGGTCTCGCAAGTACAAATGGAGAAGACATATTTGTTTATCCTACTACAGGAACATGGGTATATACTTGCTAAAGACACGCCAAAGGCAGGAAAAGGAACAGATAGGGAGAAACAATGCCCTTATCATAAGATGTCACGGGGACATGACATCGAACAATGTAGCGAGTTCGCTAACATGGTACAAAAGCTCATGGACCAGAGGATAATCGAATTCTCTAGGGAAGAGACGGACAATCAAAGCCACATGAACCAAGGAGACATGTCATACAGACCATCATGGGTGCCAAAACCCCTTTGTCTTGAACGTTAAGACACCAGAAATCCCACTACTACCACATGGAATCAGGCCTCTCACTATACATGATGCAAATCTTATGCCAAACAAGAAGGCAAAAACAGAAATCCCGCAACTGCCTCATGGAATTACTCCTCTCACCATACGTGTTTCTGCCCCTTTCCTTTACAAGACGGATAAAGCAGTCCCATGAAACTACAACTGTGAAATAGTCTAGGGAGCCACCGCAGCAGAAAACAAAACCAGGAGTGGTCGAGCTTATGCCCCTGATATGGCTGACAAAACAAGGAAAGAAAAAGCTATAGAACCAGACATTGAGCTAACGCAGGAGGCAATGAGAAAAGGAACACCGATCACGGAAGAAGAGACCGTAAAATTCTTAAAACTCATGAAGCAGAGTGAGTATAATATTGTGGATCAGTTAAGTCGACAACTAGCTCGCATCTCCTTGCTCTCTTTAATGATGGATTCTCAACCTCACCGGGAAGCACTAATGAAGGTTCTGAGCCAAGCCTATGTTCCTCCAACCATCCCAATGGGAAATATGGACGGACTTACTAGTAACCTCATCATGAACAACGTCATCAACTTTGGAGATGACGAGCTGCCCCAGGAAGGAAAGGGACATATAAAAGCTCTTCACATTATGTTGGATCAAACCCAGAATTTGGATAATGCTGATAAAGCCTTATGTAATTTGATCTGAGATCTCTTGTGTTTATTTGATCGTTGCTAGAAGATATGTTATTAATCCGGAGATACACTCGTGAGAGCAAAGCTAAGGACAGGATACATAATCCTGATCCGGACAAGAGTGAGTGTCGTCAAACACTTGGTAAATAACCAAGTCACCAATACATACGGAATAAGGGACATTCATGCGGACTAAGTACAAATGCGGAATAAGGACCCGAGTCTTTATTAGATGCGGAGTAAGGAAATTAGATGCGGAGTAAGGAATCCGGACAACTTACTCATACGGAGTAAGGAAGCGCTAGTACTGAATAAGTCATCCGACCCTTTAAGACTCGCCCGAAGTAAGGAACTTACATACGGAGTAAGGAATTTACATACGGAGTAAGGAACTTACATACGGAGTAAGGAACTTACATGCGGAGTAAGGAAGCGCCGACACGGACTAAGGATTCCAGTACCAAAATAGATACGGAGTAAGAAATCAACGACACGAGTAAGGTTCCGAGCTTCATTAGCTACGGAGTAAGGGAAATTACACCGGACCAAGAAGATCTCGCTTCAACTCAACCGCATTTAAAGTTATCGGCTCGTGGCGTCCCAATATAAGACAAATTTATTGAGAACCTGAAGAATCTTACACGTGGATCATCCGGATATGTGGACACAACCTTAATTGTATTTGGGAACTCACAAACGCACTTATACACTTCAAACCCAAGATCTTGAGCTCCACAAACCGCAGCAGATCAAGGCGAGAGATTACCGTGGGATAGTTAGTCTTGAACGCATTCTGGAACTACAAGTTCCAAGGTTGTCTCTTAGGAATGTTTTGTATAAATATTCATACTTGTACATTTGAAAAGAAGAGTGAGAAGAAAAAGAGAGCGCATTTGCATTAGTTAACAAAAGACTAATCCTATGTATGCACAAGCGTTTTTCATCTTTAGAGATAGAATTTGGCTAGTGTGTGAGTTCATTTGTAAACGAGTGTAAGAGAGTCTTGCTTCTATTTTGTTGTAATTATCTTGTGATAATAAAACAAAATACTTCCACTATCTGGTTATCTTCCGTAGTGATTCTATCACTTAACTAGATAAGTGTTTGTGTCTTAAGAGAAAGAAAAGAGTTTCGATAAGAGCCTATTCACCCCCCTCTAGGCTCCAAGGGACCATCAAGTGGTATCAGAGCAAGTTTTATTTGTTCTAAGTAGAGATCCCACTCTTTCAATCTCAGAAATGGCCGAAGAAAGCAGTATGCTATTCAACACTCGCCTTAACTCCGGAGGTGCACAGGAGCCCATCCCGAATCGAAGCAGCAGTGAAAATATTGACCCACCTCAACCTGCTGCTCCGCCGCTTCTCAACCACGGAGTTCTGGCTTTACATTAACGAAACCGCCCAAATTCACACCTGAGCTTTTCTCCCAGTGGAAAGCTCGCATGAAGATGTTTATGGTATGCCATGATCATCTTATGTGGCCATGTCTTCATCAGGAGATTCCAATTTCGATGACTATCGGAGAACATGGAGTTAGGAGACCAAAGACAGATGCTGAACTCACCAACGATGAAAGAGCCTGGCAGTGCGCTAGTGGAAAGGCTCTGGCTTACGTTACATCATCTTTGGATTCCGAGGCTTTCACGGACGTCCAGGGCTGCATGACAGCAAAAGCAGTTTGGGACAAACTGACAATCCTCTATGAGGGGAGTCAGTCCCAGATGCAGAATGTGATCTGTACTCTCAGACAGAATTTTGAGAGTTTTAATCATAAACCGGGCGAATCACTTGAAAGCATCTATCGAAGATTCGGCAAGCTCATTCTTGAGCTGAAGACTGTCAATGAGCACTATTCTCAATCCCAGATCAATGACAAGTTCTTTTGCTCCTTGCCGGATCGCTACTACTCCAAACAACTCCAGATGCAATCAGACAAGAACTGACAGTATGTTCCCCTTGAAGAACTATATGGAGAGCTGCGGACTCACAAAGTCAGGTTTAAGTACTCTGACAGGGATGAGAAAATAGCTCGGAAAGAAAAGGGGGTAGCTCTCAAAGCTACTGGAATGTCTAAACATACCGAGGAATGATGATACGGACGTGTCCGAGAATTCGATTTCGACGAGGAGGAGGAGATAGCCCTTCTTGTCAAATCCTTTGAGCGATTCCTACGGAAAAGAGAAAAGGGTTCGAAGACGCTCATCATCATCGTTCCAAAGGAAGGAGCGACCGGAGTCCAGTTCCCAGGAATGCTTCAACTGTGGGAAAACCGGTCACTGGGCCAAGGAATGCTGGTCCAAATCAAAAATGGCCGAGAAAAGTGACAAGGTAACTCCTCGCCACTCCACCTCAGACAACAGCAAGAACAAGAGGAAGGCGCTCGTGACAAAATACATGAGTGGCTCGGAAGAAGAGGAGGAATCCTCGGATGATGAGCCAACCACTAAGCCGAACATCTGCCTCATGGCAAATCTGAGGTACCTTTCATCTCGAACTCCTGAGTAAATTAGAATCTCTTACTACTACATGTGATCATGAAAAGAATGAGAGACTAATAATTACTCAAATGTACAAAGATATGGAAAGTCAGAATAAACGTCTTGAATTTACTATTAATAGACTCGAAAAGGACATCACTGACTTCAGAGGAAAAGAAGCTTGGTATCATGATCTAAGAGCTGAAAATTATTTGTTAAATACCAATCTTTCAGGCCTAAAAGTTATAGTAAAAAGACTTGAAAATGAACTGGAACAGGAAAAGGAAATAAATCGTAAGTGGCTAAAATCCGGGGAAATAGCCTTTACCTTTAGGACTGATCCTGACGACATCCGAGTCAAACCTGGCCTAGGTTCCGAGTCATCAACATCCATAGATCAAGCTACCGAGTGTCCTCCGGATTTCACTCCTAAACTAACCAACTTATATCCTGTTAGTACATCTAAACCGTTGGATGGTTTCATTTCAGGTGGCACCATAGTTTATGATCGTGGAGTCGAGGCCATTATCGCACTTCCCGAAGCAAGATAGCACCCGTAACTAAAGATGAAGGGAAGGCTACTGCAGTTAAAGCCAAAAACCGTAGCACCCAAAAAGAAAGACAAGGCTAAGGCTGATGCATCTAGGGCCAAGAGCGTGTCACCCAAACGCAATGGATTAGGCCACAGGGAACGAGTAGAAAGTCGCAGAAATCTAAGAGACCTGTATCCCCTGTTTGTACTTCACATTATAGTGTCTGTTCCATCTGTAGGGAAATAGGTCATTATCACTATGAATGTTGGAGTTTATCTGATAACTAGCTTTGTAATCAGTTTCATATCAATAAAGATCAGTTAAACAAAAAGGGTTC
Source organism: Taxillus chinensis (assembly GCA_023512835.1). Classification (NCBI taxonomy): domain Eukaryota; kingdom Viridiplantae; phylum Streptophyta; class Magnoliopsida; order Santalales; family Loranthaceae; genus Taxillus; species Taxillus chinensis. Next base: position 16,421,852 of record CM042088.1, on the reverse strand, counting down.
TTCGAGCAAAACAAAATCTAAACCTCGAAAGAGTATCTCTCCCAAGAAAACCCAAATAAAAGATGTAGCTGAAACTAACAAGCTAAAGTCAACTTGGAGAGCTAAAAGTCCTAGCAAAATCAAATCGTAAATGTTGACAATCTGCTGCTCTCTCTAACCACCCGAAACAAGTTTGGGCACCAAAAGTGTAAACTGTTGTCTTTCAGGAGCATCTCTGGAATGCATTACCGGATCACTTGAAGTTAAAGATCAATAAAAGCAAGTGGATCCTTGATAGTGGATGCTCCGGACATATGACAGGTGATCAGACTCTGCTTGTAGAAGTTAATGATAAACAAGGTCCATCCGTTTCATATGGCGGCAACAGCAAAGGTAAGACTGTCGGGTATGGCACCTTAACTAACGGCTGTGTATCAATCACTAGAGTTGCACTAGTCGAAGGTTTAAAGCATAATTTGCTAAGTGTCAGTAATTTATGTGACAAAGGATTCACTGTTTCCTTTTTGTCCAACACCTGTACAGTAAGAGAAAACTTATCCGGAGATGTTAAGTTATCCGGATCAAGAGATGGGGACATATATTCAGTAGTCTTAAGAAATAATTCTTCTGACCCTGTATGCTTCCTCACTAAAGCATCAGATGAAGATAGTTGGCTATGGCACAAGCGATGCGCACATTTAAACTTTAAGACTTTGTCTAAATTAGCGTCACTTGATCTTGTCACTGGTCTACCCAAACTCAAGTTCTCCAGAGACTCTCTGTCGAGAATGCCAACTGGGCAAACAGACCAAACATAGCTTTAAGAGCAAATCAGTTAATTCTATAACTGCTCCTCTATAACTTCTTCATATGGACTTATGTGGTCCTATATCTGTTCCATCACTAGCTGGTGCGAGATATACCCTAGTGGTTATCGATGATTTCACCAGATACACATGGGTGATGTTCCTAAAATCAAAGGATCAAACTTTTGAGAATCTTGCAGATCTTTTCAACTGGATAAGCAAATCACAAGGACTGAGCATAAAGTGCATCAAGAGTGATCATGGTACAGAATTTGATTTTTCAGAAATGAGATCATATTGTTCGAACAGGGCATACAAACATGACTTCTCTCGCGCCCAGAACTCCTCAACAAAATGGGGTAGGCGAGCGCAAGAATCGCACTTTAGTCGAGGCTGGCAGATCTATGTTAGCAGGGGCAACGCTTCCTCTCGCCCATGGGCTGAAGCTGTGTCCATGCCTGCTATGTTCGAAACGGAACTCTAATAAATAAATCTACCATGAAAACACCCTATGAGATGTGGAGAGGACGAAAGCCTTCAATTTCACATTTCAGAGCCTATGGGTGTACTTGCTATATTCTGAACAACGGCAAAGAACCCCGGAATAAATTTGAACCAAAATCTGATGATGGGATCTTTGTCGGGTACTCACTTCATAGCAAAGCTTATCGGGTCTTCAACAGAAAACTTTTTAAAGTTGAAGAATCTATCCATGTGACCTTTGATGAAACTAACCTTGATTGGTCAAAAGTCGGTTCTTCAAGTTCTAAAGTGCAGGTCATGAACAGAAACGTCGATTATTCAAATTTTATGAATGTTCCTGTTACACATCTTGACCAACCACGTGGCATCAGCGAAGCACAACGAAATTATATGGATGATGCTACGGATGACTCTAACTTCGGACTACCACTTAGCTCCGGATATACTCCTACGGATACCCAAAATTCCGGAGCACCTTCAAGTCCGTCCGGACCAGTTAACACTGAAAGAAACAGTGTTGAAGAACCATCTAGTTCAACCGTACCTCTCAATACAGAAACATCTAGTCCGGACGAAGCTCAACCAGCGGATACAACTGAACCACCCAATCTGGAAGAGCTTCAAATTGTTCAAGATCACCCAACACATGCACAGAATTACAGATGGACTCGAAACCATCCCTCAGTTCAAGTGATTGGTGATCCTACTGTTGGTGTAAGAACAAGAGCAGCCACCTCTAACATGAGTCTTTACTCGTGCTTTCTATCTCAAATAAAACCAAAGGTGGTAGATGAAGCTCTTCAGGATTCGAATTGGATAGAAGCCATGCAAGAAGAGCTGAATCAATTTAAGAGAAATAATGTGTGGACCTTAGTACCAAGGCCTAAGTCTCAGCAAGTCATTGGCGTTAAATGGGTGTTCGGAACAAGCTTGATACGGATGGAATAGTAATCCAGGAACAAAGCCAGGACTGGTAGCTAAAGGGTATCGTCAGAAGAAGAAGGAATAGATTATGATGAGACCTTTGCTCCGGTAGCAAGACTTGAGGCAATCCGAATGTTTCGGCATATGCTTCATATGAAAACTTCATAGTTTATCAAATGGACGTCAAGAACGCATTCCTGAATGGAGATCTTCAAGAGGAGGTGTACGTTAAACAACCTCCCGGCTTCATTGAACCTAAAGCAGGACATCATGTCTACAAGCTTCGGAAAGCTTTATATGGTTTGAAGCAAGCTCCAAGAGCCTGGTACGACACTATCGTCGAATTCCTACTTGCTCACAACTTCCAAAAGGGGAAGATAGACACCACCCTATTTCTACGAAAAGAGAAAGGACACACTCTGATCGTACAAATATACGTGGATGATATCATTTTTGGATCAACGAATCCGAAGCTTTGTGAAGAGTTTGCTAAGTTGATGACAGGCAAGTTTGAGATGAGCATGATGGGAGAACTGTCCTACTTCCTTGGAATAGAAGTTAAACAATTAAAGGTAGGAATCTTCATTAACCAAGCTAAGTACACTCGCGATCTTATTAAGAAGTTTGGTATGGAAGGTTCATCTCCCGTCAAAACTCCCATGCTGTCGGTGCCAAGTTAGTTCCGGATGTTGACGGCATATCAGTAAATGTGACTGACTACAGAGGGATGATCGGATCCTTGCTGTATCTTACAACAAGTCGCCCAGACATTATGTTTGCAACTTGCATCTGTGCACGATACCAGGCGAATCCCAAGGAGTCACATATGCTTCATGTTAAACGGATATTAAGGTATCTCAAGGGAACAATGAATTTGGGACTCTGGTACCCAAAGGAGTCAAACTTCACCTTATCCGGATACTCTGATGCCGACTTCCCTGGATGTCGCATCGACAGGAAGAGCACAAGTGGTACATGTCAGTTCCTTGGAAATAGATTAATTTCATGGTTCAAGAAGAAGCGAACTCGTATCAACCTCTATCTTTGAAGCGGAATACATAGCTGCTGGGAGTTGCTGCGCACAGCTACTTTGGATGCAAAATCAACTTACTGACTACGGTTTCAACATGTCATCTATTCCACTCTACTACGACAACACTAGCGCTATTGCTATCAGCAACAATCCTGTCATGCATCCTAAGACGAAGCACATTGAAGTCCGGTATCACTTCATATGTGATCATGTTCTTAAAAGTCACATCTCACTGGAACACGTTGCTACTGACGATCAACTGGCCGACATTTTTACAAAGCCCCTACCTGATGCAAGATTCTCTGAACTACTCTTCCGTTTAGGTATGCTTGACTTTTCTGCATAGTTTCACATTTAATTTACCCAACAGTATATTTACTATCAGAACATGCATTGTGCTTTTATTGTAAGTAGAAGATACATACTGACTTTAATGCCAATCATACTTACTGGTTTAAGGCATCATGCTTCTGATATTAATATCAACTTCATAGATGGGAGGATGCTTGCGTTTCCCGACTGAAGTCGTTTAAACTAACATGATTAAAGTTTATATGATTTACCTCTTTCGGGTTTCATGATCTTAACTTCCACTAATCACCACATGACAATAGCATGTTCATTTAGATTACTCTATTAACATGTATAGTTGAAGAAATGAAATGGGTTAGCTCGGAATGCCTGGTGGATGAACACTCAATCGCAGTCTGGTCAGCTTCTGAAGTATAGTTTCCTAAAAAGATAGACAGTGCTGAATCTACAAACTGAAAATGTCAACCGAGAGGATTGCAAAATCTACGGGGGAGAAAATGCTTTATATATTATTCAGTAATACCCCCCCCCCCGGATATGTCTCATGACCTCTTTCCTGGCTGTCTATTTGAGGGGGAGCTTTTCACTGAGAGGATTAAATGATCTACGGGGGAGCAATAATGAACCCCTAATATGTCTCGGATACTCCCTCCTCTAAACTTTTACTCCGGATCTGATGGACATCTTTGTTTAGGGTCGGAAAAGTGGCATGCTTGGATGTATTTTCTTTCTTCAACCATGCATTTTAATCGAATAATCAATTGCTTACTTTTGACATGTGTTCGCTTCCCATTTTTCATTTATGAATCCTAAAATTGGCCAAATCATATGATCTTTAATTAATCTTAGCTACGTTGTTCAGCAAGACGGTTTCGCTATGTTGACCTATATGAACTTGTGTATTGTTATCTGACATATGCCCTGATACAGTAATATTGATCGTTTTCACGTATGTATATGTCTCTCGTATGCTTAGTAATGCATAAGTTCTGTTTCTCATTAGTTCGGATTATGTCGTTTTTCACTGATTATTTTCCCTAATCCGTACTAATCCTTGCCTGTTAAGCTTTTGTATTTTTAGTTCATTTCTTCGTTTAGCTACAGGTTCAGATTCTCTTTGCAACCGTATCGATCAATCTAGTCCAAAGTCTTGGATTTGAAGTGTTGTGGTACTTCTCTTCTCTTCGACTTATTGACTGCAAAGGAATCTACTTCACTCTCTCGCCGAACTCTGTCTACTACGGACACAGTCTCCTTTTCATCCGGATACTCTTCCTCGACTATTATTTACTCCAGATGAGTGTCGGTTCATTCCTCCGGACTCTTGACACAGTCTAATCGCGACGATCCAAGTCTTCCTATATGTCGCGTGCTTTTGAGGAGGAATCATGATGATTCATTAACTGCAAATCTCAGGACACACACACACTTCTCTGGATGGCAACCAGCTGTTACACTTACTTAGTCATGCGGTCTCCACGACATCGTTTCATTCGGAGGCGCATTGATATCCAGACTCATGACATCAGCCTGTCAAGCGGGTCCCTATCTCACTCGCACATTCCTAGGCCCGCTAACATTTGCGGACTCGGTCTTATATGTTCTGATCATTCCTGCGAAGCACGAGTATTGCTCATTTCAAATCCCTAAACCTCTCGTTGCTCCTTCCACTGCCAAGACCTCACCTTTCATCTTGTCCTTCAAACTTAATCTGCAATGGCACCCAGAATCTCTCTTTCCGGCGTTAATCCTGGCCATCTGGTTGATTGGACTACTGTTTCTAATCCTCCGGATTGGTTTCTCCAGCTTCACCCTCTCCTTGAAGCCTCGCATATACTCAACCTGATCTCCAATCCCGTCGATCTTCTTATCGACGACGTTCTTGAGTATTACCAACGGATTCGCTGCACCACCAATTCCATAACCTCTTATGTCCGCGGTGAATCCATCATCATCACTCCGGCTGTTCTCCGCGCTGCTCTCCACCTACCTCTTGGTGAACCACGCGCCCGGATGCCGATCCAATGGCGGCTTCTATGGGTTGCACACAAAAAGGCAAGGAATACAAGGTGAAATCCTTCCAAGGTCGCTATCGATGTATGGCGACCATCTTGAGTCGATGCTTACCGGCTCGCACATTAGCCCTCGACTCCGTTCGTACGACCTTCTCCCTGGCCATGTACGGCATTTTTGAAGGTCTTCCGATGGATTGGGAGATGTTCTTGTTTAGGTTCTTGCAGAATGGTTCCAAGAACCATTCCTTCGGGCGCATCCTCGGCATTGTCTTCCGGCATCTTAATCCGGACCATTTCGCTAGATATGATCTTTGTTCCATTCCCTCCGGCTTATTACCTTCGTTATCTTACGCTGGATGGGAACATGATTGTCACGCCCGGATTTCCAACCCGAGGAAACCGGTACGTGACTCCCCTTTTTACCCACACGGAGGGCAAAGGGGTAGGATACAACATACACTTCACATTTTATTTTCAGAGACCAAAATCACATAATTATTAAATTCAAACCACATGCCTTTATTATGTTTCAAACTTCATTACAGAATCTCCCCGCTGGGGTTACAAGGCCTCAACAAAATTACATAACACAAATTACATAACATAAACAGTAAAGTAAATAAGGTCTTCCACCTTGGTGTTCCCACCTAACGCCTGTAGGTTCCTGTAAAGAAAACAACATGGTAGGAGGGGTGAGCAACCACAGCTCAGTAGGGATCATGTCTCCCCAACCCATCCCATGCACCTGATATCTACATGCCTTGTGTACAAGTGCGTGTCGTGATACAATTATTCCACCAGGATATAGTTACGGGCTATGACAAGAACACAATCATACATGGGCTGGTACATAAACACTCCCGGGCTTCCACAGCCACCGGGTTCCACAAAACAGTCCCGGGCTTCCACAGCCACCGGGTTCCACAAAACAGTCCCGGGCTTCCACAGCCACCGGGTTCCACAAAACAGTCCCGGGCTTCCACGACCACCGGGTTCCACAAAACAGTCCCGGGCTTCCACGACCACCGGGTTCCACAAAACAGTCCCGGGCTTCCACGACCACCGGGTTCCACAAAACAGTCCCAGGCTTCCACGGCCACCGGGTGTACAAGCAAACACGCAGGCACGCATGGCCATACAGGCATAACATCAAACACTTAGTATGCTTAGTCACACAGGAATAACATCGAACACTTAGCATGCATATATCCACAAGCTCATAAACTCAGCCACACAAACATAATCTAACACACCTGGACGTGCGTGGCCTCACAGGCATTACCTCAAACACATAACATGCACGGCCTCACAGGCTTTACCTCAAACACATAACATGCACGGCCCTCACAGGCATAATGTCAAACACATAACATGCACGGCCTCACAGGCATAATGTCAAACACATAACATGCACAAACCACCCAACCTCGAAATCACACCAATACGCCATCAAGGCCAACATCCATATAGGAGATCACACCTATATGGATTACATATGTATATATAAACAGATACAGCCCAGAATCTGCCCTAGGACCCTAGGACAGAGGAGGGATTAGGAAGAACAGAACCCCTACCTTAAAGCAGCTCTTCCTTGCTCCCGCGCCAAACGCTGTCCTCCCCACGCAAGATGCTCCGGCAGCAACCAGTAACTCCCCTTCCCTCTCTCTCTCTAGCTCTCCCTCTCTCTCAGGCAAAGCAGTGCAAAGAAAGGAACACAAGAACCCTAAACTCAAACTCAAGCCCTCCTTATATAGACACCATCCACATCAAAACGACGTAGTTTTGATTAAGTAAACCCAGGGATCAAAACGACGTAGTTTTGATCACACAAGTTAGCACCTTTCCGCACCCATATAGGCCAAAATACTCGGAATTTCAACATGGTCCTTTGGAGAAAGATCATTAGAATGACAAAACCAAGGGAACCATGCAAAAATACACCGCACGCCAATTTGCACGCCGGTTCCCCAATTGGCGTGCGGCTCCAAATGCACTCAAACTTCACCACAAGTCTCCTTGCATCTTGTAGAGGCCTGAGGAGCAAAAATATGCTTGCACGTGAAATGGGTGAATTCACGTTCAGCTCCAAATGCTCTGAAATTTCTGTGGTAGATAGAGGACCTCATTCTAAGAAACTTTTGTTCTTGCACGCCAATTGTTTGAGGCCATCTACTAGGTCAAAAGTGAGCTCCAAGATCAGCCAAAACGACTTAAAACCGCTCAGAACGCATAAGATCTTCCTAGGGCATAAATGTACGCTATCGCTTGGCACATGCACCTCTCAAAAGTCCCCTCTTGGGCTCATCTCTTACCTTAAACTTGTGTACCAACATCCAAGGTGTTTGTGGTTAACTCCTTACACACGGGTAACACACGGGTCATTACATCCTCTCCCCCTTAAGACTTTTCGTCCTCGAAAAGAAATGACATACGAGGAAACACACACAAGCTACCCATTTGCCACACGGCGAGCTACAACACCCAAATGGGTCATACACCGCACATTGTACACAATAGCACATAACATAGTGCCACCACAAGTCCATAACCACATGCATCACAATCTATGGAAACACATCCACATGTCACAAATATCCATCACAAGCACAAAGTCGAAAGGAAATACAAATACACCAGCCAACGACCACCCCGCCACCCTTAAGATTGTTCGTCCTCGAACAACGCTAGGGGTTGCTCACGCAACAAGGTTCCGCGTTTCCATATTTCCTCCATAGGACGTGTCGTCCGCGAAAAGACAATACACTTTCCATAATGCACATGCTGATGCACATCATCCACAACCATTCACATACCCGCGAATGAAGATATCACACAATAACACACATGAAGGCACGTACCCACAGACCCAATACAACAACATGATAAGGAAACACATATTCTAATCTCACCAACAACCCTTGTTCTCCTCACCTAACACATGTCACAAGTATTCACGTCACGACGGTGTACGACATATACGCCCACCCTCAACACGTACGTTTAACAAATCACATAAGTCACGGACCAACTCACATCATAAACACCACTACAAGGAACAAGGCATAAACAAAACACTACTACACGTTTAACGTTCCACCGCCCGATCGCCAATACCATACAAACGCAGCCGTTGGGAGTTTCCTCACACCCGTCCCACCTTTAGACCTTTCGTCCCCGAAAAGGGAAACCAAATAGTAAACAACGCGATAAGATCAAAGCAACACATAAGGCAGTCATTACCACAAATGTTGGAGATGCCAACTCGCGGCACGATGGGACCAACACTCCACAACGTAAAATACCCAACAATTGGGATTTGAAGTCAATGCGGCCCAGCCCATAGGTAGACCTCACCCCTAACAGCAAGCACAATGAGGTCACAATGAAACACAAACAAATAGGATAGCATTATGCAAACCACAATCACATTCCCACACAGGGAGCTCACCTCAGCAGCACCATCATCACTGCGAAAACCACCTCACTCAAGCGAGGAACATTGAAACCCCACCAACGCCAATGGTGACGCAGAACGGAGTACAAGCCTAGACATAGAAACACGAGAATGGAGTGTGCCCTTAACCACTCGGTTGCAGTCAACCTGGCGCCCAACGAAGTCCAAGGATGCACTAAAAACAGTAAATGCAGCACCACACACACAACCATGGTAAGACCAAAACCCACTATCGGCTATCACTAATCACCGACTTTGAGAAGCGACCTCCTTGATCACGGCCAAATAGAGATCTGCCAAGGTCCCACATTGCCTTCACAACCGAGGCTTACCGTACGCCCAAGAGATGATGCCTTACCAAGTCGGCCAGACGGACCACACGATAGGAATCCCTTGACGCCGAGTAGCCGTGAACAACATAGTCCTCCCCACACTGAAAACTCTCCTATCTGCAACCTGACCACAATGGAATCCTCTATGTCACCACGCACAGGTCACAAGAAAATCCCTTGCCTCCAAGACATACTCCACCTCATGGCCCACCAACTCCACTATATCAACTATTACGTTTTATCTCGACACACTAGCAAAACACTCAAATGGACCAAGAAATACTCAGGCTCTAGCCAGGCCTAATATGGTGACCGCAATTCCTCCGGGTAGGCCCAAGAAACGAGACATGTAAACTCCTTATTCAGGACATTCACGTAGCTCCCAAACACACCAACACTTTGATGGCGCGGACCATCTCACTTGCCGCATCAAAACACACACGAAAGACTTTCAAGAAGAACATATGTAGCATGAGGACCCCATGATAGCCGCAGGACACAAGTCTCCCCCTAAAGGGGTAGCATTAATACCCCTTACAAGCAAAACTCACATCTGACTCCATTTAGTGAATCACAACGCATCAATACTTTCACACTTTAACGTAGCATGCCCTCACATGTGACAAGGAATAACATCAACATTACACATAACACCCCTCTTCATCCCACACCGCACATAATATGCGCATGCATCACCTCTTACTCCTCTCGCATATGAATGCCACGAGGCCCACACATAAGAACTTTGCTACTCCTTTAGTACATATGTAACACACACAACAAAACAAAGCAACCACAACACACGAAATAAACTACTGTGTAGAACACATGTAAGAGAGGACATACTAGTCCCCACCTCCTTGCCTCTTTTAAGCCTATTACCCACACGACATGGATTAACGGAATGGTCCTACCACCAGGAATACATCCCCAACCCCTCGGAAGATGTCTCCAAATTATGGGGAAAAACCCAAACAAGGCCTGCCCAATCTCACTCGCTTGCCCGCTTGCACCGATTGGGTTCACCGGGCACGATCCTATAAACTTACTCATAACCTAGTTCCAGAACTCATCACATTTTTATACATACGTAAACCCATTTCACCACATATCCTATGAACATTACCCAAGGTCTTTCACACACCACCAGCATGACACGTGGTCAATGTTTGGCCGCCCAAGGATTTGCAGCCATTTCCATAGGACACCCATAAGAATCTTAAAACCACATACCACTCTCGCCAATCAATTTAGATTTCAATGACTCAAGGGGTGGGTTATACTAGTGGCAATTTCCTCCCTCAACCTTGACACTTGGAAAGGTTACCAAAAGAACATCCTTCTTAAGTAAAGACATCTACAAAAACCTCTACTCACAAGAAAACACATTTCTATTACTCAAGGTTGCCACGGCGGGGTCACACACTACCCACAAGCCACTAACTCATGCCTCCAGCCTCCTAGGCTAGCTAGGCGAGGTAATCTCACCTACGCTAGAGTATTAGGGGTAACACAGTAACATTTATTACTTTCCTCACACACGGGCGCCCAAAATTGACTACTACACAAAGATACGATTAACACTTTAGACCATATTAAAACCACCAACTCTTTCCAACAACCGTTTATAACCATTAGTAATTTATTAGTCTTTTGGTATCATATATATATATTTTTATTTATTTTACTCATTTATTCTCTAGTAGGTCCCCAACTACGTCTATCCAAAATGGTAACTCAAACGACCTTCTAAGCCTCACCCAACACAAAACAGTGGCTCAAGAGCCCACCCAGCGAAAATTAATGGCTAGAAACGCAACAATCAAAGGTTCACCGGCCTCACCTAATCCGACACGAGACTTAGCCGATCACTATCATTAAAGGAATATGCTACCACCACTAAACGACAATCTTAACACGCGAGAATCAAAATCGTACCCTTGACTAAGGAAAGTTCTCGCCATGCTCTCCTCCTAGCCTCACTTGAATTTTGCTTTGTCCCCTAGCTCGTTGAGCCGGTCTTTCTAGCACCATGACTTGCTTCACCAAAACAGGCTGTCTGGAGATGTCCTACTTTTCCATGACGCAACACTAGTACTTCTTCCTGCCATACTCTCTTCCAATGTCCCGGTTGTCCACCGCAAGAACAACCCCTTTGGGAAACCGGTCTCTACCTCTTGAGCCCCTTCTGCTGATCAGGACAACTATGCTTCAATTAATCTTCACCCAAGATCCCCCCGATGATGTGGGTTGATAGCTCTCGACGTACCTCGCTCTTAATCGGTTGTCGAATCTCATCCTTCAACTCTTAAATTACCAGGCTTAAGATGCCAACCTCTCGCCATGTTTATATCATTACTTACATCCTGCGGCTCTCCCACTTGCCCCACTGGGGGGGGGCTGCTTTGCTACCTCAATAGTTGTACCGGTCACAATTTTCGGAGACATTGGCTCCACGAAAAGGCAGCGCTCTAAGTTATCACTCAATGATCTCAACAATCGCGAGACCCTACCGACTAAGCAACTTAAGCTATAACACGCATTATTACCACACAAGTCTATAGGTTCACATTTAACGAGACTATACCAATTTTACATTCCATTGCATTGCTCATAACCTCGTTTATTGCACACCATACCAAACAAATCACATGCTCCATCACAGTAACACCAACATTATTACATGTTTAATTTAATGTCTTTATTTATTTATTTATTTCTTTATTATTATTATTTTATTTTGTTAACAGTTCACAAGCCACAAGTTCCCAAGCACACGGTTTCAATTCCACAATTTCCTTTCCTTGCTTTCATGCTCGAATCATCACAAAATTTCGAGTTGCACAATTGAAACTTTATCACGTTCAAACCATTTATCCATACAATTACACACACGCACACATTTCGGTTCTCATTAAACCACATTGCACAAACAAGAATTCCACAAGCACACGGCTCAAGTTGTCATAAAATCGAGTTAATCGAGTTGCACAATTTAAAACATGTTCTTCATATTTTCTCTCACATGCTTTATCTAGTTACCCACACAATCACACAAAGACAACAAATGCAACTAGTGCCCTAATGCCAATGCATGCAAATCCTACCTCAAGTCCGGACTACCCCAAGTACACCTTAGAGGCTCAAAGAGGACCGTGTTGATCAGGCACGTCCCTCCAGGTTCCTCCAAAGGACTCAAGATAACCAGGATCCGCCCATTACCCTAGGCCAACTAGACCATGCTCGATACCATATTGTCACGCCCGGATTTCCAACCCGAGGAAACCGGTACGTGACTCCCCTTTTACCCACACGGAGGGCAAAGGGGTAGGATACAACATACACTTCACATTTTATTTTTAGAGACCAAAATCACATAATTATTAAATTCAAACCACATGCCTTTATTATGTTTCAAACTTCATTACAGAATCTCCCCCTGGGGTTACAAGGCCTCAACAAAATTACATAACACAAATTACATAACATAAACAAGTAAAGTAAATAAGGTCTTCCACCTTGGTGTTCCCACCTAACGCCCGTAGGTTCCCGTAAAAGAAAACAACATGGTAGGAGGGGTGAGCAACCACAGCTCATTAGGGATCATGTCTCCCCAACCCATCCCATGCACCTGATATCTACATGCCTTGTGTACAAGTGCTGTGTCGTGATACAATTATTCCACCCAGATATAGTTACGGGCTATGACAAGAACACAATCATACATGGGCTGGTACATAAACACTCCCGGGCTTCCACGGCCACCGGGTTCCACAAAACGATCCCGGGCTTCCACGACCACCGGGTTCCATAAAACGATCCCAGGCTTCCCACGGCCACCGGGTTCCACAAACAGTCCCGGGCTTCCACGGCCACCGGGTTCCACAAAACAGTCCCGGGCTTCCACAAGCCACCGGGTTCCACAAAACAGTCCCAGGCTTCCACGACCACCGGGTTCCACAACGATCCCTGGGCTTCCACGGCCACCGGGTGTACAAGCAAACACGCAAGACGCATGGCCATACAGGCATAACATCAAACACTTAGTATGCTTAGTCACACAGGAATAACATCGAACACTTAGCATGCATATATCCACAAGCTCATAAACTCGGCCACACAAACATAATCTAACACACCTGGACGTGCGTGGCCTCACAGGCATTACCTCAAACACATAACATGCACGACCTCACAAGGCTTTACCTCAAACACATAACATGCACGGCCTCACAGGCATAATGTCAAACACATAACATGCACGGCCTCACAGGCATAATGTCAAACACATAACATGCACAAACCACCCAACCTCGTAAATCACACCAATACGCCATCGAAGGCCAACATCCATATAGGAGATCACACCTATATGGATTACATATGTATATATAAACAGATACTGACCCGGAATCGCCCTAGGACCCTAGGACAGAGGAGGGATTAGGAAAAACAGAACCCCTACCTTAAAGCGGCTCTTCCTTGCTCCCGCGCCAAACGCTGTCCTCCCCACGCAAGATGCTCCGGCAAGAACCAGGCAACTCCCCTTCCCTCTCTCTCTCTAGCTCTCCCTCTCTCCGGCAAAGAACAGTGCAAGCAAAGGAACACAAGAACCCTAAACTCAAACTCAAGCCCTCCTTATATAGACACCATCCACATCAAAACGACGTAGTTTTGATTAAGTAAACCCAGGATCAAAACGACGTAGTTTTGATCACACAAGTTAGCACCTTTCCGCACCCATATAGGCCAAAATACTCGGAATTTCAACATGGTCCTTTGGAGAAAGATCATTAGAATGACAAAACCAAGGGAACCATGCAAAAATACACCTCGCACGCCAATTTGCACGCCAATTCCCCAATTGGCGTGCAGCTCCAAATGCACTCAAACTTCACCACAAGTCTCCTTGCATCTTGTAGAGGCCTGAGGAGCAAAAATATGCTTGCACGTGAAATGGGTGAATTCACGTTCAGCTCCAAATGCTCTGAAATTTCTGTGGTAGATAGAGGACCTCATTCTAAGAAACTTTTTGTTCTTGCACGCCAATTGTTTGAGGCCATCTACTAGGTCAAAAGTGAGCTCCAAGATCAGCCAAAACACTTAAAACCCCTTCAGAACGCATAGCATCTTCCTAGGGCATAAATGTACGCTATCGCTTGGCACATGCACCTCTCAAAAGTCCCCTCTTGGGCTCATCTCTTACCTTAAACTTGTGTACCAACATCCAAGGTGTTTGTGGTTAACTCCTTACACACGGGTAACACAC